>AP025062.1:15742971-15789413 GCA_036186865.1 Eustoma russellianum | reverse complement strand
AACTGCATGCATATAAAGAAATACTACAATAATAACCGGAAATTAATTTAACACTTGATTAATATTATTTCTTTAAAATAATAATAATAATAACAACAACAATTTATTATTATTATTACTATTTTCCTTAATAAACTTTAAATAATAACAATAATAATGAAATTATTATCATTATTATTTACTTTATTTTCCTTTAAAAGAACTTTAAAATAATAATAATAATTACTTATTATTATTACTATTTTCTTTTAATAATAATAACAATAATAATTAAATTATCATCATTATTATTATTATTTTCTTTAAAAGGAAACTTTAAAATAATAATAATAATAACAATTTATTATTATTACTATTTTTCTTGAAATAAACTTTAAATAATAATAATAAAAATTATTATTATTTACTTTATCCAAAACAATAATAATATACACTTAAACAACAAAACTGAAATTAAAAATAAATAAAGGGGCTGGGGCCGGGTCGGGTCGGTTCTGTACCCGCCCGCCAAATTAAATACCGGATTCTCCCTTTTTATTTTCTTTAAAACCGAATTTGGGCCGAAGCCCAATTTGTAATCCAAGTCAGGGCAGAATCTGAAAGCCCAGCACTCCTGGAAACCGAATTACCTCTTTTTTTTTATATTTGGATAGCCTTTGGGCCGAAGCCCTTTTCTACTGCAGGACCGGACTGGCAGAAGCTGAATTGCCAGCCCAATCCCCAAACACAGCCGCCAGACCTGTCAGGAGCAAAAATGCTCCAGAATTGTCGCTGGCAGGAGTCGACCCCATGACATCCTTCTTTCTGTCTCAGGAGCTGGCCACTAGACCAGCAGCCTTGAGTGCTGTATTGAAGGAGGTTTTAGTTTTATATTAAAGATGAATACAGTTTCCAGGAAAAAAAAAACCGAAATTGTCGGAAGGAGGAGTTGAGCACGGGACCTCCTTAACATTGTTAGAGGCGGTGACCACCAAGCCGTCAGGCCTTTATGGTGAAAATGGGTTTCCGTTTTTAATATATTAAACCCAGCAGAATTCCAGCAAAACAAAAAACTGCATCCAAAATTAAAAACTGCATCCAAAATTTTAGCTGGAAGGGATTGAACCTGTGACGTTTCGCACAAGGGCAGAGGCGTTGGCCACTGTGCCATCGCCGGTTTCGGTGTAAAACAGAGAGAAGTTTTTATTTAACCGAAAATCGCTGAAGCTTTTCAACCCGATTGTTTTGAAAAACGTTTTTTGACCCAGAGAAATTTCGGTTTTTTTCCCAGCATGAACAGATTAACAAATTACAAAAAAACTGATTCGATTAAACCTGGCTCTGATACCACTTGTTGGATTTAATTTAATAAATCCCTGAATAGGACCGTTTAATCGAATCAATGGACAAAGTAACAAAATGCGGAAAATATACCTTGCTCCATTGCCGTTGTTAATCTGATCACGTACACTGCAACTGCTCCGGCTGATGAAGAATCTGGCGTGATCCAAGGATTCACGACCTCCCACCAATTGTTGATATGCCCCTTGAACCGGAATCAACAATTCACTGCTTTACCCGATGGAGAGGTTAGGCAGTGTGGACTTTATAGAAAATTTGGCACAACCCCCTTTTCTTCCTCTGTGTATAGGTGTTACTTTTGTCTTGTCAGAGGAGGTGAATGCCTCCTCCTCTATTATAGATGGGGAATGGAGGAATCCTGATAGACATGATTATTAATAGATAGAGATTCCTTTATCAAAGATACTTGATGATATATCTAAGTTATCTCTATCTATTTCCAAATATTATCTAATATTTAATAATAAACATTATTAAATATTATTAAATATTTAATTATTGTGCCAACAATTATCTACAAGTCACACGTGGGTTGTCGCCCCTCGGGGACCAGATGTTGTAACTTTATGGTCGTTGCACTTTGAGCCCATCCATCGCGGTCTCTGACCATATGACTGTCTACATATTCGGGGTTTCCATTTAGACCACACTATACATCCACGAACATACCCGATGATCACTTAACATGTGGATGTTTTACGTAACAATGAATATTATTACGTGACATATGTGACATATAATATTATCATACATAACGTCCACCTTATGATTAATTCGTATAAACCTTATCAACGTGCTGCGCATCACACGTATCTCGAATTAATCCCAACACCTTCAACAAGACGTAAGAAATATATGGTTGGTACTCAGCCTCAAAGGGCGGCTGCAATGTATGTTGTCCGTCGTGTTGCTGAAGAGATGGATGTGGCGATCGAAGAGGAAGTTGGGTATAGTATTCGTTTTGAGGACTGTAGCAGAGCTAGAACTGTTCTAAAGTAATTCTTTTCCTCCTTTATTCTTTTGAATAAATATCATGTGTTTCCACCTTTCTTTGCCAGGATTTCAGTGTTGATGTTAGATTTTTTAAGTGTGGTTTTTCCACATGTTTCTGTTTATACTCTTGTTATAACTTCCTCATGTTCTTTTCCAGATATCTCACAGATGGTATGCTCCTGAGAGAAGCCATGACAGATCCCGCTCTTGAGCATTATAAAGTTATTATTCTTGATGAGGCTCATGAGTGAACTTTGGCTACTGATGTGTCATTTGGGCTTCTAAAGGAAGTACTGAAAACTAGACATGATAATAAGCTAGTTGGAGGTAGAAGATGATGAAAGCTAGAAATGACCGAAACACCCTTATGTTTAAGGTATTTCCGGCGGTTTTTACCTGAAAAGTGGCATTTACTTATCCGTCCAATAGTTTAGGAGAGTTAGGATGTGATTTCAAACCTCATGGGAACAAAGGGTTAATTTCGTATACTACATGGGCAAAAGGTGATTAACCCTACATTTTATTATGGTCCTGGTTTATTACAGTTAATGACAAGTAATAGCTTTTAAATAAATTAAAAGAACAAAAAAGAAATCGACACCATACATATAAGTCTGAATGTTATGTTGTCGATTCTATAATAGGGACATAATCGGTCATTTCTCATGACTCATCTACCAAAGAATAAGTAGTCTTATATCATGTATAGAAAATATCATTGGAAACGTAAAATTCAAAACTTAAACAAAATAATTTTCATAAGCAACTAATATCTATGATCTATCTCAAATCTTCAACAGTCTCATAGAAGTATTTAACATGTCATAGTACAATCTAGTAAACTCTATATTCATTGTGTTAGAATATATCGTATAAATGTTAGAATATTCTCTTGCCTTGTATAGGTACCATCAAATCATACCGTAGTTATGGTAAATATTCTTGATTGATTAGGAATTAATTAGTTAATTGATTAGGTGATTTCTTTCCTTGTATATGACGAAATACACAAGCATAAATAGGGAACATTGTATACGAAATTATTCATCGGAAAATATACAAATATTTTTCTCCTCAAAATTGTTCATGGTATCAGAGCAGGGAGATTCCTCTCTGTGAACAACTTGGGTGAGATCTCTGAAAATAGGCTCAGAGAAGATCTCATCATTGCCATTATACCTTACCCGACCATAAGGCTTCAGTGTTGAATCAGCCTTCACAGTGAAACCACTGTGTTGCTCTTCAACAAATTACCCAGAAACCTGCAAAATACCACCAGAAAACAATGTCAGAAACTGGAAAGGCAGCTACCACCACACCAGAAACATCAAACACTAGTCCTAATCCCGAAGAATGGGCATTACAAGTGGCCCAAATTCTCCGAGACAGTCTCCATCCACCATCATCACAACCAACTGTGACTGCCCCAGAAATACTGCACATCTCAGTTAAATTGAACAGTGGGAATTACTCACTGTGGTCCACCGTGATTTACAGGGCCATTCTTGGCCAAGGCAAAGCCTCACATCTTACCGGAAATCGGCCACCTCCGCCAGTCACAGACCCCCAATACGTAAGATGGGAGCAGGATGATAACAAAGTATTTACCTGGATCTTTCAGAACCTGGAACCAACAATGATAAGCAACGTGACTAGGTATCCCACAGCCAAAGCATTGTGGGATGGCCTAGCCCTTACTTATGGAATGGGCGGAGACAGGTTACAGGTCTTTGACCTTCATAAACGGGCAAGCACCATCAGACAAGGGAATGGCAGTGTGGAGGAATGTTGGAATAAACTCCAAGATGTATGGGTGTCAATCGACACAAAGGACCTGAATCCAATGCACTGTCCTGAAGATATTAGACTGTATAATCAAAAGGTTCAGGAATCCAGATTATATCAATTCCTCCTTGCTATTGGTGACCAGTTTGAACAAGAAAAGAAAGATATCGTGAAGAGAGAACCACTACCCTCAGTGGAGGCGGCTTTCTTAGAAATTCGCAGGACAGAGGCAAGGAACAGCGTGCTCCGGAGCAATCACCCCTCAGAAGAAAACTCCTCACTAGGCTTGCAAAGGTTGAGACTTTGATCGTATTTGACTAACTTTCCAAAAGAATTTTTCAAAACTGTTTCAACACATTTAAATATAACATATAAGGGTTTAGTGGTTAAATTTTCAGAGCATTTGGAGTTGTGTACAAATTGGAATTAATTTTTCAAATCAGTGTATCGGTTCTGGCAGATTTGCGCAATCTGACCACCAACGATTTTTCAAGGGGTTAGAGGTTGAATTTTAATCTGAAATTTTTAGGAGATACTCATAACATCTGAGTCTAAGTTCTCTCCAAATTTCAGAATTTTTAAAGACCTGAAACCTAGTTTTCAAAATGTTTTAAAACTGGTCCTGAAAACAAAAAATGTTTTCAGAAGTTGGATTTTTGGTTCAAACTAATTTTAAAAACCACATTTTCCGCACCCACTATTCAACCCCCCTTCTAGTGGTTCCTTGCAGATCCTACACCGCTACCACCATAATCCCTCCAGGGGAGGACGGCAGCAGCAGGATCAAAGAGAGGGAAGCCCAGGAAGGCGGAGAAGCCACAGCCTGCCAGCAGCAAGGAGGAGCAGCCCTAGCCAGCTCCAAGACGGCGGCGGCAAACGTAGGAGGTAAAAGGGGGTTAGTCGGAAACCCTAGCCCCCAACCTTTTTATATAAGGAAATTGCTCCCCTCACCCCTGAATTTTCTGGAAATCGTAGTATGACCCCATGTGTCTCTGAAAAGCCAAGTATAGTCCTTCCAGATTTTATCAAATCCAATTCAAGTCCTCCCAGGTCTTATAATGTTAAAAGCGTCCCCCAGCTTCCAGCAAATTCCCAACTGGCCCCCCAAATTTCCAACAAACCCAGAAATGACCCCTCGTATTCAAATAAGGCCCAAACCAGTCCTACAATATCTGAGAATTCCAATTTGACCCGTGACACCTCTAAATGGATATTTGACTGTGGGGCCACCGATACCATGTCGTTTGACCCCACTGACTTTATTAGCCACTCCCTACCTTCAAAAACCCATATCGAAACTGCTAGTAGGGAAATTATTCCTGTCCGCGGAGGTGGGACCATAACCATAACACCAAACATCACTATGTCACACTGTCTGTTTGTTCCTTCCCTCTCTACCAAGTTGTTATCAGTCAGTCAAATTACTAAAGAATTAGACTGTGTTGTTCTCATGTATCCGACTTTTTGCATTTTGCAGGACATTCATACGGGGAACATCATTGGACGTGGTACTGAGAGTGGAGGTCTCTACTACATGGATGCTGTAGAGCGACAGGGCCGGTCTAATCTTGCCACCGGATCGGCTACTCGACAATGTGGCTTTGGCATCGTCGGTTAGGCCATTCATCATTTGTCTATCTTAAGTTTTTATTTCCAGACCTTTTTTCTTCAAAACATGCATTAGATAATTTGACATGTAATACTTGCCTCCGGGCCAAACATCCACGAGCTACATACCAGTCCAATAATACTCGTGTCAATAAAATTTTCTCATTAGTACATTCAGATGTGTGGGGTCCTGCACCACATCCTACTCCCCTTGGCTTTCGATATTTTGTTATTTTCATAGACAATTGTTCTCGCATGACGTGGCTATATATTCTCAAAAACAAATCTGATGTGGCCACCAAATTTATATAATTCCATAAAATGGTCCAAACACAATTTCACACGTCTATCAAAATTCTTCGTTCAGACAATGGTGGGGAGTATCTTGATGGGGCACTAAAACAGTTTCTTACCAATAATGGAATCCTTCACCAAACATCTTGCCCTGGCACTCTTGAACAGAATGGAGTGGCAGAACGAAAGAACCGTACCCTGTTACAAATGACACGAGCCATGATGCTTGACACTAATGTTCCTCGTACTTTTTGGCCGGAGGCAGTATCTACTGCCAATTATCTAAGTAATCGCCTTCCCACAGCCATCCTCGAACACCAGACCCCTCTACAAATACTAGCCACCCAAGCACAAGTTCCTCCAACACTGACACTGCCACCCAAAATATTCGGGTGTACAGTCTTTGTCCATGTCTCTCATACTCAGCGTGACAAATTTGACCCCTGTGCCGAGAAGTGCGCCTTTGTTGGCTATTCCCCAAATCAAAAAGGATACCGATGTTACAATCCTCGAACCCGGCGCATCCATACCACCATGAATTGTATGTTCCTCGAAACCGAACCCTTTTTTGCCACCCAATCTCGGTCTCAAGGGGAGATAGCTAGTGATGATACGCTCGATTGGCTGTCTGAGTCACATTTGCCGACAACTGAACCAACACGGTAAGTAGATGACGCCGACCGCACAGCAGCAATTCATGATGAAGAGGCAGTCACTCTCGTACCACCTAATGATGCTCCTCAGATGAATGACCAGCAAGAGGTAAGGGGGAGTATACATTTTGATAACACTGAGTCTAGTACCTCACACTCATCTATATCTGATTACAGTCTTCTTTATCCTGATGAAACTACTACTCCTGTCTGTGTGGACGATACTGACCCTTTTCCAGAGACACAGGAACGCATACTACCTCCCAGGAAAAACAGGGGTGTGCCACCCGTGCGGTACTCTCCTACCAAGATTGCACAAGGATCCAGGTACCCCATTGAGAAAGACTGGAAAAATATGTCAGACCCTGCACGGAGTTTCTTTGCTACACTGTGCTCGGAAACCATACCTCATACAGTTGAAGAAGCATGTAGTCAACCACAATGGTGGAGGCCATGGATACAGAAATGAATGCGCTAAAGAAGAATCAGACATGGGAGAAGTGTCAACTACCTGATGGAAAAAGAACTATGGGTTGCAAATGGGTATTTACTATCAAATACAAAGCAGATGGGAGCATTGAAAGACACAAGACAAGACTGGTTGCTAAAGGATACACACAGACATATGACATTGACTACTCTGAGACGTTCTCTCCTGTGGCTAGAATAGACACCATTCGAGTCTTATTTTCCATTGCGGCAAATAAGAATTGGCCATTACAACAATTTGATGTAAAGAATGCGTTCTTACATGAGGAATTAAAGGAGGAAGTATACATGGAACCTCCTCCAGGTTTCTCTGATGAATTTGAAGTCAACCAAGTATGTCGACTAAGGAAAGCATTGTACAGACTCAAACAATCACCCCGAGCCTGGTTTGGACGTTTTACTTCGGTCATAAAAAAGGATGGATATAGACAAAGCAACGCCGATCACACCCTCTTCATTAAAAAACAGGGAAGTTGCATTTCATGTCTTATTATTTATGTTGATGATATGATTATTACTGGAAATGACACTAACGAAATTTCACGTCTCAGGAGCCACTTGTTCACCCAGTTCGAGATGAAGGACTTAGGAGGCCTGAAGTATTTTTTGGGAATTGAAGTGTTAAGGTCTCCTGCAGGCATATACATCTCTCAACGCAAGTATATCCTGGATCTGTTAACAGAAGTGGGACTATTGGATGGAAGACCAGTGGACACTCCGATGGCTCAGAACCTGAAGCTAGAAGTAACCCCGGGAGCCCCGCTGGTGGAGCGCGAACGGTATCAGAGGCTAGTCGGGAAATTGATCTATCTGTCACATACCATGCCAGATATTGCCTATGCTGTTGGAGTGGTGAGCCAGTTCATGCATAGCCCATAAAAACCGCATCTAGATGCCGTCTTCAGGATCCTCAGATATCTTAAGGGCACGCCAGGACGAGGTATTTTATTCCAGAATCATGGTCATCTTAACATTGAGGCATATACTGACGCAGATTGGGCCAGGAACGTAGTGGATAGACGCTTTACATTTGGGTAATTTACACTGGTTGGAGGCAACCTAGTAACATGGAGAAGTAAGAAGCAGTCAGTCGTTGCACTTTCCAGCGCTGAAGCAGAGTTCCGTGGAACCGTGAAGGGAATTACTGAAGTTTTATGGCTACGCAAACTTATGATGGAGCTTGGCATGTTAATGGAAGGACCAACAAGCTTGAAATGTGATAACAAAGCCTCGATCAGCATATCAGAAAACCCAGTTCAACATGACAGAACCAAGCACATCGAGATTGATCGTCACTTTGTTAAAGAAAAACTTGATAGTGGGGTTATCTCTCTTCCGTTTGTTCGCTCAGAAGATCAGCTCGCAGACATACTCACTAAAGCAGTTAATGGCCGAGTCTTTACCAAAACATTGGGCAAGTTGAACATTAGAGACCCCACTGTTCAACTTGAGGGGGAGTGTTAGAATATATCGTATAAATGTTAGAATATTCTCTTGCCTTGTATAGGTACCATCAAATCATACCGTAGTTATGGTAAATATTCTTGATTGATTAGGAATTAATTAGGTAATTGATTAGGTGATTTCTTTCCTTGTATATGACGAAATACACAAGCATAAATAGGGAACATTGTATACGAAATTATTCATCGGAAAATATACAAATATTTTTCTCCTCAAAATTGTTCACATTGTGATAGAAGTATTGTTTGCATGTCGTCTACTATCTTCAAACTCTAACGATAGTTTTTGCTGTCGTTGGAATGTATTGAGTATGACTGATTGATTTATGTCATACTACCACGTGAAAAAATAACATTATCAAAGCTTCCAGCACATTTAGTCTTGCAAAATCTCAACAAAATCATCAACTGAAAAGAGAGACATAATATATATATATATATAAGTTGTTGCGTGCTCGGTAAGGAGCAGAAACCTTCTAATATACCCACTCAATAGATCAGGGTCCTCATGAAACCTAAACGATGATCTCTATCTCCCTAACCACACCATGTAGCATTTTAGTCCACTAAATTTAGGAGGTGGCCCTTATAATGCGACAATTACCCTTAATTTACCTTATAGAAATTTTAAAGTTGAATCTCACGTTTTCATTTTCAATAGAGTCAAAAAAAACATTGTTTTGACTTCGGAATATGATTGAATAAAGCAAAATGACTCACTAGATTAGCCGCGCTTCTTATATTATGAAATAGCAGTTGATCGATACAGCTTGACGCAATTTTCATTATGGATCATTGTGAAACAATTTCAGTTTGTTATTAACACATGAGTATGTTTTTGTAACATCCGGCCCCCCATGTCCCGCCATAGACAGGAGCCTACAAGACAATAGGGTAATGTTCTTGTTGTAAAATTGAATCTCTTGAGTTACAATAGTTCTCACAATAATACTATGTGATCTTGGGGTAACGGGTTTGAGCCACGGAAATACCCTTTTGCATAAAGTATAGAGTAAGACTGTGTCCATCAGATCTCGAAGCGATCTGACTTTCCTTTGGACCCTATACAAATGCGAAAGCCTAATACACCGGAAAACGCCTTTATATTTACTTGATGTTTCAAGGTAGCAAATCAATACCTTCACCAATAATTTGTCAAGCCAAAATTCACTAAGACAATATTACAACTGTATACAGACGCTAAAGAACAAAAAACTGTAACTTGTCTTCATACATTTTTTTTTTTGGGGGGGGGGGGGGGTGTGGAGTGGTAAAGCGGAAGGGGTGGGGATTCAAAGAAAATACTTGTCTGGTAGGTGATGGGTCGCTTTTGCATCGGAATCCATGTTTAGTATGGTAGCAGCAGACACCATAAAAGTGAAAAGAAGAAGGAAAAAAAAGAGTAGAATGTAGTGGGACTAATAGTAAGAGCTTTAGCAAATCCAGAGGATCCGATATGAACACTTTTCTTTCTCACATTCTTTTGAAAAATAAATACTCAATCACTTTTAGCACGCCTATTGCCTACTCTTTCATGATTGCAGCCTATTCGCTTTTGCTATTAAGAAGAAGTAGGATTTGTACTTATTTATAATTATGTTCATCTGATGAGAAAAAATGAACCTGTTTTGATAAAAAAAAGTTACATTTTGTATGTTACATTTTGAATGCATAAATGCACAATTGTGATCAAACTTTTTCTATTTTTTTTTTTTTGGGGGGGGGGGGGGGTGTTGGGACAGAACTTTTGCTGTTTGTGCTTTCCACTATAAATATAAAGTTTACTTGAGGAAGTATCTGCATAGAAGATGAGGGCAGAGAAATAAAGGAGGGAGTGATGGATATGCAAAGAAATGGGGTGCAGAGCAACACCTTTGGGTTCTGGCCAATTGAGCATCCAATTGAACCAATGGAAGAAGATCTACCAGTGACATGTCCCATCCCAGATACTTCTCGGCTCACGGTCAGTATGCTATACCCACGTCTCTTCCTCTTCTTATTGGTATCAATTCTCAACTCGAATACCAACTGGACTACATTCTGGAAGTCGTCTTCCTCTTCTTCTTAATATGATGAGGGCAGGGTGGAGGCAGACGAGGTGGGTGGGGTTTTAGCTGCACATTATCTGCCTACATTTTTATCAAGACTACGTAGTTTTACGGTGGATGATGCGATATAAACTAGGCTGCAAATCTCATCTGCTTCTTAATAAGTATTCTTGAAGCTCTTGGTAGAACTTTTTTTTCCCTTTCATATGGCCATGATAGGAGTTCATGGAGATATAAGATTAAAGTTAACGAGGTATATGTCATATATAGGGACACTTTAGAGTATATTAAGGGACATAGATATGCATAGACAATATCTACGCTTTAGGTTTACTTTGCACTTGGTTGCGTATGTTATATCGTTATTTTGCATTTCATGTACATATACACGTGATGTGTATTTTAATATCGAAAGTCTCTTCTTTGTATTTTCTGAATTCCCTCACTAACACACTAGCACAACATATCTCTATTATTATGTCATTTATGCAGGTACATATAGAGTTGGGGGTCTCACTGGAAGCAGACTCTCTATCCCTTAAGATAGAGGTATTGTCTGCCTACCACTTACTCTTCCTAGACCCTAACGATATTTTTGCTGTCGTTGGGATATAGTGTGTACTGATGATGATGAATTCTTGAACTCCTATTTTAAGCGAAAAAGCAAAAAAGGTGTCATGTCCCCACATAATTTGTTTTTTTTAATATATTTTTCTTTTTGACATAACACCGTTAGATTTTAAAACAGTAAGATAATGAGTCCTTTGTAATTGGATTATTATCTTGCGGTAGGTATGAAATAGCTAGTGGAGGAAATGCCAAAAAAAAATGATGATATATCATTACAATAAATCCCCCATCTTGATACATTTAATTGATTAAACAACAACTAATAATATCTATCATGGGAGCATTTTAAAATTTGCTAATGGAAAACGCAGCGTTTACAGAGAGTTGCAGAAAAATGTTCATCAAGTTCCTCTATAATATAACATGTTCATCAAAAGGAAAAAAAGGTAGTTTCATCTATAACATGAAAATTTGGGAAGTTTCTTACCATGTATGTTAATGTCTTAGGTATTATGTTTCATCATAAACAACTTCCATGTGTTTCTAACACATGGGTATGGTTGCGTATATCCGACTCCCATACCTTCTCATAGGCAGGAGCTTCTAAGGCAATGGGTAATATTGTTGTCGTCGTCGTCGTTAATGTCTTAGGTAAAAACGAATGCGACACGCCATTCATTTCTTCTTTTTATAACTCATTGTTCGTCCCATATCTTAGATTAAAACCAGGGTTGGGTTAATGCAATATGTGCGTCTCTAACTTAAAATCTCTCTCAAGTATCCATAGACCTTACATTCTAGCATATCTTTTATAGGACAGGAAAATGTTCGAGGAGCACCGCCACGAGAATTTGAGAAGAAAAGCCAGAAGCCGAGATGTAACTGAGAAGAAAGAGACGAACACAGGTGGAAAAGATTTAGGCCGCGTAATGCGCAAGAGACCTCACAATCTCAGTCGCATGGCAGTTGCACCCTTTCATCCGGGGTATAAATGAACAAGAGGTTTGAAAGTCAATCGAGTTGGGTTCAAATTTCCGTTTGACTAGCTTGGTTTGATAAAGCTCGAGGTCGAATTTTACTGCACTCAATTATGTAGCGAGCAATGTTGAATATATTAATGCTCGAATCTTTAGCTTATGAATATGTTCAAACTTGTAATATGTATAAAAATTATGCACGGTTTGATGTTACATTAGTATCTTTGTTTAATATAAACAATAAATTAAACATGACAACTACCAATTAATGTAATGATAATAAATTTTCATATAAAAGGTTATCATGGTTCAATGATATCGGTTAAAAAAACATGTTTCTTCATGTACATACAATTTTCAACATAAAAACAGTATTTAATTTACTTTTGATGAAATTGGCTCAAATATTGTTCGAATTTGACTCAAGTTCAAAAACGCTCGAACTCGAATTCGAGATCGAACAGCATATAAAAATCTTGATAGAATTCGAGTTAGAATTTGAATTCGGAAATTTTTAAAAATACTTGACTCATAAATTATTGATCAAATCTGATCGACTCAAATCATTTGCATCGTTAATCCATACCCACCCACATCAAATATGCATAAACTTTGAGCATTGTCATCCACTAACGGCCTACAGATTTGGCAATGCATCATGCGCACCGACATTCATGAAAAATTTCCAGCGGATTGATCTATCAGTGGTTGTATGCCTGTTCCAGAGATTAAAACATGCATGCAACTATAAAATAATTCAGATTCTAAAATCACATATGACTAATTAAATTAGTTATAGTTTGTTTAATGTCATCACTGTTCAGATGGCCCGAGTAATTTCAGTGATAAAACATGCAACAAACCTGAATTTATGGAAGGGGGCTCATATCAATTCAATGGTATATTTCATGTGTCAAGAATGGTACCTCATACGACAACTTAAATAGTTTATCTACTCATGTTATGTATTCGATGCATGTCGTGTTCAGTGCATGGTATTCTATCTCTATCTCATAACCTTGTAATGAAGTAGCAATAACTGCAGGATATATGGTGGAAATTTAGTACAACACATAAGTTCAGGTTACCACATACTTGGGCATAGTTCAGTTAGTACTCGAGTTTAGATTTGCTCCAAGAGGTCAAGATTTCGATTCCAGGGACACTCACAATGTGAGTGTTCCTCTGTTGTTAGGCCGAAGATTTGGTTTGCGAGGTATATATTGTGTTGATCACTGCCATATGATTTATTAGCAAAAGATTCACCAACGCAGTTCTAGATAAAGCCATCAGTGAAGCGAGGAAGTTAAAGAACAGGGCTTTGGAAACGCTAAAACCAGACCTTACTAAAAAGGGCATTTATGGTGCACCGCATTGCATAGCAACTTGGGAGGAGCCGGATCGCTTTGCGATCTGATGTACGCGGTCTTATCCTACAGTTTATATAAGAGGCTGCTTCCACGGCTCAAACCCGTGACCTCAAGGCATAAAGCTCAACTTAACAATTATTCCAATTCCCGTCTTCTAAAACCAGACCTGACTAATATATCAAAATCACCTATCTCACAGAGTCATTAATTTAAATTTTTATAGGATGGGGTGGGGGGGGGGGGCAAGCAACAAAAAGGAAACAAGGAATAGCAAGATATCCAAAATCCTTGCAATGTTAAATTATTGCTAGTAAGGATGAGGATTCATTCTAACAGTACAACTACAATGAGAAGAGCAATAGAAGGGACCCTCTATAAAGACACAACCTAGTTAATAATGGAAGACTTCAACATCATTTTGGATGGAGAAGGGAAAATTAATACAAAAAGGATTGACAGGAATATTGTAAGGGAATTTAAAGAGTTACTGAAATACATTGATATGATCAACATCCCATCTAGAGTGTTCAAATACACATGGTCAACAAAAGAGACAAGGAACAAGGAGTCTATACGAAGATTGATCACATATTTTACAATAAGGAAGAACAAAATTCCACACTTTCAGCTGCATTATGAAACCCGGTATCCTCTAACCACGCTCCAGGAGTCCTCCCTATACAAATGAAAAACACATTTGGTCCAAAGCTGTTCAAGCTCATGACTGGCTGAATGAAGCATCCAAGTTTCAAGGCAATTCTCAAAGAAAGCTGGGAATCAGTGGAACATGGGAACCCCCTCACAATGCTCTCCAAAAAGTTGAAGAGTTATCTCCTTAAAAAGTTAAACAAGGAGAAATATGGGCAAGTAACCTCTAGACTAGACAAAGCAAGAGCTCAACTTTAATTTTGGAAAAGCAAGCTAGAGAAAGGCCCTTCCAACACTTAGCTGCAAGCTGAGGAGAAAAGCTTATTGGAGGAATACTCAAGGCTTCTTGACTTTGAAGAAGCTTTCTTTAGGGAGAAATCTAGGATTAAATAGATGAAGAGGGTGACAAGAACACACGATTTTTCTACATTACAGTCAAGGTACACAATGTAAGAAATAAAATATTCAGACTTCAGAATGAGAAAGGAGTAATGGTAAAATACTATGATCAAGTCAAGTCCATGGCCACAGACTTCTTTGAAAAGCTCATCAATGCCCCTATGTTAATGAAAACATGCACCAAAACTGGACCTGGAATACTCTTTTCTCCTCTCAGAGCCAAAGCCTCTCCTATTCAAGTATAAAGAGATCAAAGATGCTCTCTTCTCTCTAAAGGGTGATAGAGCTTCAAGCTCTGATGGGTTCACCGTTGAGTTTTTAAGGATAATTGGGACCTGCTGGGGGGAAGAATTCCTTGAAACCCTTGAGTTCTTCTTTACCAATAACTTCATCTACTACCCTGTTAATGTGACCTCTATCTCCCTTATACCCAAGATGGATAACCTAATTAAGATAAAGGAGTTCAGACAAATTTTTTATTGTAACGTTATGTACAAAGGTATCTTCAAAGTTCTTGTCAAAAACTGAAGCCCTTGATTCCTCAGCTGGTAGATGAAAACTAATCAACCTTTGTCAAATGGAAAGCAATCCAAAATAATATCTTACTAATGCACAAAATTGTCAATAACTACAAGAGAACAGGGGCCTAAATGTTGTGCAATAAAAGTGGATATATGAAAGCATTTGACATGGTGAGTTGGTAGTACCTGAGGAGTATATTGAAGATGATGAATTTTCCAGAACCTACATTAGCTGGATATAAACCTGTATTACTACATCATCTTTCTCTATAAATCTAAATGCATCTTTGATTGAAAACTTTAAGCCTAAGGTGGCCTCTGACAAGGGGATCTATTATCCTCTTGCTTCTTCATTCTTATTATGGAAGGGTTAACCCAACTTTTGAAAGGAGAGTCTCAAACTCTACTTTCAGCTTATCTAAAGCTGACTCATCTTCAGTGAAGGTCATGAAAGAGGAGTTGGAGGAATTCAGTCTCTCTGTCTTGCACCAAATTTGAGCAAATGTGAAATATTCACATCCGGTGTCTGTGCTCGGGAAAAGAAAGACATTGCAACATTTTGGGAATGAAACTGGGGACACTATCTATTAGGTATCTTGGAGTCCCTTTAGTTGCTGGAAAATTATCATATGCACACTGTGGAGTACTACTTAACAGGATAAAGAATAAGTTACAGAGTTCGACAGGTTCAAAGGTATCTTATGGGGGAAGGTTTCAACTGATAAGCTCTGTCCTTATAGAAATAGTGAGGTATTAAACAATTTCCTATTCCCTACCAGGGCAGGTATGAAATTGATAAAATATTATATACTTTCCTTTGGGAGGAGCTAGGAAAGCTAAAAGTGAAATAGAAAACAGTCTGCCACCCAAAGGATAAAGGAGGACTAGGTATTCCTGATTTGGTTTATGTGAATGTTGTCTATATCATAAAAAGAATTTCGGAGATATGTAACTATAAAGTCAGGATTAAATGGGTGAACACAGTCATCTAAAAGGGGCTTTCTCTTTGCAAGGCAAGGCCAGGGACCTCAGATTGTTGGCTGTGGAAAAGAACATTATTGGTGGGAGACTTATTCAGTCAGCACATTGGCAGAGTGATTGGAAATGGAACCATTACTTTATTCTACAGATCTTAATCGCTTTTTGTCAAAATCTGTGGAGAGGGCTCGGCCATTCTTTGTAATTTTGAGGAAGACTAGACTAGTCTCATGGGACGATAAGTGTCAACATGCGTTTATAAAATTGAATCAATATTTGATAGAAATCCCCACATTGACAACTTCGGTGCCCAATGAATGTCTCTACGTATATCTCTTAGTTTGTCATAAGGACTTAAGTGCAGTCTTGCTTAGGGAGAAAGACGGTAGACAAATTTCCATCTGTTTCGTTGGCAAAGCTCTGCATGGCTTAAGGTTCTCTACTCAAATGCTAAAAAGTTGGTGATTGCCCTGGTTTGCTCAGCGCGCAAGCTCCCCCTATTTCCAAGCACACCCATCATAGTCGTTGTTGTTCAGCCATTAAGACAAATATTTGCATTACCCAAAATATCAGGGTGTACCCGGCATCGAATTTCTACCCTGTACAGCAATCAAACCGTAAGTCTTGGTAGATTTTATTGCTAAAAGAATATTTGTTGCTGATAGTTTGCTTCAAAAAAATAGTGGAACATGTATGTCGATGGCTCCTCTTCATAGGATGGTAGTTGAGCTGGATTATTGCTGATTAAACCCAAAATGGAAAAATTTGAATATGCAATGTATTTCGAATTCTAGACCACCAACAAAGAAGTTGAGTATGAAGCGTCGATAGCTGTGTTATTTAGGGGCAATGGCAAGGAGTCTAACCCGAAGGCAGTGCAAGGGAGAAGACACTATAAATCAGAAAATTTTCTGTATATTTTTCTATGTATTCTTCTCACAAATGTACATGTATTTGTAGCTACTAGACTAGCCTATACAAGGATGAAATACAAAAGAATTAAATCACAATTAATCTAATTGCTATGATTATGGAACAATTACACTGAATCTCTACAATTATGGTAAGTTTGATTTCTTCCCATTCTAACAATCCTCCTCAAGTTGAACGGTGGGATCGACTACATTCAACTTGCTGAGAATGGCTGAAATAGACCTGCCATTGACTGCCTTGGTTAGTATATTTTCCAGTTGATCCTCAGATCGGACGAATGGTAGTGTGATAATTCCTGCGTCCAGTTTTTCTTTGATAAAGTGTCGGTCGATTTTGACATTTTTGGTACGGTCATGTTGTACTGGATTTTCTGATATGCTGATGGATGCCTTATTATCACAAAATAGTAGAGTGGGATGATTGACACGTAAGCCCAAGTCTGTGAACAATTTGTGTAGCAAGAGCACCTCGGTGATCCCTTTCACGGTCCCTCTGAATTCAGCCTCTGCACTTGAAAGAGCAACACATTTTTGTTTTTTACTTCTCCATGTAACCAGGTTTCCTCCCACAAGGGTGAAATATCCAGAGGTCGACTTTCTGTCCACAGGGTTTTTTGCCCAATCAGCATCAGTGTATGACTCGATGTCGAGATGTCCATTATCCTGAAACAAAATTCCTCTACCATGAGTATTCTTTAGATAGCTTAAGATACGTATAACAGCATCTATATGATGTACTTGAGGATTATGCATAAATTGACTTACCAGACTTACTGCATACGCAATATCGGGACGGGTATGAGACAAGTAGATTAACTTACCAACCAGCCGCTGATACTGACCCTTGTCTACAAGTGGTGCGCCATCAATTATCTGTAGTTTATTGTTTACGATCATAGGTGTATCACAGGGTTTGCAGTCGAGCATACCTACTTCTGTAAGGAGATCCAGGACATACTTTCGCTGGGAAATGTAGATTTCGAATTTTGACCTAAGGACCTCAATTCCGAGATAGTACTTGAGCCCCCCTAGATCCTTCATTTCGAACTTGGTGAACAAATTCTGGCAGAGTCTAGCAATCTCTTCTCTGTCATCACTAGTGATGATCATGTCGTCAACGTATATGATTAGAAAAGTTACTTTGTTACCTCGTCGTTTTATGAACAAAGTGTGATCTGTGTTGCTTTGTTCATAGCCATCTTGCTTCATTACCTCAGTGAATCTACCAAACCAGGTGCGTGGCGACTGCTTTAGTCCATACAACGATATCTTAAGGCAACATACTTCATGTTTTGCAAACCCTACGGAGAACCCTAGGGGAGGCTCTATGTAAACCTCTTCTTTTATGTCATCGTGGAGGAAAGCGTTTTTTACATTGAATTGGTGTAAGGGCTCACGTCAGGTACATCAACAGAGAATAGGACCCGGATGGTATCAATTCGAGCCACAGGTGAGAATATTTCAGAGTAGTCAATACCATACGTTTGAATATACCCTTTTGCTACCAGTGGGGCCTTATGTCGTTCTACGCTCCAGTCAGCCGCATATTTGATAGTGAATATCCATTTACATCCTACTGGCTTCTTTCCAGGAGGTAGGGTACATTTTTCCCATTTGCCATTTTTCCTGAGAGCATTCATCTCACAAATAATGGCATCCTTCCAGTTTGGTTGTTGTAGGGCCTCTTTGGCATCTTTTGGGGTCTCCTCAGAGGATAACGTTCCAAAGAATCCTTGGACAACATCACTTACCCCATTCCTGGAGCAACTCATGGGATATCGGGAGGTTTTGGAGATCTTGTCAGGAGAGTATCTGACCAGAGGTAATCCACGTTTTTCTCGGGGAGGTAAGACCCGAACCTTCTACTGTTCTTGTGACATACCAGTTGAGCACACGGGGGGTTCTAGAGCAGTTTCAGGGTCAGTTTGGGACACAATAGGAGAATTAGCAGAAGTATTGTCAAGGAAACCATTACTGTCGTCATTCAAAGTTACAAAAGTAGATTGCTCATTACTATTACCCGTTCTTACCTCTATTTGGACATCCATGTTTGGTTGATCATAAGGAGGTGGTAATGAGTCGGCAAGCGATACATCGTCGGGAGCTATAGCACAGTCGGCGCCATCTACTTGTCGTGGTGGAACGGTCGCCGAACAGTAATAGTGTGACAACCAATCTAAGGTTCCATCATTGGCATTGAGCTCCCCCTGAACCTAAGGCTGGGTGAGGTAAAAGAATTCGGTCTCAACAAAGGTACAGTTCATAGTGATATGGACACGATGTGTGTTAGGGTTGTAACACTTGTACCCCTTTTGGTTGGTAGCATAGCCAACAAATATGCATTTGTCAGTGCAGAGATCAAGTTTAGTGCAATCAGTTTTAGGGTTATAGACAAATACAGTGCATCCAAAGACTTTGGGAGGAAGGGTACAAATTGAGGGAATGGGATGTTGGGTGGATAAGACTTATAAGGGTCTCTAACCCTAACCCTGATACCTGCTATGGCGCAAACCATTCCATCTCATTCTCCGTCGATTGTGGTCCAGGGATGGGACTGTTGGTCTCTCTCTGGCTGTTCTCCGGTGAAATCTCCTTCTTCTCTGTTGTGGTTACCATCTTCGGTGGCCTGTGCAGCGGTAGCTTGGTTTTTTTCTTAAATTCCTCCCACCATTCCGGATAGCCATGACGTATAAAACACATGTCTTGGATGTGTCCCTTTTTCTTACAGTGTGTGCATTTTAGTAGGTTCTTATCCTCCCCCCGCCGTGATGGTGGTCTTGAGCAGGGGTTATTTGTCCCACCTCAGCATGGTGAATCTGTGGTGGTTCTGCCATGGCCCCCGGTGCCTTTTCCTGTCAGTCCCTGACCCAAACTTACTCCCTATAAAGTGCCTGACGGAGTAAGTTTTAGTAATATGTTCTCAGATTTAGATCGGCAGAGTTCCCCATACACTGCTTCTGCTATCGACTGTGGGTCCCGTTTGAGTAATTCTTTCTCGGTGGCTGTGAATTCGTCATCAACAGCCATCAAGAGTTGATATAGATGTTGTTCCTGTATGTATTGACCGAATTTCTGAATGTCCCTTGGACATTCCATGGGGTTGGGGCCCGGTTGTCAATGGTTCTCCATGAGCTCTATAGTTGGTTCCAATAGGTATCAAGTGTGTTAATTCCTCGTTTCAACGTGTATGCTTGTTTGTGCAGATCGAAGATCTGAAGCGGATCAACCCCAGATCCGTAAGTAATGGCTAATCCGTCCCACAAGGCATTTGCAGTGGGATAGCTAGGAGCATTATTGACCAAACTTTCATCCATATTGTCAATTAGCCAGGTGAAAACAAGTTGGTCATCTTGTTCCCACTTGGCGTAATTCTCATTTGTTGGCAGGGGGTGGAGGGACCACTGTGATGTGGGTGCTCCTCCCCCTGCCCAAAAGGGCCCTGCGTATTAAATTGCACCATAACTGATAATTCCCAGAATTGAGCTTCACTTTGGGCGCCAAATTGTCGGATATAGCTGGGGTCAGGATGACAGTCTGTAGTGCTGGAATCATTTGGCTTTGCAGGATTTTGGCAAATTCAGGCGAAAGATAAAAATTTTCAGGGAGTTTAGGCATTTTTTTGATGTTTCTGGCTAATTTTCTGGATGGTTTGACATTGCTGGTAAATTTTTTCAGGAAATCATGGGCAAAAAATGAGGGCAGTTTAATCAATCTGGACAACCAGTTGATTCAGATAAGGACAGATACAGACACTTGAGGTCACACTTGGTAGAAAGGTAAGAACAGATACTACAAGGTAGTGAAAAATGGCAATGATGAGATTTTAATCTGAGCCAACGCACAATATATTCAAACAGAGAGGAACTGTTCCTACTCTAATACCATGTTATTTAGGGGCAAGGGCGAGGAGTCTAACCCGAAGGCAGTGCAAGGGAGAAGACACTATAAATCAGAAAATTTTCTGTATATTTTTCTGTGTATTCTTCTTACAAATGTACATGTACTTGTACCTGCTAGACTAGTCTATACAATGAATGAAATACAAAAGAATCAAATCACAGTTAATCTAATTGCTATGATTATGGAACAATTACACTGAATCTCTACAATTATGGTAAGTTTGATTTCTTTCCATTCTGACAAGCTAGCCTCAACCTTTTTAAGAAACTTGGAGCTCATAAGCTCCAAATCTATTGTGATTCTTAGTTGATTCTCGCCCAAGTTCGTTGAGAATACGAAGCCAAAGAGGAGCCAATGATAAAGTATTTGGCCAAGCTCTAGTCACTAATCTCAACATTTGAAAAGGTAGACCTAGATCGAATACCATGATCCTAAAACAAAAAGGCGTATGCACTTTTAAAACTCACATCTTCAACTCCTACGACTCTGGGAAAGAAAATTATTGTTGAATCTGTTAACATCCGAGCCTATGATTAGAATGAGGTCCTGTCTGTGGATTATCAATCCACATGGATGAACAAAATTATGAATTACTTGCGTCACAGAATTCTCCCCCAAGATAGAAATACAACCAGACATCTAAGAACAAAGTTGTGAGGCACGTATTGTTTAATGAAGTCCTTTATCGCAGGTCTATCTCTGCCCCTTGTATTAAAATATGTCAACTGAGTCGGTCGGTTACCTCTTGAAGGAAATGTACCAGGGAATTTGTTGTAATCATTCTGGATTTTGGACCTTGGCGAGGAAATGTCTCCTTTGCGGGTTACTTTCCCATTGTCGTCCTTGGCCTTTCTCTCAATGGGGATCGATTTAATGGACATTTACCCAAAGCCCTTTGTTGAGTGTAGTTCAAAGTGGTGGCAATTGACTTTTTCACGAAGTGAGTTGAAGTCGAACCTTTCCCTTGTATCACTTGACAGAGCATTAAGAAGTTTCTCTGGAGAAATATCATCTGCAAATTTGGACTTCCCAGAGTTTTGATGTCTGATAATGGAAGACAATTTGTAGAAGATCTTGTGAAAAGTTGTTGAGTGAAGCTCTAGATCAAACTGTCAAATAAGGGACAATATTGTGATGAAGAAAACTTTTCTTTCATTCGTGCTTTGATACGGTAATACACTATAATTCTTATAGTTACACTTCCTACTCTAGTAAGGTAAGTACATCAATTACAACCAATTACAATGATTCACAATCAATCACCATTAACTACACAATCACCTATACATGGAATCCTCAACATATGGTATGTTCTATCTATGGTAAACAAAATATTCCTGCACTAATCTTGCACTTATTCAACAATCCCCCTCTAGTTGAGTAGTGGGGTCTTTGATGCTCAACTTGGACAATACACTGAGAAAACTCCTTCTATCAACGGCCTTTGTAAGAATATCAGCTAACTGGTCTTCAGATCGAACATGTGGTACTTCAATAATGCCGCCTTCTAATTTCTCTTTTATAAAGTGTCGATCAACTTCCACATGTTTCGTCCTATCATGTTGCACTGGATTTTTTGAAATATTTATTACAGCAGTATTATCACAATAAACCTTTGCAGGATCCTTTCCTGACAAACCTAACTCATCCATCAACTTTTTGCGCCACAATACTTCCATAACCCCTTTCGCAATACCTCTAAATTCAGCTTCATGGATAATGCAACTACTTTTTGCTTCTTGCTTCTCCATGTTACAAGGTTCCCTCCACATAGTGCAAAATCTCCAGATGTAGAACGTCTATCATTGGGGTTGCCAGCCCAATCAGCATCGGTGAATACCTCAATACCAAATGACCATTGTTTTTGAACAAAACTCCTCGTCTTGGAGATCCTTTGAGGTATCGCATAATTCGGATCACGACATCCATGTGCTGCTTTTGAGGATTGTGCATGAATTGACTCACTACTCAAATTGCATAGGCTATGTCCGGGCGAGTATGAGCAAGATAAATCAATCGACCAACTAACCTTTGATACCGAGTTCGGTCTGCTGGATCTGAACCTTCAATATGTTGGAGTTTATGATTCACTACTATACGCGTGTTACAAGGTTTGCATTCTAACATTCCAACCTCCGTTAGTAGGTCTAGCACGTACTTTCTTTGAGAGATAAATATCCCCTGTTTTGATCACATTACCTCAATTCCAAGGAAGTACTTGAGGACACCAAGATCTTTCATCTCAAATTCAGTGAAAAGATTCTGACAGAGACTATCATTTCCTCTGAATCATTTCCTGTGATAATCATGTCATCAACATAAATGATCAAACATGTTATCAGTGTACCTCTCTTTTTGATGAATAACGTGTGGTCTGAATTGCTCTGTTTACACCCATGTTTCTTCATTACTATAGTAAACCTCCCAAACCATGCTCGTGGAGACTGTTTTAACCCATACAGAGCCTTGTGTAACCTGCATACTTCTCTCCAGCTGAAACTCTGACTGAAGCCTGGTGGTGGATCCATATATACTTCCTCTCTTAATTCTCCATGAAGGAAAGCGTTCTTTACATCAAACTGTCGTAGAGGCCATCCTTTAGTAGCAGCAACTGAGAATAGTACTCGAATAGTGTCAATCTTTGCCACAGGTAAGAAAGTTTCAGAGTAATCAATGTCGTATGTCTATGTATACCCTTTAGCAACAAGTCTCGCCTTATACCTCTCTATACTCCCATCAGCCTTATACTTGATGGTGAATATCCACCGACAGCCAACAGTATTCTTTCCTGGTGGTAGGATACACTTCTCCCATGTGTTATTCATCACTAAAGCATTCATCTCAGTCTCCATTGTTGTTTTCCATTCTGAAGAGCTCTGTGCTTCTTCCACGTTCCTGGGAATTCTTTCCGAACACAAAGTGGTTAGGAAAGCATGGGCATGTTCTGCGAGGTTTCTTCTTGATACCTCCACTGGATATCTTGTCTTTCGAGAATTTTTTTCTGGGGAGTATCTCCGAGGTGGTACTCCTCTATTCTCACGAGGAGGCAAAATTCTGACATGATGATCATCTACTTGTGGCTCATCTGACAAGTTAGTATAATCAAGGGATAATTCAGGAGAATTAGATGAAACAGGTGAGCTCGGGGTAGAGATATGCGAATCAAGTGTAGTAGGCTCTTGGCCTTCCGTATTTACCTCGGGTGGGATATCCACATTTGGACAAGCATTTTCTGGTACCATGGTTGTGTCTCGCACTATGTGGGGTCAGTGCAGGCGGCACCATCTACTGGCCTTGTTGGAACATCTAAAGATTCACTGTGAGTAGGACAACAATCGACCGTCTCTGGTATACTCTCTCCATGAGACAGAGAGTGGTAATAGTATTCGTGCTCAATAAAGGTACAGGAGATAGTGACATACAGTATGTGGGTTTGGGGGTTGTAACAGCGGTATCCTTTCTGGTGGATAGCATATCCAACGAAGACACACTTGTCGGCACAGAGATCAAGTTTGGTTTGGGCATTTGTACTAATATGAACAAACACGGTGCACCCGAATACTCGTGGTGGAAGATTTAGGATGGACGGGATAGAGGTTTGAGTAGAGAGAATGTCCAACAATGTTTTATGGTTTAGCACGGAACTAGGTAAACAGTTATAAGGTAGGTGGCTGTGGCAACTGCTTCAAGCCAATAACTCGAAGGGACTTGTGACTCAATGATCATGGCATGTGCCATTTCAAGAAGGATACGGTTTTTTCGTTCAGCCACTACATTTTGTTGTGGATTATTAGGGCAGGATGTCTGATATAATAACCCATTTGTGGTAAAGAATGACTGAAATTCAGACGACTGATACTCACCCCCATTGTCTGACCGTATGATTTTAACAGGGACATTGAACTAGGTTTTGACCATATTATAGAACTCAAGAAATTTGGAATACACTTCTGACTTATGTTTTAAAAAATAAACCCAAGTCATACGTGAGAAGTCAGCAATAAATAGAACAAAATACTGAAAACCAGGAATAGTGGAGCAGGGAGATGGCCCCCAAACATCAGAATGAACTAATGCAAACATTTGACTGACTCGAGTATTATTAGAAGAAAATGTCGATTGAGTCTGTTTAGCTCTAATACAAGTCTCACAATGTAATCTGGTAGAATGAGAAGTAAATAAATGTGGAAATAAGTGTTTGAGATAACCGAAAGATGGGTGACCAAGCCGACGATGACATAGCCACAGTGTCTCTTGGGACGTTCCGGTAACCAGATTAGACTGTCCCTGTTGCACCGTCTCTCCCACATAGTACATGTCATCCCGTTCAGTACCATGACCAATGATTGTCCTCGTGCGGAGGTCCTGTAGAAGACAATGAGTGGGATACATTAGTACACGACAGTTTAATTCTCGAGTTATTTGACTAACAGACAGTAATTTGGAGGAAAGTGCTGGGACATACAAGCACTTAGACAAGTTCACATTAGGGGTGATTTGAATACTACCTTCATTGTTTACAAGAATTATGTCACCATTGGCGTGCAAACCTGTGTTTTTTCTGGATTTTTGAGTGTAGTGAAGTCACGGACATCATTAGTCATGGTGTCCATGACTCCACTGTCAAGTATCCATGGAATGGTTTTTGGGTAATTTTCGGACTGATCACATGGACTGTTGGTCTGGGTGAGTGGATTTGGGTGTGTTGAAAAATCTGATTTCGGTTTAATGGGCTGGGTTGAGAGTTTACCCAATTCATTTAAGTCTGCTTTATTAACCCAAGAGTTACACAAACTTAGGGCAAAATTGGAAAGTGGAGGAATAAAAGGGGGAGAAGGGTTTTCAATTCCCTTCTCCACCCTAATAGCTACCGCCGCTGGATTCATTTCTCCCTCCGCTGCTTTTTCGATGCTTTCTATGGCGATGGCTGTAGCAACTGTTCCTCCAGAAATCTGGCCCTTGCTCTTCCTTTCATTCCACCACTCTGGAAATCCGATAATCTCAAAGCATGATTTTTGAGCATGGTCCCGTCTTCCACAATGATTACACCGGACTGTTTGGTTGCGTGATGATGAAGATGAGCGCATAGAGGTATGTGGTGACTGCTGCTCGGTGGTGATGTTACCGCGGCCTTGAGATGGCGTCCGTCCCCTGCCTCTGCCTCGGCTGGACTGTGTTCTTCCTCCTCTGCTAGACACAGTTAGGCCAGCCCCTAATGATGTATCTCCAGTGACCGAGGGGGCTTTCTCCAGGTAAGAAATCCTGATTTCCTCCCTCTTTATCTCCCCAAAGGCTGCTTCGGCTGTGGGTAGTGGATCCCGTTTCAAGAGGTCCCGTTTGATACCCTCAAAACGGCTATCCACTGCGTCCATTAACTAAAATAACATGTGCTCCTGCACTTTTCTCTGATAGACTTCGATATCTTTAGCACAGATCACAGGATTGAGATCCCTTTCATCGATCCTCATCCAGATCCCTACTAATTTGTCCCAGCATACTTCTAACGTTCCTCCGCCTTGTTTGACTGCACTTGCTCGCTGGTGCAGCGTCTATATGTGGAGTGAGTCCACACTCGACCTGTACGTTGTGGCTAGGCCATCCCACAGAGGCTTTGCTGTGGGATACCTACTTACATTTCCAATCAGATTTGATTCTATATTTTGGATCAGCCACATGAATACAGTCTGATCCTCTTGTTTCCATTTGGCATAACTTGCATCGTTTGGTTGAGGGTAGAGGAACCCCTTTAATGTGGGCGCTCCTCCCCTTTTCTCCGATAGTTGTCTCCATGAAATTGATCCAAAGGAGATAATTATCTCCATTGAGTTTGATTCCTACATTCACATTATAAGGAATCGACTGAGGTTGAAATTTTTGAAACAGTTCCATGAACTGTATGAATTCTGCAGAAAAAGAGGTTAATTGAGGGCCACTTTGACTGCTTTCGGCTCTTGTAGCACTCTCAATTACTTTACCACCGTCCATGGTGATTCCGATACTGCACTTTTGCTCTAGCTAATTTGCTGAGATTGGTTTGTGGACTGTGATGACACAGGTTCTGAGTCCTCAGGATTACTAATCCCGCTCTGATACCATGTCAAATAAGGGACAATATTGTGATGAAGAAAACTTTTCTTTCATTCGTGCTTTGTACGGTAATACACTGTAATTCTTATAGTTACACTTCCTACTCTAGTAAGGTAAGTACATCAATTACAATCAATTACAATGATTCACAATCAATCACCATTAACTACACAATCACCTATACATGGAATCCTCAACATATGGTATGTTCTATCTATGGTAAACAGAATATTCCTGCACTAATCTTGCACTTATTCAACACAAACAACATACTTCCTCCATTGCACAACCACAAGAAAATGGGCAGGTGGAACAAGTTAACCATACCTTAAAGGATGGGTAGATGAAATTGTCAAGAGTCTTATAGGAATATCGTACAACTCAAGTCTACCTCAACTAAAGAAACTCTTTTTGTGCTAGTTTACGGAATTCGAACCTTTCATGCCTGTAGAGATTGTAGTTTCTTCTCCAAGAACATAAAACTTCTCTCCTGAACAGAATAATCAGAATTTGTTGATGGATCTTGATGAACTCGAAGAAAGGACAAATATGGCCTTGATTTGGATGGCCAGGTACAAAAACTTGATTGTGCAATATTATAACTCTAAGGTCCGTCATGTATACTTCAGAGCTGGTGATCATGTTTAGAATGGAATGCAGCGAACAAATTTGAGCCTACTGGAAATTTGACAACCAAATGGGAAGTCCCTTACATAGTCAACCAAGTTTTTTCTAGCGGAGCATACAAGCTAGGGTCAATGGATGGCAAAACAATCAAAGGCACATGACATATCTGCTGTTATTTATGAATTTATCTGAAAAGGAAACGATTTCCATCTAATGTAAAATATTTCTATTCAATGAAATGAAAGTAAGTTTCCTCAGTGTTTTTAGATTTCGACGGTAGCTGTACATCTTCGATGACAGTTTGCACCAAGCAAAGCAAGCGGTCTTATGAAATTAATCGGATAGGTCTTGCAAACGTGAACATGTCTCACCAAACCTGAGGAGGACTCAGTAGTCAAGCATGTCTTGACTTTAAATTCTAACGGAGCTAAAAAACATGGACATGCCCCAGTAGTCAAGAAAGTGTTGGCTAAAAACTTTGACAAAAACAACAGTTAAAATTTTTAAAAGTATAAAAACAAATAACTAACTTGAGTAGGATTCAGCACCTAAAAATGCTAAGTATCAAAACCATGTGTTACAGGAATAAAACCCCTGTGAGCAAAGTCCTCAAAACACAACTACTTAGGCGATTTTATAATTTTGACTTAAGTATACTCATAAAAGTATGTTTTATGCAGTATATGTTGATTTTTTGGCTTAGATTTTGTACCACATTGGTAGTTTAGAAATGAATAGGAGATTTGAGGATTATAAATAAACTCCTCCTCTTCTCATGTAAATCATCCCAAAACTTGTATCTTCTTCTACATATAAATAGAAGCAAGCAATTCTGCAAGTGTTCGGAGATCAAGCTATCTTGGCTGAGCTCTAGTGGCAAAGCTTTTGGGTGTGTTTCTCTCTTTATCTCTTTTATTGTTCTGTTCTCTTTATTGTTGTTTTACTGCTTTCTTTCCTATTGTAATATAGTATTCAATATTATTTGTCAGGTAGTTTTGTTAGTGTTCTGTCCAGTTCACTAGTTCTGAACTGGTGCATTTCACTAGTTGTGTTGTCGTAGTGGGAGAAATACCCGATTTTCCCAACAAGTGGTATCAGAGCCGAAGGTTCGCCCTTGGGCTGTCTGGAATTTGTTGTAATATTGAATACTATATATTGAGTCTGTAATGCCAACAAAAGATCAAGAAGCAAAGGAGGTTATCTCAAATATTCCATCGGGGGTATCGACCTCCTCGTCATCATGGTCGAGGTTCCTGGTGTCCGGTTTGAAATTGGCGGTGGAAATATTTGATGGTACTGACCATTTTGGTATGTGGCAAGGAGAGGTCTTGGACTCTCTTTTCCAACAGGGTCTTGATATTGCCATTGAAGGAAAGAAACCAGAAGAGATAGATGATAAAGACTGGAGTATCATTAATCGGTTGGCGTGCGGAACTATTAGATCTTGCCTGTCCAGAGAGCAGAAGTATGCCTTTAAGAGTGAAACTTCTGCACACAAACTGTGGAAGGCACTGGAGGACAAGTTTCTGAAAAAAAGTGGTCAGAACAAGCTCCTCATGAAGAAAAGACTGTTCCGATTTGATTACCGACCAGGTACTACTATGAATGAACACATCACTATGTTTAATCAATTAGTAGCAGACCTGCTGAATTTAGATGTGAAATTTGAGGATGAGGATCTGGCTTTGATGTTGTTATCATCTCTTCCTGATGAATTTGAACATTTGGAAACTACATTACTTCATGGAAAAGAGAATGTGTCGTTAGATGCTGTTTGTTCTGCTTTGTATAGTCATGAATTGAGAAAGCAGGATAAGATAAAAAACAAATCAACGACATCAGAAGAAGCATTGGTGGCAAGAGGTCGTCAGCAAAGCCAGACAAAAGGAAGAAGAGAAAGGTCTAAGTCCAAAGGCCGAGCTGTTGCCAAAGACGAGTGTGCTTTCTGTCGTGAGAAAGGGCACTGGAAGAAAGACTGTCCAAAGCTGAAAAAGAAAGGGAAGACTCCGCAAGATGCAAATGTTGCAGAATGCAAAAGTGATGCGGAATCAGATATCTCTTTGACTGTCTCACCTTCAGCATCATTACATCCAGATGAGTGGATATTGGATTCAGGTTGTACCTATCATATGTGTCCTATTCGGGAATTTTTTTTGAATTCCAGGAACTTGTTGGTGGGGTTGTTTACATGGGTAATGATAATCCATGTAAAACAACTGGGATATGATCAATCAAGCTGCGAAATCATGATGGATCCACCAGAATTTTACGGGATGTGCGGTACGTGCCAAAGTTGAAGAAGAATCTCATCTCTTTGGGGGCCTTAGAATCTAAAGGCCTAGTTATGACGATGCGAGATGGAGTTCTTAAAGCAACTTCAGGAGCACTGGTGATGTTGAAAGGTACGAGGAAAAACAATCTGTATTACTACCAAGGTAATACAGTGGTGGGGCAGTAGCGGCAGCAACTTCTAGCACAAAGAAGGATGCTGAGGCAACGAAACTGTGGCATATGAGGTTGGGACATGCTGGAGAAAAGTCCTTGCAAATTCTTGCCAAGCAAGGACTCTTGAAAGGTACTAAGGCTTGCAAACTTGAATTTTGTGAGCATTGTGTTCTTGGAAAACAACGAAGAGTGAAATTTGGCACTGCGATTCATAATACCAAGGGTATTCTGGATTATGTGCATTCAGATGTGTGGGGACCTGCCAAGACTCCATCCATTGGAGGTAGGCATTATTTTGTCACCTTTGTTGATGATTTCTCAAGAAGAGTTTGGGTGTATACAATGAAGAATAAAGATGATGTGCTTGACATTTTCCTTAAGTGGAAAGCACAAGTTGAAAACCAAACATGAAGGAAGATTAAGGTTCTCCGAACAGATAATGGAGGAGAATACAAGAATGATCCATTCCTGAAGGTATGCCAAGACTGTGGCATAGTTCGACACTTCACTGTTAGAAAGACACCACAGCAGAATGGCGTGTCAGAGCGTATGAACAAGACACTTGTGGAGAAAGTTTGTTGTATTCTGTCTAATGCTGGGTTAGACAGAAAATTTTGGGCTGAGGCTGTGACGTACGCTCAACATATCATCAATCGGTTGCCATCATCTGCTATAGATGGCAAAACTCCGTTGGAGGTATGGTCTGGAAAACCTGCAACTGATTATGATTCTTTGCATGTTTTTGGTTCTATTGCATATTATCATGTGATGGAATCAAAGTTGGATCCACGGGCAAAGAAGGCTCTTTTCATGGGCTTCAATCCTGGAGTGAAGGGATACCGTTTATGGTGTCTAGAGGCAAAGAAGACGATTATCAGCAGAGATGTTACCTTTGATGAATCTGTCATGTTGAACAAGGTAAATCAAGGAGCTGATAGTACTCTGCAGCATGTGGAGTGTACTCCGAAGCAGGTGGAGTTTGAGCAAACAGTGGTGATTCCAGCACGAAGCACCACCAGTGACTCTCCTATGGCAGAAGAAGAGTCAGATGATGAAGAGGTTTCTACCCAAGAACCTCAACAGCAATCGGCGCCAATTGCAGTTAGAAGGCAAAGACGAGAAATTCAAAAGCCTACTCGTTTTGCTGACATGGTAGCCTATGCACTTCCAGTTGTTGATGACATTCCATCCACTTACTCAGAAGCTATTCTAAGTCCAGAAAGAGGAAGCTGGGCAGGTGCAATGGAAGAAGAGATGCAATCTCTGAAGAAGAACAATACGTGGAAGCTGGCACAACTACCAGAAGATAAGAAGGCAATTGGGTGCAAATGGGTATTTGCAAAGAAAGAAGGATTTCCTCATAAAGAAGATGTTCGCTACAAGGCAAGGTTGGTGGCTAAAGGCTTTGCTAAGAGGGAGGGAATTGATTACAATGAAGTATTTTCTCCAGTTGTTAAACATTCATCCATTAGGATTTTGTTGGCCTTGGTAGCACAGTTGAATTTGGAGCTAGCTCAACTTGATGTGAAAACCGCGTTACTACACGGTGATTTGGAGGAGGAAATCTACATGACTCAGCCAGAAGGATACAAGGTTGCTGGTAAAGAAAATTAGGTTTGTAAACTTAGCAAATCGTTGTACGGACTAAAACAATCTCCGAGACAGTGGTACAAACGATTTGACAAGTTTATGAAGGGTCAGTCGTACAAGAGGAGCAAATACGACCATTGTGTGTATTTGCGCAGACTTCAATATGGTTCCTACATCTACTTACTCTTATATGTTGATGACATGCTGATAGCAGTAAAGAGCCAAGCATATATTGACAAGTTGAAGGCTCAGTTGAGTAAAGAGTTTGAGATGAAGGATTTGGGGGAAGCCAAGAAGATTCTCGGCATGGAGATAAGCAGAGACAGAGAGAGGGGTAAACTTTGGCTGTCACAGAAGCAGTATTTGCAGAAGGTACTACAGCGGTTTGGTATGCACGAAGATACAAAACTTGTAAGTACCCCACTTGCTCCTCATTTGAAACTGAGTAGCAGTTTGTCTCCAACTACTGATGAAGAACGAGAATACATGGCAAAAGTCCCATATGCGAATGCAATTGGAAGTTTGATGTATGCGATGGTGTGTACGAGACCAGATATTTCACAGTCTGTTAGTGTTGTTAGTAGATACATGCATGATCCAGGCAAGGGTCATTGGCAAGCTGTGAAATGGATTCTACGGTACCTCCAAAATACCGTAGATGTTTGATTGGAATTTGAGCAAGATAAATCACTTGGTCAAGGCGTAATTGGATATTGTGATTCTGATTATGCAGGAGATTTGGATAAGCGACGATCTACAACTGGCTATTTGTTCACTTTAGCAAAAGCGCCAGTTAGTTGGAAGTCTACCTTACAGTAAACGGTGGCTTTGTCTACAACAGAGGCAGAGTATATGGCGATTACAGAGGCTGTGAAGGAAGCAATTTGGCTTTATGGGTTGCTTAAAGACTTGGGAGTTGGTCAGAAACAACTTAAAGTATATTCTGACAGTCAAAGTGCTATTCATTTGGCAAAGAATCAAGTCTTTCATGCACGGACGAAGCATATTGATGTTCTCTATCATTTTGTGCGGGAAATTCTCGAAGAAGAGGAGATACTTCTCCAGAAGATTCATACTATGGAGAATCCTGCAGATATGTTGACCAAGGTTGTTACAAGGGCCAAGTTCGAACACTGTTTAGACTTGGTTAATATCTTGCGCGTTTGAGTTGATACTTCACAGTGCAACATTTGGAAGTACCACGAAGACTATTTTTTTTTTTGTTGATCAGCTTTGTATTTGGTAGGATTTAAAATTAAGCCAAGGTGGAGATTTGTTGATTTTTTGGCTTAGATTTTGTACCACATTGGTAGTTTAGAAATGAATAGGAGATTTGATGATTATAAATAAACTCCTCCTCTTCTCATGTAAATCATCCCAAAACTTGTATCTTCTTCTACATATAAATAGAAGCAAGCAATTCAGCAAGTGTTCGGAGATCAAGCTATCTTGGCTGAGCTCTAGTGGCAAAGCTTTCGGGTGTGTTTCTCTCTTTATCTCTTTTATTGTTCTGTTCTCTTTATTGTTGTTTTACTGCTTTCTTTCCTATTGTAATATAGTATTCAATATTATTTGTCGGGTAGTTTTGTTAGTGTTCTGTCCAGTTCACTAGTTCTGAACTGGTGCATTTCACTAGTTGTGTTGTCGTAGTGGGAGAAATACCCGATTTTCCCAACAGTATACTTAGTGGGAGCTATGCGGGGTACCTTCCAAGCTCATTACTATAGTTGCAGGAAAGCAAATAATAGGCCAAAAATTTTAAAACCTTCATTTTCATTATTTGGGCAAAAAGGCAAAAATGGATAGCAAAGGAAGGAAAGCCTAGCCCTATTGCAACATTCCTAAAAGTCTAACTCAGCAGCAGTGGGTTCTTTTTTCTTAGTTGCGAATCTGCGGAGTGAGCTCCGTCATTTGGAGTTGCAGGATATACTCGATTTCTCATAGCTTGGGGTCCTGTGCCTCCTTGCTCCCGAGAGCTGGGGCAACGGGAGTCTCCCAAGTAAGAGCGACTTTCAAGTATGGATCTTTCTTTAAAAGAAAAATATTATGCCAAGGAGGGAAAGTGCCAAAAAAAATTGCGACGAGCTCCTAGCTCCTCTTCATGATACACACCCAGATCTCTCTTTAGATGGTTGGTGGCATGGAATGGGGGAGAATGCAATGCTGGGCAAATGTAGTTACCCTCTAGCTTTTGTGACGGAAAAAAAAAATCCATGGATCAGTCTGTGCATGCAAGAACTTTAATTGCATATAGGCATTGGAGTTTTCCCTCAATGTACAGGGCTTCTTTACAATGTTAAAGCTTAACTCCTTATCGGCTGCTTTAAGCTTACGATATTGCCCCTTGATTCGTTGGTTTTCAGCACGAAGTTCCTCTCTCGGCTCCTTTAAATTCTCAATCCAACATGCACTTACCAACCCCCGAGATAAAAATAAATATTGAAGAATCAGAAAAATCAAGCTGCACCATGATAAAAGATAAGTCAGTATATATGTGGGAATTTTGAACTTTAATACCCTGGATTCACAGTTTATTCAACAAGAAGAGGAAGAGCGACAAGATACCACTCCATCTATAAATGAACAAATGAGCTACGCAACAACAGTGAGAGAAATTGAATGAAGGGAGAAATAATTTTATTCACATCAAAACTTTCACTCATGTTACGGATAATTACCTTTTACTCCCTTCGTGTTTGGCATAATCGTCAATACCCTCCTCAATGTTTAAAAATACATACTTACCCCTGATGTTTAAAAAATACACTCTTACACCCCTTTATTTAATTAAAAAATGTTATTTGTGTTGGGAAAACAAAACGCAGAACAATGAAGAACAATCACAACAACACACGCAAGAACGCACAACAGTAATGAATGATAAACAAAAGAAGACAAAAACGAAGAACACAAGATTTAACGTGGGAAAAAATCAAGGGGAAGAAAAACCCATGGCGGCAGCAAACCAAGAAATCCACTATCACAAACTTGAAATCTCGGTTACAAAAGGCAGTGTATCCTCGGGGTCTTTTATAGGGGGTGTAAAAGGATTAGCATGAAGTATAGAATTATCCTTTTACATCATAATCATACAAAAAGTGGGATTCTACAAGATTTTCTTTATACCAAAGATAAACATGGAAGTTTCTATCTAAACAAGATTTGTGTCAATCAAATCTCCAATCAAGATATATCCAATCTCGTGACTTTCTGGTACATGGTCGAGGCTGCAGCTCTGCTCAGCAATGTTCTGTTCAGCTCTGCAGTTCTGCCTAGTATCATCCCACAACTAAGTGCTCGAGCTCGGCCTCCTGAGCTCGGCCTCGCATTCAGCTCGGCCTTCAGTTCCACCAATCCCAACAAAATCTCCCACTTGGAACTGACTTTAACTTAGACGTGTTGAGAAAAAGGGGTTTGAGTGATTCACAAAATGCATGATTTAAATAACGCGTGCTAAAGAAATGCATGGCATATTTCATGACTTGACATGTTTTTGCAACAAACTTGCCTTATATACTTTATATATAATGTTGCCGTAGTAACAAGCCATAAAGCTTTAAAACTTACATCAAATGGCAAACATTTGTTGTGTTTGAACTATTTTAAGGTGCCACCATTAATGAACTAAACTAGTTCATTAAGTGAAGTACTTAGTTAAATGAACTAAGTAGTTCACTAAATGGAGATATATTCGGAAAATGCATGAAGGCAACAAATTGAAAAATGGAAAGTCTTCTCTCCTTATCATATCACACGTTTATATATATATATATATATATATATATATATATATATATATATATATATGTGTGTGTGTGTGTGTGTGTGTGTGTGTGTGTGTGTGTGTGTGTGTGTGTATGTATGTATTCAGATTTTTTAAAGGGCACTATACACGTATATTACAACATACTACCGACACGTTATATATTTTACAAACGTACGTCAATGTCACACCACTATATTTACCTCATACTTATGAGTATATTCAGGGCTTATATCATATGATATAAGTCATGGTGATGACAAAATTATTACGACACGTTACAAGGTTCTAAACCAAAAATTGTCGTATCGGATGACTACCGAAACTTCGCTAACGTGTCACGTACTTGCCATATATAGATAGCCAGCCCCTGCACTTCAAAAATGGCCACAAATTTCGTGGCTTACATGTTATATTCAGCCATAAAATCATTTCATGTTGGCACACACAAATCACCCCCAATTAAGGCCAAATTGTGGAGATTTCAAATTCAACATTTTTGTCAAGCGCCACTTTTAATCCGCCTTTAGAGCTGAATATTCAAGTTATTCTATGTATATTATGTGTGACATAATATATATAACATGTGCAAAAAGTTTGAATTTAATCGGAGAAAAATCGCGTAATCGACAAAAGTCGAAAATATTGTTTTCTACGAACACGACACATGGAATGTTTTTGGCATGATATGTAACATGTATCTAGACACTTTTTACATATTCAATACATACTAAAGTGTTCTAGAATATTCAAATTAGGGCTGATTGGAATATACCATATGTGTATAATTATTGTGCACTATTTTACGAAGTTTACAAAAGTAAAATTCAGCACATGTTGGAGATGGTTCACACGCCTACTCAGCCTTGATGGAGCGTATGTGGAGCTTAGTTGGCATCTTGATTGGTGAAGAATGGACTATACAAGGTTAGTGACATAATGGAGGGAGCTACACAAGGTAATGTTTCAAACTATATCACATATATGACACATGCTGAAAATTCAGCATGTGTGAATTAGTAATGGCCGAAAATTATGTCTTGAATTTAACATATTTGCTTCTTCATTCTCAAGGGATGGATATAATACTATTATGGAAATAATTTGAAGTCTTGAGATTTAGCACATGCTGAAAATTTCAGCATGTGTTGCAAAGGTGTGGCCGAATTTATGGTCTTGAATGACACCAATTTATTTTCTAAATTATGTGGGATCAATTGTGTGATAATTGGCAATGTTTTTATTACTAATTTGGCATATGTTTTAAGTATAATTCTCAGATTTGTACAGTCATCAAATGATGACAAATGTCATCCAATCAAGGAGTGCCAAGTAAGCAAGGCCAAGATAATCATCCAATGAAGTGTTGCCAAGTAAGCAAGTTGATGTCACAATTATACAAGGCATTCTTCCAATGACTTAAAAGAGAATTTTCAAGTTGGAGAAATGCCCTAAGGGGGCAGCCAAGAGCAAATAAAAGGAAGAGAAAAGAGCCATTCAAAGAAAAGACAATTCTCATATTCTCTCAAGTGCAAAAAGTGTCTTCTACTTTCTTCTTCCACGTTTCTTTCTTCTTCTTCTCTTTCAAGCCTATTGTTCTTATATTGAAATATATAGAATAGTCTTTGTATAGACCACCATACACGCTCATTTTTGTAAAAGGTTGATCAAGGTGTGATCAATCACTCATTCGTTTGGTGGTGGTGTTCGTGAAAGGTGTGATTGCTTGTATCGTTTGTAAAGGGTTGGAGTTGGTGTGTAACTCCAGCAACCCTTTGTGGTAAGGTGTTATTTTGTGATTATTGATAACCAAGGAAGGTGTCCTCGAAGACTAGAGTAGGTTGTGTTAACTGAACCAGTATAAAATTCTCGGTGTTATTACTTTTAGCATTTTACTTTCAGTTTCCAGCACTGTGTATCATTTTCATTGCAGTAGTAAAAATATCAAACGAATTTTAAAAATCACAAAACTTTCCAGAAACATAGTTACATGTTTTAAGTTTCATTTGGCGCAAGTTTCAACCGTTTTAGACAAGTATAAGTCATTCAAACACTAATAGTTCTGAGACTAGTGCAATCTGATTTTCAGACTTGCAAAGGTTGAGAACTTGAACGTATTTGACATACTTCCCAAAGGTATTTTTCAAAACTATTTCAACTCAATTAAATACATATAGTAAGGGGTTTGTCATTAAATTTTCAGACTATTTGGAGCCACGGTTTAATTGGAATAAAATTTTCAAATCAGACTACCGTTTCTGGCAGATTTGCGCAATCTGACCACAAACAATTTTTCAAAAGGGTTAAAGGTTGAATTTGGATCTGAAATTTTTAGGAGATACTAAGAACATCTGAGACTACAATCTCTCCAAATTTCAGAATTTTTGAAGGCCTGTAACTTAGTTTTTCAAACGTTGCAAAACATATCCTGAAAATAGAAACAGTTTTCAGAAGTTGGGTTTTTTGATCAAAACATTTTAAAAACCAAATTTTCGCACCCACTATTCAAACTCTCCCCCTTCTAGTGGTTCCTTACAGGTCCTACAAGACGCATCGTGAATTTCTCTTTCTCCGGACTTCCGCCATCTCAGCACTTTCATCAAGTAACAAGACCAAGAGAAGTCTTGCAGAGCTCAAGCTTCTCTTTCGGAACAATCTTTGTCATCATGTCTGCTGGATTCTGGCTTGTATGAATCTTCTCCAAGTCGAACTGTTTCACCTCAAGCATATCTCTTATATAATGATACCTGATGTCAATATGATTTGTCCTTGCATGATAGGCAGAGTTCCTAGCCAAGTGTATCGCACTGTGACTGTCACTGAATAGTTTGTAGTCGATCTGAGAATCTTCAACTCATTCAGTAAATTCTTCAACCACACCAGTTCCTTGATAGCTTCAACTGCTGCCACATACTCAGCTTCAGTCGTTGACAATGTTACCATCTTCTGCAATCTTGATACCTAGGTGATTGCAGAACTGCCAAGCTTGAAAACATATCCTGTAGTACTCTTGCATCTATTAACGTCTCCAGCCATATCAGAGTCTACAAAGCCGAGCAGGTTCAGATCATTGTTGCCGAACTGCAGTGCCAAGTCTTGCATTCCCACTAAGTATCTTAGTATCCACTTCACTGTAGCCCAATGATCAAGACCAGGATTTGACATGGATCTGCTTACAACTCCCACTGCATTGTCTATGTCTGGTCGGGTGCACACCATAGCATACATCAAGCTACCCACGGCTGAGGCATAGGGTACCTTCTTCATTCGTTCGAGCTCGTCCTTCGTTTTAGGACATTGGTTCTTAGATAAGTTCTTGGACTGTCCTGCCAGAGGTGTGGACATCGATTTTGCATTCTCCATATTGAATCTCTTCAGTACCTTGGAGATATAATCTCTCTGGCTCAGCCTCAGCACTTGATTCTTCATGTCTCTGTCGATGTTGAGCCCCAGTATCTTCTTTGCCGGGCCAAGATCCTTCATGGAGAATTTCTTGGCCAATTGTTCCTTCGACTTCTTGATCTAATCAGTGCTTTCTCCTGCTATTAACATGTCATCAACATATAGTAGGAGGATAATGTACGAACCTTCAAATCTTTTGAAGTAACAGCAGTGAACCCCATGGCAGCGCTTGTAGCCGACCTCTGCCATAAAGTTGTCAAACTTCTTATGCCACTGCCTCGGATCTTGTTTCAGACCATACAAGCTCTTACAATTTGCATACCAGATCTTCTTTGCCTGGTACCTCATACCCCTGTGGCTGCATCATGTAAATTTCCTCTTCTAGATCTCCGTGAAGAAAGGCAGTTTTCACGTCAAGCTGTTCTAGGTGCAGATCTTCTGCGGCTGTAATGCTCAGAACTATTCTGATAGTAGACAACTTGACCACATGTGAAAAGATCTTGGTGAAGTCAACCCCAGCTTTATGTTGGAATCCTTTTACAACAAGTCGTGCCTTGTACCTCCGTGTGCCGTCAGCTTCTTGCTTCAACCTATACACCCATTTGTTTTGAATAGCCTTCTTCCCTGGTGGCATCTTCACAAGATCCCAGGTGAAGTTCCTCTGCAGAGAGTTCATCTCATCCTCCATGGCTGACCTCCAGTCTTCACTTGTGTCGGAACATATTGCTTCTTCATAGCAGCTCAGCTCATCACAATCAGTAAGAAGCAAATAATAAAGTGAAGGTGAGAACCTGGCAGGTACAGTAATAGTTCTCCTCTCTCTCCAAACAACAATGGGTGGTGTGACTTGTTCTTCATGATTTTCATACTCCGAGGTCGGCACCTCGGTAGTCTGGTCTGCAGGTCTGCTCGGCTCGGTATGACCATCGTCACTTTGTTCAAAGTACTTAGGCTCCACATGCTGTTTCTCCTTCTTTACTCTGCCTTTGTAGAGTATGTTTTCATTGAAAACCACATCTTTACTCCGAATCACCTTTCTTCCTTCATGATCCCACAGTCTCTATCCAAAATTGTCCCCTCCGTAGCCAATTAGAGAACATACCTTAGACTTGGGATCGAGTTTTGATCTCTCGTCTGGCTTCAGCAGTGCATAGGCAGTGCAACTAAACACTCTGACATGGCCAAGCAAAATTTCCTTGCTAGTCCACTCTTCTTCAGAAAGTTTGCAGTCAATAGCAGTAGATGGTCCTCTGCTGATCAGATAGACAGCGGTGTTCACCACCTTGGCCCAGAAAGATTTCGACAAATCTACATGTATTCTCATACTTCTTGCCCTTTCACAGATAGTTCTGTTCATCCTTTCAGCAACACCATTATGTTGAGGTGTCTTGGGCACCATCTTTTCTCTCCTGATTCCATTCTCAGCGCAATAGTCCTCAAACTCTTTGTTGCAGCACTCTCCACCATTGTCCGACCTTAAGCACTTCAGCTTCAGCCCTGTCTCATTCTCAACAAGACTTTTCCATCTCTTGAAGACATTGAATAAGTCGGACTTGTGTTTTACAAAGTACACCCACAGCTTCCTCGTTGAGTCATCAATGAAGGTGACATAATATCGTGAACCATTCAGATAAGGCAGATCTAAAGGCCCCCAAACATTCGTGTTTACAAGTTCTAACTTCTCAGCTCTGGGACTTCTCTAGTGTGTTGTAAAGCTGACTGCTTTCTGTTTCCCCAGCACACAAGACTCACACAATGGTACATCAACGTTGGATAGACCTCCCAGCTTCCTTTTAGACGCCATAACCTTCATTCCCTTGACACTCATGTGTTCGAGCCTCTGATGCCATAGCTCGGCATGATTTGCTGAGCTGACCATGTTCGCCGAGCTTTGGTTTGAGAAATTATAGAGAGTCCCTTCTCTCGAACCCTGGGCTATAATCAAGGACCCTTTGACTAACTTCTAATGTGTTCTGCTGAACCTTCCTTCAAGATCAGAATCATCAGCCAGCTGTGTAATTGAAATCAAGTTCTTGGTCAGCCGAGGTACATGTCTTGCTTGAAGCAACTTCAGCTGCCTTCCGTCTAGTAGAGTTAATGTGATATCCCCCTTGCCAATGATATTACAGGAGTCATCATCCCGTGATACACTTTTCCAAAGTTTCCACTTTTGTAATTTGTAAAGTATTTTCTGTTGGATGTAGCATGAAATCAGGCACCAGTATCAAAGGTCCAGAGGGCGTCGGCTCGGCTCTCACAGCTCAGAATCAGCTCGTCACTATCAGACCTGGACGCTTGAGAAACATGTATCTCATCCCCATACTTCTCCGTCTGATCAGCCTTCTTCTTGAATCTGCAATCGCGTTTAAGGTGACCCTTCTTCTTGCAATTCCAGGAGGTCAGATTTGAGCCCTTTGACTTGCTCTTTCTGGACTGCGATCTTCCACCTCGGTCATTTCCTCTCTTGGCAGATCTGCTGCGCTCTTCTGTGTTCAGTGCGGCTCCAGAATTTTCAGAGGTGCCACTATTTCTCCTCCTTAAATCTTCAACATGTAGCATATCTACTACGTTTTCAAACTTTAATGTACCTTCTCCAGATGAGTTGCTCAAAGCCATAACAACTCCATCCCAACTGTCAGGCAGACTTGACAGTATCACCAAGGCCAGAACTTCATCGTCAAAGACGATTCCAACCGATTCAAGTTGACTCGTGATCATGTTGAATTCACCCAAGTGTTCTTGCATCGTTTTGCTCTCAGTCTTTTTCATGTCGAAGAAGAGCCTCTTCATCAGATGCACCTTGTTAGAGGTAGAGGCTTTTCATACATCATTGTCAATGCATTCATCACATCCTTTGTGGTCTTCTCCTTGGAGATATTGAACGCAACGGTTTGGGTTAGAGACAGCATGATGGCACCGAGTGCTTTGCGATCCAGAATCTCTCATTCTCGATCTGTCATGTCCGTAGGCTTCACCTCTTTCCCTTCAAGAGGCAGATATAGGTCTCTTTGGTATAGATAATCTTTAACCTGCATCTTTCAGAAACCGAAGTTGGATCCATCAAATCTCTCAATTCTTGATTTGTTGTCGTCGACCATTGCTCCCACTGGAACAGAGAACTCTCGGCTCTGATACCAGTTGTTAGGGAAACAAAACGTGGAACAGTGAAGAGCAATCACAACGACACACGCAAGAACGCACAAAATTAATGAATGATAAACAAAAGAAGACAAAAACGAAGAACACAAGATTTAACGTGGGAAAACCCTCAAGGAGAAGAAAAACCCACAGCGGCAACAAGCCAAGAAATCCACTATCACAAGCTTGAAATCTCGATTACAAAAGACAGTGTATCCTCGGGGCCTTTTATAGGGGGTGTAAAAGGATTAGCATGAAGTATGAAATTATCCTTTTACATCATAATCATACCAAAGATAAACATGGAAGTTTCCATCTAAACAAGATGTGTGTCAATCAAATCTCCAATCAAGATATATCCAACCCTGTGACTTTCTGGTACATAGCCGAGGCGCAGCTCTGCTCGGCAATGTTCTGTTCAGCTCTGCAGTTCTCTCTGACATTATCCCACAACTAAGTTCCACCAATCCCAACAATTTGAATATATATAATATGAATTGCCCTTTTCGACCCTGACTTCTTCATCTTCTTCTTCTGTCCTGCCATCTTCTTTCTTTGGCTTAACTTTCTCCGCATCACCACCACTATCATGCCATGCAGAAATGATTTTTATTTATTGGTTTAAATTACTTGGAAGTTACTCCCCGTTCCAGCCATTATGCTGGTATTACGACACACATCCACGAATCAAATTTTTAGGCCACTAACTTAGCAGTTAAAACTACCTAGACAAGATCAGAAGACTTAAACCTTGGTTGGGGACGAATAGAGTTTCGGAGACTATTGGCCAGTGCAAATTTGGCTTCAGATTAAACCTGCCAAAAATTATAAAGTCCAGAAAAATAAAATAATAAGTCCAGGCCTTTACTATTAAATAATTGGACAAAATTCAAAAGAAATTTTCTCTAAAAATATTAATATTCAGACTAGTCTCGTCCATGTCCTGACCTAGTTAGACCAGTGGGTGGATGCCGGCGTGTGCATGTGTGGTTCGAACCAAACTGAGCCTTATCCTTTTATTCACAAACCCATTATATGAGTCATACTTTGAGCATATTTCTTGTTCACCAGATATATTAATTGAGTGATTCAAAACCGAAAGTCATATACTTGTCTATCTAACTATAGATATTTTAGCTCATCTTAAATCGTTAAGAAACCTTCTATAATTAAAGACAAAGTTGAATTCATGCTTAGGAATTTATGGGTTTTTACTTAAAAGCTTCAACAATCTCATACATAAATAGAAATTGATGTAAATACAATTACATACTCTAAATAGATTTCAGACAAGAAAACATTTCATTAAAAGAGATTGCTTCTGTCTTTGAACCTTCCTTAGCGATGTATCGCTACTCAGCTAATTTGTGAACTTGGTGTCTTGAACTGTCTAAAATTTGGTGTAAATCTAGGAAACTCGACACACAATATTTTCTCTAACACCTTTTGGTTCTTGGTTGTGTTTATTTTGTTCATGAATGGCCTGCATTCAGAAAGTATTTCAGAGAATTAAAGCTAAAAATTCTCATAAAATCGGTCCCGCTTCATACTTAGGTGATCTCCTGCCAAAAGTATTATGTCATGCCTCACTTGACAAATTCAGGATATAAAAATAATTAAAAGTATCTAACTTGTCATCATCCTCTTGAGAAACAACACATTTATCTAAGAAATGGATAAGTGTCACACTGAAACTTTATAACTTAGTTGTCTCATTGAACCAAGGTCTTGAGATCTTCAATCAACAAAGTTGAGTTACCATTGTGAATTTTTCTTTTGTACTAGGCTTCAATCTCATTTCGTTTGTCAGATTTGACATCTGATTTCTAACGAAAAATTTTGTAGGTGGATCCGCAAGATCATCCTTCGATTTTGCGAAATCGATAGAAATCAAGTCATTGGAGATCAAGTGTTTGATGGTAATGTATCTACGATGTATATAGTAAGACTTACCATTATAAATGTTAATTTGTGCTCGTTCTATGGTTGTCTGACTATCTCAGTGTGTGCTATTATGAGCATGTAGTTGAGGTCAAATCCTCCAAGAAGTTACAAAGCATTCATCTTCTTCTTGTGCTTTATGTAGTGATGTGAACTCTGCTTCCATTGTAGAATGAGCTATGTATATTTGCTTTGTAGATTTCCATGACACCTACACCACTAATTGTGAATAAATATCCATTGGTGAATTTTGAATCTTTAGTATAAAACATTCAGTTAACATCACAATATCATTCTAATACTGTTGAATATTTATTGGGATACAATCCGAGGTTTATTGCATATTCCTGGTACATCATCACTCTATTTTAAGTCTTCCAATGATCCTCACTCGAATGTTTAATTTTCTTCCAGAACATGCTAAATCTAGTCTTGTATAGTTTTGCATGTATATCAGGCTTCCTATTATCTACGAATATTTTATGTAAGACACTGATTCACCTCAGTTTTTTTTCTAAGTATAGACATAAGTCAATTGTGTTTTCGCTGGTCTTTCATTAAACATGCTGAACCATTTTAGTATTGATACAATATAGTGCATTTGTGATAATATGAGTCCCCCGTACATAAAGATTTTCTAAGGTAAGGTTTGCAACTCATGTGTCCTTTATATCGAAGTTTTGTGTCAACATCCTTTTCGTATTCATGGTTATTTTATGAGTACTACCCATGATCAATATGTCATCAACATATAGACATACTATAACATAAACTTTTGTGTGCTCACACTAGCTTGTCGCCAACATAGAGACATACTATCACATAAACTTTTGGTGCGTTCACACTTGTTTATCTTCAACGGTTTGGCAACATAGCTTTTCAAACTTCGAGTGCAACTGGTTTGATGCTCTTTTCAGTCTTAACAAGTCCGGACATCTTTATTTCTTGTACTGAAAGTATGAACCCCTTGGCTTGTTTCATGTGTATCTCTTCTTTCAACTCAGCATTTATGAAAGCAGCCTAAACCTTCTCATTTGATGGACTTCTATGTTGTAGACAAGGTCTTTTTTTTATCGATACACCTTGACCACTAACCTAATCTTCTACTTGTTTATAGATCCTTCTTCCTTTAGTTTTTTTTTGAAATCTACTTGTACAAGAGTGGTTTATTTCTTTGTGGAAGATCAATCAACTCTCAAGTGTGATTTTGCCAATCAGATTCTATTTCGCTAGTTATTGTTTATCATCGAAAGGGAGCTTTTGAAATCGACGTTGCTTCACCAAATCTTCTTGGTTTATTGTCTACTACATATGTTAGAAAATCCAGACGAAATGAACTTGAGGTTCTAGCTGACTTGCTGTGACGTTTCTCCTCACTTTCTCAAGAATAGTTTTCATCAGAATCTAATATCCGCTCACTTAAACTTGTTTCTTCATATTTGTCTTTTCTCTTAAAGATATCTTCAAAGAACATGACATTCCTTGATTCAATAATGACAATTTTATGTACATCAAGAACGTCAGATTTTTCTCCAAGAAATGATATGCATTGTACTAAAATGAACATATCCGATAAGTATGTGATCAATTGTTTTAGGTCTAATTTTCACTTGTCTAAGTTTAAGTACGACTACCTTTGACAGAAATTCTCACACTTTCAAGTATTTATGACTAGACTTATAGTCCTCCATAATTTTTATGGAGTTTTGTCCATCTTTTTATACAGAACTCGGTTTAGAAAGAGGTTGGCTGAAAAAATTCCTTCCACTCACAAGTTTTCAAGTAACCCCAAACTTATCAAGGTAACTTGCATCATTTATTTTATGATTTTTTGTTTTGTAATACTATTTGATTGAGGTGCATATGGTACAGTTGTTTGATGAATGATGCCAAATTATGAACAAAAGTTATTAAACAATGTATCATATTTTCACATCAATCAATATGACTAGCTTTTATCTGTTTGCTAGGTTGTTTCTCAACTTCATTTTATAATTTTTGAAAACAACGAGAGCTTTGTCTTTGCTACTTAACAAATAAACATACCATTATTTTGTACAATCATGGATAAATTAACAAAACCACCATTATTTTGATGAAAGTAACAAAACAATTCTTGTTTGTACAAACTTTAAATCATATAAACATCATTGTGAATCAAATCCAATAGTTTTCTATTCCTTTCTACGGAAAGTGTTGACATATCAGCACAAAAAAGGAAAAATAGACATTTGATTGATATGACCTTTTTGATAATTGATCCTGTATTTATATTGACTCTATTTTTATTCCCTAATTTGTACCCTCTGTGTACCTATTTAAACTACTGGTATACTGCTAGTAATCGAATTAAGGAAAATAAATTTTTTTTTCTTCAACTTCAAACATGGTACCAGAGCTAGTATTCCGTCCTTGAAGTGGTGAAATGCAACAACTCATCACTTGGAAAAAACCCTTACCTGACGGATACACCATCTATG
>AP025062.1:15648019-15742961 GCA_036186865.1 Eustoma russellianum | reverse complement strand
TTTCTTCATATTTGTCTTTTCTCTTAAAGATATCTTCAAAGAACATGACATTCCTTGATTCAATAATGACAATTTTATGTACATCAAGAACGTCAGATTTTTCTCCAAGAAATGATATGCATTGTACTAAAATGAACATATCCGATAAGTATGTGATCAATTGTTTTAGGTCTAATTTTCACTTGTCTAAGTTTAAGTACGACTACCTTTGACAGAAATTCTCACACTTTCAAGTATTTATGACTAGACTTATAGTCCTCCATAATTTTTATGGAGTTTTGTCCATCTTTTTATACAGAACTCGGTTTAGAAAGAGGTTGGCTGAAAAAATTCCTTCCACTCACAAGTTTTCAAGTAACCCCAAACTTATCAAGGTAACTTGCATCATTTATTTTATGATTTTTTGTTTTGTAATACTATTTGATTGAGGTGCATATGGTACAGTTGTTTGATGAATGATGCCAAATTATGAACAAAAGTTATTAAACAATGTATCATATTTTCACATCAATCAATATGACTAGCTTTTATCTGTTTGCTAGGTTGTTTCTCAACTTCATTTTATAATTTTTGAAAACAACGAGAGCTTTGTCTTTGCTACTTAACAAATAAACATACCATTATTTTGTACAATCATGGATAAATTAACAAAACCACCATTATTTTGATGAAAGTAACAAAACAATTCTTGTTTGTACAAACTTTAAATCATATAAACATCATTGTGAATCAAATCCAATAGTTTTCTATTCCTTTCTACGGAAAGTGTTGACATATCAGCACAAAAAAGGAAAAATAGACATTTGATTGATATGACCTTTTTGATAATTGATCCTGTATTTATATTGACTCTATTTTTATTCCCTAATTTGTACCCTCTGTGTACCTATTTAAACTACTGGTATACTGCTAGTAATCGAATTAAGGAAAATAAATTTTTTTTTCTTCAACTTCAAACATGGTACCAGAGCTAGTATTCCGTCCTTGAAGTGGTGAAATGCAACAACTCATCACTTGGAAAAAACCCTTACCTGACGGATACACCATCTATGGCCGCCCATACACCTTAGTCTAGCATATCCCAGCTAGAGGGGGCAACCACACCGCTATCTGAGACTATGAATTTGTCCCAGATACTGGAACTGCTGCAAAAATGGGCACCCAGACAGAATCCTGCAGAAAATTAATCCAGTCAACAGATCAATTTGACAGAGAAATTAAACGACCATAATTACTCCGTATGGCACAGAAATTAAACGACCATATTCACAGTAAGGTCTTGAATTTGTTAACGAGCTGAATCCGTCGGAAAATCAGTCTTGCCATCAATGGGAGGGGCAGACTCAATCACATCACCGCCCCCTCCCAAAAAAGAAGATTCTGAGTATGAACAATGGAGGCAATCATGTTGAGAAATATGTTTGCATAATTTTCAAGGTCATGATTTTAAGTGGTGAATGCATAAAAATGTCACACATGGTGTTATAAATGACTAAAAGTTGAAAAAGTTGAGAAAAATGACATCGATCTCTCAGGTAATTGCACTTCGATCCCTCACATCGATCGATCCATGTAAGGCAGAGAAAATTCAAGACCTTACTGTGAGACATCGATCTCTAAATCTGAGACACATCGATCGATCGATGTACACATCGAACCTTCACTTCGATCTATCGATTTAGGTCAGAGACAGACTCTAAAACTCACTGTGAGACATCAATCTCTGAAGCTGGGGCACTTCGATTGATCGAAGTCTAGGGCTGTTAGAAATATTTTTCTAAAATGTGATAAAGTGGTTGTTTTCATTTGTACATGTTTTATATATATTCATTATGTTGATATTATGTGTTTTTGATAATTATAAATGCATTGTGACTAATGTGTCTTGGAAGTTTCTACAACTTACCAAAAAAGGCAAATTTGGTATTTTGAGTTCTGTAGGAACATGATATGGTGGAAATATTTCAAGGACTTATTCTCATGTTATTCATCATGACAAAGATGTTATATATCTATTTCTGACCATCCGGGTCATTTTTGGAGTTTTCTCTCACCAGAGGCATTTTGGTCATTTTACCCCTGAGGGCATTTTCGGTATTTTCACTCATGGAATCTCTTGTGTATATTATTATCTTCATTCTGGAGTTGATTGATAATTATATTGAAGATTATTTGGCGATCTTCTATTATTTCTCTATTTGATGATATTATTGACAGTAGCGGGATATGTGACGAGTTGTGATGTCACATTCTATTTCTTCTTGAAGACCCTTTTCTATATGTTATTTGAGGATATTAATCATCATTTTTCAGAGAATTTAAAGGTGTTAAAGGTGTTAAAATGATAACAACATACAAGAAGAAATAGTGGGAATTTTGGTGTTATATGTTGACATAATATTGTCAACTATTATGTGTTGATTTCTTCTTCAAAAATCTGAGTTGATATACATACATATGTGTTGAAAAACATGTATATTCAGGTGAATATGATGGAGTACTCATTTTATGGCTTGGTGACAGGTGGACCAACCAAAAAGAAGCTAGTTGGCAAAAATTGCCAACTAGGTTTTTTCAAATGGTAGCCAGCGGCTACATGGATGGAATTGGCAGATTTGGCGAGTCAAAAGGCAGCCTCACATGTCCTATTATCTTTCCAAAGAGTTGAGGATTTCTTGGTGGTATTATCCCTTTCTATTGTCTTCATTTTGCAAAGAAATTCCACATCATTTTTTAAGCAAAAAAATCGGCCATGCTGAAATTTCAAGGTGGACCAATCATTCTTCTTTATGTTGCCAAGTGTGCAAGATGATTATGTGGCCAACCAATGATGTGAAGACAACTAGGACTTAATGATGAAGATGGTGACACATTGGAGTTCTTATCTTCAAGAGCCATTTCACACTATAAATAGGAGGCAAAGGTGAAGAAGAAGAACACACACTTGAAAGCAACAGTTCAATTGTCTTGCTACCTCCTTCTCTCCATTCTTGTCTCATTCTTTATAGCCAAATTGTTCTTGTGATATTTTTTGTAGAGCTACAAGCCTCTTGTGTCTCATTTATAAAATTTATTAGCCAAATCTATAAGGCTACATCAATAGGTGTAAAGGTGTTGCAACCAAGAGTTGCATAGAGGTGTTCATCCAAGTCTTGAATAGGGTTGGTGTTTAACCCAAGGATCAAGCTTGGTTCTTGTTGTAATTTGGTTCATACTATAGTGAAATCCAAGGAAATGTGTTCTTTGGGACTGGAGTAGGTCACATTGACCAAACCAAGATAAATCCTTGGTGTTCGTGTCTTCTTTACATTTTTTTTGTTTTCTGCATGTTTTTTACTGCAGATTTTACACAACTTCTCACGTTTTGGAAAAATAGCTAAACACTTTCAAAATTGGTGATTTTTGGTGGAGTTATACTTAAGACTGTTAGATTTCATTTACAACAAGAATCACTTGATTGGAGTAAGGGAAAGTTAGTCTCTTAGTCATTGCAAGATAACTGCTCCAATCTAGCTGCAATCTGACCAGTTTTGTGAAAACTTGAATTCTGTTTTAACTAAGAATTGTTTAAGGTTAGGGCCTTTTGAAAACATAAAACAGACATCATAACGAGTGTTTTGACATAAAGATAAACCTTTTTGGTTGAGTAGTCAAAGAGAAACACGTTTTTCAATTTCGGCAACATTTTATTCAATTATGTCTAGATTAACCATCTGAATCTTTTTATTTGTTTGAAGGACCAACAATATTATTTTATCTGATTTTTAAACAGAGTCTTGTCAAGACATTGGCGTTAATTTTTAGAAATTTTCATAATTTTTGGTTTTGTGTACAAAGATTTTTGAATTTTTCAAAAACGGGTTCTGAATCTGAGGTGGTCTCAGATTTTGTTTTCAAAGGGGATTTTAATCAAGGGTAGTAGTGTAATTTCTGCTAATCACTATTCACCCACCTCTAGTGGTGTTTATTGCAGGTGCAAGGTCCAACAATTGGTATCAGAGCTAGGTTAACACCACTCAAAGAAGCAAGATTTAACACCATACGAACAAGAAAAGGCCAAGAAACAATATTTCAAAGTAGCCTGCTAATCTCAAGTCAAAGGTAGATACAATGGCCATAGTTTCTCACAAAGGTGAGTTGGAAGGTGTGTCTACACAATGTCCTCCTCTTTTCGATGGAAATAATTTCGTTCATTGGAAACTTAGAATGAGGCTATTCTTAATGGCTATAGACATTGATTTATGGTCTATAGCTGAAGATGGGCCGTATATTCCAATAAAAATTGTACAAGTTAGTGGAGTCACACAAGAAGTTGAAAAAGATAAAAGCGAATGATCTTTCAAAGATAATAAGAAAATATCTATGAATGATCAGGCAATGCAATTATTGTTAAATAGACTAACGACTTCTAAAGTGGGATATGTTTCGAATTGTACAAGTGCACACGACATGTGGAAATCTTTAGAATTAAATCATGAAGGTACTAGCAGTGTAAAGGAGTCAAAAATAAACATGCTTATGTCTGAGCTTGAATCTTTCAAAATGTTGCCGAACGAATCCATAACATCTATGAATTTGAGGATTACTAACATTTTCAATGCCCTTGAATCTTTAGGAAAATCATTTACCAACAACGAGAAGGTTCAAAAGGTGCTGTGAAGCCTTCCTACTGAATGGGATCCTAAGGTCACGGCGATTGAAAAAACAAAATCAATCACAAAAATGGACGAATGATAGGCTCACTAAGAGTATACGAGGTAAAACTAAACCAACGGAAGTTCGAGTCATCTAAATCATCCGGTAAGTCTATAGCTTTCAAATCAACTGAGTCACATACAAATAATGATGATAGTAATAGTGATAATGAATTAGACGATGACTTAATATTAATAGCTAGAAAACTTAGAAAGTTTTTTAAATGACCTAATAGGAATAGACAACGATCTTCTTCTTCTTCTTCTTCTTCTCAACCTAAGAAAAATAACTCTAAAAACAAAAAATGGTACAATAAAGAGTTAAAATGTTATGAATGTGGTCAAAGAGAACACATCTCTTATGATTGTCCGACAAAAAAAATGCCAACAATAATACTAACAAACAAGATAAGGAGACACAAAAATCAAAGACAAAGGAGACCAAGCCAAGGAAAGACAAACAAGCAATGAAGGTAAGCACATGGAGCGACTCGTTCGACTCAGAATCCAACACTGAGGAAGCTCAAGTCTGCTTCGTATCCAGCGAGGTAAGTTCTTTATCTGATTAAGATTCTGATAATGAAATGTCATTTGATGAGATTTATGAAGAATTTTTAAGGATGCATGCTCGCTGTAAAAGGCTCTCTAAAAAAAAGAAGAAACTAATTGAAGAAAATGACAAGTTGAAGATGTCCAACTTGGAATTTTCCGATCAATTAGAATCTTTTAAACAAGAGTCTACTAATACTCTTGATTCTTTAGAGATTAAAATTGAATCATAAAAATGAACAAACTTTGAAAACTGAAAATAGTACGTTGAAATCTAAGTTAGAAAGTTGTGAAAATGAGATAATTCAACTTAAATCTTCTAAATTAAACTTAGAAAAAAATGTTAGAAAAAGTTGTGAAAATGAGATAATTCAACTTAAATCTTCTAAACTAAACTTAGAAAAAATATTAGAACAATTTAAGTCTGGAACCAACATACTAGATACACTGATATCGTCACAAAAATATGAAAACAATAAAACTGGATTAGGATATAAAGAAGAAGATGCCAAGTAGATAAAAAGACTAAGTTTGTTTCGTCAAGAACTAAACAACATTATAAAACAACAAAAATAAAATCAACTTTGCCTGCTACATCTTCTCTTCTACTCCTTCTTCTGCTTATCCCAAGACAAAAATGCAACACGCACACACATATAAACGTGCAACTAGGCAAGACTTTGCATCTAGACCACATAGAAATTATGCCTACATGTATACAAATGTATCTAAACAAAAGCAAATGCATACAACTTATTATGAACCTAAGTATAGGAAGCATTCATATAAGACTTTTAGAAATGCATATGAATACACATATTTTACGCCATTCAAGAAACAAAATCATATGTCTTTCACTCTTTATCAAAATCGGCCAAGACATAGTACTTATCAACTAAGATATAACATGTATGACAATGCATCATCTTGTAAATGGAATGGCCAAATACATGTTAATCCTTTATATCCAACTAATATCAAATATGTGACTAGAAGGTACATCCAAGTTTGGATACCTAAGGGATATCCAAACAAGGATGGTGCCCTAACATTCAAGGGCCCAAGTAAAGGGTACCTAAAATTTTGTCTCCATTGTAGGAAAATAGCAAGGAAAGCAAGGAGACAAAGTCAAAGAAGCTAAAAACTAAATGGTTTTTAGACAGTGGATGTTCAAGACATATGACGGGCAACCCCAAACTATTCACCGAGTTAAAACATATCGAGAATGGAGGAAAGGTGACATTCGGTGACAACAACAAAGGAAAAGTTGTTGGAAAAGGAACAATCAGGGACCCTAACACATTTCAAATACAAAATGTGTTGTTAGTAAGAAATCTTTCTTATAATTTATTAAGCATTTCACAACTTATAGATTTCCGTTATTATGTTTCTTTTCTCCCTTATTCTTGTGATATAACTAATGAAAAAGGAGAAATCCTATTAAAAGAAAATAGGGTTGGTAACATTTATACCCTTTCCTTAGATAACATGTTAGATTCTAAGGTTAAATGTTTAATATCATATGAGTTAGATGTAAACTTATCGCATAGACGACTAGGCGATATAGGAATCTCAACTATTGAAATGCTTTCTAAAAAGAATTTAATTAGAGGCATGCCTAAGTTAGACTTAGATAATTTTCAAATGTGTGAAATATTATTAAAGGAAAACATATTAAAGAAACATTAAAACCAAAACATGAATTGAGTACTAGTCATACACTAGAATTGACTTAGACTTATTTAGCCCAAGTAGGACGAGAAGTCTAGGTGGACACTACTATGTGTGTGTCATAGTAGATGATTACTCACGATACACATGGACATTGTTCTTAACACACAAAGACGATGCTCAATTGGCAATTGAAACTCTTATCAAGCAACTCGAAAATATTTACGAAGAAAATGTTAAAAGAATTAGAAGTGATAGAGTTGGAGAATTTAAAAACAAAGATGTAATCGAGTTTTGTGAATTACATGGAATAAAACATGAATTCTCACCACCTAGAACATCACAACTGAATGGAGTTGTTGAACATAAAAATAAAACAATTCAAGAAATTTCTAGAACAATGTTATGTGAAAATAAAGTACCAAAATATTTATGGGCTGAAGCTGTTAGTTGTGCATGTTATATAATAAATAGGCTTTCTATTAGAAAGAAATTGAATAAAACACCTTATGAATTGTTAAACAATAAACAACCTAACGTAGATTATCTTAAAGTTTTTGGTTGTAAGTGCTTTGTGTTGAACACTAAGGATAATCTAGAAAAGTTTGAACAAAAGTCTATTGAATGCATACTTTTTGGTTATTCAACTAACTCAAGAGCATATAGGTGTTATAATCCTACATCTAGAAAGATAATTGAATCCATAAATGTGAAATTCAATGAAAATGCATGTTTTGAAGTGAGTGATAAAACTCAACATAAACATGAGAATAATGTTGAAAATATGTTTGATGATGATGATGCATTACTTGAGCCTGTACTTGATCATCTAGAACCAACTCCCCCCCTGAACAAGACATGCATGAACCCTTAGATGAAATGAATGAAGAGGTTTTGCAATTGGAAGATAATACAACTAACTTACAAGATGATTCAATTGTACACGACAATGTTCACTCTAATGAAACATTTGAACAAGATGAGGGTGAACCTAGTCAACCTAGGAATTGGTGGCTTATAAAAGATAAACATAAACACCCTAAAGAGTTAATCATTTGGAATCCAAGTGTTGGGGTTATAACATATAGAAATATAACTCAACGTGAAGGACATAGCTCAATCTCACACTTAGAATCTAAGAATGTTAAAGAAGTCTTAGGTGATATATCATGGATAGACGTCATGCATGAGGAATTGAATCAATTTACGAGGAACAACATATGGGACTTAGTACCTAAACCTGAAAACAAATCTATCATAGGAGCCAAATGGGTCTTTAGGAATAAAATGGATGAACAAGGAAACAATACATGAGATAAGGCTAGTCTAGTCGCACAAGGTTATAATCAACAAGAAGGAATAGATTATGAAGAAACCTTTGCAACCGTTGCACGATTAGAAGCAATTAGATTGTTACTTGCGATTGCAAGTCTAAGCAACATTAAACTCTTCCAAATGGATGTCAAGAGTGCGTTCTTGAATGGATACATCCAAGAAGAAGTTGTCAAACAAGCCCCTAGATTCGAAGATCCAAAGAATCATAACCATGTTTACAAGCTTAAGAAAGCTCTATAAGGTTTGAAACAAGCTCCAAGAGCTAGGTGTGATAGATTTGCAAATTTTCTTACTGCAAATAATTATAAAAGGAGGACCATAGACAACACATTATTCCTAAGAAGAAAAGATAATGACTTGTTAATGTAGAAATAAGAGGGTTTGAGTGATTTCAAAATAAGAAACGTTGAATATATATACATATATACAAACGTGTATAAGTGTGTACATGTATGCATGATAACTTGTCATTACTTGCCTTATTTAGCTTATATATTATGTTGCCGTACTAACGAGCCATGAAGCTTTAAAGCTTACATCATATGGCGAACATTTGTTGAGTTTATACTATTTTCAGGTGCCACAATTAATGAACTAAAGTAGTTCATTAAGTGAAGTACTTAGTTTAATAAACTTAGTAGTTCATTAAAGGAAGATGCATTTGGAAAAGGCATAAAGGCAACATGGCTATAGAAGGAAAGTCCTCTCCTCCTCCCCACATTCATTTCACACGTTTTTATATATATATATATATACTATATTTTCAGACTTTTTTAATAAAAGGCACATACACATGTATTCCAACGTACTACCGACACGTTATATATCTTACGTACGTACGTTAACGTCACACCACTATACTTAACTCATATTTATGAGTATATTCAGGTCTTATATCATATGATATAAGATATGGTGATGACAAATTAAATACGATACGATAAAAGGTTCTAAACCGAAATTTGTCGTATCGGGCGAATACCGAAACTTCGCCAACGTGTCACGTACTTGCCATAAATAAATGGCCAGCCCATATACATCAAAAATTGATGGAAATTTCGTAATACACATGGTGTGATTAGCCAAAAATACTTTCCATGTTGGCACACACAAATCACCCCACATTTAGGCCAAAATGTGAAGATTCCAATTTTATTTTTGTCACATGTTTATGGTACCACTTTAAATCAGCCAAGTGCTGAAATTTAAAGTATATATTATATATATTATGTATAACATAATATATATAGCATGTGCAAAAGTTGGAATTTAAATTAGAGAAAAATCGGGTAATCGATAAATATCGAAAATTCGGTTTTCTACGCACATGACATGGAACGTTTTTCTTGAACATCATGTGACACGTATCTAGACACTTTTTACATATAATATACATCTTAAAGTGTTCTAGAAAATTAAATTAAGGGCTGATTGAAATATTACATGTGTGTATTATTAAATGTGCACTATTTTACAAAATTAGCAAAAATAAAATTCAGCACATGTATATACATATCATAAACGCCTATACAGCTGAGATGAAGCACATGTGGAGCCTTGTTGGCATGTTGATTGGTCAAGGATCAATCATACAATGTTGATGAATCAAAGAGAGAAGCTACAAAAGGTAAGTATTCAACATATACCTCTCTTATGTCACATGCTGAAAATTTCAGCATGTCACACTAGCAATGGCCGAATTCTTAAGGGTTAAGCAAGATAATTTGTCAATTTTTCATTAAAGAATAAATCAAAGGAGTTATGGAAATGATTTGAATTGTAGGTAAGGTTATTAAGTGTGATATTTTACATATCACACATGCTAAAATTTTTCAGCATGTGTGAAGATGATAGTGGCCGAATGTTCACCCCTTTTTGTGTCCAAGTTCATTCATCAATTGATAGCAAGACTTACCATGTATTATTGATTCATTTTAATGAGAAAAATCAAAGTAAATTGGGGATTATCTTGAATAAAAATGCATGATGCACATGCTGAAAATTTCAGCATGGCAAGGAGCATAATGGCCGATTTTCATGTGATGGAAAGAAGGGATTTTTGTGTCTTGCACTTTATGACAAAATTTGAGAATTATGGCATGATTTGATAATTGATTATTTGGAAAATATTTAGTGTTTATTTCAGATTTTCCATGTCATCAAATGATGACAACATTGAGCCAATCAAAAGGTGCCAAGTAAGCAATGACTAAATGATGGTCCAATGGAGTGATGCCAAGTAAGCAAAACATTGTCACCATGATGTCTCACACCCTCTCAAGCACTTAAAAGGAAATTTTCAAGAGGGGGAGAAGTATAGGGGTGGACGGCCAAAGAGTGCTATAAGGAGAAAAGAAGAACAAACAAAAAGAACACCAAGACTTGCATTCAAAAGTGATCAAAGTGCCAAAGCTTTCTTCTCCTACACTTTCTTTCTTTCTTCTCTTGTAAAAAGCCTATTGTATTTTACTTCTTTCATTCTTGAATAGGCTTCATAGAAACCACCATTCATTTATCTTTGTACAAGATTGATCAAGGTGTGATCAATCTTCATTCTAGCGAGGTGGTGGTGTTCGTGCAAATTGTACTAGCAATACAAGGTTTGTAAAGGGTTGGAGTTAAGGTGTAACTCTATCAACCCTGCGGTAAGGTGTACTGCGTGTGTGAAATTAGTGTGAACCAAGGAAGGTGTTCCTTGAAGACTGGAGTAGGTTGTTTATAACCGAACCAGTATAAAATTCTTGGTGCAATTTACTTTCAGCATTTACTTTTCAGTTTCTGCACTGGTTATACGTTTTGTTCACGTTCGGAAAAATAGCAAACGATTTTCAAAAATTATAAAAATTTCCAGAAACATACATAAACGTTCTAGGGTTAATTTGGCACAAGTTTCAACCCTTTTGGACAAGTATAGGTCAGTCAAACATCAAAAGTTCTGAGACTAGTGCAGTCTGATTTTCAGACTTGCAAAGGTTGAGACTTTGGTGGTATTTGACCTACTTACCAAAAGAATTTTCAAAAACTGTTTCAACCCATTTCAATATAGTGTGTGAGGAGTTATTGGTCAAATTTTCAGATCATTTGGACATTCACACAAATAGGAATTAATTTTTCAAAACCATCTACCGTTTCTGGCAGATTTGCACAATCTGAGTGCCAACGGTTTTTGAAGGGGTTAAAGGTTGAATTTTGATTTGAAATTTTTAGGGGACCCTCATAACATCTGAGGCTAAGTTCTCTCAAAATTTCATAATTTTTGGAGACCTCTAACCTGGTTTTAAAAACGTTTTAAAACAGGTCCTGAAAACAGAATCTGTTTTCAGAACTTGAATTGTTCAAGTTTAAAGAAATTTTAAAAAGCACACTTTCCGCACCATCTATTCAACCCCCCCCCCCCTTCTAGTGGTGCCTTGCAGATCCTACAAGTGGTATCAGAGCGCAGGAATACTCACTACAAGGAATCCAACGATTCAGTGAGATGGCATCCACAAATTTCAAAACCGAACAAGAAGGTATGTCGAGCCAAAGGCCTCCACTTTTTGACGGTGAGTCTTTTATTCAATGGAAACTTAGGATGAAACTTTTTCTTATGGCTATAGATATAGATCTTTGGTCAATAATTGAAGATGGTCCATATGTCCCATCTAATGTATCCACTGTAGACGGAGTTACCTTAGAAGTTATTAAAACTAGACAAGAATATACTAGTGAAGATAAAAGAAACTGAGTATGAATGCTAAGGCCATGCAGTTACTCTTAAATGGTTTAAGTAAGAGTGAGTCTAGTTATATGTCGAATTGTTCGAGTGCACAAGAAATGTGGAGAATCTTAGAAATGAAACACGAAGGCACAAGTCAAGTAAAAGAGTCTAAAATTAATATGCTCATGTCTACTCTTGAGTCTTTTAAGTTGTTGCCTAATGAGTCAATTGTAGATATGGATCTTCGTTTGACTAACATCTATAACTCTCTTGAGTCTCTTGGTAAGGCTTTTACTACGCAGGAAAAGGTACAGAAAGTCCTACGGAGCCTTCCTTCGGAATGGGATCCTAAAGTGACTGCTATAGAAGAAAGCAAGGAGACTAAGTCAATAAAAATGGAAGAACTCATTGGTTCACTCAAAGTTTATGAAAACAAACTTATTATTCGGAAATCGGAATCAACCAAACAAGGTAAGACAATTGCTTTTAAATCAAATGAATACGTCTCCCCTCCCTCCGATCACGTAGATAATAGTGATTCCGAATCAGATAATGATGATTTGATTCTATTGGCTAAAGGACTAAGAAGATTCATGAGAAAGTCATTTAGAAATAAAAACAAGGGCACTACATCTAAGAGAAATAAAAACAAGTCAAATGATAAGGACATTAAATGTTATGAATGCGGCAAACTCGGACACTTATCATATGACTGCCCAAACAAAGAAAAGCAAACTAATAAATACCCTGACAAGGAGCGGAACAAAAATAGACTCGTCTCAGATCCTAAACAAAGGAAACGTGCACTAAAGGCCTCCACATGGAGTGACTCAACAGACTCTGAAACTGAGACCGAAGAGGAGACCGCTCAAGTTTGCTTCGCTTCAAAGGCGTCTAATGAGGTATCATCCGATTCTGACTCTGACTCTGAACCTTCTTATGATGATCTTTTTAGTCAGTATCTTGAATTACATAAATTTACTAAGACTCTCGCAAAAGAAAAGAAATGTTTAATTGAAGACAAGAAACTGTTAGAATCTTCTAACGAGAATCTTGTCGCTCAATTAAGCGATTCAAAGAAAGAGTCTTCATGTGTCATCACTGCATTAAAAACCGAGATCTCATCATTAACTTCTCAAAATAATGAAATGAAATCCGAGATTTCAAATTTGAAATCAAGGAATACAGACTTAGAGAAAATGATGAAACAATTCGATACAGGGTCAAACATGCTGCATCGCATCATATTATCGCAAAAGCATGACAGTGACAAAACTGGATTGGGGTACGTTGATACTAACGAAGTATCAACCAAACCAACCAAGTTTGTTGTGTCTAAAAAGGTAGACACCCCTAAGCATCAAGTGGCGTCTAAGATGACGCAAAAAGCGCCCCCTTCCACACGCCCCACTCCCTCATATCATGTGAAATATAATGTTGTACCATATAGATATGAGAAGAAGAGATCAATGCATACACGAAATACATATCATCCACGCACTACGCACACACACACAAGGACATATCACAAACGTCCTTCATACAATGAGTATAGAGGAGTCCTTGGGCAAAGACCCAAAGTACATGCACCACATGTATACTATATCGCACCTTCATCTACTTTCTTGCCATCTGATAGACCGAGAAGGATCACCCAAGTATGGGTACCGAAAGGTACCTTTACTAAAAGGTGATTAACTAACTCGAAAGGACCCAAAATTAAAAGGGTACCTAAATCACCTTTTCACATTGCAGGGAGACCACTCATCAAAAGACACATCAATAAAGTGGTTCCTTGACAGTGGTTGCTCGAGGCACATGACGGGTGACCCGAGCCTATTATCCAAATTAAAGAAGGTCACAAAAGGCGGATCCGTGACCTTTGGAGACAACAATGAAGGCAAGATCATTGGTAAAGGTACGATTGGAAATCCGAATACACTTCAAATCTCCAACGTGTTTTTGGTAAGCAACTTATCTTACAATCTTCTTAGTATTTCTCAATTTGTTAACAATGGTTTCAATGTGTGTTTCACTCACCCTTATTGTAATATAATAAATAAAAATGGAGAAACCGGTTTAAAAGGAAAACGTGAAGGAAATATATTCACACTATCTATGGATGATGTAGTAGACGCCAAAGTTAAATGTTTTATGTCAAATGAACCCAATGTGAATTTATGGCATAGACGTTTAGGACACATAGGTATTTCTACACTAGAAAAATTGCAACAAAAGAACCTAGTACGGGGATTGCCTACGCTTGATTTAGACAACTTTCAGTTGTGTGAATCTTGCATAAAAGGCAAACAAACACGTGAGTCACTTAAGTCTAAAAATGAGATAAGCACGACTAGAATACTAGAATTATTGCATATCGATTTGTTTGGTCCTAGTCGCACTACAAGCCTTGGTGGGCGTCACTATGCATGCGTGATTGTTGATGACTTTTCTCGTTATACTTGGACTTTATTTCTTGCACATAAGGATGATAGCGCCGTAGAAATCGCTAAACTAATTAAACAACTTGAAAATCAATACGGCGTAAATGTGAAAAGAATAAGAAGCGATAGAGGCGGTGAGTTTAAAAACAAAGAAATGATTTCGTTTTGTGAAGAAAAAGGAATTAAACATGAGTTTTCACCACCTAGAACTCCACAATTAAATGGAGTAGTAGAAAGAAAGAATCGCACACTACAAGAAATCGCTAGAACCATGCTTTGCGAAAATAAATTGCCTAGATTTCTGTGGACGGAAGCCGTAAATTGTGCATGCTATATTGTGAATCGCCTATCTATAAGAAAGAAAATAAACAAGACGCCTTACGAAATTTTGAATGATCGCATGCCTAAGATAGATTATTTTCGTGTGTTTGGATGCAAATGTTTTGTCTTAAATACAAAAGACAACTTAGATAAATTTGAATCCAAATCAATTGAGTGCATTTTTATTGGGTATTCCATAAATTCAAAAGCATATAGATGTTATGATCCTATCACTAGACAAATCATAGAATCTATTCATGTTAAATTCAATGAATTTGGAGAGATTGAAAAAGAAAAGGAACATGATGATGATTTTGAATTAAAACCCGTTTTGGATGAAGATAATGATTCTTTTGATATGCATGAGATGAATGAGACACTAGAAATGCATGATCATATAGAAACGCATGATAACTTAGAAAATAATCAACCAAGATGGCATAGAGATCACCCACATGATCTCATCATAGGTGACATCACTCACGGTGTGCGACCACGTAGAAGAATCACTTAGGATGAAATAAATGAATTTCATGCTATGATTTCTGAAATTGAGCCCAAAAATGTGCATGATGCTTTGAGTGATTCATCTTGGATTGATGCTATGCATGACGAACTTAATCAATTCGTTAGAAATGATGTATGGGATTTAGTGCCACGACCACAAGATAAGACAATTATAGGCACAAAGTGGGTATTTAGGAACAAAATAAATGAAGAAGGAAAGGTCGTTAGAAATAAAGCAAGACTCGTAGCTCAAGGATATAATCAAGAAGAAGGAATAGACTACGATGAAACATTTGCACCCGTAGCACGTTTAGAAGCTATACGACTCTTACTTGCTATTGCTTGCATGAAAGATTTTAAATTATATCAAATGGACGTCAAAAGTGCTTTTGTAAACGGATTTATACAAGTGGTATCAGAGCGAGGTCACGGGTTCGATTCCCAACACGGATTTATACAAGTATACGTGAAGCAACCACCCGGTTTTGAAGATTTGAAACATCCAGATCACGTGTACAAATTAAAGAAAGCACTATATGGTCTAAAGCAAGCGCCTAGAGCATGGTATGATCGTTTTGCTACTTTTCTTTTAGAAAATAATTTTAAACGTGGTACTATAGATAGTACACTATTCTTGAAACAAGAAAAATCAGATTTACTTATTATTCAAATTTACGTAGATGACATTATTTTCGGTTCCACCTCTCATAGACTCGTTAAAGATTTTGAAAATTGTATGAAAGCTGAATTCGAAATGTCTATGGTTGGTGAACTTAATTATTTTCTTGGCTTGCAAATTAAGCAAACGAGTAAAGGAATTCATATAAGCCAAGCTAAGTACGTAAATGACATGATCAAGAAGTTCAGTTTTGAAAATTTGAAACCATCCCCCACGCCTATGAGTGTTACTACTAAATTAGACAAAGACGAACATGGTAAAGACGTTGATAATGGATTATATCGATCTATGATAGGTTCTTTACTATATTTAACTGCTAGTAGGCCTGACATTATGTTTAGCGTATGCATGTGTGCTCGTTTTCAAAGTCAACCTAAGGTGTCACACTTAAATGCGGTAAAAAGAATATTCCGTTATATTAAGCACACGCCCACCTTAGGTATTTGGTACGATAAGGATTCTACATTCGATTTACATGCTTACACTGATGCAGATTATGGTGGCTGCAAGATAGATAGAAAAAGCACGAGCGGAACTTGCCAATTCATAGGAAATTCCCTTATTTCATGGTTTTCCAAAAAGCAAGCAAGTGTTGCTTTGTCCACTACTGAGGCTGAGTATATGGCTCTTAGCCTTTGTTGCACACAGTTGTTGTGGATAAAACAACAACTTTCGGACTTTGGAATTACCGTAGATAAAATTCCTATATATTGTGATAGTATGAGTGCAATAAATTTGTCTAAGAACCCCGTATTACACTCTAAGGCTAAGCATATAGAAGTTCGCTATCATTTTCTTCGTGATCACGTTAACAATGGTAATATTGTCATAGATCACGTACGCACAGAATCACAAGTAGCGGATATATTCACAAAGGCCTTAAATCAAGCCACATTTGAATCTCTTCGTTCTAAATTAGGCATGATTCCTGTTGATGTGATTTAATGCGATACTATTTGATTTATTTTCCTTTTTGACAGGAATCTTTTGATTAACTTTCCAAAATAAAGGGGGAGAGAGAAGCATGATTTAAGGGGGAGAGAGATCACTGATTGATCCTAATTGCATGAATCAAGGGGGAGCCGGATTTGAAATTCGAAATTCAAATTTGAAATCTGTGCATAATTCAAGGGGGAAAGATAGTACTTAAATCATGTACACTAGTTATTTTGAAAATCATCAAAAGGGGGAGATTGTAGAAATAAGAGGGTTTGAGTGATTTCAAAATAAGAAACGTTGAATATATATACATATATACAAACGTGTATAAGTGTGTACATGTATGCATGATAACTTGTCATTACTTGCCTTATTTAGCTTATATATTATGTTGCCGTACTAACGAGCCATGAAGCTTTAAAGCTTACATCATATGGCGAACATTTGTTGAGTTTATACTATTTTCAGGTGCCACAATTAATGAACTAAAGTAGTTCATTAAGTGAAGTACTTAGTTTAATAAACTAAGTAGTTCATTAAGAAAGATGCATTTGGAAAAGGCATAAAGGCAACATGGCTATGGAAGGAAAGTCCTCTCCTCCTCCCCACATTCATTTCACACGTTTTTATATGTATATATATACTATATTTTCAGATTTTTTTAATAAAAGGCACATACACATGTATTCCAACGTACTACCGACACGTTATATATCTTACGTACGTACGTTAACGTCACACCACTATACTTAACTCATATTTATGAGTATATTCAGGTCTTATATCATATGATATAAGATATGGTGATGACAAATTAAATACGACACGATAAAAGGTTCTAAACCGAAATTTGTCGTATCGGGCGAATACCGAAACTTCGCCAACGTGTCACGTACTTGCCATAAATAAATGGCCAGCCCATATACATCAAAAATTGATGGAAATTTCGTAATACACATGGTGTGATTAGCCAAAAATACTTTCCATGTTGGCACACACAAATCACCCCACATTTAGGCCAAAATGTGAAGATTCCAATTTTATTTTTGTCACATGTTTATGGTACCACTTTAAATCAGCCAAGTGCTGAAATTTAAAGTATATATTATATATATTATGTATAACATAATATATATAGCATGTGCAAAAGTTGGAATTTAAATTAGAGAAAAATCGGGTAATCGATAAATATCGAAAATTCGGTTTTCTACGCACATGACATGGAACGTTTTTCTTGAACATCATGTGACACGTATCTAGACACTTTTTACATATAATATACATCTTAAAGTGTTCTAGAAAATTAAATTAAGGGCTGATTGGAATATTACATGTGTGTATTATTAAATGTGCACTATTTTACAAAGTTAGCAAAAATAAAATTCAGCACATGTATATACATATCATAAACGCCTATACAGCTGAGATGAAGCACATGTGGAGCCTTGTTGGCATGTTGATTGGTCAAGGATCAATCATACAATGTTGATGAATCAAAGAGAGAAGCTACAAAAGGTAAGTATTCAACATATACCTCTCTTATGTCACATGCTGAAAATTTCAGCATGTCACACTAGCAATGGCCGAATTCTTAAGGGTTAAGCAAGATAATTTGTCAATTTTTCATTAAAGAATAAATCAAAGGAGTTATGGAAATGATTTGAATTGTAGGTAAGGTTATTAAGTGTGATATTTTACATATCACACATGCTGAAATTTTTCAGCATGTGTGAAGATGATAGTGGCCGAATGTTCACCCCTTTTTGTGTCCAAGTTCATTCATCAATTGATAGCAAGACTTACCATGTATTATTGATTCATTTTAATGAGAAAAATCAAAGTAAATTGGGGATTATCTTGAATAAAAATGCATGATGCACATGCTGAAAATTTCAGCATGGCAAGGAGCATAATGGCCGATTTTCATGTGATGGAAAGAAGGGATTTTTGTGTCTTGCACTTTATGACAAAATTTGAGAATTATGGCATGATTTGATAATTGATTATTTGGCAAATATTTAGTGTTTATTTCAGATTTTCCATGTCATCAAATTATGACAACATTGAGCCAATCAAAAGGTGCCAAGTAAGCAATGACTAAATGATGGTCCAATGGAGTGATGCCAAGTAAGCAAAACATTGTCACCATGATGTCTCACACCCTCTCAAGCACTTAAAAGGAAATTTTCAAGAGGGGGAGAAGTATAGGGGTGGACGGCCAAAGAGTGCTATAAGGAGAAAAGAAGAACAAACAAAAAGAACACCAAGACTTGCATTCAAAAGTGATCAAAGTGCCAAAGCTTTCTTCTCCTACACTTTCTTTCTTTCTTCTCTTGTAAAAAGCCTATTGTATTTTACTTCTTTCATTCTTGAATAGGCTTCATAGAAACCACCATTCATTTATCTTTGTACAAGATTGATCAAGGTGTGATCAATCTTCATTCTAGCGAGGTGGTGGTGTTCGTGCAAATTGTACTAGCAATACAAGGTTTGTAAAGGGTTGGAGTTAAGGTGTAACTCTATCAACCCTGCGGTAAGGTGTACTGCGTGTGTGAAATTAGTGTGAACCAAGGAAGGTGTTCCTTGAAGACTGGAGTAGGTTGTTTATAACCGAACCAGTATAAAATTCTTGGTGCAATTTACTTTCAGCATTTACTTTTCAGTTTCTGCACTGGTTATACGTTTTGTTCACGTTCGGAAAAATAGCAAACGATTTTCAAAAATTATAAAAATTTCCAGAAACATACATAAACGTTCTAGGGTTAATTTGGCACAAGTTTCAACCCTTTTGGACAAGTATAGGTCAGTCAAACATCAAAAGTTCTGAGACTAGTGCAGTCTGATTTTCAGACTTGCAAAGGTTGAGACTTTGGTGGTATTTGACCTACTTACCAAAAGAATTTTCAAAAACTGTTTCAACCCATTTCAATATAGTGTGTGAGGAGTTATTGGTCAAATTTTCAGATCATTTGGACATTCACACAAATAGGAATTAATTTTTCAAAACCATCTACCGTTTCTGGCAGATTTGCACAATCTGAGTGCCAACGGTTTTTGAAGGGGTTAAAGGTTGAATTTTGATTTGAAATTTTTAGGGGACCCTCATAACATCTGAGGCTAAGTTCTCTCAAAATTTCATAATTTTTGGAGACCTCTAACCTGGTTTTAAAAACGTTTTAAAACAGGTCCTGAAAACAGAATCTGTTTTCAGAACTTGAATTGTTCAAGTTTAAAGAAATTTTAAAAAGCACACTTTCCGCACCATCTATTCAACCCCCCCCCCCTTCTAGTGGTGCCTTGCAGATCCTACAAGTGGTATCAGAGCGCAGGAATACTCACTACAAGGAATCCAACGATTCAGTGAGATGGCATCCACAAATTTCAAAACCGAACAAGAAGGTATGTCGAGCCAAAGGGCTCCACTTTTTGACGGTGAGTCTTTTATTCAATGGAAACTTAGGATGAAACTTTTTCTTATGGCTATAGATATAGATCTTTGGTCAATAATTGAAGATGGTCCATATGTCCCATCTAATGTATCCACTGTAGACGGAGTTACCTTAGAAGTTATTAAAACTAGACAAGAATATACTAGTGAAGATAAAAAGAAACTGAGTATGAATGCTAAGGCCATGCAGTTACTCTTAAATGGTTTAAGTAAGAGTGAGTCTAGTTATGTGTCGAATTGTTCGAGTGCACAAGAAATGTGGAGAATCTTAGAAATGAAACACGAAGGCACAAGTCAAGTAAAAGAGTCTAAAATTAATATGCTCATGTCTACTCTTGAGTCTTTTAAGTTGTTGCCTAATGAGTCAATTGTAGATATGGATCTTCGTTTGACTAACATCTATAACTCTCTTGAGTCTCTTGGTAAGGCTTTTACTACGCAGGAAAAGGTACAGAAAGTCCTACGGAGCCTTCCTTCGGAATGGGATCCTAAAGTGACTGCTATAGAAGAAAGCAAGGAGACTAAGTCAATAAAAATGGAAGAACTCATTGGTTCACTCAAAGTTTATGAAAACAAACTTATTATTCGGAAATCGGAATCAACCAAACAAGGTAAGACAATTGCTTTTAAATCAAATGAATACGTCTCCCCTCCCTCCGATCACGTAGATAATAGTGATTCTGAATCAGATAATGATGATTTGATTCTATTGGCTAAAGGACTAAGAAGATTCATGAGAAAGTCATTTAGAAATAAAAACAAGGGCACTACATCTAAGAGAAATAAAAACAAGTCAAATGATAAGGACATTAAATGTTATGAATGCGGCAAACTCGGACACTTATCATATGACTGCCCAAACAAAGAAAAGCAAACTAATAAATACCCTGACAAGGAGCGGAACAAAAATAGACTCGTCTCAGATCCTAAACAAAGGAAACGTGCACTAAAGGCCTCCACATGGAGTGACTCATCAGACTCTGAAACTGAGACCGAAGAGGAGACCGCTCAAGTTTGCTTCGCTTCAAAGGCGTCTAATGAGGTATCATCCGATTCTGACTCTGACTCTGAACCTTCTTATGATGATCTTTTTAGTCAGTATCTTGAATTACATAAATTTACTAAGACTCTCGCAAAAGAAAAGAAATGTTTAATTGAAGACAAGAAACTGTTAGAATCTTCTAACGAGAATCTTGTCGCTCAATTAAGCGATTCAAAGAAAGAGTCTTGTACGTTGCCCATCAGTTTTTTCAATAGATGCAATGAAATTTCTAGCTTTGTTCCATTTTAAAACAGAATGAAAAAACTTTGAGTTTCTATCACTAAGATGAATGTAGGAACTTTTTGCAAGCTGATAGAAATATTTTCTTTCAAAATTCATGAGTGAACGTGTGAGTGTTTTTTGTCTCTGCAACTCAAGTTTCCATTCCGGATTTCCCCAATTTGGGGAATTGGAAGGTTGAAGATTTTCAAGATTAGAGATAGCCCTATCTAATCTAGAGGAAATGTGGATAAAATCCTTTTTATTAAAACCAAAGAGAGGCTTGTTGAGGAGTTTTAGGTTCTTTGCAAGTTTGAAAAGGGCAGTACCAGGAATACAAGGGTTCCAGGAGTTTTTCACAATATTTAGAAAGTCTGAGTGATCAGTCCACATGTTAAAAAATTTGAAAGATGTTCTTTTGCTTTGAGGGCTTGAGTGGAGAGATAAAATAGCAGGGGAGTGATCAGACAAACATCCAGATGGCTGAAAAAGAACACTATAATTTGGAAAACATTCCAGGAAAGGTCCATTTCCAAGGACACGGTCAAGCTTGGACTTAATGACACCATCATTCCAAGTATGAAGTGGACCGGAAAAGGATAGCTCAACCAGTTCAGATTGAGCAAAGCAATCAAGCTGATCCTTTAATTGATAAAAGGAGACAGGCCTACCTCCTACTTTCTCCTCAACAGAAAGAATACAGTTAAAATCTCCTAGAACCGCCCATGGTTTCGGAGTTATAAGACTTTGCTGCAAAAGTGTATTCCATAAGGGCCTTCTATCCACAATTGAGTTAAAGGCATAAACAAAAGTCATAAAAAAAGACATTGCAGTTATTAGACATGTAACTCGACAATAAATCATTTGTGCATCAAATGATATAACATGCACAGCGACTTTCATTGGATTTCATAACAGAAGAATCCTCTTGCCAGGATGGAAGGCACAAATATGTGAATGCTCACATCCATGAAACTTAGCTAGCAAGGCAGAGAGCATGCGATTACTAAGCTTAGTTTCCAAAATAGCAAATAGGTCAATACATGACCTATGCACAAAACTATGCAACCTATTGTGTTTAAGGGGGTTGTTGCAGCCCCTAATATTCCAGAAAGATGTAATCATCAAATGGGTTTCTTTTTTTTCTTTTTCCTACTCGAAGACTTAGCCACAGGCAATGTAGGCAAGTCTTCGTGCAACTCATCCAAACAGTGTTCAGTAACAGGTAAATGATCATATACCTGAGCAGTTGAATGCAAAGAGGAGGAAAGTTGTCCAGTTCCAGCCTCCAGTCCAGGAACCGCTTCCGATTGCGACAAAGGGGTACCTGTTTTACTTACAACATGTGAAACAGTTCCGGACCTACAGGCAGGTCCGTCTAATGAATCAAATACAGATTGTTTTTTGCTAGAAATGTGGGCAGGAGGTACATTAAGGGATCTAGAAGAAACAAAATTCCTAGTGCTTATCCTACCAAGTCTAGCAGCTACATTGGGACTCTCCAAATCACGACCAACAGAGACAGCAGCGCTTGAGAGCATAATTTGTTCAAATCTAGGTTGAGGAAGAGACATTACCAAAGGCCGACGATCAAGGGCAGCGTCAAGACCTGATATCAATGTTGAATTTAAATTAGAAGTATGTACTTGACTGTGCAAAACATCAAAGTCAAAGGAAGTAGTGATTTGAGCAACTTCCTGCTAAAGGTGGGAAAAAATTGGGACAGCTTCAACAGCAGCATCCAAACACAGCGAGCTAATAGATTGTGTATGTTTCGCACCACACAAATCCTGGGAGGTATCAGAAAGCGCACAGACAGTAGAATCCAAAGGTGGAAAATCAAAATCATCATTCAGTTGAGTTAGCGAATCCCTAGTAGGATCTGAGGAGGCAAGAACAGCAAATGAAGATGATAAAGTAACAGAATTAGCCTCACATACTTCCTTTTGCCTTTTTTGCGGAAGTTGGTTTTTTCCACTTGGATCATTTTGCCTTTTTTGCGATCCATGGTTTTCCACACTCGGGTTATCTGTCTTTTGGTTTTTTGTGACAGCACTTTTTCAACCCAAAGAGCATTTTGCCTTTTTCCTTGCTCTGGTTTTGTATTATAAGCATTTTGCCTTTTTTGTTGCTCTGGTTTTGTAAATTTAGCATGCGCTGCCTTTCGCCTTTTGTATGGCAGTGGTTTTTCAGCAGGCTTTGATGGTACAATGATACATTTGGACGAAGTGTTAGACTCATTGGGGGTGGTGAATCGTTTTGATGCTTAGACAGTGAGTGTCCAAGCATTTTGCATGTAGGACAGTATAAAGGTAAGTTTTCATAGACAGCATTTTGTGAAAAGACCAACCCATTTGAAAGCTCAATTTCAATTTCAACAAATAAATGACCAACAAGATCAATGTTTACTAAGATCCTTGCATGTGCAGAGGATCTCTTCTGCGTGGTGGCCTCATCAGCCACAACAGGCTGGACAAGCTGCGAGCCAAGTGAGGTGAGATGGGTTTTATTCCATAGTTCCACAGGCAAATTAGGAAAACGTACCCAAATAGGGACAGAAGTAATTTCAAGATGGCCATAATTGAAAAATAAGGGCATACGTTGTAGAATGAGGGTTCTACCAAAAACAGAGTAAGGGCCACCAAGCAAAGTTGAGTCAAGATCACTGATATTTTCAAATTTGAAAATAATCCAGCCAGAAGGGTGAAAATCAATCTTAGGTTGTGCATGCCAACGTTTAACTATAGAGAATAGCGCAACTCTACCCGGGAATCTACCATTAAAGCACCCAACAGCCCATTTAAGATGATCTTCATTGAGAGGGATGGTATTAACATCAAAAAATACTTTACCCACTCTTTTTGCATTGTCATGATCTAATTTCATACGCAAAGAGTTATTGGAAGAGAAAAGAGATGAGAAAGATTTCTGAACAGTTACCTCATTAGCAGCAGTGGACTGAGGCAGTATAGGTTCATTCACCGTCTGAAAAGATGAAGCAGAATGACCAGATGATGTTGGCGTTTGTGTTGTTGATTTAGGATCTGGAGTATTTTGGTTTGAGGTAGTGGATTGATTAATGGGGAGGTGAGACGTCTGAGGGAGTAGGGAATCAGAAAAAGCTTCTTGGGAAGGCAAAGTGGGCAAATGATAGTCAAGAGATATTATGTTAGATGGGACACGTGGAGGATTGACATTGGTTGTGGTATACGGTGGATAAGGATAGGAGAGAATTCTAGAAAGACCGTTTTGAGTTTGTTGACTAGTTGACAGGATGGCTTGGTGAGTCAGCCATGTGGCCGGAGATGGAGTTGCTGACGTGGAAGGTGTATTTGAATTTTTAGTATTTGAAACGATGGCGTTTTGGGTTACATCATTGATGACGCCATGACAAACAGTTGGATGCACCTGCGAATCATTAATGAAATTGGCATTGACCAGAGTTAACATTGGGACCAGACTCGGAACTAACCAGAGTTAGTTTGCTGGTTAGGTTTCCGGCGCCGCATTCATCGCCGGTAGGAGTAATAGTACAATTTCCGTCCAAGTCGTCGGAAACTGCAGAATTTGCAAAAACTGTAGAAAAATGGGGAATTGAAGGGGATTTACCCAAGATTCCCATGATTTCACTAGAAAGCTCATAAGAATCTGGGGATTGACAACCAGCAGTATTAGGATTTTTGCCCAACAAGCAGGAATCAATAGGCATTTTTGAATGAGAGCAAGGAGGAGGGTCAGAACGCGTTGAAGATTGTACAGAATTATTATTTGAAGCCAGACCATGATTAACAATGCCAACAGAAAAGTCCTGTGTAAAGGGGGAAAAGAGTACATACTCAGAAGAGTCAGATGCAACGGAGATCTGGCCAGCAGGAGTAGCACATTCACAATGCTGCAATGCTACTGGAGTGGCCTTAGATGAGTTGACTTCGTCCTCGCAATCATAGAAGGAAAACCACTGTTTTTCCTCAGCATCCAAGGAATCTGAAGCAGAAACATCAGAGAAGTGAAGCAAAGATGGATTCTTATGCTTATATTTCATTTTTTTCTTGTGCTTTAATTTGCCCTTTGTAGAATCAGAGGAAAGAGAAGATGATTTCTTCTCTAACCTCTTCTGAACCAGACGATTTCTCCTAGCCTTAGATATTCCGGTCATATTGCAAGGAGAGAGGTAGAAGAAAAGCCATAAAAAACGCAGGCAGAAGTGAACTGTGTAGAGTTGCAACTACAAACAGATAGAGTAGTAATGCGGATGAAGCAGAAGTGAAGAATCAGAGAAGATTCAAGCAAGGAAGAGCGAAATCAAAGGAAAATGGAACGAAATCTCCAGAAGTTTTCAGGAGAGAGAAGAGAGCATTTTCGCTCTCCACATTTTCCTGACTGAGAGCTCTTTCTTGATTTTGACTAGGATTCTTATATTTCTTGTTATTTGTTGATGATTGTACTCGCATGACCTGGGTGTATTTTCTTAATCGCAAATCTGAAGTTTTTGAGGAATCCTGATTTTTTACCAGATGGTGAACACCCAATACCAGACCAAACTACAAGTCCTCCGCACAGATAATGGAACCGAATATATAAATACTCAGTTCCAGCAATTCTTCAAAAACATGGCCTGGTCCACCGACCTACGCAGATACCCCTCAGCAAAATGGGGTACCGAACGAAAAAACCGCATACTCCTTGGAATCACTCGGGCCCTCATGATAGAATCTAATGTTCCTATCACTTATTGGCCCGAAGCAATTGTAACGACTAATTACCTCATAAACCAATTACCCACCAAAACTCTCAAACACCAGACAAGCCTCGACACTCTTGCCAAATATCATATAGTACCACTTCGTCTCTCCCTAACTCCAAGTGTGTTTGGTTGCATGTGCCTAAAAGCCAACACCGGAAATTTGAACCATGTGCTATACGATGTGTTTTCGTTAGGCATGGGATCAATAAAAAGGGATACCGATGTTTCGACCCACAGGCTCACCGTCTATATACTACCCTGGACTGTAATTTCCTCGAGCCTGAATATTACTTTCACCAACCACCTCGAAGTCAGGGGGAGCATTCTCAGGGTGACTCTCTTGGATGGTTGCACAAACCAGTTTTTCTAGGCACTGTTCCGACAGAGAAAGTAGGCCAAACCACCGGATCAACCTCAGACAACGAGGGGGAGCCGCCGTACGCAAAAGATCATGGCTTGTTACCAACCCCAAAAGAGTATCCTGAGGTAAGTCAATTTGTTCCCTCTACTCAACTACCCAATAATTCTATTACACACCTACCCACTGTTGATTCATCTGTACCTTCTGATCCTGTTCATACCCAACTAGACTCCTCATATTGTAGCTATGTGCTCCCTCCCTGGAAAAATCATAGAGTTCCCCCAAGGAGATACGAACCAGAATACATTCCCAAAGGCTCAAGGTATCCAGTTCCAAAAACAACAGAGGGACTCTCAGCCTCATGAAAAGCCTTCCATACTTCCTTTTATACAGCACAAATCCCGAGAACAGTCGATGAAGCTCAAAACCACCCAGAATGGAGAAAAGCAATGGCAGAAGAAATGAATGCACTAAAGAAAAATGGAACATGGGAGAAATGCACGATAAGCCCAAAGAAGACCGGTAGGCTGCAGACGGATCTTCACTCTGAAGTACCGAGCAGATAGGTCTATAGAATGATACAAAGCAAGACCGGTGGCAAAAGGTTGCACGCAGACCTATAGCATCGACTACTTTGTAACGTTCTCGCCAATGTCAAAAATAGACACAATTAGAGTGTTATTTTCAGTAGCATCAAATCTTGAGTAGCCTCTATACCAGAAGTTAAGAATGTCTTTCTTTATGGGGATTTAAAAGACGAAGCATATATGGAGCCTCCACCTGGATTTACAGACGAGTACAACACAGGAGAAGTATGTAGGCTACGAAAAGTTCTATATGGATTAAAACAGTCACCTCGAACATGGTTTGGAAGATTTACCATGGCCATGAAGAAATGCGGATACTGACAGAGCAATTCAGACCATACACTCTTCTTAAAGCAACAACAGAACCGAGTCACATGTCAGGTCATTTATGTCGACGACATGATTGTCACAGGGAATGATGACGAGGAGATTATCAGCCTAAAAAATTATCTGAGGAATTTGAAATGAAAGACTTGGGACTGCTCAAATATTTATTGGGCATTGAAGTGCTGAGGTCGAAAAGAGGGATATTTATTTCTCAGAGAAAGTATGTACTCGACCTTCTAACAGAAACATGGCTAGTAGACTGTAAACCAGCCGGTACACCAATAGCAATAAACCTCGGACTCACGATTGTACAGGGGGCGGACCCAGCAAACAAAGAGCAATATCAACTATTGGTGCGGAAGCTGATATATCTGGCACATACGAGACCGGACATAACCTATGTTGTAGGAGTGATAAGCTAGTTCATGCACCAACCACAGAAACAACACATGGAGGCTGCATGAGAGTAGTTCTATATTTGAAAGGATCAACTGGAAGAGGGATAGTGTTCAAGAAACATGGCAACCTAGACATTGAAGTATACACAAACGCTGATTGGGCCGGAAATCCGAATGATTGAAGGTCAACATCTAGGTACTTTGCACTGATCGGAGGGAATGTAGTTACATGAAAAAGTAAGAAACATAAGGTGGTGGCTTTATCAAGTGCCGAAGAAGAATTCCGAGGGATTGCTCGAGGCTTGGCAGAATTGTTGTGGTTGAAAAAGATATTAACAGAAATAGGATATCCTCCAAAAGTTGTTCCAAGATTGTTATGTGGCAACAAGGCAGCCATAAAGATATCAGAGAATCCCGTTCAGCATGATCGAACGAAACACGTGGAAGTGGACCGACATTTTATAAAAGGAAAAATTGATAATCAGGAAGTGTGCCTTCCGTTTGTAAAATTAGAAAACCAGCTAACCGACATACTGACCAAAGGAATACCACGAAGACAATTTCGAGAAATGCTAAGCAAGTTAAGCATCAAGGACCTGCTGACTAAATTTGAGGGAGATTGTTGACATATCAGCACACAAAAGGAAAGATAGATATTTGATTGATAAGACCTTTATGATATTGACTCTATCCTAATTCCTTAATTTGTACCCCCTGTGTGCCTATTCAAAGTGGTATACTGCCAGTAATCGAATTAAGGAAAAAAAGAAATTGTTTTTCTTCAACTTCAAACAGAAAGAAAATGTGCTTTTGCCAATTATGCTTTAACACATCCTTTCTATTTTTCGCTAGGATCAAATTGCGAACTTGGCTCCCAACCTTATCTGATCAGGCGGGCAGCGGCGTGCGTGTGTTGTTTGAAACCAACTGCGTCTTGGTCCTTTCCATGGAAAAAACTCGTCTGGAAAGGTTTGTCCTTTTAGCCTCCAACCTAGAACATATTAGGAGGGTAATTTAACGAGCTCGCTTTGTCAGGCAAACAGGACGACAAATACTCTTGTGTAGTGCCAAGTTATGGTACTCTCATGGTACTGATGAAAACGGTGTAACTCATACCATGCCATTTCAGTATACATATGTCTGAACGGACTAAACAAGACAAGGATGATCGCATAATGGAATATGTTGGCTTTCTTTTGGCTGTTTATGTTGATCATGCATACTCCTATTTGTATCCTTCCTTTATGTTATTAGAGATAAAGATTAAAGGTGTACCTTCCAATTTGCAGAAGGCTCGAAATCTTTTTGTCTTTCATTATTTGTACATATACACAATTATAGATATTTTAATATCGAAAACTTTCTATTTGTATTTACTAAATTCATTCACCAACACACTAGCACACTATATCCCTGTTAGTAGTTATCTATGCATATACATATAAAATCAAAAGTATCACTGAAAACAAATTATCTATCTTTTGAGATGGAAATATTGTTTGTCCGTCTCTCTCTCTCCATCTTTTTGGATGGAAGTATTGTTTATCTGTCTCTCACTCTCCTCAGACTATAGCGATAGCTTTTGGATATACCAAGTATGTGTTGTTTAAAAAGATAACATTAAAATTAAACAAAATTTGATATGTTTATTCCCGAGTATGGACAATGTTTTAGGACTGCAAATGAAACTGGAATCGAAAGAGTATCACAATAGAACTTGAACCGAAAGATAATCATAGTCGAGACAAAACAGTTCTGACATTTATCTCAAAATCTAGTATCCTAAAAACTTTAAAGAAACAGTTTCTACCGCCTTCTCTGCTTCATTACCTGTATCTTTTTAGTGACAATCAGAACACCTCCTATGAAGTTTATAAACATATCACCACACTAAACTATTTTTGGGAGTCGTTCCCAGTCGGCGAAATTTTGTGCCTTTCAGAAAAAGATACTTCCAAATTTCAGCTCAACCTGATGATATGCTAAAAATAAAAAATAAAAATAATTGCAGTCACCTACCGACCGAGTTGCATGCTCTATTCTACCCAATTTATGTCGAAATCTTTGAGTTCTGTAAGCCATTTTTCTGTGTTCTGGGAAACAGTAAGTTTTGATGATGGCTGTTCACCATTTACATTACTGGGTGCCACAGGATCCATCTTTTCTTTTGGTAGGCTTAGTTTCCTCTTCGGATGCCTCACTTTAAGTGAAAGAAGACGAGATACTTCATGCAAACCTCCCCATTTCTCCAATGCTCTTGCAATGTCGTAACGGCCTGCCAGAAAAAAATGCAATGCCTTGATACAAATTGCAGCAGCGATCAACTAGGATAGCTACAACACATAACTCCATAATTGAGCACACAAATAACTTAAAGAGAAACATCATACCAGTGAAGAATAATGAATACACTGCAAGATAACCGACTCAAACATGGAAAAGGAAAGCAGAAATAGGAAGAAAATAACTAAGAAGTATTCCAGACATAAACCTGCACGTTCAAATGATTTTCTGCTGGGCATGAAGGACGGGTCCATTCCCCAACTCCTTTGAAACCGATTTATCTGCAAGACTATGAACTATAAATGAGTTGTCATCAAAATGCAACCAGGAAACAGCATGATAACTCATCATTAAACTTCACCAGAAGTAAGAGACTTTGTGTTCCATTAGAGGTCATTGGGAAACAACCTATGTGCGTTTCCAGCACACGAGTATGGTTGCGTACATCCGAATCCCTCATACCCCGTCATAGGCGGGAGCCTCTAAGGCAATGGGGTAATGTTGTTATTGTTCTTGCCTTACATCAAATGAAAAAGTTTACATCGCTCCCTATTGGCCAGATAGAATAGATACCTACTGTGCCTATCTTACCAAAACTTTATTGTGAATGAATCCAGATCCTTTCGGGATCCCAAAAAAAGAAAAAAAACACAATATATAAAACTATATAAAAAGTTCATCCAACTTAATTCCAGCTTTCAATAACTAACTAACCTCTTCTTCCAAATTCTCAAGGTTGTCCCAGTAGCCTTTTGGCTTCCTCTGTTTGTAAGCAAGGGAAAGATTCATCAAGGAAGACAATTTCCTAAATCCACCCATGCGTGCTATTGCTTTTTCAATGTCCACCCTCCCATGATCACGCAATTGCTTTCTCATTGGCATAAATCCTTCTTGCCCATGTTTAGCTATGAAAGTCAAGAGCTCAGATTTCAGAACTTCAATATCCCTTTGCAAACCCGGGACTCTAGGTCTCTGTCTTGCGGAATTCTGAGTACTGCAACAAGAACTTAGCTCAGCTGATTCGACACAAGATGAATCATCCACAACATCACACTCCTTTCTAGAAGTAGCATTTGACAAGTTATCAGAAGATACATCACCACCAATATCCTCAATATAGTCTCGGATTGCACATAAGTTTGAGGGCAGATCTTCGTATATCACCTAAAGTTTTACCAAGTGTACAATACAAGCAAGAAAATCATTCATTTAAAGTGCTATGCTGCCAATATGCATTTAGTCAGTCAAAACATCGAATTGAAACCCAAACATAATTGCTCCACAAACCTCTTCCATAATAGCTTCAGAAAGGAACGAATTCCTGTGCATTTTTGACTTGACAACGTATTTGAGCAGCGTATGATGACTCCCTAACTGCTCAAGGGTCCATTTCCCTTGAAAGAAGTCGAAGTCCCCTTCAACCTGCCGAAAGCTGATCTCTTCTTCAAACTTTTCACGCAAATCAAGGACAACTCGCGCATGCAATACCATATAGAGTAAACCCTTGCAGCCTTCCTATGAAGTTGCAGCAAAGCTAGTCACTGATTTGGAGCAACAGGGGAGAGTGCAGATACAGATCTTGAAGATATAATCGCCAAATAAAGACGTAGACATCATAAAAGGTCGGAGCATAGACATAATTTCAGAAAGTTATGTTCTTTAGATTCATCTTTTCAGTGCAGCAAACTGCACAAGAAGTATAGCCTTGTTAACATATTTAACTATCCATCTGATCACTTTCCTCTATTTGTAGACATACTTACTTTTCAAGAACACTAAGTTAAAAGTAATAATTAGTTTGGATACTGGGGAGGAGATATTGATGAGTTTGAAGGTATGAAGATTGAGTGGGAAGCACACCAGGAGAAAATTTATGATAACTCTCGCAACATAGAAGACACGAGCCATTGGAGAAGAAATTTTATGTTCTTACCTTTCATAAAAAGGACAGAGATGTAATTACAACTAAGTACTTGGAGTATGTGGCGTTAGAAGGGAAGGCGATCGCGCTTAGGAACCGGAAGAGGAAGCTGTATACTAACAAGAATAGCAACGACTGGTTATGGGAAGGATCTAAATGGAGCGACATTGAGTTTGAGCACCTGGCTAGCTTAAACACAATTGCGGTGGATCCTGCCAAGACAGGAGATCATCGATGATTTGGAGGCTTTTAGGAGTGGGAAAGATTATTATGACTCGATTGGCAAGCCGTGGAAGAGGGGTTATCTGTTTTATGGTCCCCCAGGAACTGGAAAATCCACCATGATTTGTGCTATTGCCAATTTCTTCAACTATGACATATATGATCTTGAGCTTACATCAGTTGAGAAAAACTCTGAGTTGAAGCATGTGCTAACATATACAAAGGGGAAATATGTTATTGTGATTGAGGATAGTGATTGCTCCTTGATCTCTCAGGGGTAAGAAGAAAGAAGAAGGAAGATGGGGAATTCTGCTAAGTCACCAACTGTTTAATTTTCTACAGGCACAAACCTTTACAACTATCTGCTACTCTTCCAGTTCGAAGTCTAAAAATGTGCCATCTCCAAATGTATCAGATAATCACCCACCACATTGAGTTTCTGTGTATGCAGCTCTTACTGTTTTGGGGCTAGGTAAATTATCAAAAATTAGGGCACGTTCTCTCCTTGTTTTTACTAATAGAAATTCATAAACTAGATCGTTAGAAAAGTCTCTACCTGTAGAATCCGCACCTTATTGTTCTCTCGGGACAGAACCTTACTGATCGCTAAATTTGGGACAATCCTGCACTAGCCAAAGAGAAGAAATGCAGAAATCATGAAAAAGTTGAGTCATTAGAATGGGGAACCTTTCATCTGAACTGTTTGAGATACTTTATTTCAACAAAGTTCAATAAATAGTTTATGGATCATTTTAGAGACACTCCAAAAAAATATCTTTCTTCCTTAAAAGCTTCACCAGATATTTTCCTCCTATAGAAAATTAGAAGAAATAATATTCATTTCACTTAATTTGTGAAATTTCAGATGTACAAAAGATGTGTCATTATATAAGTGATTTACAAATCCAACTGACTGTTTCTAACGGCTAGTTAATGTGACCCTAACGACTAGTTTTTTGATTTGTCCCTATGGCTAAGTCTCCTTTGAACACTATTTGATGATCATCCTTAGGTTATCCTTTGAACACTATTTGATGATCATCTTTGGGTTATATACACGTATATTACATATGTAAGTGTGTGCGTGTGTATTTACTATATTTATACATGTACGGTGATTGTATTTACAGAGCTGAGTTGGTGAGTGTATTTACACAGCTGAACTTGTCTAAGGTATACTTTTGTTTAGCTCAGCTATTCAGTTGAGCTTGTGTCCATCATGATCTTCAGTGTACTTCTGTTCTGCTTGGCTGCTCAGCTCGGCTATACATTTGAGCTTGTGCCTACCATGATCTTCAATGTACTTCTATTATGCTCGCTTGCTCTGCTTGGCTTCTATTTTCCGACACTCTCAATCAAGTTTAGTGTATATATTTATGCAACTAATCTTGGCAATTAATCTCTGAAACATTTGAGTTGTTACTGGCTTAGTTATGATATCAACTACTTGATTCGATGAAGATACATGTTCTACGTTGATAATTTTGTCTTCAATCTTTTCTCTTAAGAAGTGTCTATCAATTTCAACGTGCTTAGACTTATTATGTTGCACTAGGTTCTCCGCCATGTTAATTGAAGAAATATTGTCACATAATATTTGGATTGGAGTAACAATAGCTTGATGCAGTTCCTCCAGTACTCTTTTTGTCCAAAGTCTTCCACATACTCCAAGTGCAAGAGCCTAAGCTCTATCTCTGCACCACTTCTTGCCAGAATAAGTTGTTTTTTACTTCTCCAATTTACCAAATTTTCCCACATATATGTAGCATACCCATTAGTTGATCTCATGTATGTCCTGAAACCCACATAATCAACATCTGCGAAAATCTTAATTGACATGTCTACATTTTCCTAAAGTAGAGTCCTTGACCTGGTGCTGTCTTCAGATACCTGATATTCTCATGACAGCCTTAAGATGTTCATTAATAGAATCATGCATAAATTGACTAACAAAACTAACAGCATAACAAATGTAAGATCTGGTGTGAGATAAGTAAATGAACTTTCCAACTAATCTCTGGTAACTTAACATGTCTGTGGAAATTTTATCCCACAACTCTCTTTGTTTATACCTTGGTTCCAATGACGTAGGAGTTGGTTTACAGCCAAACATACATATCTCCTGTAATAGATCAACAATATACTTCCTCTGTGAAACACTTATTCCTTCTCTGGTTCTAGCCACTTCCATTCCTAGGAAATATTTCAATATGCCTAAATCTTTAACTTCAAATTCCAAGGATAATTGTTCTTTTATAGTATGAATACCCATTAGATCATTTTCTGTTAGGATAATATCATCTACATACACCATAAAAATAGTTAAACTATTAGTCTCAGTAAATTTTGTTAAGAGTGTATGGTCTTTTGAGCACGTTCAAAACCATGCTTGATAACTGTAGTATCAAAATCTCCAAAACCAAGTCCTAGATAACTGCTTCAAGCCATAAAGTGATTTCTTTAGCCTGCATACTTGTTTTTTTATTTTGATCATTAGTAAAGCTAGGAAGAATAGCCATACAAACTTCCTCAAATAGATTCCCATTCAAAAAAGCATCTGACTAAAACAAGGGTTAGTCTAGATTTACAGCAATAGAGAATCTTATCCGAACAGTGATCAACTTAGCTACATGTGCAAAGATTTCTCAGTAATCTATTTTATAAGTTTGGTTAAATTCTTTGGCAACCAATCTAGCTTTAAATATGTTAACGGTCCCATCTGTGTTATGCTTAACAGAAATTACCCACTTGCTCTCTACACGTTTAATCCATTGAGTTGGGGCTACTAATTCTCATGTCTTATTTTTTTTAATAAGGCATTCATTTCTTTATCTACAGCTAGTTTCCACTGAGGTATACTTAGAGCCTCCTGTATGATTTTAGGCATAGTATGATTATCCACTGAACTAGTAAATGACTTAAGTGCCACTCTAATCCTATCCTGTCCTTACCCACAGTTCTATTGCTGAGGCTATTAGTCCACAGTTGATAAAAGCTGTCTTCATCATTTACTACTTTAGTGAAGGAAAGGGAATGAATGTGCACCTCTTCTCAATATACAGAGTGGAAGAAGTTGATCATAAACAGATTGTGACAGGAGAAGACTTTTTAAGACAATTCCTGATCGAAGAATATAAGCTCTGATTTCAGGGAATAATTGCTGACAAACTACCCACTAGTTTACTGGGGAAAAATTGCTGGTAAAATAATATGTAAACCTGAACTGCCAAATACATAAGTTGGCTTTGGGTAAAATTAGTATGAAGGTTATCCTATTTTTCCCCAGATGAGGCTTCTTTCATGGGCTAAAAATGATAATAGTATATCTAATTTCAAGCGGATATAATCTCAATGCAGCAGTCACTTCCATCTTTATACCATTTTTTATGATAAATTCCTTATATGAATAGTATGTTTTCCCCATACAGGTAGGAATTGGCAAAAAGGATTACCTTTTGTTTGCAAACTCTTACCAAATGTGCCGCCTAAATGCCCTTTTTGCTTTCAATAAGTACTATCTAGTCATATACCAACAAATCTTAATTACGGATACACACACAGTCTTTTGAAGAAACTACTGCCACCATAACCTCATGAAGCCATACAAGGATCCATGAATGGAACTTAAAATGTAGCAAAATGCAGACAGCAAGACCAGCAATTTATAGACTTCAGCTGATAATATTCAGCAATTTCACTTGTTCATGTAAAATGAGAACTCACAACTTACTCAGGAAGCTTCTCATAGCTAGTCAAGGTAATCCAAACTTCATGAATAGGAGCCTTGACAGTTATACTGGCTACAACACCCCGATGAGCACCTCCGTTTTCCTAGGAAATGATCAAATTATGAGTGCAGAGAAAAAAGGAGTAAATTTGACAGCTAAAGTGAAGCTACTAATTACCAATAGGCCATCAAATCTACGAAGATGAACCTCATCCACCATGCGAGGCCTGCTAAGTTTGCATACTTTTCCAAGCACTCCTAAGGTACAGCTCAATTCACTCGTAGCTGGAGAGAAGGGGCCAAAGGTAGACTTGGCAAATTCATCTTGCATATCAACTCCAGTAGAGAGGTTCTTATTTTCAAGGGCATTCCCAATGCTATATAAACTTGCAGAAGCTACAGAGGCCATGGAGGTTGCATCTGATAAGTTACTGCCAAAGAATCCATTCTGGCTTCCCTCAAAATAACATTCAGATCGATAAGCCAAGGCCAGAAGATTTACTGGAAGATCTGATCTGATGATCCTCTCCAAAAAAATTGCTGAGAAGTTAAATGTTGGTATCACATTTACTTCATAACTCAAAGTTGCCGTTGAAGGTCTGTGAACCAACCAAAATAAACAAATAGAATTTCATTATATATGGCATTGAAACCCTCAGAGAAAAGTAAGTAAATGAATTCGATGAAATTTTAACTTTTTTTTTTTACTTTATTTACTTTTTCTATTTTTTCTTTTTTCTTTTGTAACCTAAGTTCTCGTATAATGGGATTAAAAAAGATGACTTAACATGTTAAACTGTATCTTCTCAAAAGACAAAGCATGTTAAATTGTAAAACATTGCCCCCAAAAAAACACACAATATAGTCAACCAGTAGGCATTTTTCATCCATAACGAAGCCTTAGGCAGTCTGACACATTTTGCTACGTACTCATTCGCAGGTTCCAAGGTTTATATATTTTGAAGGTTCCTCATCAGTTTTGGTATCACAGACATTTTACATCAGGCTGAACTTCATCTTTTTTGCATCCTTTTTTCTTTTTGTTTTGGCTGACATCTCTCTCTTCATCTGTTCTTGCTGTTCTTGATCTCAGTTTTAATCAAGATAGCATACTGGAATGAGGAAAGAGAAACAAGTTATGGGAGTAGGAAAGTAGAAAGGAGAGGTTAAAGAGAAAGGAAGAACAGTAAAGATTAGCCTTGTGCTTGATTCAGAGCTGCAGCCTTTCACTGTTATCCTGAAAAGAAGAAATATATACATTCTTTGCTTGTTTTCACATGAAAAATAAAGAATTGCCCTTTGGTCGCCTCACCAAAAAGCTTCATCCTTTTTTATAATAGGTTGGCCCTTAGAGCAGAAGAGATGTTAATATGAACTCGTATCAGCAACCCGACATTTGACTCAAGTATCAAACTCAAGTATTTTAAATGACCAAATCTCAAGTCCTTTTACGATTAATTAGTTTTTTAAACCTAAATTTATAGGATTTACAAACAAGTTTTACAATATCAAGACCCAACAGGAAAAGTGCAGCTCCAAATGATTAACAGTCAGTAGTATCTTTACCTATTTCCAGATGTAACTAACCATTTCCCTTCAAACTTCTTAAAATCACCTTCAACCATGGAAAAGTGCAGCTCCAGATGATTTTTCTGAATTGGCAAAAGTGGCAACAACATGACAAGACGAATACATAAAAGCAGTGCTGGATCATACATCATTCACATCAAACCGTGGAAAAAAACGAGAAAAAAAAGGAGAAAGACTACAGGTTTCCAACCACACTTTTCAAACTATTCTGTAATGGACCTTAAAGATCATTTTTTTTTTGACCTTCAAGATCATGCACGTCAAGTCATATGTTGAAAATCTGACCAAAGAAAAAAAGGAAAAAAGCACTTGTAAGTGGTTAATAATCTAATGAAATAAGCCCGAGAGAGTTCAATTGGATGATCAATTTTTCAAGGGAAAATTTCCTTTAACCCCCCTTTAAGCCTGCGAGTTCACAAATTTAGTCTTTAAGTCACTTTTGCTTACTCAGAGAGAGAGAAACACAGATACGTGTATTTCCTTCATTCCTCTTTCATAGTCACTGTGTCCTGCTCCCTTGTTCTCAACACCTTCACCATCATTTTCAATCCAAAATGAGCATTTTCCCATTAAAAAAAATGCTTCAAATAAAGAGATAAAAATGCATAAGTTCTTTCTGCCTCATCGATGAAAAAGTAGCAGCTTGATTTTCCCCCTTAATGTACCTTGATATTCGTTTCCGAAATTATATTCCCACAGCAATCTATATTATATTCAACAACAGCACAAAGATTTTCCCACGGTGTGGTGTGGCTATTTGGATCAATCATTTATCTTGCGTTTTATTTATTTTACTTTTTCTGTTTTGCTTTTTTTATTGTGTGTTTTTGCTTTTGAGTCAAAGCCTAGATCCTTGCCCCTTATGTGTCTATTAATATCCAATACATAATATGCGGCTTTAGAATATGCATCTTTCAAAACTATCGTATCATCTCAACTGTGGTTCAAGTTTAAATACCTAAAATTCTCACTTAAATGTTATACCCTCTAAATTAAATTGGCTACATGAATAAACTATCTCACGATGCTCTATCACTAACATATGCTCATGATAGGGGTGGCAATCTCAGACACGACACGAAGACAAGACATGAACCTGATACGCTCCTCGAGGGTATGGGTATAGCCTTGGCAGGTTTCGCGTACAAATCGGGTAAAACCAGAAGCTTACTTGCTAAGATTGGCTTGTGTCTAGGTACACCCGCAGGTTATCCATTTATACCCGTCATACCCGATTTTTCAAAATGTATTTTAAATATAAATTATAAATTATTAAAGTGAAAAATTATAAAATAAAAAAAGAAACTTCTAAAACCTAAAAACATAATCCCTGATTCACAATTTCCTATTTCCTTCCTTCTTACCCTCTGCGATTGGCCCCCGCCGACCCTGCTCGTCATTCTCCATTTCTCTTCTATTCACTCACTCTTCACTCTTCTCACTTCTCACTTCTCACTTAAGCGGCAGCCAATAAGCAAGCGGCCTTAGTTCCATTCTGACAAAGTTGGTGAAGCCGAAGGACAGGCCGAAATTCACTCCAAACAGAAGACATTGTAGAGATGGAGATGATTCGAAGTTATGATTTAACTTTTATTCTATAAAATTTGAAATACTTTCTGTCCAGAGGCCTTCCATTAGCGACACGCCGTCGCCATCGCCATCATCGTCCTCATCCTCCTTGCCAGAGATACTCCTCTCTCCTTCCTTCTTTTGTCGCATGACTTTCCACTTTCTTAGGATTCAGGTTAGTGCACCTGAATCCTAAAAGTACCTGAAAAATACACGAAATGACCAGTACATGACCTAAAATATTTATACTTGTTAAGTTTGTGGGTATACCTGATACACGACACGAAACCTGACATGTACAGGTTTGGGTATCTACTTCCGTACACGCAAAGCAAACGGGTAAGGTATGGGTATAGTACTTTGATAACCGAAACCCGAAAACACAAAACACGACCTGTTTCCCACCCTTAGCTCATGAATTATCATATAAGTCATTTCATTCCTTAATTTGCATTGACAATCCAAGTCTTAATGGGTGAATTAAGGTCGCGCTCGAACTTAATCGTCTTAAGCCTCTCGTCAGCCATCGTAGAAGGGACATATCGGCCTAGTGTTGTGAATCGATACGTTATTAGTACTGTTATATCGAATATAAACTGTACACTTAAATGCAGGGAGCTAAGGTGTTCAGTAAGAACGATCTTCGTTCTGGATATCACCAGTTGAAGATCAATGCAAATGATGTTGCGAAGACTGCCTTCCGGACTGTATATGGTCATTACGAGTTTTTGGTGATGTCATTTGGGTTGACTAATGCCCCAACCGTTTTTATGGATCTCATGAATACGGTGTTTCGTGCGCCGCTTGATAAGTTTGTAGTCGTCTTCATCGATGATATTCTTGTGTATTCGCCAGACGAGGACATCCACGCCAAGCACTTGCGGATTGTATTGAGCATATTACGAGAGAAGCAGCTTTACGCCAAGTTCAACAAGTGCTAGTTCTGGTTGTGCAGCGGAAGCGTGATTGGCTTATAACCCACAGGTGTTGTAGAAATGTACAGCAAAATACACATGTATTTTTTTGTAAGTAAGATTTCACGCAGTAAAATACACATATGCGCATATACTGCAGACACATACACACATAGTTTCTATAATGTAGAAATCGTTGTTTCAGTGACTTAGGTAGAATAGAGATGTTGCCAATTTTGTCCGGGAGGCGGTTTATAGCTATTGGAGGCTAATGTACCACTCCTCTATATAAAAAGCTCCATTTGTAAACTCATAATACAATCTGAAATTACATGTTTCACTTCTTAACTCTATATATAATCGTCTTTCTTCATATGTTCTTTGGTTTTCCTGTCCTACGTTTGACATGCATCTCATACATTATCTTGCACCGCCTAACAGGTCTATCTGCAGTACGCCTTTGCACATGTTCATGCCATCTTAATTGTGGACATATAAGGAGAAAGTTGGGTGGCTCCTATAGATGAGCAGATGAAATAAAGAAGGATGAACAACTTCTTTTTAAACCTTAAAAGTATTTTCTTACTAAAAAGAAGACCTAACACACTTTTCCACTTTAACCACCTAAACAGCCTGTATTCTATGATTCACATCCTTATAAATTCCTCAATCTTTCTGTAGCATAGATCCTAAATACCTAAAAAACTTGCACTCAGATAAATCTCTTGGTTTCCCAGTTTGAAACAAGGTTCCAAGGCCATTCTTTTATTGCTAAAATTAAATTTCATATACTATCTTCTTTTGACTCAATTTGAAGTCATTTCCTATAATGTCTCCCGCTAATATCCCAACTTAGCATTGGCACATTCGCTAGTCCCATCTAACCAACATAATGTAATCTGCATATAACATGTTTCACGAAACACTATCTTTGATGTGTCAAATGAGCTCATATATAACTAAAGCTAATAAGTACGAACTTAATACAAATTCTTGATGTAACCCAAACAGGGAATCCTGAACTTAGTCTTCTTGGAGTCATTACGCTTGTCATCGCATTCGCATAGCTGTGTTTAATAATTTCTATATATGCTACTTAAACACTTTTTTTCAAGCGCTCTCTACAAGATCTCTCGCGCAACTTTATCATATACCTTTTCCAAGTCAATAAAAACCATATGCAAATCTTGCTTCTTCTCCCCATCTCCCTATTAATCTTCTCAAGAGATAAATAGCCTCTATTGTTGACTTTCTCGGCATAAATCCAAAATGATTTTCAGATATACTAATATCATTGCGAAGTCTTTCCTCAATCACTCTCTCAGAGCTTCATTGCGTGGCTCATTAACTTAATTCTTCTATGATGTGTACAATCTTATATATCTCATTTGTTTTATACAGAAGTACTAAAGGACTTTTCCTCCACAAGTAAGGCACCTTTTCGTTCTTCACAACCTTGTAAAAAGGATACAAGCCGCATATAATTTCTTTCCCAAGACATTTCAAAGCCTCAATTGGAAAACCATCGAGTCCAATCGCTTTACCAGTTTTCATCATTTCGAAGCACCTTCTACCACTCACAATCGCATTCTCCTACTATATATCATGTTTCTATCCTCTTTAGAGTTTCCTAACTCGCCTAATACGAGTGCATCTCCTATGATTCATTGTAAGGTTTCTCAAAGTATCTTCTCTATCTTTAATTGTCATTTATCTACAAAAATCTTCCTTTTTTGTCTTTAATGCAGTTAACTTTTGCCAAATATCTTGTTTTCATTTCTCTCGCTCTAGCAATTTTATACAAATCTCTTTCACCTTCTTTCGTATCCGACCGCTTATAAATATCTTCAAACGCATTTGATTTAGCTTCCCTTACAGCCTATTTAGCCTCTTTCTTATCAAGTCTATTCCTGCAAAGTTGAAATGTCTTATAACTAGCTTTTTTAGTTTTTACTTTGTGTTGCACTTCTTCTTTCCACAGCCAAGATTTCTTATTTGCAGACGGTTGATTTTTGACTCGCCAAGTTAATTTCTCGCATAATTTTTTGTATCGCTACATCCTATTACACTTCATTTGCATCACCACTTGATTTTCTTAAGAGTTCTTGCTCTAATACTACTTTTCTAAAATTTGTTTGCTTGGCTTCTTTCAAATTCCATCATTTTTTATTGGGTTCTATAAGCTTTTGTCTTCTCAATCTTTTATGTCGGACACGAACATCCAACATTACAAGATGGTGTTGGATAGCCTTCTCTTGTGATGACTTACAATCCTTACAAGCTATTTTATATCTCTCACGAGTCATGAAATAGTCTATATGCGACTTGTTTGATCCACGTTTGAATGTAATCAAGTGTTCATCTCTTTCTTGGAAAAATTTATTTCATAAGCTATTGCAAGATCTAAAACTAATCTTCCTTCATCATTTCTATTTTCAACACCAAATCCATTGTGTACCTCATTGTAATGCTTATTCTCTATACCTACATATCCATATAAATCTTCTCCTGTAAATATTTTCTCACATATTAAAATTTGACGCACTACGTCTTCTTAATCTTTCAAAAATTGAACATTTATTGCCTCATCTAAACTCACTTGAAGAGCATATAATAGCACGCAAGCTTTTTCCCACTTGAGGAGCATATAACAACACACAAGCTTCTTTCAAATCCCATTATGTGAGCTCAGGGACCAATATTCAACTACTTTTAGTTTAGGTCGCATGATAGGATAGTAGTGATGGAGAAGTTGGTGCTGAAGGAGGGAAACTCATGTAACGTTCTAAACTCTTCTTTTACCAGGTTCACCTCTAAAACTAATACAAACACGCTCATTAAGTGGGCAGGCAGGAAGAAGTGTCTTTGGTACCGAAAATAGTTTGCGAAATAAAATGGGTTTATTTGAAGATGCTGCAAACGAGTTCACTAATCCTATACATAGTCAGTGGTGTACATATGTACACACATATGTACATGTGCGCCAATTCTCTTCTTAAGCTTGCTCCTGTGGTGTGTGCTTGCCTTCTTTAGCTCTACCAACAACTTCTCAATTTTATTTCTTTCCTTGTTGTAGGTAAGAAATAATAGCATGCAAAGGATTAAAATCTGTTATGTATTTGATGCCAAAGGTTAGTGGCCATTAGACTTGTCCTAGTCATTGTACATGCTCAAAGTGAGAGAAAGGAACAACCATCATTTCGAGCATTGTCAAAGAATGCTGCATGTATGGTAAAATATGAGAACCGAGCATAAAATAATAATGTGAACACTAGACATCATAATCATTTCAAATTGGAATTCACACAGAACTACATATAACTGCTGATGTGTTCGCAGGAGCTAAAACGTGGCCTAGAGACAAATGTATATTGTAAACAATAATAGTGCTGTGGCAAACACGTTGATACCTACGAAGCCCCGTGCAAGTTGTTGGTTAAAGTTCTTACTGATATTTGCAATTCTTGCAGATCCAAAACAACTCGAGCTTCAATATGCCAATAAAGAGCCCGTTGTAACCCTCTCTGCTCCAACCAAATGCGTCCAAGATGAGGACATGGAATTCTCCCACTAAAAAAAGAACAACACTGTCAGATTCAAATATTTACTTCTTCCTCAAATTTAAACCACTTATTGTACATCTATTTATTTTGACTTTTTTAAGCCACATATTATATATCATTGGTTACAATATGAAATGATCGGCATGTATAGCATTGGTTACTTAGAATATACATTAAGCAAACTGAACTGGACTGCAGAGAATCCTAACTTTTCCACAAATTAAGTTCCAAGCTGCTTAATATGCAATCCTTTTAATTTTTCAGAACTGCCAAGAAAATGGTAGCAACACATCTCTTCTAATCCCCTATCCTAGTGTAGTCCTAATTTGCCCGTAAAGTGTATTTTGTCCAATTTTGGGCAGTAATCCTACAAAATTTTATTAATTAATGTTTAGTTCGGAATTTATCCTTGTAACCAACCAAAGAACAAATACTAACAAAAATAGTATCCCTTTTTTATGAGCGAAAATAGTATCTCTTTCTAAAAAATCAGCAATGCTATGCACTCTCCACACAAGTATTAATTGCAAGTAACTAACGCATCAAAAGTAAAATTGAAAACTGAATTTAAAATTTTCTTTTTTGGATATGTGCCACTATATGGTGGAGTGTAAACCACAATGTGAAGTGGAAAAAACTCTGTACCAAAAACCTCTTGGTCTATAGACCTCAGCTGTAGCCACTGCAGCTGGACCTCGTTGGCCTTATATTTTTGATAAATGTAACAAATGTAATGCATTTTCTACACATATATCTTTAAATTCTGAAGTAACAAACCAAGGAAAGAGTAATGGTGTATCTGATAAAATCAAACACAACCAATTTCTCTACACAAAATAAGAAAAAGGAAAACTAGTTTATATTCTTCTTAAAGCAGAACAATAACCTGCTAACAAGATTGGGAACAAAATCAGCAAGCCTTTCATAGTCAGTAAGAGCTTTCCAAACAGAGTCCACATCAGCATTAACCAAAAGCTCGGCTCTAATTTTACGCTCCCGCCATGAAACCACCTCAACTTCGCACTGAACATCTCGTCCTCCTCGTCCACCATTTTCCATAGCCGGTGCTTTTCTGTGACTCGTCCGCTTTCCGCTGTTCATCACCTTCCATCTCGGCTTGCAACAAATGGGTGGGAATTTGGGCGTCAGGGAGCATGTGTACCAAGGAAGATGATTGTTGCAAAACAAACTACTAGTGAAGTTTAAAGGACATGCAAGTTGGATGAAATCGGTTGCCATGGAAAGGTGCAGAGTGAAGAGAGAGAACGGATAGCCGTATACGCAGTTTGTGGCTACGAAGAGACGAAGGGAGAGTACGTGATGAGAGTCAGCGACCACGTGGCATCTTTGGTTAGCATTTGTAGACCAAATTTTGTTGGGTGTTAAGTTGAGGCAAAATATAAAGTGTTTAATTACGTTCTGTCACCCATTAAAACTGTTTTTTTTAAAAAAAGAAAAAAAATTCAAACGGTTGATCAATTTATACACGTAGTGACGTAATTAAAAACTTCATATTTTGTGTCACCTTATCCTCCCCACATCTGAACCCTTTTTGAAGATGGAATCATCTGTCCCGAAACCATGTATGTCGCCTCCATCTGCAAAAATAAACGACCTTGGATTGTTTTACAAATAATTATCTTTATATTTATGTATTCAAAAGTAATTATTTATAGATTTTTTGAGTTTAAAATTTTAACATTTATATTTGGTGTGTTTAGAGAATAAACTGTAAATGAGAGTGTTCGATTAAAATTAATCAAAATTATACTCTTAGTCCAAAACCGTAGATTGTGTAAAAATAAAAAGTTTTATATCAGATAAAGTGCGCGGAATCATATATCGAATCGTAAGGAGTTAAAATATGATAAGTTTTGTTAGTTTTGACCAAAAACATATGGGTGTGAAGATTAAATTTTAAACTAGAATATATATATAAAGATAATTATTCTTAAAAGCAATAGATATAAAGATAATTAACCTTTTGTTTCATTAAAAAAATAAAAACAAATCGAGTCCGGTTTATGTTATGAGACAAGGAGACATACATGGTTTGGAGCATCATATCATATCCAAAATTTTGTACATAATGAGCACTTAGGTGCAAAAGTTTGATACCTCAACCCTGAGTTTCCTACTTAATCTCATGGAGCATCATGAAGATGCAGATCAAGTAAATACTGTACCACGAGATAAGATGAATAACACATTGGTGTCCATAAATAACACATATTCAAACTCATAGGCAAAGTTCTAAGTTTTTGTCAGAATCGAACATATATTTTTTTTTGTCGGTAATGTGTTACGTTGAAACTAATTCAACTACGCCTTGAGAACATAACCACCACTTTGGACTTATATCATCATTTTCTTTTTTTCCTTTTATTTTTCGTATAAAATTTCCATATAGTATAACAACAACAACGAACATACTCAGTATATCTCAACTACAGCAATAGCCACCGTTAGGGTCTGAGGACAATGAGAGGCGGGCAAAAGATACCTCAATCCCAAGGGACAAACTTCCAGTGAGACTTCATCTCTATATGTACCTACATAGATGACATAATAATATGCATATGGTGTGGTTGTGTTCTAGTGAATGAATTTATTGAACGCAAATAGAAATCTATTAAAATACATGACCACATATATGCATACATAATGAAAGGCTCCGGTCTATGGCAGAGTATGGGGGGTCGAATGTACGCAATCATACCCATGTGTTAGAAATGTACTGAAGTTGTTTCCTAATGACCCATAATGACAATTACGTCAAGTTGTATCGGGCAACTGCTACTTCACAATGTAAGAAGTGCAGCCAAATTAGTAAGTCATTTTATTCTATTTCATCATATTTCAAAGTAAATGAAGAGTATGTACTTGAAAACATTATATATTATAAATATCCCCATTTGCTTAGCCGGCAAATCACCGGTGCTTAAAAAAAGCCTGTCTATTGTTAAAAAAAATAATCATATCATTATTGACTAAATTATGGATGTAAAATGCCGACTAAAGGGATATGCATTTTCATATGTTTCGAGTTTTAACATGCTCATTAAGCGATCACATGATAGGAGGAAAAAGAGACATCTAACCAAACCAGACATTCATATTGTCACGTGTTGTGACTAGGGGAGTAGGTGGCATATATTCTATACAACAACATTACTCATTACTTTAGAGGCTCCAACCTATGTCGGGATATAGGGGTCAGATGTACGCAAACATACATATGTGTTAGAAACACACAGATGTTGTTTCCCGATAACTCATAATGAAAATTGCATCAAACTGTGTCGATCAACTTCTACTTCACAATATAAGAAGCGCAGCCAATTTAGTGAGTCATTTTGATTTATTCCATCATATTTCAAAATAAAAAAAAGGGTGTGTCTTTGATTCCATTAGAAATGAAAACAAAGTGACATATATTCTCAAGAACAAATAATGGTTGCTGCACTCATTAATCAAGAGGGACAGCTCCATGTAATCTTTTAATAGGGTATAGTTGAAGATTTATCAATTAGTTTGACCTAAAATTCAAGTCAATCTAGATGTACAAATCGGAAAGTTTTAAACCTTAAAACATAACTACTACATACGTAGTTTAAAATCACACGCTTAGTTTTTAAATGTTACTTTTGTGTGAATGAGAAATTAAAGTAGAAGTGTGTACAAAATTCATGTAGTAAATTACAAAATTTCCTTGTATCACTTTGGTAATATGGAAAGAATTACCTTTCATATAAAATGCACCGCAGTTGGATAGTCATTGGGGCTTCAAGGGAATTTAATACATTTACATTGGTTAGTTCAAAGTGCTCTTTTATACACGGGCACTACCATTGGCAGCTTCTCTGTCAAGCCGCCTTGGCTCTGCTCAGCTCAGCACAGGTTTGGGCACTACCATTGGCAGCTTCTCTGCCAAGCCGGCTTGGCTCTGCTCAGCACAGCACAGTCACAAACCCGAGTTGGAGCCTGACCTGGCCTGGCTCGGTTTTGTGCAATTGAACTGTTTTTTATTTGACTCCGAGTTCCAATTATTCAGTTAGACCTCTATATTTAGGCCATGTCCTTTCCAGAATGACATAACCCTTCCAAAGGCATCAAGAAGAGAGTTATAAGCTGGATAGCAGCACAAAGTCCACACATAGGCATACTACATTTCATTTTCAGTTTTGTTATGTACAATACTGTCCAAAGCCTTCCCTTTTATCCGAACAAAGTCGTTCCCGATGCACAAGACTCCCGCGTTTGCGCAAGGTCCGAGGAGAGACCAGATCGCTCTGCGATCTGATGTACACAGCTTAACCCTGCACTTTTTTGTGCAAAAGGTTGTTTCTGCAGTTCAAACCAGTGACCTCACGAAGAAAGGCAAAGATCAAATAGAATGTAATCTGTAGATAATAAGGCAAGTTAGGCCTAGGTTTGCAATATCTTGCCCAATTCAACAAACGGACAAGGCCTGCGTGAGAAATGACCAGTGCCCAGCCAGATGCACGTAAGACAAAGTTTCAGAAAAAGCTAATGAAGCTCAGGATTGCAGCTACTGTTTATGGCATATAGAAGGAAAGAAAACAAAGGCTTTATCAGAAGACATGGCAAGATGCGGGTGGTAAAGAACAAGACTCCCTATATAACATCAGGCACTTTACGAACTCCTTGGGGGGAGTAAGGAAAAATAGATAGAATTTGGAACTTCAGTTTAAAAACAATGTACCAGAAACAGGGAGTCACGGTCCGTCGTGTGGCGTACAAGCAAATAGGTTCCAAGGTGATCTGCCTCAACTATAATGTGAAGATGATGCAGTAAAACAGGAGAAGAATAACCAAATGAGCACTGAAATGAAGAACGAAAGGGGGATGACATAGTGCATGCACACCCCATTTTAAAATGTAAAAGATGGGAACTGTTTACATACTAGCCTTTCATTAAAGAACAAACGGCCACAGCAATCTAGCCAATCCAAGACTCTATCAAGACAAACAGCACAGGTATGACAAACTGTCCTGCACTCATTAATTGAAAACAGACCAGACAGCGTAGATAATTTCCAATTTACATATCGACATAGGTGCTGCTTTTGGCACACGCCTTCAGAAGGGTAAAGGTGGTTCAGTTACAGCCATCCAGGCAAGTAGGCCAAGAACTTGACCAAATTTTATTCCATTATCATGATGTGAAATTAGAATATGGACATATGACAATGGAAAGATATTGGCTCATGCCTCAGGAAGTTGGAGTTGTCACAATTAACACGAAATGAGAAAATCACATTCGAATGGAGAATAGAAATCTATGAGTAATAAAATTGTGGACTGATGCAGAAATATAACGAAGGAAAATGGAAATAAAAAATAAGGATGTAAGAAGTCGCCTCTCTACTTTCATGACAGATCCACATTATTCTCACCACCACTGTCACATTGTAAAATGTTATTCCGTCCGAGATTAGCTTTGTTACAAGCATCTACAACTGCTTCAGGCTTAGGTGGACAGCCCACCAAGACGCTTACCATTGGAAGTAGTAGTTAAGCATTGTAAAACCCAATAGGAGAATCATGCTAAACACAGGAAGAGACCAAAGATCTGATGGGAGATAAAATGGATGATATGAAATACTTTATCATTGTGGAGTATCGTATTTAATAGAGGACAATGGCGACCAATGATCAACATAGCCAGTGGGAACAAGACATGAGTAGCAGTGTACTTGAAAGGATATTGCCTATTCACTGAAACCAATTTCTTTGCCTATTGACAAACTCTGTAGACATTGTTTCCTTCACCGTTTGCTGCTTTTAAAACGTTATTGATATTCCATAGGATATCAACAAAAGAATATCAAATCAATGATCTTAAGTAGCTCTTAGGAGTCTAAAGCCTACAAGGATTGAATTACAAATATGCCATGGAATAATATTATGTATTATCCAGTTGCACCCTCATCTCCATCTTTTCCAAATCTGCTATTACCCTTCTACGCAAAATACAGTTCATGAATCCTCCGCATGCACAATTCTCCAAAAGAAGCTGATGAAATAGTTTCAGACAGCATAAGTGGCTTCCACGAAATCCACTTGAAATGAGATGATACATTACAACTATAGCACCCACTTTGCATAGAATATTCAATTTTTTAATATAGGTCACCCCATGCCTAAACTCCTAGTAAGTACTAACGGGAGATTTCAGAGTTCTTAGAATATGCACAATACACAGTCCTGACACCGAAACTGAGAAATCTCACATTCAGAGTCATTTTGCACAAAGAGCAAAAAGAATGCAGGCGTTGAATGCACAAGTGCAAGCATACAATGCACAAACAATACAAACTCCCTATGATAGAAGTTGTCAAACTTGCAAATATCCCATAGTAAGCCGAAGATAACAGATTGAGATAATTAAGTAATTTAGAGCCCTGAATCAACCATAAATACTATGGATTTAGTTTAAAGGGAACCAAAATTCTTAAAACAAATGAACCACCCAAGAATAATGCAATAAATATACCTCTAGCCCTCGTGGCGAGATAGAAGAACATAGAATGAGAATATCTTAAAAGCAATAAACTAAAAATACGAGAAAATTCAGATTTGTGAAAGAAAATGTTATTTCAAGAATCCTACTTCCGATGGTCAGATACCATAATCATTCTAAATAAACATGAAGGACAATTGAATGGTTGCTCAGCACCATATCCTAAGTTACAAACATGAATCACGGAAGGGAAAACTCATGGATTACAAGATATGCAATAAACCTCTGCAAAGGTCACATATATATACAAGAGGGACAAACCAGATGCCGCAGCAGTCCACCACTGTATCTTAGATCTACCTGATTGTCACAAACTTGTTTGTACCGTGCTTTGCCCAGTGGGTCCTCAAGTCAATTGCACTAGCGAAGTTATAACCTTCTCCAGCGAGTTTCTCCAGCACCTTCTTAAAAGCACCCTGACTCATCTTCCTTCCAGCAATCCTTGCTCCGCGTCTTTTAGTACTCATTGGCAAGGGATACATTGAGATAGTTGTCGTGCAACATGCTGACTGCCAACCACCACATCCCCATCGATAGCACTGCTGAGTAGTGCCAGTGCATGAGCAAACTGGTATTGGAATGCCGGAAATATCAATATCAATCCCATTAATCACCACCTCCAAGTTCTTTCTGGCTGCTCTAGTACGCTGAGCAGACGTACCCCCGTTCTCCTTGGGTGTCGAAGAGCTCTTCTTTGATTTCTTTGACTTAGGGGGCTTTGGAACATCAGTTCCTGCTCTTCTTTTACCAGTGGCAGTCTCCTTTGTCAGATCAGGTTCTTCCACGCTTATCTTAACATCCTTAGTAGAATCTGGCTGTTGTAACATTTGCATTTGATGTCTGCCAGACGTCTCAGCAAGCACAGCATTGTAAGGATTTCCTGGAAACATATGAAGAAATTTGTCTCTGTGGTTTATCCATGTGTCTCTCACATAGTCCATGTGATTGGGCGCCCCTGAAATCATATAATCTCTAGGATGGAAAACACCATTTGCAGCTTCCATGACACTAGGATCACGTCCAGAAAGGAAAGGTTTCGTGTCCCGTTCAACCGTAGATGGCACGAGATGTAGGCCAAGGTGATTTTGATCATAATAACCCCAGTTCCTCATATTCAAGCCATCATCATCCATCAGAGCTAAAAATAGCAAACAAATGAATACGAAATATAGTAAAAAAAATCTAATGAGCAGAATCACATAATGTTGACAATCACGATGACGCAGAGGAAAAGAAGGTAGTGAACAGAGGGAGCAGAAAATGAGGAAAACACAACAATTCTTCATTTACTATAAACACCTTCTAACAAATCCTTTTCCTCGGCAGTCTTCCCAGAACAAAATATCATGAAGTTCGCTTGAAAGACATAAAATCTGAAGATCCATATCATTTCCAGAAAATCCAGATTAAAAACAAAATAAAGAGGCGACATCTGTAAAAATGAATTATCCCATCCACCAAATGTCATTTCCACAAAGTTTAAATCTTGACATTGTTACACTCAGATCTGAGACCGAAGAGGTAATAAAATCCAGATCCATAATCAAAATTCAAAATCGGCTTAAAAGAAAGTACATTTACCCAAAAGAACAAAGTCAACCCCATTTCAAATACCCAGTTCAAGGAAAAGAAAAAGCTCAGATTTGTAAACATATAGAGAGAAGGAAGAAAGAGACGGAGAGAGAGAACTTACTTGTGGGTAAATCAGCTCTTTTTTAGGGTTTTTTTTCCTTTCACCGGAGAGAGGAGAGAGGAGAGAGAGGGGATAGAGGAGAGAGGAGGAAAAAAAAAGTCGAGAAAGAGAAAAGGAGAGAGAAAACATGGTGTTTGAGGGATCCTTAAAAGTGTGTCTGAAATGAAATGGAAAACAAAAAGAAAAAGAAATTAAAATTCATTTCCGGCTATTTCGCTTTTTTCAAATAGAAACAGAAACCTGACCATACTATCTTGAATTATTGTCGTACAGTTTTCAGGGAAGGTTGTACTTTAGCAGTTGGCCCGTCAAATCCAGGCTCCTTTCACCTATCATCCATTCAAAGTCTTTGATAACACCTTTGTTTCGAAAAATTGGTCACAGGACATAGCTTAACTGGTTCTAGACAGAAATTCTCGAAAGAGAGGTCAGGGGTCGATTCTTGCCAAAGGCAAGAGAATCCCTTTCCAGGGATCAATTCTTGCCAAAGTTAAGAGAGCTCATTTCCATCAAGTACATAGTATGGGAGCTCCTTGGTCTGTAGGCTTGACTGCAGTGCTGGAGGCTCCTTATGCAGACTACTATATGAACAAGCTCATGCTAGCGTGCCGTTAGATACCTGATTTACATCCCTACACTACCTTTAGGACTGGATGTGTCAGGAACCTTTACTGGTAGAGGTTGAAATTTTTGTTTCAAAAAATGGCAAGAAATGTATTGGATATCTACATCTTATCCTACCTGTTTTATTTAGAAAGGTCATAATGTCATTCAACCGTCTTCATGGTTTTACAAAAAAATTTAAATCAAATAACTCTCAGCTTTTTAAATACGAGACAACTTGAAGTCCAATTTGTTAGAAATGATGAAGAGATATGGAAACCAAACGAAACAAAAACCGACAATCGCAGGAAATAAAAAGCCGAGTCACAACGAAATTTGTTATCCTTAAAGCTAAAATGCATCCACCACAAGCGAGGTGAATCTCTCTTGGCACAAGCTTCCCAGGATATAACGGCTTCTTCCTTTCATTCGCTCTACGAGAGGAAGATGAACTTGCAAAGTAGAAGTGTTTGAATGTAGAAGAGAAGGAGAAGAAGGACTGCTGAAATTTTCCGCACTAAAGTTTTGCAAGAATTTTCTCTATCTTTGTAAAGTAGTCCAGCCTTATATTTATAGGCTTTAGGATTCTAAAACAATGTTTGAAAGATGGTTTTCAGCAGTTTTCTAACTCCCAGATGTAGTTGAATAACGTTCATTTTTGAAGAGAGATGATTCTTGGACCAAAAGATGCAACTCAGCATGAAAAGTTCTGTCCCTTGGCACATTGATCGATCGATGTGATCGATCGAAGTCGGACAAAATAATTCAGTTCCACATGGATCGATCACTTCGATTGATCGACGTGAGAGATTTATGTTGAGCTGAGAGCTTCCAGAATTGTAACACATCACATCGATCGATCGATGTGCTTTACATTGATCGATCCATGTCCTTCTGAACACTTAACTTTATTCCACTTTCACTTGGTTCGATCCAACTCTTACTTAGATCGATCCAAGTGATATTCTCAAATTTAAAAGTGTTCAAATCATTCACCAAACTCCCAAACAACATTACACATGCTTTTATATAAGTTTGGAGCATATTTTAAAAGTATTTGAACATACTTTTTCCAACAATCCCCCACATGATCCAAACTTATATACAAGCAATCACGAACGTTAATAAACTAACCTTTCTACTATCAAACGAAGACAATGATACATAATGGACAATGACTCGCGTCTTGACTTGCCATTTAGTTCAAGAAGAAGTTTATAAATGGAAATAAGATGACATTGACGTCTTGAATCTTACTTCTCTATTGTTTATATAAACTTACAACCGACATATCATTGACTAACTTCAGGCAAGTTCGCGGTGTGGTGCGAAATCGGCTATGCACCTAGTCCGAGGTTTTCATAAGCGCTCTAGTGAGTTGTTCCAAACTCTCATAGGAAACGGCACCACTTCCACGTAGGCCTGTAATCGAACCGAGCGAACCTAGTTTTGACAAGTTCGAACTCGGTTCGTTTATATAGGCGACCGAGCCGAGCCTGTTCGGTAATCTAAACGAACAGGAACTAACCGATCGTATTCGGCTCGTGATGGTTCACGAGCCGCTCGGTATCGGCTCGTTAAGCTCGGCAACATAAAAAAAATTCCAGCAGCTTCAACCTATTTCACATTTCACCGACTCCATTTCCACTTTCCAGCAACTTCAACAATCAACCCCCAACATGACATTCAAGTCATTCAAAAATCACATGCTTACATCAATTAGCAAATACAAAATTCCCAATAAAACAAAGTATTTACTACAACTTTGAACTTTCTAATCAGAAATACACACGTCAAGTGAATCCACAATTCCACATTAGGCATTTTCTCAAGAGATATCAAATGATCTTATACTATCCCAAGTCAAAACAAACAATCTCTTCAGACATTCAGAACCTCTAAATCAACCTATTGAATCCACATCGGTTTAGCAGCACGCATATACTTCGTGAAATCAACCAGCCTAAAAAAGACTATAAAATCAGACTCACCCAGGTTTAGCAGCACGCATATACTTCCGGAGCATTGCCGCCAATCTGAAACAGCTCCACTACCATGCCCATTGGTCATTGGCTCATTGCCCACAGCCACAACACCACACTAAAATAACAAAACAGTTTATGACTTACATGAAAAAATCAAAAACAATAAAGCATACAAGCAAATGAGCAAAGGAAGAATGTGCTTACATTGCATTTACATATTCATTCTCAATCCGGTAATGTAATCTCGCATGCATACTGATCATCCGTGTCCGTCTACAAAAATAACGAATAGTTCCAACAAGTATTATAAGATACTAAATAAACAAAAACACAAATAATAGTATAATTTACCTTCTTTGCATTCCTCGCTTGTCGTACCCAATCGCCGGCACACAAGAGCATCTCCACCGTCTCCACTAATAGACAGGATCGGTAATCATCTATGATGCGTCCACCAGCGCTGAAGGTAGACTCTGAGGCAATAGTACTAATCGGAATAGACAGAAGATCACGAGAAACCTTAGAAAGAATACTAAATCGACCATTATTCATTCTCCACCACAACAACACATCTAAATCTTGTTCGCCTTTTAATCTCTTCTCATTCAGATAGATGTCCACCTCAGAAATAGTACCACATGATTCATCGTCGCTTAGATCATCGATCTCCCCAAGCCCTTCCCAACACATTCTGGATTTACTTACACCACTGGATGAAGCAACATTCAAACCTCTTTCTCACGACGAAAGTGTTGCCGCACTTAAACTTGCATCTGTAACCCTGTATTCTTCAAACAATTCCTTCAGCGGCTCAACCATGTCATCCACATGCTTTTGATATGCATTTTCCCTGAAAATAATTTTGAAACAATGCGTGACAATATCCTTCTTCAGCCTAGGATCAAGAAGAGCAACCAATGAAAGCAAGACATTGCATTCTCCCTAATATTTATCAAACTTCATTAACATCACATTAGCCATTTCCTTGATACTATCAGAGCCATCATGCTTCTTCTCATCCAACAACCTTTTAATCCGAGCCAATTCTATAAGAAACATATTCGAGGTAGGATATGCAACAGCAGAAATAGTATTGGTTATGGAATAGAAAAGCTTCAGAAATTCACAGACGTCACCGACTTTATCCCACTCGCACATAGATGGTGCAAACTTCTCAAACCCTTTATCAACACCAGCATATCTCCCGAAGGCAGCTTTAACAGGTAAAGCAGCAGCCAACATCATGTATGTGCTGTTCCATCGGGTGGGGCAATCCAAAATCAGTTTTTTATTAGCAACATTATATTGCTTCACAATGTTGCCAAAACCTCGAAGACGAGACTCTGACACATTCAAATATTTCACTGCATCTCTAACTGTGTCAATAATGTCCTTGATCTCCTCCAATCCATCTTGGACCAACAAATTGAGTATGTGCGCACAAAAACGCACGTGGAACAGTTTACCACTAATGGGAAGGGCTTTCCGCAACATGAAATCTCTTTTCAAATTTCTTCTGCATTTGTCATTATAGGAAGCATTATCCACCGTAATGCTAGAAAGCTTGTCATTAAGATCCCAATCGCTTAAACACTTTGCTAAAGCTTCAGCAATTAACTCTCCAGTGTGCGTACTTCCAGAAGAGCCCACATCCTTCTTTCCAACACCGAGACACCTATTCAAATGCCGACTAAATTGTGTAGTAGTCCCGTCCTTATTCTTCCTAAGATTTCTCTTGCAATGCTTGCATTGCACCATATCCACGCCATTAACCACAACCTCTGTCATGTGATCCCACACTTTAGAGGTTTTCTTTCTCTTTTTCTTTTCAAATCCTTCCTCACACTCAACATCAACAGCTTCTTCACCCCTCCTTTGGGGGCTGTTTACTTCATCTTCTGACATCACATCAGTGTTATCAATTTCTCGTTCAATACTATCAACATTTTGCACGTCGTGTGATGACATGATTATGTAATCTGTAAAAACAACCATAGAGATCTTCAGCGGATATAGTTTCTCTACCATTTGTAGGATAATAGAACAAGATGCAAACTTGCCATGCAAATAAAGGAAACAAGGAGGAAATCTGACAAGATATTAAACCTATGCAAGAAAGCTTTCCTCACAATCAAGATTCCATCCAATGCTTAAAATTGAGTTGACTACAGTCTACAACATCAAGAATCAAATATACTGCTAAAATGTTCCCAGCAAACAAGACTAAGATCTTCAAAATGTATAAAACTTGGCATTTGCTTCTGTTTGGATAAGTTAGCCGTAAAAAAACAAACTTGCTCCTCCAACATCAAGTAAGCAAAAACAAACATGCTCTTAAGGGTCGTCAACATCAAGTAAGCAAAAACAGCAGTGAAATATTTACTTACTCGAGGAATCCAAATAGCAGTGAATTCGATGCAATAATGTGTATGAGGTTGAAAGGATAAAGCCAATACAATTTACACAGACTACGTTGAGACTTGAGGTTGCACAGTCCCTGAAAAAATTGTAGCCGTCAAAAAACCATCAATTTTAAGCAAGAAACAATTTCGGCTTAAACAATTTTAAGCAAGAAACAACAGTAAAATTGTAAGGTTTCGGTTTCGGATAATACCCTCTCTTCCTCAAAATTTCTGCTTAAACAATTTTAAGCAAGAAACATAAGTGAAATTGTAAGGTTTTGGATAATACCAAGTTCCAATTTCCGCTTAAACAATTTTCCAAGTTCCAAGTAGCTCTCGGCCCCTCGCGGTTCTGCCTCGTCGTCGCTGCCTCTTAGTGTACCTCTTTCTCAAAAACCCAAATCTCTATAATAACAGAAACAAAATGTTTATTTGAAGAACAAATGAAGGTAAATGATGAATGGATATGCAAAATTGCAAATACCTATAAAACCCTAAAAAGCTTAACAGAAAAATCACAAAAGCAAGAAACATGTGAACCTGAATGGCTGAATCCTAGCGGCTAGCAGTGCTGGTGGAGTGGTGGTGCAATTGCAGTCGCCGTCGGAGGTGGGAACAATCCGGCGCTGATGGGATGAAGATTGGTTCGCAGAAAGCCAGAAAGGGGGAAAAAGAAAAAACGCTGCTGTTGGAAGAGGAGGAAATGTAATTTGGAAATTTGTAATCCCGAAATGAATTAAGGACAGGGCAGGGGTAATTTTTTTTTAATTTTAACCGAGCCGAGTTTTTCACGAGCTAGGCTCGAACTCGTTCGGATAATAATCGAACACCGAACATAGTTCAAGATCGGTTTCGGTTATCCCCTACTCGAGCCGATCCCGAGCCAAACGAGCCGAATCCATCGAGCTGCTCGGTTTGATTACAGGCATACTTCCACGCTTATATAGGTAGAATTCATCAAGTGTGCACTGCTCACACCATCATCAAATACGACTATGAATTCCATTAAGAGATTCTAAAAATCTCACCCTCATTAACTTGCAGCGAGCACTATTTTCAACAACATCATAGGGAGTAACATATAATAGTGCTAAGTAGGATTCTTCTGTGAATTGTTATTACCACATTGAACCCCGTTCGCAGGATCTCTGCTAATAACGGGTTGGGTTGCCGTCACACAGAATCCATGTCGAATGGAACAAGTCCCATCTCCCTCGATGTTTCGTGGACCAATTTTTTACATAGTCCTTTAATCAGTGGGTCAGCCAGGTTAAACTTAGATCTTATAAACTCCAAGTTAACAACTCATGAACTCATCAAATCTTGCACAATATTGTGTCTCAGTCGAATATGCCGGCTCTTCCCATTATAAACTCTATTCTTTGCTCGAGCAATCGCAGCATGTGAATCACAATGTATAGACACAGAAGGCATATGTTTAGTCCAGAAATGAATGTCTATAAGTAAATTTCTTAACCATTCGGCTTCTGTACATGCAAGTTCTAAAGCAACAAATTCAGACTCCATAGTTGACTTTGCTTTACATGCTTGCTTAGATGACTTCCATGAAATAGCACTACCACCTAAAGTAAACACGTAACCATTAGTTGAATTAACTTCATCATTATCGGTTACTCAATTAGCATCACAAAATCCTTCTAGCACACAAGGATTCCCACTAAACAATAAGCCAAGATCCATGGTTCCTCTAAGATATCTCAAAAGTCTTCTTAGAGCAAACCAATGTGCATTGCTTGGATTGTGAGTGTATCTAGCAAGTCTATTAATAGCATATGCAATATCCGGTCTAGTGCAATTCATTAAATACATTACACTACCAATAATTATTGCATATTCACATTGAGAAACACTATCACCATTATTCTTTTCGAATCTTCCGTTAGGATTATATGGAGTACTTACAGCTTTGCAATCAAAGTGATTAAACTTCTTTAACATTTTTTCAACATAATGACTTTGAAAAAGCATATAACCCCCACATTTCTCAACTAACTTAAGACCAAGAATAAAATCAGCATTTCCCATATCTTTCATATCAAAAACAGATGACAAAAACAATTTGGTTTTATTCACAATATCTATATTCGTGCCAAATATCAACATGTCATCAACATACAAGCAAATAATAACACCGTCTTGATTCTCAAACTTGCTATAGACACATCTATCACTTTCATTTACTATGTATCCATTTGCAACCAAGGCGTTATCAAACTTCTCATGCCATTGCTTAGGGGCCTGTTTCAAACCATATAGAGATTTCTTCAATCTACACACTTTATGCTCTTTCCCTTTGACAATCATTCCCTTGGGTTGTCTCATGTAGATTTCTTCATCTAAATCCCCATTTAGAAACGCAGTTTTCACATCCATTTGATGTATTACAAGCTTATAGATAGAAGCTAATGCAACTAGCACTCTAATAGTTGTTATACGAGCAACCGGTGCATACGTATCAAAGAAATCTACTCCTTCTTGTTGAGTAAATCCTTTAGCTACTAATCTCGCTTTAAACTTATCTATGGTGCCATCCGCTTTCAATTTCTTTCTAAACACCCACTTGCAACCTATGGGTTTACAACCTCTAGGAAAATCTACTACTTCCCAAGTGTGGTTGCTCATAATAGAATCTAATTCGCTATTTATGGCTTCTTTCCAAAAAGTTGCATCTGCGGACTTCATAGACTATTGGTAAGTTTTTGGATCTTCTTCTAAGATAAACACTTTAGTAAAATCATTACCAAAGGTTTTCTCAATTCTTTTCCTTTTGCTTCTTCTTAGTGAATCTGGTTCTGTATTAACTACGGTTTTACTAGATTCACCTTTTTCAAAAGTAGAATGATCCAAAACCTTTTGTTGTTTCATAGGATATATGGTCTCAAAGAATTCAGCATCTTTTGACTCTATTATTGCAGAATTCTCAACAATCATAAACCTATATGCCGTACTGTTTTGAGCATATCCTATAAACACACAATCTCTGGTTTTGGCCCTATCTTATTACTTTGAAATTCAGGAATACCAACTTTTGCCAAACACCCCCACACTTTCAAGTATCCTAAGTTCGGAGGATAATCTTTCCATAATTCATAAGGGGTTTTATTGGTCTTTTTGTGTGGTATACTATTCAATATATGGCAAGTACAAAGAATAGCCTCACCCCACAAGTTATCCGGTAAACCGGAACTAATGAGCATAGCATTCATCATGTTCTTAAGGGTCCTATTTTTCCTCTCAACTACACCATTAGATTGCGGAGTGTAAGGAGGTGTCACTTCATGAATAATACCATGTTCTTCACAAAACTTTTGTAATGAAGTAGTCATGTACTAACCTCCTCTATCGGATCTTAACAGTTTGATTTTCCTTTCTACTTGGTTCTCTACTTCATTCTTAAACTTCTTGAACATTTCCTCAGCCTCATCTTTATGACTTAACAATTATACTCTAGTGAACCTAGAATAATCATCAATGAAGGTAATATAGTACCTTTTACCTCCTTTACTTATATGATTCTTGAAATCACCTAAGTCACTATGAATAAGGTCTAGTTTATCTAAGACTCTTTCAACACTCTTGAAAGGTTTCTTATGATGCTTTGCTTCAATACAATACTCACATCTATCAAACTTATCCTCATTTGCTATAGATATGATATTCATGCTTTTTAATCTTTTCAATGCATCAAGATTAACATGACCTAATCTAGCATGCCAAATGTCACAAGAATCCAACAAATAAGAAGAAGTATTATTATTGGTTATGCAAGTAGCATCAAGTACAAACAACCCAGCATTATAAAATCCCTTCCCAATGAATTCTTCATTTCTAGTAAGTACTAACTTTTCAGAATCAAAAATAAATATAAGATTAGCCTTGTTTAGAAGTGCTCCAGAGATCAAATTCCTACGTATAGTAGGAACATAGAGCACATTACTAAACTCCAGTCTTTTTTCCAAAGTTAACTTGAGGAGCACTTTTCCTTTCCTGAGTACACGGGTTCCACGTACATCCCCAAGAAAAACTTGGTCTCCACTATCTATTTCTTAAAAGTCAAAAATTAGATCTCTACTGGTAGCAATGTGTCTGGTGGCTCCGGTATCAACCACCCACTCTGTTGCACCTCCAACAAGGTTTACCTCGTCCACGACGACTGCAACAATGATCTCCTCGTCCTTGCTTCTGTTTCTTTCTTCATGCTCCGTCAGGTTTGTATGTCCACTTGCTTGTCCCTTCCTTTTGTTACAGAAGAACGCCTTGTGTCCAGCCTTTCCGCAAACCCAGCATACTCCTTTAGGCTTCTTTTGTCCCTGCACAAAAGGTTTACCTTTATTGTGTTGAGCTTTGGCATTTTGGAGTTTTGGCCTCTTTGACCTTGGATTGTGCTCTAGAATGTTGGCTTGTGACTCATTCTCAGCACCCTCTGCATCTTCCAACCGGTTGTTATCTTCAATACATATGTGTTTGATGACACCATCTATGGTAAGCTTGGCGTCATTGTGTTTACCTCTCTTCTTGTATTTGTTCCAAGAAGAAGGTAACTTTTCCAACAAAGAGGCAGCTTGGAACGTCTCATCTATCTTGATGCCTTCTTTTTCAAGGTTGTCCACCAATTGCTAAAACTGATGGATTTGATCGTTTATAGGTATGTGGTCAACCATTTGAAATTTGAGGAATTCACTGACCACATACTTTATCTTTCCAACATCTTCAGAACCATACTTGTTCTGAAGTGCCTTCCAAATCTCCCTGGCCGACGTGAACTTGACATATATGTCAAATAGTGAATTCGACAAGAAATGCAGGATATGACCCCTGCAGGTAGTATTGTCGGCTTCATATTTGAGTAATTCTCCTTCTTCAGTAGGTTTCTCATTGGTGAGCACATAGGAGACAGACAGCATCTCCAGAAAAAATAAAACTTTGGCAGACCACCTTTTGAAGAATTTGTCATCAAAAGGTTCTACCTTTGACATATCGGGAACATCGTGATGTTTGGTAGCCATATCACAGATTTTAGCTTTAAGATTGTTAGAAATGATGAAGAGATATGGAAACCAAACGAAACAAAAACCGACAATCGTAGGAAATAAAAAGCCGAGACACAACGAAAGTTGCTGTCCTCAAAGCTAAAATACCTCCACCACGAGCGAGGTGAATCTCTCTTGGCACAAGCTTCCCAGGATATAACGGCTTCTTCCTTTCGTTCGCTCTACGAGAGGAAGATGAACTTGCAAAGTAGAAGCGTTTGAATGTATAAGAGAAGGAGAAGAAGGACTGCTGAAATTTTCTGCACTAAAGTTTTGCAAGAATTTTCTCTATCTTTGTAAAGTAGTCAAGCCTTATATTTATAGGCTTTAGGATTCTAAAACAATGTTTAAAAGATGGTTTTCAGCAGTTTTCTAACTCCCAGATGTAGTTGAATAACGTTCACTTTTGAAGGGAGATGATTCTTGGACCAAAAGATGCAACTCAACATGAAAAGTTCTGTCCGTTGGCACATCGGTCGATCACATCGATCGATCGATGTCACTTCGATCGATCGGTGTGCTCGATCGAAGTCGGACAGAATGCTTCAGTTCCACATGGATCGATCACTTTGATCGATCGACGTCATATCGATCGATCGGCGTGAGAGATCTATGTTGAGCTGAGAGCTTCCAGAATTGCAACACATCATATCGATCGATCTACATATACATCGATCGATCGATGTGCTTTACATTGATTGATCCATGTCCTTCTGAAGACTTAACTTTATTCCACTTTCACTTGGTTCGATCCAACTCTTACTTAGATCGATCCAAGTGATATTCTCAAAATTAAAAGTGTTCAAATCATTCACCAAACTCCCAAACAACATTACACATGCTTCTATATAAGTTTGGAGCATATTTTAAAAGTATTTAAACATACTTTTTCCAACACAATTATGTGTCACATGTTCTACATTTTGTAGATAGATAGTGTGCATGTTACCCTTCATATTTAATGAATTGACAAATACATGTATTTCTATTTTGTTAATGGTTGAAAATAACTGAATAAATAATAAGATAAAAATGATGATTTTAAAAGTTTCCATCTTATTTATTTTATTTGGATACAAAAGGTCTTACCCATAACTTGAGGATCTTCACCGTCCTATCTTTAAAGAGTTTTATGAAATTGTAAATTAGGTCATTCAACAACCTTTTAAATGAGAGACAAACACTTTTTTCCTACAAGGTGCCAGAGTCCAAATCCGTTCTAATATCAGGAGTTGACAGCATGACTCAAACACATACACTGCGGTTGCTAAGATTCGAACCGACAACTTTGGATGCAATCTATCATCCATATACGAACTGAGTTATGTATTTGGACTTCCATCTTATTTACTTGCTAGTACGGGTTTTATATCATGTGACAATGACATAAAATCATACTTTATTATTATAAAAAGTAACTTTTGATTCCTTTTCTTTTCACATTAATAATCATAGTCTAACAACCTACTAAATTCAAAAGGTTATGGGAGAGTGAGACAGGGAATGCAAAAACACGTTGCATACTATTTGCTATGTCAAAAAATGAGTACTTTGCTTCCAATATTTCATTCCTTTTATTTTTGGGGTCAGATGAACTTATTTCGTAAAAGTAATATATTTAGGTTAAGTTTGTTGTTACTAGTATTACCATACCATGGTTCTGACGAAACCATAGTGCATCCAATTCGACCATGGAGACATTAAAGTTTAGTCTAAACTATAGTGTATACCACGGTTGTCTATAAATACCTTCCTATTTTTCAATTCAATTTTTTTTTCATTTTCCTAAAGCACAACAAAGTGCTGTCATAATCTACACGCAAGGTAAAACACAACTAAAGATAGACACGAGCTAGACAAAATTGTGAGTTATTCATTTAATGTTTTTAAGTTATTTATTTATTATAATTTACTATTTTTAATTGCATGATTATTATTCATTTATTCATTTTTACATGAGTCTTGTGTATTATTATTTATAATTGTGCAAAAATGATTTATTTTTTATTTTTATGAATGTACTTGCTTATTGTTATTGGTCTTTCTAATTTGATGATATTTTTATTATTTGTTTATGTGTATCGTTATGAATGTATAATAGTATTTGATTATTGTTATTTACTTGTTTTGATTGCATAATTTGGTTCATATGAAGTATATAGACATAATTAGGGATATGTATGCTAGGACGAAACCATGGGAAATACGGACTTTTCGGTGGAGGTAGGCCTCCATCAAGGGTCTGCATTGAACCCATTTCTTTTCGCAGTTGTCCTTGACGAGTTGTCAAAGTCGATCCAGGAGTCAGCTCCGTAGTATATGCTTTTGCTGACGATATTGTATTAGTTGCAGAGAGTAGACATATCCTGAGTATGAGATTAGAGCAGTAGAGAGGTGTTTTAGAAAGAAATGGCTTAAGGATTAGTCGTTCTAAGACCAAGTATCTGCACTACGACTTCATTAGCGCAGATGATAGTGAGAATAGCCAGCTCACCATCGAGAGTCAAGTGGTACAACAGGTAGTAAGTTCAAGTAGCTAGGATCATTTGTACAGCAGGATGGGGACATAGATAGTGATGTAGCACACCGAGTTCAAGCAGGCTGGTGTAGATGGAGGGCAGCCTCAGAGGTGCTGTGTGACAAGAATTTTCTAACTAAATTAAAGAGAAAATTTTATAGGGTGGCAGTGCGGCCGACATGCTATTAGCACAAACTGTTGGGCCATCAAGAGGCCACAGTCGTAGAAGATGGAAGTGGTAGAGATGAGAATGTTAAGGTGGATATGTGGACAGACAAGGCTAGGCCGGATCAGAAATGAGGTATTTTGGAAAAGGTTAGGGGTGGCTAATATAGCAGATAAGATAAGGGAGGAGAGACTGAGATAGTTTGTGCATGTCATGAGGAGACGGATAATGATGTCTGTCAAAACAGTTGAAAGCCTCATTGTAGAGGGAAAGAGGAGTAAAGGCAGGCCCAAACTGACTTGGGATGAGCATATTAGACATGACCTATTAGATTTGCACCTCTCTGAGGACATGGTCCACGATAGGAGTTCATGGAGGCAGATGATTAAGGTTAACGAGGTTTAGACAGGATATATGGGCACCTTAGAGTATATATCTAGGGGCTTAGATACTATCTACGCTTTAGGTTGATTTTGCACTTTTTTTTTTGTCGTTGTTTTGCATTTTATGTATATATACATGTTTATGGGTATTTTAATATCGACAGCTTCCTATTTATATTTACTGAATTCCTTCACTAACACACTAGCACATCATATCCTTACTATTGTGTCATTTATGCAGGTATATATAGAGCTGGGGGTCTCACTGGAAACAAACCCTCTATCCCTTGGGATAGAGGTATTGTTTGCCTGCCGCTCACCCTCCCTAGACTCTAGCGATAACTTTTGCTGCCATTGGGATATACTGTGTATGATTGATTGATTGACTGACTTGTTTGATTGCATGAACATATAAAGTATTTAATTTTTATTATTTACTGGTCTTGAAATTACATGAACGTGTAGTGGTATTTAATTATTGTTATATACCTTTTTGATATAATGTACTTATGTTCATATTTTGTTTAATTCATTTTAATTACATCGTATTGGAGTTTAAGATATTCTTACATATTTGGTGTAATTGTGGTGTCTCTTGCTAGTAATAGTGGTGTTTTTGACGAGTTGAAATCGGAGGTAGGTGATTTATTGATGTTACAGGACGAACATAAAACTTTTTATCTTAGGAGTAGTACTAGATACAAAACATATGATATGCTGAAGACGGTTGATATATATATAGATCTCATCATCCCTGATAGTTGTATAGGGTTCATGTAGGACAAACCCTTGATGATAGAGGGGAAGTCATCCACAAAGTGATGGTTATTCTTGTGAGGTCTTTTGTTAAAATAAATCATACCATTGTAATGCTTGAAAGTAAAGTAAATCTTAAATTCCTCCATTATAAATCTCCACTTCAACACCCGGACGTATACTAGATAGTCCAATATCAACCTAATAGGAGGGATTTGAGGGAATCAAATTTCATACCCTAACATATTTCTATTATTGTGTTATCTATTTCTATTATTGTGTTATCTATGTAGATACATATAGAGCCATGAGTCTTACTGAGAACAAACTCTCTATCCCATATGATGGAGGTATTGTTTGCCTGCCTATCGCCCTTCTCAGACCCTAACGATAGCTTTTGCTGTCGTTGGAATATACTGGATATGATTGTTGTAAATTTCATACACTACCAAGATCTGACTCACAGGTCTGGAAGGAACAATCGAAGGGCTACCTTAGAATACTATTCAAACACCGTTTCATAGTCAATGAGAGGGTTATAGGGATTGTTTCCCCATCAAAGGGGCTTCTAAATTTCCATACTTATTTCAAATTCACGCAGATTGAAGTAACTCTTTCTCAATAAAGCTCACTATGCATTGCCACAATGTGTGGACATGGTTCTCCTCCAGAAATCCCTCTATTATTCATCTCTGAGCAATAAAATATCAAGTTTATCTCTTAGATTTACTGGGGAGGGGGTATAGCAGCCATAGGTTTTGCAGCAATTGCTCCATCCAGACCTCCACTGGTCTTCTTCAACCTAAGCCTCCTAGGTTGGGATGACACTTCATCAAAATTCAACTTTTGTCTACCCACCTTCACGTGGGCACGAGAAATCATGCTTGCGTCCTCAAAGGATTCTAGTTTGAAGGAATTAGTCCTCTTACTACTCCCTCTTTGTCATAGGCGGGAGTCTCTAACACAATTGAAAAATGTCGTTTTTTTTTGGGTTAAAATGTAAATTTGTATTAACCAAGAACCAAGCATCATGAGAAAGCAACCCATACAATCCTACAACATGTTCAAAATAAAAAGGAGCAATATTGAGAAGATCACTCCCAACCAAAAGCCTTAACCTACTTGAGAGTATTCATGGATCTAAAAACATGCGTTTGAATTCTATGTATAACATCCCCGATGTTGAGAGTAGTGCCCTCCATTAGTGCTTTGTTTCTACTTTGCCAAACCAAATATACTGTAGCTGCAATGCAAATCTTAGTTGCCTTGTTCCTGAAAGACTTTTTCATTAGCTTCTTACGTTCCCAAGCCAGAATCCTGGGGAGGCATTCCAGCGAAGGAGGCAACCGCAACCAATGTACCATTGCCATCCAAATTTGCTTGGGCAAATGACACCTAAAGAAGATATGTCTAACAGATTCAGGATTGGGACAGAAGAGGCAACAGCCATCAGACGGAAGAAAGATGTTATCCTTTGTATTAATCCTGTTATTGGCAGCAAGCCAAAGAATGAATCCATGCTTAGGAGTAATTGCGCGATCCCAAACCATCGGATACCAAGGAACCATAGTACCCTTTGATCTGAAATGTTGGTATGCCTTTGCAGAATTAACTTTCTCGTTTAGCACCCAAGAGTCCAGCAATGTTTGTGCTTGTGAGATACTACCCGTGCTGGAGATGAGATTGTCTCTGATGTCAAGAAGGGCCTTCAGCAGTGGAGAAAAGAATTGTTTTTTACAATTAGTCCAAATAGTCCAAGGGTTGGAATCCATCTTATACCTGCCATTAATCTATAAAACCCATAGAAGTTGTTTATGTGAGTGAAGATCCCACAGATACTTGACAAGAAGAGCCTTGTTCCAGGCTCTAAGTTGGAAAATACCAAGACCACCCTCCTCCTTTGGAAGGCATACCTGTTTCCAAGCCACCAGCGCTTTCTTTGAACTAGAAATGTCAGTACCCCAAAGGAAATGTAAACACACTCTATTTACTTGATCAATAACTGAAATTGGCACATGAAGTGCACTAAGCCAGAAGCAGAAAAGACCACTCAGCACAGACCTGATCAGTAGCATTCTGCCCGCATAAGTGAGGCAAGATTTCTTCCATTCATTCACCAACTGTAAAAGTTTATTTAAGAAAGGAGAATAATGTGGCAGTTGTAGTTTGTGACCTGCCACAGGGATGCCCATATATCTGAACGGTAAGGAACCCAGACTGAATGAATGACTTATTAATGACCCAAAAGAGCAAAGGTTACACCCAGCAAAGTAGACTTTGGATTTAGCTCGATTAAGCATAAGCCCAGAGATACTTCCAAAGTCAGTGAGAATGTGGATTAACATAGTAGCAGAGATATCATCTCCCCTGTAGTAGAGCATAAGATCATCTGCAAAACTGACGTGAGTGAGCTTAAGCTCAGCACAAAGGATGAAAATTGAAATCAGGGCAATGTTGGAGCTGATTAAAGGATCTAGATAAGTATTCCATCCCAATGACAAAATTTTCCTTGAAAGAACCCAGTTAATGAGCCATTGATTGAGATGGAGAAGGATGTGGTACTGATACACTGCATCAACCAATTAATAAAAACTGGTGGGAATTTGAGTCCTTCCAAAACCTCCTGGATAAAGCTCCAACTAATGCTATCATAGGCCTTGAGAATGTCAACTTGAAACATACATCTAGGAGAGGCAGAAGCCTTCCCATATTCCTTCAATAACTCCTGTACTAAAAATACATTATGCATCATGGACCTTCCTTTAAGAAAACCAGCGTGGGCAGGATCCATGAAATCATTCATAACTATAGACAGCCTATTTGCTAGAATTCTTGTAATGACCTCATAGATGACATTGCAACAAGAAATAGGTCTATAGTCCTGCACTTTTGTAACATCAGTGGATTTAGGTATGAGTGCAATGATAGAATGATTAAGCTGTTTAAGAATCCTACCATTCCTGAAAAATTCCTTCACTGCTTGGAGAACATCATCTCCCACAATATCTCATGACTTAATAAATAAATAGGATGAGTACCCATCTGGACCAGGTGCCTTGTCTTTTGGGATGGAGAATAAAGACTCTTTGATATCTTTGTCCATCACAGGAAAAACCAAAGAATCAGCACTAGCTGATGACAGAAGAGGACCATTGTTGATGACATGTGCCAGAATAGGGGAGGTTTGACAATTTGTTCCAAGCAAGGTGGAGTAAAAGGAAATAAATTGATCCTTTACTTGATCCATGGATGTGGATAAGGATCCATCATGGAGTTGAATGGAAGAGATACTCCTTCTAGCCAGATTCCTCTTGATCATAGCATGATAGAACTTTGAGTTCCGATCCGATAGGTTCAAATATATCCCTTTGGCCAGCTGAGAGAAATAAAGCCTCTCCGCATTTAGAAGAGAGAATGTTTCTCTCTTATGCTTTGCAATCCTTGACTCAATCTCTGGCCCAGCCCCAAGTAATCTGGCAACGTCTTGCAGAGAGTCAAGCTCCTGGACGGATCTTCCAACTCTAGAAGAGATATGTGAGAAAGCTTTGTTATTCAACTCCTTAAGTGGTTGTTTAAGCCTCTTCAGTTTTCTGCATAACCTGAACATGGCCGTGCCCTGTACTTCTTCAGACCAAGAATTAGAAACAATGGAATGAAAATCATCATGTCCACACCACATATTAAAGAATTTAAAGGAATAAGCTCCTTGCACCCTAGGCATAAACTGCAGAATGCATGGTGAGTGATCTGAGAGACAACCAGAGTTCAAAAAAGAAGTGGCAGCATTAGGGTAACTTTCCAAAAATTGCGCATTGGTCATCACCCTATTTAACCTGGATTTTGTTGTACCTGCGCACCAAGTGAATTTGCAACCAGAATACTCCAACTCCATTAGTCCACAATTCATGAAACAGTTCAGTTGGTCCTTTAGTTGGTAATTGGTAACTAAGCCTCCTCCGATTCTTTCTTCATCATTTAGGATACAATTAAAATCCCCAAGAACAACCCAGGAAGTATTTGCTTCCTGATTATGTGTCTCCAATTCCCTCCACAAGGGTCGTCTATCCACCACAAAATTAAAAGCATATGCAAACGATATGTAAAGCAATCTAGAAGAAACCAAGCATTTGACATGACAAAAGATGGATTGTGCAGAGGTAGAAAGGATATTAAGTGAAACAAAAGAAGGATCCTAGAGCAAAAGAATCCTTTTCCCAGGATGTTGATCGAAGTTCTCAGCGTGCTGCCAACCATTGAACAAAAATAGAAGTTGGCTTAACATGCTAGAATTGAGCTTGGTTTTCAAAATAGCAAAAAGATGAATTTTGTGTTTCTTTACAAAATGTACTAAGCCTCTGTGCTTAATGGGCCTGTTGCAGCCCCTTATATTCCATGAGCTAATGATCATTAGGGAAGGGATACAAAGAGCACCCTACAGGAGCTACACTTGCCTGCTTCCTTCTGCCTAGTTCCCCTTTCCGTTGCTGCTTGGCTTGTTTTTTGGAAATAACCTTTTTAAATTCATGCTCTTTTTCTAGCTCCTTAAGTCTGTTTACATGATACTCATCATAGATTGAAGCATTAGGCTGCCTGGTTTCCAAACGATCAGATGGAAGAGGAGGTTCAAAAGCAACAAGGAAAGAATCGTGTGTGTCCTGCAATCCCAAATGCATACTGGTTCTTCGATAGGGCACCTGCAACTCATGAATTTGTCCCTGAGACTTTTGTGTCCCTTCCAACAAAGCATCCTCCTGGACTTGGGCTGATTGGTTATTTACTTGATTGAGAACATCATTCTGATGGCCATCTTTCTTTGTAAGAACCGTAGCTTGTTTTGTATTCCTTTTGTGACCACCAACCTTATCCACCATCTTAATGCCAGAGGGAACAGAGTGAACACTCTCAGCATGTCCAATCTGTCTGCATGCTTCACAAAAGAGAGGAAGTCTCTCATATTCAACTTTCTGCGTGATGGTTCGACCATTTGATAGGTGAATGTCAAGACTATGAAGAAGAGGCTTCCCAAGGTCCACTTCAACCATAGCCCTAGCATAACTCCAAATCTCTCTTTTTGTTGTGAGTAAGTCTGCCATCAAAGGTTTCCCCAGTTGGTGACAAATTTTTGACAAAAACTCTTCCTTCCAGAGAGAAACTGGGAGGTTTGGAAATTTAACCCAGATAGGTACATTAGTCATTTCCTCCAGGCCAAAGTCAAAGAGAAGTGGCATCTTTTTGAGAATGAGAATTCTACCATAAATGAAGTAAGGCCCTGAAGACAACACTTGCTCAAGATCTGTGATTGATTGAAATCTGAATATAACCCAACCAGATGGGTGAAATTCAACTTTATGTTTTACTTTCCAAGCCTTTGTTGGGGAGAACACCGCCTGCTTACCAGGAAATCTTCCTGTGAAGCAGCCAATAAGACATGTCTGTAATTCATCATCCAGATCCAGATCCTGGATATCAAGATGAACATGCCCAGATCTAACATCTTCTTGCTCTTTTAGTTTCATGCAAGTAGCATCCTTTCTGTTTGTTGGAAAGAGAGAGTTCCAGGATTTGAACTGCACAGCACCCACCCCTTGAGCTGGAACCTTTTGCTGATAAGATGCATGTCTAGTAGATTGATTCTTTGTCTGGGTTGCATCAGAGGAACCCAGGCCATTTGGTACAACAGACCGCTGGATAATATCCATCTCTGCAGATGAATCCCGAAAATCAAGATTTTGTGACTGTATTGGCACATCAATACATCAACTGCTTATTTCTCTCTCCTGGGGGTAACTCGATGCGTTACGAGTAGTCACATCCAACTCAGAATGGGTCTCACCTACCAAATTCAAACATGTATTCAATTTATCCCCTACGCCTTCATCGTCTATCTTATCCTGTACATGCAACAAGTGATTACATTCTTGAATGTTCAAATCACATTCATCCACCCTTATTGCAGGGCATGCAACTGCATCTACTGGCATGGGAGCACTTTCACCGCATCTTTCTTTTGGCTCCGGGACTGTGATGACTACTTGTAATGAGTTGATATCACATGCGATGCTAGATTCCACATCATCTTCTGAATCTCCATGGAAGGAGAAGGTGTCACATGGAGATTCCTCAACTGACTCAGAAGGCCGTGCCTTCTTTGAAGCTTTTCCAGTGACTACATTGTCAAAGCTTTTCTTTTTTGGAACTATTCGCCTTCTTTTTTGATAATGATTTGCCTTTTCCCATACTGAATCACCAATATCTTTATTTGGAACCGTTGAAGAATGCATGCAAACTACCTAAGAGGCAGTTAAGACCGTGGGAGGTGTCTGAATCACAACTAAAACAGTTGATGAGAGGAAGAGAGCGTACAAGACTAGAGAAGAAAGCAAAGTGCCGAAAATGGGGTACCCTTCTTTTAGAGAGAAGGGAGAGAGATTCTCTCTGTAGAACACATTTTCTCCACTTAGGAGTGTCTCTTTTATGTCGTTGTTATTGTAGTCCTCTTACTACTATTGGGTTGTCCAGTTTTCGCATCTTGGTTTTATTCTCAGGGCTTTGCAACATCAAAACCGCTGCTAGAAGGAGACACACCTACAAGAGACTTGCCAAAATATGCTCATTTTATATAGCGACAAACTTCAGTGTGTCTACTTGCATTCATTTGAGCAAGTAAAAGTTATTAAACGAGTTGTTGCTAATAATTTCGCTCAGTTTTGTCCATAGACTGGACACTTTCTAAGAATGGAATTTTTGAAATAGCGATTAAACCTTTCTAGGCAAGGACTTTTTACAACTTAAACTAATAATCATAAGGTTTTTGGACACAAGTTTCATACCATACCATACTCGTGAGCCTCTAAGTCAATGAGTAATGTTGTGGTTGTTGTTGTTTTTTTGGACACAAGTTTCATCATTTTTGAGTCAGTACCCAAAAATTATAACTGCGCAAAGTTGGGATACTTTTGGTAGGGGTGTACATGGTCCGGTCCGGCCGGTTTTTGAGAATCTTACAGACCAAACTGTTTGTTACGGTTTGGAAAATAAAAAACCAAAAACCGAACCAAACCAGTCAACAAACCGTTTGACCAGTCCGATCTAGTCTAACTTGGTTTTGATTTTTTTCGGTTTTATTCTCCTGAAACATTGATAACGTAGATTAAAAAATCGAAATTCATAATTGAAACTGAGGACAAGTTTTCTTCCTGGTAGGATTTTTCTCAAACTAAAAATAAAACTATACTCCCTTAATAGAATACTACTACACCTTAATTTATCATATAATATTACTATACCTTAATTTATCATGTCTCGGCAAGAAACTCATACTAGAATAAACTAAAGGATGGATTAAGGGGATAGAGTAGCTTAATCGAAAAATCATCCAAATATCCTTAATACTCAATCAAGTAATCACATTATTTGCATACGGAATAATCATCCAAGTAACAAGATTTCAATTCTTTCATACTTTTATGGGATGATAAACAAAGTGTGAAAATAATGATACACTAAGAATTACTAGAAATCAAAGAAGTAATTAAACGAGGAGAAATAAATCAAAGAAAAAAACTAATATTTTCTTAGGTATAACAAAACAAATCCACTAGGTACAACCTTTGTTCACCAAGAAATGATTAATCAATTGAGTTTTTCTACCCAAGTTATAAACATCCAATGAAAAACAAACTCATAAGCAATATAAACAAATAACTAAAATACTACTATCATGTATAACATATAATTAAATATATAACGTATAATCAAAATTATATATATTTAATATAACCGGTTTGGTCCAATTTATGCGGTTTGAAATTCTTAAAACCGAAAACCGGACCAAATGAAACAGTCTGGTTTTAGCATTTGTTAAACTGACCGTAAAACCATAGTCCGGTTTTTACGGTTTAGTTTGACTAGTCTGGTGCGATTCGGCCGGTTTTTAAAAATCATGCACACCCCTAACTTTTGGTCCAAAAGGGCACAGATTGAGCTGTTTAAAATAAAACAAGTTTTGAGAGGTCTATAGGCCTTAGTAGTTCAAATTTTGATAGATTAAAGTTGACACCTTGAATTTGATTTCTGGAATGTTTGGGTTTTTTTTTTTTTTTGAATTGGATGAAAATGGAAAAAGATTTTACAAAACAGTGTATATAAACTAAATCTGCAATCACTAAAAAAAAACCTATATCCATAATGAGGGATTTTATATTGTTCTAGAAACAAATTAGAGAATTTAGTGACATAATAATATCATGTCACATAAGTATATACATGCCAACAAAGAGAATCGTGATTGGTCATTAAAAGAGATTTACGCGTGCGCGCGCACACACATATATATATATATATATATAGACACACACACACACTTGATTGATTGAAGAATAACTAGTCATACATGTTTCGGGAGTATTTTAAAATTTCTCATCCGCCATATATACCTTCATGTACTTTATTTTCTTTCACTATTCCTCCGTTTATATGATCACTTCCTATTAAAGTTCTCCACCTATGAAATTCTTCATACTTATTGAGCTCTTTTTTAGAATATATTTTTGTAACTTCATCCAATCCTGCATGCAGCACGTACACATCATAAAAATAACCACTTGATTTTGTAAAAACTAGAACTAAACTATAAATGTTTCTTCTTTTCTAATGGTGCCTACAAGTTCGTTTTAAACAAGAAATCCAAAGTCTGCTTCCAAAACATAGATCAGTCGGTACTTAGGTTGGGACATTATTCCAGAAAAGCGTAGATTTGAACCAGGACACGCGTAGCGTGGGTGTAATACTAATGTATGGTTCAACAATGGCGAAGCCATTTTATCCGGCCCAATTGAGTTAGAGGGTTGCTGGCTCGGTTTGCAGTATACACCTTGCAATCGGTCTCTGAAAAACCTTATCATCCTAGGATACCACTGAACTCCTAATTTGCATCCTCTACGAAACTCCTTGAGACTTGGACGGTATGACCCACGGGACCAGAAGTGTTATCCTTTTGCTCAAGAAGAAATCCAAGCCTATATTAATATATCCTATCTTGCATACATAACTTAAAAACTGTGGTCCAACTATCCTTTTGCAGCAACTACATTACTTTAACCGTGATAATTCTGGCACTCCATATTTCAAAAAGGTCGAATCTCAACCATTAAAGGTCTCTGCCACACTCAGTTCCAAAGGTAATGTAGAGAGGTAAATCAGTATCCAACGGCCCGCTAGCAGGAGCTTGGTCATTTACAGTCCCCAAATGTAATGTAGGGAGGTAAATCAGGCACCCAACGGCCCGTTAGCAGGAGCTTGGTCATTTACACAATAGTCTGTATAAGGAGCCCCCAGCACTGCAGACAAGCCTACAGGCCAAGAAACTCCCACACTATGCACTTGCTGGTAAATGGCTTTCTTGTCTTTGACAAGAATTGAACCTCTGACCTCCCTTTTGAAAACCCCTGCCCGTTGAGCAATGTATTGGGGACCTCCATATTTCAATCTTAACATAATTTTGTCTATTCGTATGGAACCAAAAGAGCGCTACCTATACATATATATTACCTCATCCAAGCCTTCAAGGCAATTTAACGGCCCTTGTTCAATTGTAACCGGACTTAGACAATGAATCGGAATCATTTATACCTTGCACTCAAACAAGTATAAGCATTATATATATATATATATGGAACAACGTAGCATTTTTTTCATTAGATGCATCCTGGACAATGTTTTGTGATGACTGTCTAAAAAGAGCGTTTTCAATTTATTATGTTCTCGCGTTTGCATAGATTCTTGTGATGATTGTATATCTAATCCACTTTTAATATTTATGTGGTTTGTGATTGGCTAGTTCAAAAAATAGACCCTGAAATACTTTCTTTTCTTTATTTTATTCGATTAGGGATACTTGTAACAAAAAAAAAAAGTCAAAGAGAGAGAGAGAGGAGAAAGCCAAAAGTTGGGATTATTATTATTTTTGTTTATTTAACATTACTTTCAAATTTAAAGTTTCCCACTCCCACGTTTGGCTACTGCCTGGGAGAAAATACAGATCTGTCGTTGATAATCAGGCACGTTTCTCTTTGGGGAACATTCTCACGCTCGCAGACACACAAATTCCTCTGGGATCACATACACCTGATTATTTTTCTTCCCAAGCTGCCCTTTAGCTTAGCCTTTGTCTGTGGGTTCCATGTACTTTTATGTCTTTGACCACAAGTTTTTCCTTATATATTAAAGTATTGCTTCCCCACAACTTATACTTATAAAATATATAACACATTCTGTTTGTTTATATGTTTTCTGCAAGGTGTTTGTGTTATTATCATATTTGAGTTAAATCAAATTTGGTTTCATTTGATTTAAGTCATGGACGTGAAAAAGCTCGGTATAATAAATTATCAATATATATAATATTAAATGTGAATTATGCTATCCCTTTTGATATTCATGGCGTTCTTTTCAATATGATATATTCGGATTCTACGAACGATGTTATTATTTTATAGAAAAATTATATATTTTATATATTGAAAAGTAATCTTATACTCTAGCGATAGCTTTTGGTGTCGTTGAGATATACTTGGTACTTGTGTTAACATGCAATTGTAAATTTAGTTCTGGCAATATGTAAAAATTCTTGTAAATTTAAGTCCCAAAGGTATAGAATTGGGTCCACATGTACGAGGAACTTTTTTGGGATAAACTTACAAAATTCTAGAATTGATGAAGTGCTAATATTTTATCAGAAATAACCTTCCACCAGCACCTAAATCTTGTTTGAAGATATCTTTTTTTTTTCAAGTGTAATATTACATTATTATGATGAATCTTTTCAAACTTTAAAGCTATCATGATTGGATGCCTTCATGTTCCCTGATTTCCCTTTAAACAAATGCCATTGAAAATAAACTCTCCTCTAAAGCTTTCTCCTATTGCTTTGCACCCTAATTCTCATCATTGCAAGCACTCTCCTTGCTTGCTCCTTTTCCCCTTTCACACATCCTTCCCATTTGGCCAAATACTTTGGCTTTTAAACTCACAAACTACCACTTCTTTTTCTTGTCCAATTCTCACAATGAAGGCCTTTTCAGTCCAACAAGTTATTCACATTGCTATGGTACTATAAATTTTTGATCTTTCAGTCTTATCAGATGATAATGTCAGGTATTTTTGGGCTAAAACCGATGCGGGGGGCACTAATAGCGTTCAGGAAGATGGTTAAGGACCCTAATGGGGCATTATCAGAGTGGAAACTCAGTAAAGATCCATGCACTTGGAATGGTGTGAGTTGCAGCCTTGGAAGAGTAAATGCCTTTGGGTCTTTGTCAATTTGGCCTTGTTGGCCAAATAGACTTATCTCCTTTTACTTCTCTAAATATGTTGCAATCCCTCAATTTATCTTCCAAGTCTTTCTCTGTAAATTAAACTTCCTTACTACACCTTCCATATGGATTGAAGCAGCTTGAATCACATTCTCTGGCCTTGCAAGTCAACTTCCAGAATGTTTATTCTTGAAATGTCCCAACCTTGAGTATGTGAATTTTGCTTTCAGTAACATTACAGGGACTTTGCCTGAAAACCTATTGTTAAAGACTGATAAATTTCAGTACTTTGATGTTTCTTACAACAATCTTACTGGCCCTATTTCCAAAATGAGAATTGAGACATGTAATCCTTTATGGCATCTTGACTTATCTGGGAACCAAATAACTGATCCATTTCTTGGATCTTTGTCCAATTGCACAACCCTCAAGGAGTTGAATCTAGCCATAAAATTTTTCTCTGGTGAAATCCCAAAATCTTTTGGTGGACTCAAGAGCTTGCAAAGATTGGATCTCTCTCAAAATCACCTCTCTGGTTTGGATTCCTTCTGAGTTGGAAGGTTCCTGTAGTTTCCTTTTGGAACTTCATTTGTATAGCAACAACGTTAGGCAATCCTCCAAAAAGGTTTTTTGACAAAATCTTTTTCATGTGTTTTAGACCAATATATCCTCACCTTTTATGCGGTATATAAGTCAAGTCATTGTTAGCAAATAAACATATTATATTTTGATCAGGAATATCATCTAATTTGACTGCATATAGAATTTCACGAGGGTATTCCATAAACGTTATATTTTTATCAAAACACTTGTAGATTAATTCATTCTTTGCAGTAAAGCATGTTACTTCCCCGTCTTCAAAATATTCTCTTACTTTGACTTTTACATAATTTAGGTCATTATTTCTATTATACTCTTAATTAGTTAAATGAGCTAAAGTAGAGAAATTAAGTACTTTCTCGTTCTTAAAAATATTACCGTAGTTTGACTTACTCATAATTTAAGGAAGCCAAACTGTTTTGGTCATTATTACTATTCTATCATTTGGTGGTTAATTGAGGTAAACTAGCTAATCATGTAACTCTAATTGAAAGTGTAGTATGGAAATTTTAACTACTAATATATTCTTATTTTTAGAAAGTATAGTTTTGAGATAAACTACAATGGAAACTGTGACAATAATTTTTGGACAGAGAGAGTAAATATTAATTGAAGAGTTGGTATGAAAACTTTGACTAATAATTATTAATATTTCTATAAGCTGGACAATATTTTTAGACAAACTAAAGTGAAAACTAAGACAAGATTTTTGAACGGAAGGAATATTTTTTTTATAATTAGAAACAACTATAGACCAGTGGAAATGCCTACATTGTTTTCACCATATCTCTTCAATTGCTCCTGAGAATGATAATATGGTGCTTTAAAACAACAGTATTTAAATAAATAAATAAATAAGGGAAGCATCATCATGCCATTTGAAGCATTAACAATTTCCTTAAAGTGTTAGTATTTTCGATTTATGTTGAACTAGGAGGCTAGGAGGGAGCCTCATGCATATACAACAAAGATACACGCTGTCTAAAAAGATATTTCAATAACAAAAACACGAAAAATTTACCAAGAACACGAGGAACACATGGAGACACAAAGAACACGAAGAAGATGGAGACAAAAATGCACGGCTAAATGAAAACAGAGAAATAATAGCAAAGAATCTTGATAGACCCTTCGAAGGACGCAGCTCCGTGAAGAATCTTGTTATATTCCTCGTTTATGTACGCGTTCAACAGACTTTAATTTGCTCAATATCTTCAATATATAAACCTTAGAACACCTTTGGAAAAGTATCTTGTATACAATTAGGGGTGAATTTTCAGAACACAACTTTTGCTCAAAATATTGATTGAATTGAAAAGAAATAACTTGGGCAAACAAGCTCCTACTACTTGCATATGAAAATTAGTAAGCAAAGAGACTCAATTTTCAGAGACTTTGTTGAAGAAAACTTGTGTCAAAACATACAAAGGGATGCCATATTTATAGGCATGCAAAACCTAAGCTAAAAACAAAAAAAGATTTTAGAACTTACATAACTTAATCTAAAAGACTTAACTTATTCCTAACTTAGCAAAACAACTAAAAAATTGACTGGCCACCTTAGAGTTAGGGTTAAAAAGGTTCTAGAATGTTTACAAGGTCTTTCGGCCAAAACAAATGTTATGTAAAGTTCAAATTCAGCAATTAGGCTCAAATTCTGAAATCTGATCTAAGTCAGCAGGCGGACGTTTTAGTGCAGCTTTTCAAAAGGATTCGTCATTGAATCTAAATATACACGGGAGGAAGAGTATTTAGCCAAAAATAAGATTATAACATGAAAAGAAAACATAAGATGAATAGACACAAACAAAAATAATTTTTTTCTAACCCCACCAAAATCAAATATCAATATGATAAGAAACATGGATAGTATGGTTAAAAGAAACTTAGAAGGTGTTTGATTGGCGGTCTAGGATTAAGGAACTCCAAACCCATTAAAGTTGTTTGTTTAGGGAAACTGGGGTATGAGTTTCGGTTTGGTATCCAAGTATTTGGTATTGGATATCGGTTTTTTTTTGATATACTAGTCCCTTTGTCTACAATATGGGGGAATGAGGGGCATGGCTGGTCACCGTCGGCCACCGTCCGCTGCCGGTCTGCTGCCGTTTGCCGCCGGTCCGCCGTCGCTGGCTAGTTACTATTCCAGTCGGTCAAATTTTTCCAGCAATTTTCTTGGCCGCTGCCACATTCGATACCCATTTCAATTCTGATACATTCCAAACACCATCAATGTCTATCACATCCATTCCCACTTCAATACCAAACAAGTATTATTTTTAGGTCCAAACTCATACACTCCAAACCTTATCATACACATTCCGATTCTGATTTCGATACTCAAGTACGAACCAAACGCTACCTTAAACTTCATGCAAGAACTTTTTTTATCTCCAAGTATTCCATTAAATTGTATTGCCTATTCTTTCTTTTTTTTTTCACACGGCAAAATTGGCCTGGTAACACATGCTGGCCGATTCTTTTCAAATCAAAACATTTTTTTTAAGGCTATGGTGTAGGAGTGTAGGTTTAAGCCGAAAAAGGGGTTAGGGTTTGGGAGCTTGTTGGACAATTTTTACGGGAATTCAAACAAAAGTTGTATTTCATTAATACTCAACCAAAACAAATAAGAGCTTCAAGCAAAAAAACAATAATAACGACACATGAAGCTTTTTTATTGCAAGTAGCTAGCTCTTTATATGGCTGAATAAAACCCTATATGCAACAAAATCCTAGTTTGAGAAACAAGATGTTGCACACCTTTTTTTTTTTTTTGAATTTTTATATTTTTTGTATGGAATTGAACCTATATTTTTTGAACGATTGAAGACTTAAAAGAAAAGGCTGTACGATTCTTGTTTCAAGGTAGACTCTAACAACAGGTTGATACGTACACAACAACGAAGATACACGAAGAACATGATGTTGGAGGAATTGGAAGTTTGAGCTTTGACCCATTAAGGAAAGTTGCAAAACTTGGTTTAGCAACATACTTTGAGTTTAATTATGATTAGTTTTCGTTAACGAAAATCGAAAACTAATGGGTCCTTAATTATCTACGTAACGAGTAGTTAATTTTAGGCTTTGGAATCACTCAATTATGATACCGGGTGAATGAGAAATTAATGTTCAAAGTAGATGGAAAACATGATTTAATGGGTGATGTGTCCTATTCTTAGGAGGCCACATCACCCTTATGGAGTAATACCACATTGGACATTTGGACTTATTTTTTCGCCTTATAAATGGCTAGTATGAACACTTTTAGATGTGCCCTTGGGGCATGAGAAGTTTTTGACCAGAGGGAAGACCTAGAAAGTAGCACGCGCGCCGCCGCCCGTCCGGCCGACCGGCTCAGGCTCGTGGCTCGTGGGTCGGGTCGGTTCCTATCTTTTTGGAGAAAATTTATTTGGGCTTTTGAATTAATTATTTTTTTGTAAATAATTAAAGGCTTCAGGCTAGCTACGCAGCGGCCCAAATGCTCTCTGATTCGAGGGTCCAGTCCATCTGCGAAACAGTTAATGGTTGACGCGGTTGAGTTTAAACAGTACGCGGTTGAGTCTGATAACACGGTTGAGTTTGATAAGGCGTTCGGTTATGATTTAAATCGAACGGTTATGGTTCAAACAATCTCCTCCTAAATCTGTAAGATCAAACGGTTTTGATCTAATGGAGGCAGAAGGTTCAGCTTTGATCCAACGGCTGAAATTCAAACTGACCTAACCGCCCAACCGAATGTGGTTTTCATCTAACACTCCGGGTTTAATCCTGTATTTCGGTTTTCCATCTAACGGTTGTAATTTAAATCTTCTAAAACTGCCGGGAGGTTTTCATCTGACGGCTCTAATCGATCTACGGTTATGATCCCATGGTCACGATTCATTCTGTGAAAACCGATTTCCAACCGATCCCTCTATATAAACAAAGGATGGGTGTGCAATCAAAACACACACTCAGCTTCTGATTTCGCATTCATCTTCATACTTTCTGCATCACGTCCAAGAGAAATCAGGACACTCGAAGGTTCACTGTAGTTCAAGTTCAGCAGTGTTGTTCAACTGAACAGGTACCCGTTGTATCTTGGGAGACGGTTGCTAACGCCGGTTAAGCACAGTATACCAGAACAATACATCTTAAGGACAGAGTCTTCGACTCGCCCCGGGTTTGGTTTACTGTTTGCTGTTTTCATACGCACACACTGAACGATTGCGTCTTGTACATGATTGATTGTTTCCAACAATCTTAAGATGTATTTGATTCAATTAATTTCTGTACTGTTTCCGAATTCAGTACGCAAAGCAGTGTTCATACTGATTTGCAGTCTCTTTTTACCCATTTTTTATATCCGACACTGTTCTGATCTATACGTTTTGATCGAACTGAACAAGAATAGAAAACGAAAGCTCGAACTCTGTTCAAGGCTTTAACGGTGCACACTCTGTGTCTGCATCTGACGGGGCCAATAACGTTGTTGTCGGTGCACCGTTCAACACGGTTCCTCTGGCACCTAGCGGAGGGCCTCAGATGAATCCGACTGCCATAGCTGCACACGTGGAGAAGCTGGGAAAATTTGCTGACAGTTTCTTCAAGAGATGACAACAAAAGATGATGTTCTATCCCACAGCGCTGGGATTGGCCAAGATGCTGAGCGAGGATCAAAATCAAAACATGCAGAATGCCTTGGGTGCTGAAGCATGGGCGTCTCCTAATTTCTGTTGTTTGAATCTGATTCTGAGTTGCCTGGATAATACTATCCATGGTGTGTTTTGTACTTGTAAAACTGCAAAAGCATTGTGGTCAGCTTTAGATAAAAAGTATTGCACAGAAGATGCTGGCACGAAAAAGTTAATAGTTGGTAGATTTCTCGACTATAAAATGCTAGATTCCAAAACTGTCATTTCGCAGGTTGAAGAAATACAGATGTTGGTATCTGAAATGGAAGAGGAGGGCATGACGCTCAGTGAATCTTTCCAAGTTGCGGCTGTGATTGAGAAGCTACCTCCTTCGTGGAGGGAATTTAAGAGCTATCTCAAGCACAAACGAAAGGAAATGAAGATGGAAGATCTGATTGTCCGGCTTCGGATAGAGGAGGACAATCGTCGCACTGATAGAAAGCCAACCACTCCGTCTGGTCAAGCCAAGGCTCATGTTGCTGAGGCAAGAAACAAGAAGAAGAATAACATTTTGGGTGTGAACGTCAAGGGTAAGGAGATTGCAAAGAAGTTCACGGGAAAGTGTTATAACTTTGGAAAACTGGGGCATCGTAGCAATGACTGCCGAAAGCCCAAAAAGAATCAAGGTCAAACCAAAGCAAAGGCAAATATGGTCAGCGTAATGGAAGATCTGAATCTCTGCGCAGTGGTGATTGAATGCAACACAGTGGGAATCTGATGGGAATGGTGGGTGGACACAGGGGCCACTCGACATGTATGTGCCAACAGGGCAATGTTCAGTGACTATGTACCCACAACAAACAATGAACAACTCTTCATGGGAAACTCCGACAGCTCGAAGATTGAAGGATCGGGCAAGGTGGTTCTGAAACTGACCTCAGGAAGGGAGCTGACCCTGCAGAATGTGTTGCATGTTCCTGACATCTGGAAGAACTTGGTATTTGGCGCTCTTCTAGTTAGTCATGGTTTCAGACTAGTTTTTGAGGCAAACAAATTTACTCTTTCTAAGAATGACTTGTATTTGGGAAAGGGGTACCTTACTGATTACATGTTTAAATTGAATGTTATGACGATTATACTCAAGAAAGCTACGCCCACTGAGGCTAATAAAATTGTTTGCTCTTCTGCTTACATGCTTGAGTCTTTCTGTTTATGGCATTTTCGTTTGGGATATGTTAATTACAAGTCAATACAACGAATGATTAACCTTGACTTATTACCCAAACTGGACTTTAATAATAAAGAAAAATACCAAATATGTGTTGAAGCAAAATTGACAAAAGCGCCATTTCCTTCAACAGAACGAAACACTGAACCCTTGGATTTAATTCAAACAGACTTGTGTAATTTAAAATTTATGCAAACAAGAGGTGGTAAAAAGTATTTTGTAACTTTTATCGACGATTGCACTAGATACTGTTATGTTTATTTGCTAAGTAGCAAAGATGAGGCCATTGATGCTTTTAAAGATTATAAGAATGAAGTTGAGAATCAACTTAGCAAACGAATTAAAACAATTCGAAGTGATAGAGGCGGAGAATATGACGCATCGTTTAATGAATTCTATTCAGAATATGGCATTATTCATCAAACGACTGCACCATATTCACCTCAATCGAATGGTATTGCAGAACGCAAGAACCATACTCTAAAGGAAATGATGAATGCTATGTTGATAAGTTCGGGTTTATCTCAGAACTTGTGGCGGAAGCAATTCTCTTTGCCAACGTCATTTGAAATAGGATTCCGTCTAAAAGGACGGATAAAACCCCATATGAACTTTGGAAAGACTATAAGCGTAGTTACAAATACTTGAAAGTGTGGGGGTGTTTGGCAAAGGTTGTTGTACCTAAACCAAGACAAGTGAGGATCGGGCCTAAAACAATTGATTGCATATTCATAGGTTATGCAACGAATAGTAGTGCATATCATTTCTTAGTGCACAAATCGAACATTCCCGAGATATATGAAAATGTTGTCATGGAGTCGAGGAATGCAGTGTTCTTTGAAAATGTCTTTCCGAAGAAAGACAGGAACAATGAAGAAGCTAGCACTAGTAAGCGAGTGCGTGAGACGACCCCTCAAGAGACCGAGGAACCTCGTCAAAGCATACGAGCCAAAATACCGACATCTTTTAGACCAGATTTTCTAACCTACATGGTAAAAACGAGCCAAGATCTTTCTCTGAGGCAATGACGACTCCAGAAGCTCCTTTCTGGAAAGAAGCAGTGAATAGTGAGATAGATTCTATTCTTCAAAATCACACTTGGGAGTTAGTGGATCTTCCACCAGGAAGTAAACTACTCGGATGCAAGTGGATTTTTAGGAAAGACTGAAAGAAGATGTATCTATTGACAAATACAAGGCCAGGTTGGTAGCCAAGGGCTACAGGCAGAAAGAAAGATTTGACTTCTTTGACACCTACTCACCAGTGACTAGGATCACTTCCATCAGGATGCTAGTGGCTATTGCTGCAGTCTACAACTTAGAAATCCATCAAATGGATGTGAAGACTGCCTTTCTGAATAGTGAGTTAGAAGAAGAGATTTATATGGAACAATCCGAAGGGTTCGTCGTCCCAGGACAAGAAAAGAAAGTGTGTAGGCTTGTTAAGTCTCTATAGGGACTTAAACAAGCACCCAAGCAATGTCATTTAAAGTTTGATCAGGTAATGATGTCAAACGGCTTCAGAATCAACGAGTGTTACAAGTGTGTATACATCAAGAGCACACCAAATGCCTATGTGGTAGTATGTCTCTATGTAGACGACATGCTAATCATGTGCAGTACTCATGACATCATCTTGAATACAAAGAAGATGTTAACATGGAATTTCGATATGAAGGACATGGGGGTTGCCAATGTTATTCTAGGAATTAAGATTTCTCGGATGGCTGATGGTCTTGTTATGCTGCAAACTCATTATATTGAATCTGTTCTCAAGCGATTCAATATGTTTGAAACAAAACCAATAAAAACCCCACTTGACTTAGGTATACACATAAGGAAAAACCGAGGCGAACATGTAGCTCAATTGAAGTACTCGCAGGTAATCGGGAGTCTGATGTACATAACTAACTGTACAAGACCAGACTTAGCTTGTTCAGTAAACAAATTGAGCAGGTTTACCAGTAATCCAAGTGATGATCATTGGAAAGCTCTAAATAGAGTGATGAGGTACCTGAAATACACAATAAACCTTGGGTTACATTATACACGATATCCAGCAGTATTAGAAGGATACTGCGATGCAAATTGGATATCAGACGGTAAGGACTCAAAGTCCACCAGTGGATACTTATTCACTATTGGTGGTGCTGTTGTGTCGTGGAAATCCACAAAACAAACGTGCATAGCTCGGTCCACTATGGAAGCTGAGTTTATAGCACTGGATAAAGCTGGGGAAGAGGCTAAATGGCTTCGAAATTTCCTAGAAGATGTTCCATGCTAGCCTAAGCCAATCACTCCTATTAGCATACACTGTGATAGTCAGTCAGCTATAGGACGTGCTCAAAGCAGCATCTATAATGGTAAGTCACGACACATACGTCGGACACATAAAACCATTAAACAGTTGATCTCTAATGGTGTGATTTCCATTGATTACATAAAATCAATGGAGAATCTTGTGGATTCGCTTACAAAAGGCTTGTCTAGAGATCAGATGTCTAAATTGACAAATGGAATGGGACTAAAGCCTATAATGCAAGAATTCTTTGTAATGGTAACCCAACCTTGTTGACTGGAGATCCCAGAATCTTGGTTCAATGGGACAACTGAGTTATGGAGTTTCAGTTTAGCATTTACTCATTCCGTCACATAAGAGTGCTGTATGCAGAGAATATTTAGGGTAAGCTAAAGCTTTCAATGATATCCTATATCTTGATACATCAAGTGGGGTATGGCAGAATGCTCCTGATAGGAATCACCTATATAAGTGTGAAGTGGAGCCGCTTCTATGAGAACTCTGTGAGGCAAGATTTCTCTAAAACACTTTCTGAAACCAGGTTGCTCATGGCAAAAACGAACACAACCATGAGAACCAAAAGGGTGTTAAACGAAATGTTGTGTGAGTATCATTGTCTAGGTTCACAGCAAAGGCTGACTTGTTCAAGACATCAAGTCACTAATTAGTCGAGTGAATCCGATGGTACATCACTAAGAAAGGTTCAAATCCAGAAGCTACCTCTTCTGATGCAACATTTTCTTGTCTGACTTCTCCTTAGAGTCTGCATCTGCATTTGCATTAATTACCATTTATGTGGGGGATTGTTGGAGGAATTGGAAGTTTGGGCTTTGGCCCATTAAGGAAAGTTGCAAAACTTGGTTTAGCAACATATTTTCAGCTTAATTATAATTAGTTTCCGTAAATGAAAATCGAAAACTAATGGGTCTTTAATTATCTACGTAACGAGTAATTAATTTTAGACTTTGGAATCACTCAATTACGATACCGGGTGAATGAGAAATTAATGCTCAAAGTAGATGGAAAACATGATTTAATGGGTGATGTGTCTTATTCTTAGGAGACCACATCACCCTTATGGAGGAATACCACATTGGACATTTGAACTTATTTAGCCACCTTATAAATGGCTAGAATGGACACTTTAGATGTGCCCTTGGGGCCTGAGAAGTTTTTGACAGGAGGGAAGACCAGAAAGTGGCACACGCACGAGCGTGCGTCGCCCCCGCCGCCCGTCCGGTCAGCTCAGCTCGGCTCGGGCTCGGGCTCATGGCTCGTGGGTTCGTGGGCCGTGGTGGTTCCTATCTTTTTGGAAAAAATTTATTTGGACTTTTGAATTAATTATTTTTTGTAAATAATTAAAGGCTTCAGGCCTAGCTGCGCAGCGACCCAAATGCTCTCTGATTCAGGGGTCCAGCCCATCTGCGAAACAGTTAACGGTTGATGCGGTTGAGTCTAAACAGTATGCGGTTGAGTCTGATAAGGCGTTCGGTTATGATTTAAATCGAACGGTTATGGTTCAAACGATCTCCTCCTAAATCTGTAAGATCAAATGGTTTTGATCTAATGGTGGCGGAAGGTTCAGCTTTGATCCAACGGTTGAAATTCAAACTGACCTAACCGTCCAACCGAATGTGGTTCTCATCTGACGCTCCAGGTTTAATCATGTATTTCGGTTTTCCATCTAACGGTTGTAATTTAAATCTTCCAAAACCGCCGGGAGGTTTTCATCTGACGGCTCTAATCGATCTACGGTTATGATCCGACGGTCACGATTCCTACTGCGAAAACCAATTTCCAACCGATCCCTCTAGGGTGTGCAATCAAAACACACACTCAGCTTCTGATTTCGCATTCATCTTCGTACTTTCTGTATCACGTCCAAGAGAAGTCATGATACTCGAAGGTTCGCTATAGTTCAAGTTTAGCAGTGCCGCTCAACTGAACAGGTACCCGTTGTATCCTGGAAGACGGTTGCTAACGCCGGTTAGGCACAATATACCGGAGCAATACGTCTTAAGGACAGAGTCCTCGACTCGCCCCGGGTTTGGTTTACTGTTTACTGTTTTCATATGCACACACTGAACGATTGCGTCTTATACATGATTGATTGTTTCCAACACATGAAACATGAATTGTCTGTTCTTTTTTTTTTTAGAACAAGAATCGTCTGTTTTTCACAAAGATGCGTGCACAACAAAGAACAGATGATTCTTTTTTTCTGAACAGACGAAGAACATGAAGATACACGCTATAAAGAACGAGCGATTCTTTTTTTTTTGAACGATTGATAACAAGAACACAAATAATTCACAAAGAAAATGAAGAACAGACGAAGAACACGAAAACATGAAGAGCACAGAGATAAAAACGCACGACTAAAAGAAAATAGAGAAATAACATTAAAAAAACCATGATATATCATTTGAAGAATGCAGCTTCGCGAAATCCTTTTTAGACCTCTCGTTTATATAGACGTCGAGCATCCCTTGATTTGCTCAATATCTTCAATCCAAGAACCATAGAAGATCATTGAAAAGTATCTTGAACACAATTAGGAATGAATTCAGAACTGAACTTTTCCTCAAAGTATTGGTTGAATTCAAAAGAAAGAACTTGAGTAAATAAGCTCTTGTCTGTACACGAAGATTGGTCTTGATGAAAAACTTGTGTCAAAAAACATATAATAAGGTGCCATATTTATAGCAAACAAAACCTAAGCTAAAAGGAAAATAAGATTCTAGGACTTAACCTACAAGACTTACCTTATTTTTAACTTACCGAAACAACTAAAAAATCGGCTGACCACCTTAGAAACAGGGTTAAAACATTCTAGAATGTTTACGCGGCCTTTGGACCAAAATAAAGACTAATGCAAAACTCAAAACCAACAAATAAGTTCAAATTGGTAAATCTAATCTAATTGAGCACGTGGACGTTTTAATCCAACTTCAATGCTGGTTGATGACGCATCAGGACCATTCGAAGGTTATTTGCATGCGTGTTGCCATTAGTGAGCTGGGTTTTTCTGGTTGAGATCAGGAAAAGTAAAAAGTGAATCAAAATATGAGGCATCCAATCACCGAGAGGTTTAAAATTTTTTTGTTTTTAAAAGGGTTCGGATCAGAGGAGGCCTCAAGTGAAGCAAAATATGAGGTCTCCAATCAAACGACACCACGTATACAAACTGGCCTGCCGGTTTACTTTTTTTCTTTTAAAAAAAAAGACAAGTTTGTACACGTGGCGTTGCGTGATTAGAGACCTCATATTTTGCCTCACTTGAAGCCTCCTTTGATCTCAACCGTTTTAAAAAAGAGTTGCTCATACACGTAGCAGTACGCGATTGAAGTCCTCATATTTCGCTTCACCTCCTACCCATCCTTATCTCAACCCGGGTTTTTCATTCAAAGCTAAAATAGTCACCGGCCATTTAAAAACCTCTCAAGCTACTTCAAACAGCTTTATACTATTTATATCAGATATTTTCGGTATCATATTTTTTTAACCATTTCTTTGATATACTCAAAAGCCATCAGATAACATTGCATATTTAGATTATTAAACTTTTGGATAGTTATTTAGTGTTCTATAACATTATATCAAAGCATTTTTTTTTTGCTAATTAGCTTACAAACATTAAGGACCCAGTGGATGAAGATGCGGGAGAATGCATCATCGGACCGTGATTTAAGAGTGACAATCTCAGACACAACATGGAAAAACGACGCGAACCTGACACACTCCTCGTGGGTATGTGTATAGTCTTGCCAGATTTCGTGTACAAATAGGGTAAGACCTAAAACTTACCCGCTAAGAGCCGGTCGTGTCCAGGTATACCTGCGGGTTACCCATTTATACTCGCCATACTTGATTTTTTAATATATGATTTTTTAATATATTTTACATATATATTTAAATTATTAAAGTAAAATTATAAAATAAAAAAATCCTGAAACCTAAAAACATAATCCCTTCTTTTTTACCCTCGCAATTGCCCCCATCGCCCCTATATTGTTGTTTCATTGATACATTGTAACAGTAATCATTTTAAATACATGAAATCCGAAAAATAAACAAAACATAAAAATTCTTAAAAAATACACGAAATGACCGTATACGACCTGAAATATTTGTACTTGTGAAGTTTGTGCGTATACCTGATACACGACACAAAACATGACATGTGCATGTTTAGATATCTACTTCCATACACGCGAAGAAAACGGGTTATAGATGGGTCTAGTAATTTGATATCCGAAACCCGAAAAACACTAAATACGAAAATCGACATGTTTGCCACCCCTACCGTGATTGCCAAATGGTCTCCTCCACCTTCAGAGGTTTCAAAAGATCAAGCATTCCTGCTTCACTTGATAAGGCTGGGAACATGTGGATAAACGTATTAAAGATCAACGTTAATACTTCATTTGATAAGACGGTATTTGTTTAATTGCCCTTCAACAGCATTGGTTGTATTATTCTCAGTACAAGTTCGAACATCCCAGATTCAATTTCATATTCAAGTGGACCTAGCAAGAAAAATGCTTTTTAGTTATGAGAATAGCAAAAGAGAAGTTTCGATATCATTTCATTTATTTCCCCCTTTAAAATCCGACGTCAATTCGCTGATTAAGACGTTTCTGTTTCATTAGGATGCCGCACGTTTACACATGATCCGAAAGAGGATTAAATTGCTTCGCAATCTGTTGTACGCAGTCTTACTCTATATTTTGTGTAAAAGATATTTCCGACTCAAATAAAGATGCAAAAAAGTCAACATAGTAGTTACTGATTTCAAATTAATCATAGAACACGCGAACAAAAACCGAGTTATTGCTTTCAAATTATAGAACACTCGGAACAAAAACTGCCAATGAGATACAAACGAAATATAAGAATAATCATCTCAAGAATAATCGTCATTAGGCCATCATAATTGCACACCATCTACGAACTATTTGAATTAAGAAGCCAAAATTAGCTTAAATTTGAATTATATATATAAAAAAAAAAAGCTTTGGCATGCAGTATTCGATTGATAAAGATCGATACTCAATTTCTGTGCACTTGGTGTGTACAGTTGGTATTATTTAATATCTTTCTCAAAAGGGTCCATCATTAGCTACATATGCCAAGATAAGAAGTATTGGTGATTCTTGTATTATGGCTAACCAACCTCCTACATTTCTTGGATGCAACTCCGAGCCTGAAAAACTCACCGTTTCAGCTCCAAAGAGTTTCGTGAAAGATGTAAATAAGTCATTCAACGACCTTTTAGATGAAATGCTTAAGACTTGGTGTCCACAAGTTGTCAGAATGCAAACATGCTCCTACATAAAGAGCTGACAGCAGGACCCAAACATCCACACCACGGCGGCCAAGATTCGAACGGACAAACTTGAATGCAATCTAATTACTAAGTCAAGCTTTCTCCTTCCATCCTTAATGGTGGATCAAGTTTGATTTCTAAGTGCTGGATGGAATGTTTATATTTAGATCTTAAAGTTTATATCAAAAAAACAAAGGGCTCAGACACTAAACTCATGAATAGCGAAACATTATTTTGATCTGGTCTGGTACATACGCGTTTACTCCCTTGTGAACAAAGACCACGCTAAACAGGATGATCTGGGCGGGCATCAGCACTCGATAAACTGGACAAGAAGCATTAATTTCTAGATAAGGCTATTGAACAGATCGAAGTGTTCGCAAACTATTCGAATTCGGTTTGTGTTCAGTTCGTATTCGTTCGGTAATTAATTGTTAACGAGCCGAATTCGAACAAGTATTCGGGTTCGTTTAGTTAAACGAGCTAAACTGTTCGCAAACTGTTCGGCTTGTTATAAGGTTATCGAACCGAACTCGAACCAATTTTAAAGTTCGTTTAGCTAAACAAACCGAGCCGAACAATTCGTTTAGCTAAACGAATTCGAATTCGAAAACTTAGTATTCGGTTCGGCTCGGTTCGTTAACATCCCTATTTCCAGAACTCAAGCAGGTCTATCTCTTAAGATTAGGTCACTGATAAAAAGCTATGGCAAAATAAACATGCATATAAACTGTTATAGGAACACCATTGCTTGCAGCCTTCAGTAAGAAAACAGAATGCTTATTAGATAGACACAACAGAACACAGTTGCATCACATGGTTTTGGATTTGATAAAAACATTCCACAATTTTCAATAGAATCCAACAAAACCAGAATTGACAAATCATCCAAGTCTCCCAAACTCGTCAGGGTGCAATGTCCTGCCAAAAAAATGGATTCATTCCATCAGTGAAATTGGAGAAACAGCATCAGCAAAGAGGTACAACTCACTCTAAAATAATACACATGGTAATGGCATTCAGGTGTGGTGCAGTGCATAATCTTTGAAGCATGAGAAGTTGTGGATAAGCCAATTCCCCATCCCTCTCGTTTATGCTTTCCTATAGTCGGATCGAAGTTCTCAGCCAACATGGGATGATTTTAATAAGAAAACTGCCATGGGATGATTTTAATAAGAAAACTGCCAAGAATCTGCCATGAAAGATCTTTGAAAGACTGTCAACTTGCTATAACCATAAAGTTTGCTATGAAAGAGTAGGATATGTGGAAAATTTTGCTCACGTATGACCAAGTGAAACAATAAAAATGAAGAGGAAATCTCCCACTACCAACCATTTGATACACTAACAACCACAATGAATAGGCATATTTATCCACCTAAGAAGGCCCCTTTTTCTTTTTTGGGCATGTTCTACCTAAGAAGATACATACACTTTTTCCAATTTTATGAAAAGAGTTCCACTAATACTAATTTGTAACAAACAAGTTACAGCTCAAATAGCCTCATCCTTGTTCCCACCCTGCTTATCCAACACTCCCGGTGTTAATGACAAACAAAGCAGAGAAGCATTCTAATGGCTGTTATCTTTTCTTCGAAATTTTGTGGATTATTCAAGTCTCTAATATAATTTTCTACTGCATACCGTACAGAGACAAGACATGTGAGATCCAAAACCATCAAGATCTAGTTTCAACAAACTTGATCGAAAATATCCTACAGATAGTAAAATTATAGGTCTAAAGGAAAACAGATAAAATCAAGAAGCTGAATATTCATGGCCACATCTGTAACGAGTGTTTTCCAACTAAAAACATAACATCAAAAGATAAAGTTACAGACATGCAGCCGTAATGATAGTCTGAGTACAAAGGTTATTGACAACAAAGGAACTTCCAAACTACGATTTCACAAGATTGCCACTGACGAGATCAAAATTGAATGCCAAATAGGGAACAAAGCACTACGAAACCACCCCAGCCTCATTAGTAAACTTAATCTACAAAATCAGCTATAATTCTGTCCCAAGCCCATATTCACAAAACTCAGATTGTGCTCCAACAAAATGGCATTAACATGGTAACTATGTTGTGATATGCATGAACCATTTCCCCATTTTCCTTGACAGTCAATCCCATGGAAAATCAAAACCATAAAAATAATAGAAAAATCTCATGTTCCTTCCCCATACCGCTGCAAAGTTTCAGCATTCTAATGTGCACTTTGTGCCCCCAACCCCTTTTTTTTTTTTGCCCCCAACCCACCCACCTCTAAAGAAGAATTCCTACATAACTAATCCACTTCATACAATTAAGTGTTAGTAATCACCCAAATAAGGCTCTTCACCAATTAGCCAAATACAGAACGACATTGTTTGAGTCAGACCATATATTGTTACAACAGGTGATGAAAAAATGAGTCTTGAGGCACTACAAGCCATGACGTACTGAAACCATAGTTTCCTTTGTAAATGCCTTGTTCATCTAGCCTAAGTTACTGCTCAAGTCTTCAAAACAGCAATCACAGCAGATACATGCATATCAACATATTAAGATCCTAATTACAAAAAAAAAAAAAAACATATTAAGATCCTTCAGGCATATCACTACATGCTGACAAACTGTGATTTCCATGAATCAAGTACAACCTCTAGGATAGAATGGAACCCTCAGATAGTCTAAGATAAATGTTCTAAGATCCAAGGGACACTACATCAATTCAGCCTCCCAAGTGGGACAGCTTCTAGTGATCTTCCAAAAAGGATGCAGAAAACCTCAATACCACTTATAGGCCTAGGTAGTATGAGTGGACAAGCTAAGCAGGAAAGAATAAGAAAGAATCACAGGCATATGCATTAAAACTAATATAAACATGTAGCAGTGAAAGAAATTAGGGATAATCCCAACAGAGCACCTTCACAGAATAATGAAAGCATCATCAGGTATCTTTAAAGCTCCTTTTGAGTGGAATTTGCATCTCATAATTAACATATAGGTGTATAAGCTTAGGTGTAAAAGCAGTGTATGCAATTGTCACTCTTTTGCCAGATATAACTGTACCTAAAACTTTCAAAGAAGACCAGTGCAAAATGCAGTTATATCAAAGCTTCTACCAGCCAGTTACAAAGGAAACGAAAAAAATAAGAAGGGAAAAAAATAGAACGTCTAATATGCATGAATCTGATCACTTAGGAACAGATTATTCATAATAACCATAGTTTCAGAAGGTTATCAGTTGGCAATTTGACATTAAAGCATGCGCAATCATACTCTTAAAGCATCCAGTATCATTTGAAGTTTCTCTGAAACAAGTTCTTCAATTCCTTTTCTTTTTCATTTCTTTCGCCTTTAGCTTGATAGATAAGCAACTCACATGTTTTACAATAAAAGAATATCATAAAATTTCTGATATACATGTTACAAACCTATGAACTTTAATGTTCTGGAAACACTTAACTTGATGCAAGGGTAAAGAAAATGAATGGAAGCAGATTTTGGTGCACTGCTCACTTATGATGACAAGAAAGCAGGCACAAACCCCAACATCTCACAGAATAGCACTCTAATCAATCATGTTCACAGTTTTTTACTTCAAAAGCCTTGCCATAGAGGAAACCCCACAGTTCTCTGACCCAATTTAAATGGTATTCTCAGTCAATAAAACTCAGAATCCGATCCCAAGTCAAAAGGACCGGGGGGGGGGGGGGGG
>AP025062.1:15143661-15648009 GCA_036186865.1 Eustoma russellianum | reverse complement strand
GGGGGGGGGGGGGGGGGGGGGCAACAAACAACAAAAAGAAGAGCCTAACTGTGATATGCTGCATGATTTTAAATGATATGCATTCTCATTACATTGGCAGTTTATATATAGTTCCATGAATCTATAACAAAGTTCTTTAAAAAAAAAACTTCTGCCACTTGCGGTGAGCCCATTAAACTCTTAGCCTAACTGCGATAAGCTGCATAATATTAGAACACCCTAAACACTTAAACCAGATTATATCACAGCTATCAAGCAGCTAACTTTAATACTGTATCCAGTTTTCCTCGTCTTTCAGATCACTACTTGTTTGTGCATAGAGCTACTGAAATATGAATACCTTTACCTTGTAAAAAGAAACATATATGGATGTCAGGATACTGCCCCAAACAAGGGGAAGGGCTCACCGGATGAGGCATGCTTATCCAAATTGACTTAATTCCTGGTTAAATTGATCTGAATGCTCTCAATCAGATTCTAAGTCGCACCAAATAACAATTTTCCATGGCAAAAATGTTCAAGAACTCAAGTTTAGGATTTCATGCAGGAGATGGGCCTAAACAAATTGACTTGATTCCATAGTGGATTAGCAAGAACACTCTTTATCAGGCTTAAAAACTACAAGGAGCTCTCAGGACAGAAAAAATAAATAGATACGGGACTAAAGTTCAAAGGGATTCAAAGCCGCATTTTACAAAAACAAAAACCTACAATAAAAGTGACTGATTCAAAACTGGCATCAGGTAAATAGAAGACATTTCCCAGCCACAATGATTCTTCTAAATAACTAACGCTGAGTATCTAGACATCTTAGTCAAGCGAATTGTTGATTTTACAACAAATCAAGGAGTTCTTCACTGTGTCAAACGAACATGCCTTAGCTTAACTTGGTGAGGTTATTCGTATGGATCCTTTTCTCACGATTCTGCTTTATCGTCTTTCATGCATTATCCTATATTCAAGTATCCAATATCTGTGCTACTGCTAGTCCCCCAACTTAATTGGCTTTCCTTATCCTGTCTAATTTGAGATCCACTTGGACATCACAACCCCTAACAGATTTACTTAAAACATTTATCTAAATGACCAAACTGGTCCCCTTGTTTTCTAAAAGATACAAGTATTACTCAAGCACTCCATTAAACTTTTATTTTGCTATTGAATATCCATCTTAGCGTTGACATTCTAACTGCTCATGCTTATTTCTCATGTTTAAAGTTCGCTTCTCAACATTCAGGCCATAAACCATTATTATGCTATACTTGTCTAATAAAATTTACACTCAAGTTTCGCAGAAACTTTATGGACGAAAGTATACATCAAGCGTTTCTTGATTTTGCATAGCCCGTTTCTATAAGTGTGCAGGACTGATCATAGACAATTAGAGGTCCTCACTTTAAAGGTAAATCTCAATATGATTCCTTAAAAAGATGGCAGATTAGTCTTTGCTATTTCCCTACCCATCGAAAACCTTATGAACTCTACACTTCTCACCAAAACTCAAGTTTGGCATAGAGAAGGACCCTTCTCTTTGTTTAACCTACCAGAATGATCTTAGATGCCACCAACTCCTCTGCCGATCCATGATATATACAACAATACATAAGGGCTACCTGTTGACATTAGTATTCTTATAATTGTCATATATTTATCCATCAACAACAACATTACCCCATTGCCTTAGAGGCCCCCGCCTATGGATGAGGTAAGGGGGGTCGAATGTAGCGCAACCTTACCCATGCGTTGGAAACACAGAGGCTGTTTCCGAATGTCACATATTTATACATATTTTTACAGATTCAAAGCACACTAGTAACGTCTTCAGAAGAGTGGCATGGACGCTCAAGAAATTCCTCCAGTTTTAAGAATGTGATAAAAAAATAAAATAAAATAAATCTGTCCACCTTGTCACCTTAACAATACATTTGAGCTCAAAGCAGCATGAAGTTTGAAATTCAGGGGTTTACCGTTTTCAAGCTTCAACACTGATTTTAGAACTTTAATTTGTCAACGTGAAAGGTGACATGAAAGCAAGCAAAAAAAATTAAGAAGTACATAGCTACATATCTGGCATACAATATAAATTCCAAACGCAACAAAAAGAGGAGGAAAAAGGAAAAGTAAACAAAACAAAAGTGGGCCTGATAAGGCAGAAGCGACTGCATTCACAAACATTTGCCACGTTTTAAATGCCATCAAAATGTTCGTAAAGGATACACACTAATTCATTGTGATTTCACAATTATAACATTTCCAATTTTCTGACCTCAAAAGAATAATTTATCTAGAAATATAGGCTCCAATCACATCCAACCTTAACCTGCCAATGTTGAATAAGAGATGCTGATTCTTTTTCTTTCTTTTTTTTTGCAATTTAAAATTTCATATATAAGCCTTATATTTATAGAGGTTTAACACCATGTGTAGGTGTTAGCAAGCTAGCCGGTGATTAGTCTTGCTCAAAATACAAAAGTGTCAAGTTCCATTGCAATTCCAATTCCAACTAACAATAACTAAGCTATGAAACTTTGCCAACTTCAAAATGCAAAAGTCCCCCAAAGATGCTGATGCTTACTGTATGCATATCAAGATATTATATAACTCTCTTAATTTGAGCCCAAACAAGCTTTATTCACCATCCTTGTCGTCTCCCAAAACTTTTACTTCTCTCATGAGGCAGTTCTAGGAAAACGTATATGGGTGTTTGCATAAGAAGGTTCTTAGCATGTCGGAACTTGGGCACTAAATCCTAATCATTTGAGTCCATCAAGGCCAAAGTTGAATTAAAAAAAGCCAAACTGAGAAACACAAATACCTTATCTAAAATTATAAGTAAGAAATTAAAATAGAAAAATAAAAATGAAGGGATTTGAGGACATATCCCTTAACTTTTTCTCAAGTAAAAAAATGTGATTGTTAAACCGTATCCTTTTCCTGGAATTACACACAGAATCTACCATATTATACCATTTTGCATATGCAAGTTGGGTCATAAAGGGTTAAGATTTTGAAATGTGAGCTTTAAGTAGGACTAAAAATATTATTACATGAAAAAATGTATATTGGGTATTCTGTAGAGTTTTCAAACCAGGTTAACCCAGTTCTTGTGCCCCCCCCCCCACCACAAAAAAAAAAAAAAAAAAAAAAAAAAAAAAAAAAGCTCAATTGATTGCAGGGTGGAAGTATGGCTGCAATCTCAATGGAGTCACTAATTTAAGTACCACTGTTTACAAGGTTATGAAAAGAGAATCCATGAATTTACTCAAAAATAATCAGGAAGAAGATATAGAACTTGAAGCAAGGACAATAATAACAACCTTCATCTTATTAGCAATAGCTATTGATGGAAACTAATCGACTGGAGCGTAACCCAAACTTTCACATATATTTTTTGACCCAAAGAACAGGAGGGGGAGCGGGGAGAGGGGCATAGGAAGTTCCAAAAATCCCTGCCGGTTGAAAATAAAATGAATTTTTACTTTGCTAAGCAAATGCAATCCAATGATAATATTTTCCAAGAACAAGAAGCTAAATGATGACAGGGAAAATATGATCGAACAAAATAAACAGGGAAGAGATACCATCAATTACTTTAGAAATTTGTAACCCTAATTGCATGTTTCTAAAAAATAAAATAAAATAAAAGGGTTACTCAAAGCCTACAGATTATTTGAACCTCGAGCATATCCATCCAATAAGAAATTGCAATAAAATTGAAGAAATTCACAAGTCAAATCAAATATCCAGTATAGAAACCCCATCAAACACTTCAAAGGGAAAAAAACCTAATCAAAGTACACAGCAGAAAACAACGAACCTTAAAAAAATCAAGAAACAGTTAATAAAGAAATGACCTTTAAGCATTGGCAGTTTTAGGGATAAGAGGAACTGGCTGCTGAGCAGAAGCCCCTTGTTTATTCTTCAACTGGGCTTCACGGATTTTCTGCATCTGAAGCATTCGCTCCATTACAAGCTCGTACTCGCACTTCTCGTAGACATGGCGCTCATCCTCACACTTCCAAGGAAGATAGAATTCGGACTGCCGGCACTTGTTAAGAGGGATCAGCAAATGGGCACATTGATCTCTGTACGGAATCGGGACTTTGGCCTCCACCATCTCCTCCTGGGTAGCTATCATCTTCTTTGATGATCCTTCTACCTCCATTTTTGTCTCTTCCTTCTCTTCACTGGGTTCACTTTTCTACTAGTAGATCGATAGCTGCAGGGATCCAATTGAAATTGTCTTCGTTCTTATGGGGTTTTAGAATATTTTCTTTTTTCACTCTTGTAGTCTGCAGCAGCAACTGCTTGTTCTTTTTTTTTTATCTTTTTTTCCTTTCCGTAAGAATAAATTGCGTGTAGAGAATTTATCAGATATATTAAATATGATTATTGTTGTTATTATAAATTTATAGCATGGAAAAGGATAATAATGACAATTTTATGCTATAACTTTATGATAAATAATAATTTTTGAACTTATAGAAAGGAAAAATCTATAGGAAACTTTAGGTGGAAAGTCATGTAATTCTGCTCATATATAATATCGAAAGTCTTAAATCTTGCTTTGGATGTGAGCTCTTTTTCTTTTTTTTTTTGGAGTGTCTTTCCTTTGTTTCTTATTGAATTTGTTTAAAGTTGTATACGATATTTCTAAGAATTTGGTGACATGAATTCTTACTTCTTATCATAATTTTTATAAATAAGTGTTATTTGATGTAATAGAAGTTTAAAAAGTCCGCGTACAAGAATTTTGGAGACATTTCAAGTTAGTTTAAATGGAAACTATTGAGTCAGTTGCGGATTTCATATCCAAAATACGTGATATAAATAGAAAAATAAGCGCCAATGGTTCAGTCATCACCGAAGCCCAACTCGTGCAAAAGTTTTATGTATCAAGGCCCAATGGAAAGGAGCCTGGAAGAGGCTGATCAACTCCATCGAAGTGTAAAAAAGTACAAGCGAATTGCAGATAGTGTACCCCCTCTCCAACTGGCATGCAGCGTCTCGACGGAGGTGCTTGGGCAGATCTTTTTCGAATGCGTGCTTCACCGGTGAGGCTATACCTTTGGGAAGATGATGAGACCGAAATGGAAGAAGACGAGATGTTACCAAAGTAACTCCCAAACAGTACTAAATGGCCATCATGTCCCACCAGCGTTAGGTTCCCGGTCCAACACATTAGCGTCTGATGATGATAACGAAGAGACTGCTGATATCTATAAATTTCGGAACATACATGACACTGGCTCTCCGGTTGTGTTTAATACTGTTTCACGTGGGGCACACGCGCAAGTAAAAGACAGTTCACACAAGTAGAAAGGGGTACAGGTAAAGGAACAACACAAGGTTAAAGTTCAAATATCTTCCAACACAGATAGTGGTCGTTTGTCAAATGATTCGGCGTACCTTGCTTGAAACCTACGTAGTAAGCCAGTAACAACCTCTAGACAAGGGAAGGGGGCCCATGGACCCATGTATGACATTACTAACAGTAAAAGACAGGCTGAACTTCATCCCTTTGCTTTCAATCCAGGAGAATGGCCTACATTACAGCCCTCCTATCAGAAACTTAAGATGGTGGAGGGTGACCAAACGAATGAAAAACCCCCGGATGGTTGGATGGGACGACGAGTAGAACAAATGATATGGACTTAGACCAATCATGAGTGAAGGATACCCAATGTGGGCAAGAGGAATCATTGGACTGCGAGCTGACATCTTAAGACAAGAGTACTATGAAAGTGTTGTCTTGGAACTGTCGTGGGGCTAATTCCCCTAAATTTTTGAGTGCACTAACTGATTTGATACGTTTACATAAGCCGGATGTGTTGTTCATCATGGAAACGAGGGTCCCTAGTACCAGAGCTCGTTGCATCTTACGGCGGTTTTACTTTACCCACCAGGCGACTGTGGAAGCTAGAGGCTTTGCAGGTGGTCTATGGTGTTTTTCGAATGACTCCCAGATAAATATACAGATCACAAGTTTTACTTCCCAGTTGATGAACATAGGTATACTTAAAGATACAATGGTGTGCTGGTTGCTATCATTAATCTACGCCTCACCGTCCTTAACTACTAGAGAGGCCCTACACAATTATCTGGAACGTATGTCGTCTGAAATCACGATCCCTTGGTGACATATTGGTGACTTCAACCAAGTTATACGACAATAGGATAAACAACAGGGAGACCGGTCCGTGGCAATGGTGTGCAACGGATGAGAAGTATGATTGAACATTGCGCACTGATCGAACTTCCTTCACTGGCCCTAAATTAACATGGTGGAATGGTCAATATGGACGCTTCCTCATCAAGATCCGTATCGATCAAGCTTGGTGCAATGAGAGCTAGAGTGTAAGATTCCAGGACCCTATCCTTCACCACCTTCCTCGGACACATTCAGACTACCATCCTCTATTCTTGGAGTTAAAGAGGAAGGACCCTATTTATACTTAGCCTCACCCATTTAAATCTCAAGCTAATTGACAGGAACAGTGGCACTTTAAAACATTTATCCAGGAGGCGTGGATTGACTATCCGGGTGATTTTAGCCGCTCCCTTAGCAAGTTTACTACCAAACTACAGATGTGGCGGAAGGATGTTTATGGTAATCTAACGGTACGGAAGAAAAGGGTCCTTGTCTGGATCGTCGGCATCCAGACTTCACTTGCTCATAGACCTTCCAGGTTTTTATCTAAGCTAGAGGAGGAGCTTCTGAGAAGTACCATGCAATAGCCAAGGAGGAAAAGTTCAATGGGCGCAACGTTGCAGATTCAGTTTGTTACAATTTGGGGAGAGAAATACCCGTTTGTTCTATTTGTTGCAGGCGACCGTAGGCGAGAAACCTATGTGGGGAGCTTGAAAAATGACTCGGACAGCTGGACCTCAGATGCGATACATTTTCAGCAATTGGTTCGTGGCTATTATGAACAATTGTATAGGGGAACTGAACCAACATCCCTAGCTGCGATACCTATTAAATTCAACAAAATCAATCACTCGGGTAAGCGCACCTTAAACCGACCAGTTTCAATTGGTGAGATTGAACAAACAGCGTTTAACATGGGAGCATATAAAGCTCCCGGTCCCGATGACTTTCCTCCTATTTTTTACCAGCACAATTGGCAGGTGGTTGGCCCATCGGTCGTGCATTTCATACAAGAGGTATTCGGAATGGTCACTTTCCTCTTAGCATGAACATGAGTCTAGTCACCCTCATCCCGAAAGTTACCAGCCCAGAGTATCTGACTCAATTTCGCCATATTGCTCCGATGAATGTCATCAAAGTTATTACGAAGATCTTGAAGAACCGCATGAAGCAGATCATTAGCAAACTTATCTCCTCTATATGTAGACTACCTTTATTCCCGGACGGCAGGCTACTGAAAATGTTGTCATTCCCCAGGAAGTCATGCATACCATGAGAACCAAAAAAGGATGGACGGGTATTATGACCATCAAAATAGACTTGGAAAAAGACTATGACAAGGTGAGTTGACCTTTCTTAGAGAAGGTCCTAGTTGCATCTAGTTTCTCGACTGAGATAATTGCGTTTGTAATATTTACCATTTGTTCTGCATCCCTCCCGATCATTTGGAATGGAAGATGCCTACATCCTATCCAACCGAATTGTGGTATTCGTCAGGGAGACCCTCTGGCACCATATTTATTCCTGCTATGTATGGAGGTGCTTAGTGGTCAGATTAATTCAGCAGTGAAGCTTGGTGTTTGGAAACCCATTTGCTTGTCCCGTGGGGCCCTCTCCCTTTCACACCTATTTTTTGCCGATGACCTTCTCTTGTTTGTAGAAGCCTCTGAACCACAAGCTAGGACAATGGAGAAAGTCCTTGAGGAGTTTCGCTCTTGGCCAGGCCAATCTATCAGCATCAAGAAATCACATTTCATAGTTTCTAGAAACGTCTCTACGAGAGTGGTCGAACAGATTGCAAATTGCTTACACATCAAATCAACGTCTAATTTGGGCCATTATCTGGGGTCCCCCTTAGCAAGAAACATGCCACGCGTCAGAAATATGAATACCTGGTAGATAAAATATGCACCAAATTGTCTTCTTGGAAGTCAAAGAGGTTGTCCCAAGCTGCTAGGGCTCGCTTTGTTCAGACGGTAATTTCAGCTATGCCTTCATATGTGATGCGAACAACCCATCTACCTGTTAATGTGCTGGATGATATTGATAACCACAGCCATAAGTTCCTTTATGGAGAAGTGGGTTCGAATAGACATAGGCACTATGTGAATTGTGCTACCATAACTTTACCCAAGAAAGATGGTAGCATGGGCATTAAGAAGCTACATCTACTAAACATGGCTTTCTTAGCTAAATTGGGTTGGCAGTTGTTGATGGAACAAGAATGTCTCTGAGCTAAAGTAATCCGGCCAAGCATGGCGATCTCTTATCCAATCATACTAAATCGAACACTTCAATTTTTTGGAGGAATTTGAGACGTGTGACTCACCTACTAAAAAAAGGAATTGCTTCCTCTAACTTTTGGCATGGAGGAAATATAATGGACATGCTACCCACATATGGGAAGCCTCTAGTTTGAGTAGATTCTTTGTCTCCACAGTGTACGAGTTGCAACTACCTCCTCGGTCTCCCCAAGATCGAGGCAGTTAGATGAAAATATGGCGAATGAAAGGCCCTACTCGCTTTAGCCTTCTATTATGGCAGATTCTGCACGGTGCCTTACCTACCCAGAAATTCCTGATGTCACGACATATTACCATGAGCAACCAATGTATGATTTGTAACGAGGGGATTGAGGACGATCTTCATGCACTTTGTGATTGTACGTGGGTCCGAAGGCGGTGGAAGACGGCAATACGGCAAGATAAATGACAAATGCTTATTGGAACAACCAAGACCAAAGATTGGGTGATGATGAACTTATCACATGACATAGGTTGAAGCGACTTCCAGGTGACGTGGTCCTATCTATTCCGAGAGTTTATTTGTGGCACGTGGTACTGGCGAAACCAGTATACTCATGGGCTGATTACATCTATACCTAGTCCAGCTAGCTCCGTCTGGGAAACCATTAGAGGAGTCAAAGAGCTTAGCTACATTTTGCTAGAGAATAATCCAGAATGATCTATTAGCAGACTAATTGTACTTGTAAATATTACCATTGTAAACTACGGATTTTTACAGTTTTAATAAAAGGATCCTTTTCTTGGAAAAAAATATATCTTTGATTATTTTATTGAATTAAAGTTGCATTTGTTTTTATTTAATCTGCAGGAGATATAATATTTGACGATGCCGGTTGAAGATTGAGATTAATTTCAATATGATATGTTTGGAAGCTAAGTAATAAATAATGTTAATCTAGAAGGCTGGTTTCTTTGTCAAAAAAGGAAAAGATTTAATTGGTGGAAATTATCATCTATCCTAAAAATTTGGGCAAAGAACCTCCTATTTAAACACAAAATAATCAGCCTGAAAGAAAGAGCAAAAAGGGGACAAAGCTATTTCCCCACTATTCTTCAAATTTTTCAAGAGTTTTCTCTGCCAAAGAATTGACATCAGACCAAAGAAAATAAAAAAGAAAAAGAAAGATTGCAGTTGCAGAAAGCATCAAGTCGCCACTTGCTTTAAGCACAGCCCAGAAAGAAAGGTTGCAACCTACAGCAAGTATCAAGTCGCCACTTGCTTTAAGCATGGCCCAGACACCCTTTTTTCTCTCTCAAGAAGCAACTCCCAGCAACATAAGAGAAGCAACGAGTGCAGGAACCATAGGCGGGTCCCATACACTAAACATCAGTCCATGCAATCTATAGCAAGAGCAAAAGCAAGCCCCTAAAGTTGCATGCGACCAAGAGAGGCGATAAACCGAAATTCAACACTGATTTCTCTCTCTTTTATTTAATTATGTGTACGAAATTGATTGATAGCATGTATTCAATTCATGGCTAGTTTAATTTTCTTGACTAGTTTTATGTAAAAGTTGAATTCTCTTGATATCTTAATATGTTAGTTTTCTGTTTTTAATTTGCTTTTGACTATTTGAATTCCAATTGTTAATTGTTGTTAGTGTTCTCGTTACGTCAATAGATTAGCGACCTATTGATAGATTATATAATTGAGTTCAAAGAGTCGAAAGATGAAGATTTTTAGGATTGTGTCAACAATACACTTATGGTAAAATTGACTAGAAGGTGAATAGGGTGTTGGGAAATTTTTAGAATTCTCTCAGTTTAGCTCACACAAACTCAAATTCTCTCTAAAAGAAGAAAGATGAAGACGAGGAACAATGAATGGAGATAAATAATTTAAAGTGGTTTGAGTCTCTTTGATTCTACTCTACTACCACTTTGTTTCCAAAGTAGATTTACAGAAAATTTCTTGTTATCTTTAACAAGGAATAATAACACCAAAAACATCACTTGCACTAACAATTCGTGCAATAATAACTACTATAAACAACAAGCAAGAGCTTTGAAGCTCTTCTACTTGCTTCTTCATAACTTTAACAAAGTTCTACCTAAAAACTTCATAAGCAATGGATTAAATATGTTTATTCCTATTGTGCTATACTTCTACTCTCATAATACAACATCGAAAACAAGCAATAAGAGCTTAATAGGTTTAAGAACTTTTGCACCATTGAGAGCTTTTTACAACAATGGGGTTGAAGCTTGAAGAGGATGAAAATGTGTGAATGCCTCCTCTGAGCTTCGTCAATGTATAGAGGATGTGAATCTCGCTTTATAGCCTCCATAGCAGTCTTCCACTCTATTAATTACCTTGTATAAGTCTAACTTCTCTTCAACAACCTTATATTTGAATTTGATAATTCATAGCCACCTAGAAAATTTTAGATATGTGTATGATAGGAGTAAAGGCAAGGCCAAACTGACGTGAAATGAGCATATTAGGCATGACTTATTAGAATTCCACCTTTCTGAGGACATGATCCACGATATGAGTTCATAGAGGCAGATTATTAAGGTTAATGAGGGGTAGGAAGGATAGGGGACCTTAGAGCATACTTAGAGGATTAGATAGTATTTACACTGTAGGTTGGCTTTGCACTTTTTTGTTTTGGTATTTGTCTTTCAGCTATGTGTGCATATCCACTGTTATGACTATTTTAATATCGGAAGATTTCTGTTTATGTTTAATAAAATCCTTTCACCAGTACATATTCTTATTATTGTGCTATCTATGCAGGTACATTTAGAGCCAAGGGTCTCACTGGAAGCAAACTCTCTATCCCTTGGGATGAAGGTATTGTTTTCCTGCCTTTCACCCTCCCCAGACCCTAACGATAGCTTTTGCTGTCGTTGGGATATACTGGGTATGATTGTTATTGTTGTTGTGTGATAGTTAAAATACCTTTATGGATGTTGGGCAAAACTAGAATCAGTTTAGGAAAGATTAGAGAGATAAAACACTTTAAATCCATCTTAGATCTGTTTACAATAGCTATAAAAATTTGAATTTAGGACAACATCGATCGACTAATGTCTCTACTTTAGCTTATTCTTCAGCTTGTTCTTTAGCTTGTCCCCTTCCTCTCCATGCTTCTTTTATAACCATTAGGACTTGCTGGAGGTTGACCTTGTCGTAGAAGTCTTTGTGGAAGATCTTTTCCATATCACTAGCATCCATCTTAATGTGTGACTTCTTCAACAGGACATAGATAAGATTGTAGTGTGAAAGGGCTTAATTTTTCTTAGTGGTGGCTTCTATCAAATTAGCTATGAAAATCTCTCCAAAATTTAATAGCTCTTGATTTGCAATACGAAAGGCTATATAAAAGCTGAGGTTTCTTGGAAACGTGGTCGACTTACCATTGACACAAAAGTGACAATGGCAAGTAACACTCGATACACCAATGGCATATCATTTGTGTTTTTTATGGAGTGATAGCCTAAGAAGCGCTTAACTTCATCCTCAGTGACCTTACACTGTGTAGTATCTCACTTTCATACGTCAAATTCATCTAGCCCCTCATTGGGCACCCCAATCCAATTACAAATTGTCTCCACATTCTATTTAAGATGTGTACCGGGATGATCGTATGTAAAGAATATGGAAACCCATTCAAGTATTCTACCCACAAATTCACATAGAAAAGACTAGTGCACACTATAGACATTTTTGTCACATCCTTTTCAGGCCAAATGAGCATCAACATTTGAACATCTAATCAATCAATGATTGTTTTCAACTATTATTAGCCAAGATCCAAAAGCTTAAGTAACTTTAACTAAATCGTAACCCTTTCACCCCTTTCCCACATATCAAACGATTCTTCAGCACGGAAGGAGATTTAGTTGAAGTTAGCTAGGCCTCGGGGACTGTCCAATGCTCCTCTAAATTTCCCGAGCTTCATTATTGGAAAAGTTTGGATGATTAAACCATCGTTAAGTTGTTTGAGTTTCTGGGTCTTATGCCCGGTCAATATATATATATATATATATATATATATATATATATATATATATAAGATAGATGATAAAAGAAAAATAAAAGGGATGGATGATAAACATTAGAGAATGGATAATTACTAGTTGATGAAAGGATGCATACATAGTTATAATAGGGATATGATTCTTGGTACAATCCTATTAGAGATATTATCTATAAATACGGGATCAACTTTTTCTAGACCAAAAAACACACACACATGACAAAAAAGAAAAAGAGAGAGTGAGAGTCGGAAGAGAGAGAGAAAAAAGGAGGAAAAAAAGTTGTAGAATCAAACATTGTCAGAATCAAGAACCAAACAAGGGTTTTGATCCTTACAGTTTTACGAATGTCTTGGTGGTAAATATAGTATTGTGTTTAGATTTTAATGGCTTATTTTGATTAGTATGTGAAATACTTATTAAGCAATTGTGTAGAATGGAGTTTGATATATGAATTGTATAGGTTGAATTTGTTGGGATGAATTCTTTAGATTATTAAAAAAAGTGGAAGGGGGCTGCTACCTTCCTGCAGAAAAGAGAAGAAAAGAAAAAAAAATTTAATATTGGAAAAGGAAAGCCGCCTTTCGGTAGAAAAGAGAAAAAAGAAAAAAATATTAATAGAGGGAGAAGGCTAGCGGCACGGGAGAGGAAGGAAGAGAAAAAAGAAAAAGAAGGAAAGTGGATTGAGAGAAAAGGAAACAAAAAAAAGGAGGTTGCTGCTGGGATTCGAACCTGGGTGGACAAGGAGGAGAAAAAGGGGATGGTCCATTAGGCTGAAGATGATTTTGTTTTATGAGGCTAGATCTTTTAATAAATAGTTAGTCTTAATGCTAAGAAGAAAAAAAGATTGTGCACCGCACGAGTCGAACTCGGGTGATACAAGTTAGTGTCGGAGGACAGTATCAGTGATTTAGACGAAGCTTTGGCATATTATAAGGGTAGAATATTTAAGACTTATAATTGCAGTATAAAAAGGGGGTATTTTAAGTATTAATTAATAGATTTAGTAAAAATAAAATATAAGGATGTGATTATTAAGTGATACTCTTTATTACGAAGTTGTTAGGTTCAAATAAAGAGCAAATAAAAATTTAAGTGTTCGGTTCAAGGAAGTGGTCTAACTCCCTTTTGTGTAGTTGTGAAATTGTTTTACAAGATTTGTATTTTTACGGAAGTTACGTTTTAAATGTCTACTTTGATATGAAATCGGATCATGTAGAAGTATGTTGTGCCTTACAAGTATGTGCTTTATGTGAAATTATTGATGATATATGATTTGCGAAACGAGCTTGTTTTGTACTCTTGAATAGATTAATCTGGTGACGCATGTGCAGTCCGTTGGATATAGTGCCAACCGATCTATTGGCTAAAGTACCGACTAGCTTATTGACTGAAGTGTCGTCCGGTCTATTAACTATTGAGTGCCGACCAGACTATTGACTGATGTATCGGTTGGTCTATTGACTAAAGTATAGACCGGTTTATTGACTATTGACTCGGGCGGACGGTATAAGACATTTAAGAGCTATCGAAAAGAGCTATAGCCATGGAAAAAGTATTATAATTTGTTTAAATGTGGGAAACTTGACGTTTTGTTTTATTTATTATGCGAAAACGTTGTTAATTGAAAACTTGTTTCCCGGCATACATGATCTCACAGAAGGTAGTTAGATTACTTACTGAGCATTTTTTTTGTTCACATCACCACTAATAATTTTTGCATATGAGAGGGACTATGAGTACGTTTACGTTGAGGAAAACGATGAGTGGGGATGGTGAAGAAGATCAGAAGATAGCTTCCAAGATTTAAATTATTGTTAGAGTTTGAATTTTAGTGAGTATTTCTAAACTTAGTTCGTTAGAGTTATTAGCGTGGACCAGTTGTTACAGCGGTATAATATTTTTTATGGATGATTATTTTAGATATTTATTGAGTGACTTTAGTTATTTTTATTGAGATATATTTACTTAATTAATGGGGTATTAACGTAAGCATGACGATATAAGAAAACCTTGCACATCTTGAAAAAGGTATACAACGGATGTGAAGTTTCGAGTAGTAGGCTCGGGGCGTGACATTTTAAGTGGTATCAGAGCATGTTTTTAGATCTAAGTATTGACCATACTTGATAAAGAATGATTTATTAATGAGACGATAGATAATAAGAAATGATTTGTAAGGTTATGATTTATATATGTTATAGAATATATTTAGAATGTATGTAAATTAATTTAGATTATGCTTATAGGGTATTTGACTATCTTAGATTGCCTCATGCATATTTGTTTACTTAAAATAATGGATGAAAACTCCTTGTATTAAATATATTCTGGAGATAACGTTATTTTACTGTTTTGTAGAAAAAGACTCCTTGGAGAAATAATAATATCCCTAACCAAAAACAAATGCGTTTCCACAAGAATTCATGAACGCAATGGTGCAGTTTGCCCAGGCCTTTTAAACGGTGCAAGCGAACTCACAACCTCAAAATGGGACTCGACACTACTATGAAGGCATGAGAGCGTACACGTGCCGACCTTTGACGGTAATTCTGGCCCTGACAAAGCTGAAAATGGATATGTGAAGTGGAGAATAATTTTTTCTTACTCCAAGTTCTGAAGAGATGAAAGATTTGGTGATCAAGCCCTTCTTGGTCGGAGAGGCTGATAAATGATGGTCGGCTACTGAGCCAAATATCCCTACACTGGTCACATAGACTAAATTCAAGACTGAGTTTCTCAAGTTCTAATTTCTCTCATTAATGCACTTGCAAAAGATTGATGCTTTTGAATCGCTAAGACAAAGACCTATCATGATAGTTTCTGATTACGCAAACAGATTTAATGCACTAGGTCGGTTTGTGCCTTCTATGATGGGTAACAACGAATTGAATATGGTTATATTTGAGAGAGGCCTATCTAGCCGAATCAGGACGAGCGTGGTGAATGCCAATGCTCAAAATTCTATAGCATTACTTGATGCTTGCTACAAGGCAAAAGGTGACATCAAGAGGAGAGATGGGGAGAACAAAGGCAAGAGGCCAAGGACTGATGAAACATTGGGCAATCAAGGTGCTGGCAATCCTAGAAGGTGGGTGCGAGTTATAAAGAGGAAGCAAGAGCCAACATTTAGGAGGAACCCCAACACAAGTATGCCCACGTGTGGTACCTGTCATCGTCAGCATTTCGGTGAGTGACGTATAAAAACTGGAACGTGTTTTAATTGTGGCAAGCTTGGATATCTGGTAAGGGACTGCACCGGACCGAGAATGGAACCAAATAAGGACGCACAGCCAAACAGAGAGAAACCCAAATTGAATGCACGGGTTTATGCCATGACTGACGTAGAGGCTCATGGGACAAATGAAGTTGTTTCAGGTATGTTTTTACAAATAGTATTATGTACATGTTTGTTAATAGTTTGCATTTCATTCTCTTATCGCTGTGAATATCAAATACTTGCATAATTGCCTTTGTCTTAGATGCTCTTTTGGTAAACAAACTTCCTGCGAATGTTCTATTTCATAGTGGCACGAGCCACTTTTTTGTCGTCAAGAAATTTGTTAATTATCTTAACAATTGCTCTGAGTGTTTAGAGAACCCTTATCGAGTATTGGCTGCCGGAGACAAAGTGTTAGTATCACATTATATTTACAAGGACTGCAAAGTAGAGCTTGACGATCATATGTTGGATGCCAACCTGATACCGATTCAGCTGAGTGATTTCGACGTCATACTAGGAATGGATTGGTTGGCCAAATATCATGCACAAATTGATTGACGGCAAGAAAAAGCACTAATCGATGACCCTGCAAAGGGGGACATCTGCTTCCAAGGAAATACAAAAATAAGGAAAGATCGCAAAAAAAGTGTACTTAACAACTATGAAGGTGTACAAGGCTCTCAGGAAAGGAGATGAAGGATATTTGGCATATGCCATTGATTCTGAGAAGACGATCCCTTCCATGGATGACATTCATATAGTGAATAATTCAAAGATGTCTTCCTTGAAGAACTACCTGGTCTATCTCCTGACTGATTAGCCGAGTTTGAAATTAAGCTGGCATCCGGGGCTGAACTCATATAGAAGGGTCCATATTGAATGGCACCCGCTGAACTCAAAGAATTGAAGGAACAATTGGAAGAGTTGTTAGACAAGAAGTTTATGAGACCAGTGTTTCATCTTGGAGAGCACCGGTGTTGTTTGTAAAGAAGAAAGATGGGGGTTTGGAGCTATGTATTGATTATCAGGAGCTCAACAAGATCACGATTAAGAAAAAATATCCGCTCTCACGAATTGATGACTTGTTTGATCAGTTGATAGGTGCGAGGGTGTTTTCTAAGATCGAATTGAGATCAGGATACCACCAATTCAAAATCACGGGAGAGGATATTTCTAAAACCGCATTTCGTATGAGGTATAGGCACAATGAGTTTTTGGTAATGCCTTTTGGTTTAACAAATGCACCGGCGACATTTATGGACCTGATGAACACAGTGTTCAGGCCACAATTAGATAAATTTGTGGTGGTATTCATTGACGAAATTCTGATTTACTCTCCAAGTGAGGAAGCTCGTGTAAAACACCTCAGAGAAGTTTTAGGAATTTTACGAGAAAAGAAGCTTTATACTAAGTTCAACAAGTGTGAATTCTGGCTTAAGAGTGTGATGTTTCTGGGTTATGTGATTTCTGAACAAGAGATTTCTGTTGATCCAAAGAAGATTGAAGCAATAACTGATTGGCCTAGACCAACTAACGTCATGAAAGTAAGAAGCTTTCTGGGGTTAGTAGGTTATTATCGCAAATTTGTGAAAGGATTTTCTACCATAGCCGTCCCATTGAGCAAGTTAACCCAAAAGCATGTGATGTTTGAGTGGACGCGAGGATGTGAAAAGAGCTTTAACGAAATGAAAGAAAGATTGACTTCTGCTCCAATTTTGGCTCAGTTTTCCTAGATCGAAGGTTTTGTGATTTTATAGTGATGCCTCGAAGAATGGTCTAAGTTGAGTTTTAATGCAGAACAGAAGAGTTATAACGTATGCCTTAAGAAAACTAAAGCTCTACGAGAGGAATTATCCGACCCATGACCTGGAATTAGCGGCAGTGGTGCTTGCCCTTAAAATTTGGAGACATTATTTGTAAGGTGAGAGATGCGAAGTCTATATAGATCATAAGAGCCTGAAGTACTTGTTCACACAAAAAGGAGCTCAATATGAGAGATCGAATGTGGCTAGTGCTGTTGGAAGACTATGACTTGACTATAAATTACCATCCTGGAAAAGCAACTAGGGTGGCAGACGCTCTCAGTCGGAAGGCTAGGAAGCAGCCTCTAGAAAGAGAAGTAGAGGAATTTGACCTAAACATTGTGGAATCTACCGCCAACACTTTGGCAGCATTAGTCATATCTCCTATGTTGATAGAATGGATAAAGGAGGCCTAGAAAGACGATGAAGGTATATTGAAAGTCATGGAGAAACTCAAAGCTGAATAGGTCGAAGGGTTCCAAGTGAATAAAGACAAAAGTCTTTTGTATCAAAGAAGATTATGTGTGCCTAAGTTAGATAATCTGAAGAATGAATTATTGAAAGAAGCTCATCATTCGCGATTATCGATTCATTTAGAAGCAACCAAGATTTACAAAGACCTTAAGGAGAATTATTGGTGGAATATGATGAAAAGAGAGATAGAGGAGTATGTAGCAAGATGCTTAGTATGCCAGCAAATGAAAGCATAACACCAAAGGCTAGAGGACTTCTGCAACCTTTAGAGATTCTGGAATGGAAGTGAAAACACATTACGATGGATTTCGTGGTTAGATTGCCAAAGGCCAAGACTGGAAATGATACAATTTAGGTTATCGTGGATCGATTGACTAAGTCACATTTCATGCACGTGTCTAGTAAAACGACCATAGATAAATTAGCGGCGATGTATATGGATCATATAGCAAGCTTGCAGCCGACAAGTATTGTATCAAGTCAAGACCACAGATTCATCTCACGATTTTATACAACATATCAAGGAGTTACGGGTACAAGTTTGAGGTTAAGCATTGCCTTTCACCCTCAAGCTGATGGTCAATCAGAAAGGACCATCTAGGCATTGGAAGACATATTGCGAGCATGTGTTTTGGATTTCAAATGCAAGTGGGATAAGTTGGTCAAACTCATGGAGTTCTCGCATAATAACAGCTACCATAGTGCGATTGGCATGACACCATTCGAGGCCCTTTACGAAATGAAATGCAGATCTCCATTATATTAGGATGAAGTAGGTAAGAAGCTTATCTTTGGACTAGAGTTAGTTGAGCAAACACCAGAAAAGATCAAGATCATACGTGAGAGGCTTAAGGTAGCTCTAGATAGAAACAATAGTTGGGCAGATTCTAAGAGATGACTCTTGAAGTTCAATGTGGGTGAAAAAGTATATCTTAATGTTTGGTCAACGAAAAGAGTCATGAGGTTTGGAGAGAAAAGTAAATTAAGTTCAAGGTACATTGGACCATATGAAATATTTGAGAAGATTGGGAACTTGGCATATCGTTTAGCATTACCCCCAGCGTTGTCTCAAGTGCACAATGCTTTCCATGTGTCCCAACTACGGTGTTATGTTTCTGACCAAAGTCACATTCTAGAAGCTCGACCACTAAAAGCAAGAAGCGATGCAACATATGAAGAACTTCCGATATGCATCGTGGATAAGAAGGATCAAATATTGAGGAGAAGAGTAATTCCATATGTAAAATTTCAGTGGATTAATCATACAGTGCGAGAAGCAACAAGGAAAATAGAGAAAGATATGTGAGAGAAGTACCCACATCTTTTTGAATAAGGTATGTAAGTTTCAATGAAGAAACTTTTTGTAAGGGGGTAGAAATGTTATGCTTGGTTTATATATATGTGTGTGTGTGTGTGTGTGTGTGTATATATATAAGATATGGGACGATAAAAGAAAAATAAAAGGGATAGATGATTAATATTATAGAATGAATAATTGCTAGTTGATAAAAGGATACATACATAGTTATAATAGGAAAAGGATACTTGGTACAATCCTAGTAGAGATATTATCTATAAATATGGGATCAACTTCCCTAAATTAAAAACACACACGTGACAAAAAAAGGAAGAAGAGAGAGTGAAGCTCGGCAGAGAGGGAGGAAGAAGGAGAATTTTTTTGGGCAATCAAACGTTATCGAAATCAAGAACCGAAGATGGGTTTTGAATCCTTGCAATTCTACGAACATCTTGGTGGTAAGTATAGAATTATGTTTAGATTTTAATGGCGTATTTTGATTAGTATGTAAAATACTTATTAAGTAATTGTGTAGAATATAGTTTGATATGGGAAATTTATAGGTTGAATTTTTTGGGTTGAATTGTTTAGATTGTTAAAAAAAAAGTGGAAGCGGGCTTTGCCTTTCGGCAGAAAAGAGAAAAAAAAAAGAAAAAAATTAATATAGGAAAAGGAAAGCTGCCTTTCGGTAGAAAAGGGGAAAAAAGAAAAAAATATTAATAAAGAGAGAAGACTGGCGGCAAGAGAGAGGAAGGAAGAAAAGAAAAAGAAAAAGGAGGTAAGTGGGACCGAGAGCAAAGGAAAGAAAAAAAGGAGGTTGCTGTTAGGATTCGAACTTGGGGTTGGGGGGCAAGGAGGAGAAAGAGGGGGCGGTCCATTGGCTGAAGATGGTTGTGTTTTACAGGGATGTATCATTTAATAAAAGGTAGTCTTAGTGCTAGAAAGAAAAAAAAAGTATCCACCGAAGGAGTCGAACTCGGGTACGGGTTAGTGTCAGAGGGCATTACCATTGACCTGGTCGAAGTTTTAGCATATTTTAGGGACAAAATATTATTAAGGCTAATAATTGCAGTATAAAAAATAGAGGGTGTTTTAAGTAGTAATTAATAGATTTACTAAAAGTAAAATATAAGGATGTGATTATTAAGTGATGCTCCTTATTTTGAATTGTTAGGTTCAAATGAAGAGCAAAGAAAAAATTAAGTGTTCGTTTCGAGGTAATTGGTCTCTCTCTTTTGTGTGTTTGTGAAATAGTTTTACAAGATTTGTATTTTTACGAAAGTTACCTTTTAAATGTCTATTTTGATATGAAATCGGATTATGTAGAAGTATGTTATGCTTTACAAGTATGTGTCTTATATGAAATTATTGATGATATATGATTTGCGAAACGAGTATGTTTTGTACTCTTAAATGGATTATACTGGTGCCGCAAATCCGGTCCACTGGATATAGTGCCGACTGGTCCATTGACTAAAGTACCAACCACCCTATTGACTAAAGTGTCGTCTGGTCTATTGACTAGTGAGTACAGATCGGACTATTGGCTGAAGTATCAGGTGGTTTATTGACTAAAGTATCGACCGGTCTATTGACTATTGACTCGGGCGGACAGTATAAGACATTTAAGAGCTATCGAAAAGAGCTATAGCCATGAAAAAAGTATTATAAGTGTTGTTTAAATGTGGGAAACTTGAAGTTTTGCTTTATTTATTATATGAAAATGTTGTGAATTGAAAACTTGTTTCCCGGCATACGTGATCCCACACAAGGTAGTTAGATTACTTACTGAGTATGTTGTTTTGCTCAAACCACCATTTATCATTTTTGCAGATGAGAGGGACTATGAGTACGTTTAAGTTGAGGAAGATGATGAGTGGGGATGGTGAATAAGATCAAAAGATAGCTTTTCTAGATTTAAATTATTGTTAGAGTTTGAATTTTAGTGAGTATTTATGAATTCAGTTCGTTAGAATTATTATTTTTAGTGTGGACTAATTGTTGCAACGATATTTCTTTTGATAGATGATTATTTTGGATATTTATTGAGTGTCTTTAGTCATTTTTATTGAGACTTATTTTTACTTAATTAATAGGGTATTAGCATAAGCATGACGATATAAGAAAACTTTGTACATCTTGAAAAAGGTGTACGGCGGATGTGGCATTTTGAGTAGCAGAGCTCAGGGCGTGACATTTTACTGGGCTTTGTTGAAGTGCGTCTCCCTTGGTCTTTCTGTTCAGGTTCTCGGAGCCAGTACGTACCTGGGCTTGTGTGTATTGCCTTTTGAGGAAGGTTGTTTAACCCTTCTTCACAATTTTGAGAGGTCCTTGTTTTGGAGGTTTTCTTGCTCTTTATTTTCAAGGTTTGGAAAAAACTGTGAAAATTTAGGTCGAGTGGAGAGAGATAAAAAAAGTTGAGGAAGAGGAAGATGAGGCTGGATTGAAGTCCGATGGAGGGTTGTTTGATGTTTTGGCTTGAAATTTGAGAAGCGAGACTATGTTTGAAGATACAAAAATGCCTAAGGGAATTAGGGCTTCGGTCGGTTGAAGTTAAAATGAGAAATGAGAAGTTTTCATATTTTTTTGACAGGTTTTATTATTGCTATCTGAGATGACATCTATTGATGGATGTTGGGACTGACATCTAGAGGGGGACAAATAATGTGTTAGGTGATTCTCAGAAATTTCTAGGTTTAGCTCATACAACTCAGATGCTCTCCAAAATAAGAAATAGAAAGATGAAAACATTGAGTGGAGATATTTAGAGTGGTTCGTATCTCTTTGATTCTACTCCACTAACACTTTGTTTCCAAATAGATTTTTAACAACTTTCTTATTACCTTTAACAAGGAATAAAAAAACAACAACACTTGCACTAACAACTAGTGCGACCAGAGCTACAACATCTAACAACATTTGCCCTAACAACTAGTGGAAGTACAACAACAACAACAACAACAAAAAACAAGAGCCTTGAAGCTTTTCTACTTGCTTCTTCACAACTTCAAAAAAGTTCCGCCTAAGAACTTTTACCAAATGAGTCTTGGGGAAGAAGTATATTACACTTTCAAATAAGTCAATTCACAAGCAAGAGATCAAATATATTTAGTTCCTCTTATGTTAGCCTTCTATTCTCACAATACAGCAACAAAAACAAGCAATAACAACTCAATGGGCTTTAAGCACTTCTGCACCTTTAAGAGTTTTTACAACAATAGAGGATGAAGTTTGAAGAGGATGAAAGTAAAGTAGGTACAAGAGAAGATGTATCATATAGACTACATGTATCAATTGAATCCGCTACTAGCTGATCTTTAGACCATGCTACTCACAATCATTTACCAAGCGCTCAAGGTTATGCTCTGATATCACTTGTTTGGTCCCGACGAGATAACAATCTAGAGGGAGGGTGAATAGATTGTTATCAATTTTCATAATTCTTTTGATTGTTGAGAAATCTTAAATGCAATAATATAGTAAATATATAGAAAGAGAAGAAGATGTGGATTACACAAGATTTATAGTGGTTTGAATCATTTGATTTTACTTCACTACCATTTTGTTCAAAAGTGGATTTATATCAATTTTTTTATTAACTTCAACAAGGAGCAAGAGCTACAACAACTAGTACTACAACTTGTTCTACAACGAGAGCTAAATAGCTTATATCCTTGTACAACAACAATTGCCGCTTCAACAACCACTTCACCCTGACTTAGTGCTTTTACACTTATTTATTCAACAAACCAGCCTTGACCTTCTTCAATTACAATCAAAGACCCAAATCTTCAACGAGTTTTGCTACATGAATTAAGGGCTCAAATTCTATATGCTTGCTCCTTTAACAAACTCAACCATTCTTCTCTAGTTACAAATTAAAGATCAAATCTCAAGAACTTATGCCACCACAAGCAAGTGCTAAGGTCTTTTTACTTGTCTCTTCATATTTTCTCAACAACTAACTAAGAGCTCACCAAAGATATTTCGATTAGAGTTAAGGAATGATGACACATACCAAGCAATCATAAGTGATATAGATTATATAAATAACCTCCACTTTTGAAAGTTACAAGCTCTCAAATGAATGTAAAGATACAATACAAGAGCTATACAATATTGTATTAACTATGCTTACACAGTAAGAGCATGATGAAAGTAAGAAAAATATTTTCTTGATATTTGATATGTCTTTAATATTGAACACACTTTCTCTTATGTAAAATCTTCAACTTGCAGGTCAACAGGCTCCTTTTTCTTTTTAAATTTTACCGACTTTTTCTTTCTTCTATAATCACTTTCTTTCCTGATTTGATGAAGCATTTGCCACCTAAAACACTTAAAAATGATGTTAATATGTGAAAAATAATAATATAAACGTTGATCTAGGGTGGATTGCACTTGATTTGGTTTAAAAAATGAACTCAAACGGTCATATTTTTAAATCTATAAAGTGACATCGGTTGATCGATCTATCCTATTTTAAAGATTGATGTACATTGATCTCTCCTGTTTAGAGATCGATGTACATTGATATCTGTTGTTTAGAGGTCAATGTATAGTTAGAGACTTTTCAGATTTCAAAACAACCTAAATCGATCAATTGATGTCTAATGTTCATAGATCCATGACACTTCTCTTATTTTGTAACATTTGACATTTAATTAGATATATCGATCTATATGAGAGATCGAAGTACATATCGATCAATCAATGTACCTATTTTAGAGATTGATACGCTGCCTTCAACTGAGACATCAATTGATTTATGGAAAGATCAATGATATGCAGAGAATTTCAACTTTGACAAGCTCTACATCAAATCGATCGATGCAGTCTTTTTAGAAATCGATGTATACAGTGATCGATCAATACAAAGATTGATGTATATATTGATCTATCAGCCTTTTCTGTTTAGAGAATAATGTCCTGATTTTCACAGTATTGCTCCCTTACATCATTTTCAGAATCTGTCTCTCTTTTTTGAATTTTTTAATATATTTCTTTGGGAAAATTACCTTTTGCCCCCTGTGCTATGGCTATTCGGTCGATTGCCCTCCTGATGTTTAAAATTACATACATAACCCCCCTGTGCTTTTGGACTGATGAGAAAATGGCATTTCTGTAATTTTTTTCTGCCGGACGTGCTGTAAAGACAAAAATGCCTATATCACCAACGTCTCTGAAAAACGAGGCAAAGATTACAAATGAGGTAATGAATCTTCAAAAAAACCAACAAAATGTAAGGCATCTACCTATCTTCCGTTTGAACCTATCTAACACGCATAAGGAGAAGCTTTGGTGGAAGAAGAATTCAACTAAGCTGAAACTTGCGTTTTAGTTGTGTTTGTAAGCACGAGAAGTTGTTGCTGCAGTCGTAGAAGGAATAGAGAGCCAATGTTTCTTACATAAACAGAGAAACTGCTGCTGATTCTTGCAGAAACAGTGTCTATTAGTAACATGTTAGTTAAAAACGGGAATCTTATGATGTTTTCTTTGCACTGTGTATTTTTTTGGTTTGTCGATGGTAGCTCGTTTGTGTATGGATTCATGTCTGTGTGTGAAAATTGCATTCATGTTGTTGTTGTATATTCTGTTACAGAAGGAATACGTGTACGTAAAAGGATTTGCATGGATGTTGTTGTTGTGTACGTAGATAGATTTGTTAGTTAATGTGTAGTTTAAATGAAATAACTTTAAGTATATGTGGGATGAATGGAGGTAATAAAGACAGCAGAGTAATAGGTGGTAGAAAAATAACCCCCTCGAAGAGGAAAAAAAACCTTTTATGCAAGGACTAAAGGGTCAATGTGCACACAAGTAGAATTGAGCTGTCACAAGATTCTACAAATGTTGGAGCTACAGCTCCAAGGGAATCATCTTCACATTCCGAAGCATTGTTGGATGTAGAACAAATGAAACATATTCAATGCACCCACTTTGAAACTGGTATAGAATCTGAGAGAGTTCAAGGTGATGCAGATCCAGTTAGTACCTTTTGATTCTAGACAGATTCTAGAACCCACTCGTTCAGTTGAATCTGAAGCACAAAGAAATGCTGTACCCGTTGAAGATCCAGGTTAGGATCTTGTTAATTTAGTGATGTGATCCTAAATAGTTACTGTTATTTGTTTGGCTTAAGTATGTGCATTGTACATGTATTTTACTGTTTTTCCATGAATTTGAAGTACAAAGCTGTGAACTTATACTACATGATGATACCGGAAGCATAGAGTTTGGTGACTGGAATGAACAAGTAGAAGATGAACGGGTACTGTTGCATAGGACTGAAGAAGATATGGTGAAGGGATACTGTGATCTTGATTTTGAGGAAGAATTTAGTAAGACAATGTTTGAATTGAGGGTTGGGCAGAAATTTGCATCTGCTAAGAAGTTTAGGGAGGCAATTATTGAGTGGAATATAAGGGGTGAGTATGAAATAAAGTATCAAAAAATGAAGGTACAAGGGTGACAGCTTCATGTGCTAGGGGCTGTGCATGGAGGATTCATGGTTCTAAGATTAGGAAGGAGTCAACCTTTATGATTAAGACATTGAAAGGTGAACATAGCTGTGGGCGGGAATACACCAACAGACACTGTACTTCCTGGTACTTAAGCAAAAAATACAAGCAACACTTCATGGACCACCCTGATGCACACAGTAAAAGTCTTGAAAACCAAGTGAGAAGAGATTTGATGGTTGATGTGAGCCGGTCACAGGTGTATAAGGCAAAACACAAGGCGAAGGAGGACATTGAAGGTTTGGAGATGGAACAGTTCGCACAATTATGGGACTACGCAGAGATGATTAGAAGGATTAATCCTGGCAGTGAAGTACGGATTAAAAGCACTGTATTGGATGAGAGGTCACCTCCAAAGTTTGAGAGGTTATTTGTGTGTTTCAATGCTTGCAGGATAAGGTTTGTTAATAGTTGTAGACCTATATTTGGTCTTGATGGATGTTTCTTGAAAGGTAGCTTAAACGGTCAGCTGCTTAGTGCTATTGTAAGAGATGGAAATGACAATATGTTCCCAATTGCCTTTTGTGTATGTGAAGCAGAGAACTTTAGCAGTTGGAAATGGTTCTTGGAGCATCTGTCAGAGTGTATTGGTAAAAGGACAGACGGCCAACAATACACAATTATAAGTGATAGGCAAAAGGGACTAGTGCATGCTGTTAACACAGTTTTTCCCTCATGCGAGCAAAGGTTCTGTGTTAGGCATATGTACCAAAACTTTAAGCAACAATTTAGTAGTAAGGAAGTGGGTGATCTTCTATGGGCATGTGTTGCTGCCTCACATCCAGGTGATTTCAACAGGCACATGATGGCCCTAACAACTTTGAATGAGGATGCTTCAAAGTGGTTGCAGAATATTCCATCCAATTTGTGGTCAAAGGCTTTTTTCTCTACTTCAAGTAAGTGTGATGTCCTGGTTAACAACTTATCTGAGTCATTTAATGCGAGCATTCTCGAAGCTAGAGAAATGCCAATTATACATATGATGGAGTTCATCATAAAAGCATACAATGGCAAGGATGAATTGCAAGAGGAATGGGATCAATTCTTATGAGGACTCAGTGTGCCCAAATGTGGTTGCAAAGATTGAGAAAATAAAGGCAACTAGTAGAAACTGCGTTGCCATCATGGCTGCAAGAAAGATATTTGAAGTCTCAAGTGGAGCAGGAACATATGTTGTTAGTCTACATACAAGGGAGTGCACATGCAGACTGTTTCAGCTAGTTGGACATCCCTGTAGACATGCAATTGCTGCAATTCAGACGGAAAGGGGGTCACTTCTTAATTATGTGCATTCGTACTACTCGAAGGACATGTATATACAGGCCTATGTACCAGTGTTGTATCTCATACCATCTAGCATCTACTGGGTTCATACCAACTTTTCACCGATCCTTCCACCCGATGTCAGGAAACAAGCAGGCAGGCCGAAGAAGCAAAGGATCAGACAATATGAAGAACTAAGGAAGCACTCGGACCGGGCAACCAAGAAGGGTCTTGTCAATCATTGCAGAAACTGTAAGCAGAAAGGGCACAATGGGAGATCATGCGTCGGTCCTGTACATCCTTCCGCAAACGTGAACAAGGTATTTGTATTTTTGTTTTTTAACATATGTTGTTTATCAAGGTCAGCGTGAATGTTGATATCTTACTGATTTATTAAGTGTTTGTTTGATGCAGAGACAGAGGACAACAAATGCATCAACCAGTGGAGCAGCTAGTTCATCACAAGTATCAGCTGAAGGGTCAACCCCTATTGAACTGAACCTTTGCCTGGGAACACAGCTGTATCGTGAATTTTGCTATGTATCAATTTTGAAATTTGGCTATGTATCAGTTTACTGTTACCATTTTTACTGGTGCACTCTGATTGTGTTGATATGTTATGGGCATATGGCTATTTATCTAAGATTAGAATAAGGATGTTTACTGGTGCCAGCTCTGATTCATTTTGTGTCAACGCATCAAACACCAGGGTATAATGTTTCAGTCGTGTATATGCTGATGCACATTGTGCTTCCAGTCATTGCATCAAACACATTCAAACACATTCAATATTTTAACAATCGCTTGGTAAAAATGCAAAAAAGAAAACACAAACCAATGTAGTGATGGCAAAAAGCAAAGGCAAATTTTTCATTCCCCATTATATTCCAAAAACATCAGCTTAAATAAACTTCATCTACATCTTCTCGCCTTGAACCTAAACCACCATCATGATTAACAACCAGTACCTAGACAAAAATAAACATCTTCACCATTGGGATCAGTCAGATATCAAAAAATCATCAGCATCAGCAGCAATAGCAGAAAATCAGCAGCAGCAGGAAGAAAAAATCATCAGCAGGAAGAAAAATTCAGCAGCAGGAACAAAAATAGCATCAGCAATAGCAGAAAAGAACCAAAAGAAGCAGTAGCAGACAACAACCACAAAAGAACCAAAAACCACCTCCAAAACCACCCCCAGACAAGAACCAAACACCATCATCCTTCACGTAGCTTCATCAGAAGAAAATGCAGCCGCCAAGGCCTTCAACTTTGCCTTCATCTTCGCGTACTTCTCCGTCAGTCTCCTCAACCTGGCCTCCACCTCTTCAACTCTTGCAGCATCATCATCTTGCTTTTCAGAAATCCAGTAGTAATTATCCCAGAGCTTCCCGATCTCCACTTGTTCGTCATATAAATTCCTCTCAACTCCCATTCTGGGAGATACAACAGATTCTTCCACAAGCTCTTTTGGATGAGGTATTTTGCTTGGTTTCCTGGGTGCACTCGGACCCTCACCGGGATTTATTTTCTGCTTCTTCACCGGATGAGGCTGAGGGTTCTTGGAATCCATTTTCTCTTTTTCGTACAAGGCAGTTGGAAAAGCAGAGAGGTTGATTGTGATGTGAAGAAATAGTTGAAGGGCTGGGCTATTTATAACCAGTACAGGGAGGTTACCCATTCATGAACAAAACTTTTGGTATTCTCAAGAAGATTTTTGGCATTCTCAAAAATCCATTTAAGAGAAAGGGGAATGCATGTCTTCATACTAACAGTCTTTTCTTCTCAAACAATACACCATCATTACTAACATCGGGATAGACATCAGACATAGTCCATTGCATTTTGTAACAGCTCAAACAAATGCAATTAAACAGCATCTCATTGCACACACCACCAAATAACCTTCAATTCTCCCAATGCAAATCATTACAACAAATTAACGTGCATCTTGCTGACACTCAGCATGCGAACCACATCTGTTAAACAACACCATACTTGCACTCAACAACACTACATAATCATCTCAAATACATAGAAACAACTAGGGAAATCATAGCTACACCTACAGACACACACATCATCATTTTCACTTGCGTGATGCTTTTCTTGATCAGCATTACTTCAAAATCAGTTCCTCTTGAAATGTTCATCTCCTCAATGTCTTCATTGCGTGTAAAATCTGATTGCACAACACTTTCCACGCCTATTGGGTTGCACCACTTCCAGAAATCACATTTACCTACGTCACACACGAAGTGCATCCTGCCTTTTGAAGGTCTTTCCGCCCTCACAATTCTGATATCAGCATCTATTCCACATTTGCATCTCATTTGAACATACCTCGGATACTTACATCCACCACCCACGTAGCCATCATAGATGTTACAAGAAGATCTGTCCATGGTAGCTTCAATCTGAGTATGGAGTTTAACACCTTCAATATGCAGAAGAAATGCAGAGAGAAGGCATGAACGGGCAAGGGGTTGTATTTATTGAGACTTAGGTGATTTTGTTAATCAGTTTAACATGACCTTTATGTTGGGGAGGGGTACATTAGTCCAAGATTAAGCAAGATTAATTTACATTTTAAAATAGCCACTTAACGGGCGCGTGTCATGCACGTCTGGCAGAAAAAAATTACAGAAATGCCATTTTCTCATCAGTCCAAAAGCACAGGGGGGTTATGCATGTAATTTTAAACATCAGTGAAGCAATCGACCAAATAGCCATAACACAGGGAGGTAAAAGGTAATTTTCCCCTATTTCTTTTCTAATATTTCAAAAATTGAAACATTCATACCACAGCATCCTTAAAATGAAATTTCGCATTGTCTGTTTCTACGTCAGGTAGTTGATAGCGTTTTCAGACTCTATTTCTTTGGGGAGGTCAGATTACCGCTTATTGTTCTTTAATCCCATTTAGCTCAAAAATGACTGTTTTGCCCTTTTTTAAATTCTGAATTTTTGGTCAACTTAATATCTCTCCGAAGATTCAAAATTACTCTTATGTTTTGTAAATCACAATAATGTAGGTGTGATAATACCAGTATTAATACACCGGATTCAATTAGAACTTCGAAGTTAAGCGTGCTTGGGCGAGAGTAGTACTAGGATGGGTGACCCTCCGTGTTGCAAATCACAATAATGCAAAAAGCATAACAGAAAAAAGATCATAAATAATTAAAGAGCGTTCCCAGTATATTAAGCTCCGGATTTTGCGCAGAATCCGAGGACTCGTGACTTCAAGGTTACAAAGCAGTAACCTAACCAAAGAAAGAAAGATAGAAAAAGTGATTTTTTTCTATAATTAAAAAGTATAAATAAAAAGAAAGATAGAAAAAGGATTTCGTGTTATGTTATATTTGTCAAGGACAGTCAAAATTAAAACTTTATGACAGATGATAGAAAAAATATGTAGGATGATCTCTTTATCACATCTTTTATTTCATATCCTCTCACGATAAATGATATCATAATATATATATTAGTTCGACATCATTTGAATACGTATGTTATTATTTCATTTAATATATAAAAGATATGGTAGATGTTAAAGGACGGCTGATCTCTTTCATATATATCTCCAACTGTTACATATATACATTTTTTTGCTTTTTTGGAAAAGAAAAGGAAAGTGGAACACGTTGAAGCAGCATCGTGAAGTAACAGTGGCGCATTGTCAGGTAATGGCGCAGTGGTACCCTAAGGCGGGATAGGATCCCCTCACCGCAAAGGGGTGCGGTGACGCGTGACCGCGCGACACGTGGCAGCAAAGGAGGTTGGTGAGGCTAGATGCAGGTGACCCTCATCTAGCCTCACCACCCTCCTTGCTGCCACGTGTTGCGTGGTCACAAAGGGGGTGAGGAAAGTGGGGGTGAGGAGTTCCCAACCCCCCTAAGGCTCACTTTCCAGCAGGCGACAGCCAAAATGGGCCGTTGGGAATGCGATTCTTGACAAAATCATTCTTAACTAAAGACGTTTATGGTGTATTAATTTCTTGCATTTGCGAAAGATTTAAAGAGAAGCCTGATCGTTTCGGAATTTGATGTACGCAACCTTATCCTATACTTTGTTTTTGGGCAAAAGATATTTTTCGCGGCTCGAACCCTTGACCTCAAAGTCACAAAGTAGCAACTTTACCAGTTGCTCCAAGGCCCGCCCTCAAAAAATCATCCCTAACTGATTCCTTAAATATCTTTTGTTCAAAGTTTTTTTTTTTTTTTTTTTTTGCTTCAATCATCTCCTTCAGCCTTTTTTCTTCTCTCCTCCCTTCATTCAACTATTTTCTTTGGATACAATGGGTATTTGTGTTGGGGTTGCGGAACAGCAGAAACAACCACGACGATTGTTAACAAGAACGCACAATCACGCAATTGTGATACGAACATAATGAACAATAATCAAAGAAATAACAAACGAAGAACACACGATTTTTACGTAAAAAAATCCTCAAGGGGAAGAAAAACCCACGGCGGCGGCAAGCCAAAAAATTCACTATCAACCAACTGAGATTTTGGTTACATCAATTCTGCGTCTAACACGGGATTTTATAGAGAGAAAAGGATCAACATGATTTATGGAATTCTCCTTTTACAATGCTACATTACCATGAAAAGGACTCTATCAGATATTCCTTATAAGAGATAAATATTGAGAGTTTGACTCAGACCAGGATTTCCTTCAATCAAATCTCCAATCAAGGAATATTCCATCCCGTAAACTTCTGATGTTCTGCCGAGCTGCGCTGGTGTATAGCTCAGCCCCTGTGCAGCTCAGCTCAGCACGACAGTTGTTGAGTTCTCCAAGTTCTATCCAGGTTAGCTTAAGTTCAGCACGGCAGCTCAGCTTGGCTGCTGACTTCAGTTCCACCGAACTTAACAAAAAATCTCCCACTTGGAACTGGCCTTAACTTCAACGCGTTTTGAAATTTCCTCCTCTCTAACTGCCGCCCCTTAGCACTTTGATCGAGGAACAAGATCCAGAGAAGCTTTGCAGAGTTCAAGCTTCTCTTTTGGAACAATCTTCATCATCATGTCTGCTGGATTCTGGCTGGTATGGATCTTCTCCAAGTCGAACTGTCTTCCTTCAAGCATATCCCTTATGTAGTGATATCTGATGTCGATATGCTTTGATCTTGCGTGATAAGCAGAGTTTCTGGCCAAGTGTATTGCACTCTGATTGTCACTAAATAGCTTGCAGCTGATCTGTGGGTGCCGCAACTCATTTAGTAAACTCTTCAACCACACCAGTTTCTTGGTAGCTTCAACTGCTGCGACGTACTCAGCTTCCGTTGTTGACAATGCTATAATCTTCTGCAACCTCGATACCCAGGTGATTGCAGCACTTCTGAGCTTAAAAACATACTCAGCAGTACTCTTGCGTTCATCAACGTCTCCAGGCATATCAGAATCTACAAAGCTGAGCATGTTTAGATCATCGTTGCCGAACTGCAGTGTCAAGTCTTGTGTTCCAAATAAGTACCTTAGTATTCACTTCACTGCAGCCCAATGCTCAGGACCTAGATTAGACATGAATTTGCTCAAAACTCTCACTGCATGGGACATGTCTGGCCGGGTGCACACCATGGCATACATCAAACTACCCACGGCTGAGGCGTAGGATACTTTCTTCATGCGTTCAAGCTCATCCTTCGTCTGAGGAAATTGCTTCCCTGATAAATTTTTAAATTGACATGTCAGAGGTGTTGACACCTGTTTTGCATTCTCAATATTGAACCTTTTCAGCACCTTAGAGATATAATCTCTTTGGCTCAGCCTCAGCAACTTGATTCTTTCTATCTCTTTCAATAAAAAGTCCCGTATTTTCTTAGCTGGACCGAGGACCTTAATGGAGAATTTCTTGGCCAATTGTTCCTTCAGCTTGTTGATCTCATCAGTGCTTCCCCCTGCTATCAACATGTCATCTACATAAAGTAGCAACATAATATACGAATCTTCAAACTTCTTGAAGTAACACCAGTGATTGCCATGACAGCGCTTGTAACCGACCTCTGTCATGAAGTTGTCAAACTTCTTATAACACTGCCTCAGAGCTTGTTTCAATCCGTACAAGCTCTTCTGTAATTACATACCATGTTTTCTTTACCGGGTACCTCATAGCCCTGTGGCTGCATCATGTAGATTTCTTCTTCTAAATCTTCGTTAAGAAAGGTTGTTTTAACATCAAGCTGTTCTAGGTGCAGATCTTCTGCGGCTGTGATGCTAAGGATAGTTCTGATGGTTGACAGCTTGACCACTGGTGAAAAGATTTCAGTGAAGTCAATCCCGGCTTTCTGTTCGAAGCCCTTCACAACAAGCCTTGTTTTATACCTTTGAGTGTCGTCAGCTTCTTGCTTCAACCTATACACCCATTTGTTCTAAATTGCTTTCTTCCATGGTGGCTTCTTTACAATATCCCAGGTGAAGTTGCTCTGCAGAGAGTTCATCTCATCTTCCATGGCTGTCCTCCAGTCTTCACTTTTGTCAGAGCTCATTGCTTCTTCATAGTAGCTCGGCTCATCATAGTCAGTGAGAAGCAAATAATAAAGTGAAGGTGAGAACCTGGTGGGGGCAGTAATGGTTCTCCTCTCTCTCTCTCCGAACAGCAATAGGTGGTGTAACTTGCTCCTCTGGAGCTTCATCTCCTGCAGTGGGTACCTCAGCAGTTTGATCTGCAGGTTTGCTCAGCTCGGCATGACCAACATCACTTTGCTCAAAATACTTAGGTTTTACATGTTACTTCTCTTCCTTTAATCTGTCCTTTTAAAACACGTTTTCATTGAAAACTATATCCTTGCTTCTGATCACCCTCTTTCCTACATGATCCCATAGTCTATAACCAAAACTGTCACCACTATAGCCAATTAGAAAGCATACCTTGGACTTGGGGTCAAGTTTTGTTCTTTCATTTGGTTTCAGCAGTGCGTAAGCAGTGCAACCAAATATTTTCACATGGTCAAGTGAGATGTCCTTTCTAGTCCACACTTCTTCAAGAAGTTTACAGCCAATTGTGGTAGACGGACCCCTGTTGATGAGATAGACACCAGTGCTCACCGCCTCAGCCCAAAAGGATGTTGGCAGATCAACATGTGTCCTCATACTTATTGCTCTTTAACAGATGGTTCTGTTCATCCTTTCAGCAACACCGTTATGTTGAGGTGTTTTAGGCACAGTCTTTTCTCTTATAATCCCGTTCTGGACACAATAGTCCTCAAACTCCTTGCTGTAGTACTCTCCACCATTGTCTGACCTCAAACACTTCATCTTCAACCCTGTTTCGTTCTCAACAAGACTCCTCCATCTTTTAAAGACTTTGAATACGTCAGACTTGTGTTTGATAAAGTGTATCCACAACTTTCTAGTTGAGTCATCAATGAAGGTAACATAATAACGAGAGCCATCCAGTGAAGGCACATCTGAAGGCCTCAAACAGCTATATGCACAAGCTCTAACTTTTCAGCTCTGAGACTTCTTTTGTGCTTAGAAAAACTTACATCTTTCCGTTTCCCAAGCACACAAGATTCACACAGTGGCATATCAATATTTGACAAACCTTCCAGCTTCCCTTTGGACGCCACTACCCTCATCTCCTTGACACTCATGTGTCCTAGTCTTTGGTGCCAGAGCTCGGCGTAACTAGCCGGGTGACTGCATTCACCGAGCTCTTATTTGAGAATTTGTAAAGAGTCCTAGCTCTCAATCCCTATGCCATAACTAAGGATCCCTTGACTAACTTCCAGTGTGTTTTGCTGAGCCTTCATTCCAGGTCGGAATCATTAGCCAGTTGTGTTATTGAAATCATGTTCTTAGTCAGCCAAGGTACGTGTCTTTCTTGCAGCAGCTTTAGCTGCATTCCATCTGGTAAGGTTAACATGATGTCCCAGGAATCATCATCCCCGAGATATATATTTTCAAAATTACCAGTTTTGTAATTTGTGAAGTACTCTTGGTTGGAGGTGGCATGAAAAGAGGCTCCAGTGTCGAAGATCCAAAGAGCGTAAGCTTGACTTTCACAGCTCAAGACCAGGCCATCACTTTCAGATCCGGATGCTTGTGACACATGAATTTCATTTCCATTCTTGTCGGTCTGATCAACCTTCTTCTTGACTCTGCAATCACGCTTGAGGTGGCCCTTCTTCATGCAATTCCAGCAGGTCAGATTTGAGCCTTTTGACTTACTCTTTCTTGACTGAGATCTCTCACTGCCTCTGTCATTGCCCCTTTTGGCAGATCTGCTGTGTTCAGCGCGGCACTAGAACTTTCAGTGCTACTATTATTCCTCCTCTTCGAATCTTCATCAAGTAGCACATCTACCATATTCTCAAACTTCAACGTACTTTCTTCAGATGAGTTGCTCACAGCCATGACAACTCCGTCCCAACTGTCAGGTAAACTTGACAGTATCACCAAGGCCAGAACCTCATTGTCAAAGACAATCCCAACCGACTCAAGTTGACTAGTAATCGTGTTGAACTCACTTAAGTGTTCCTGCATCGTTTTGGTCTTAGTTTTCTTCATGTTGAAAAGTCTCTTCATCAGATGCACCTTGTTAGAGGTAGATGGCTTTTCATACATCCTCGTCAGGGCATTCATTACGTCTTCTGTGGCCTTTTCTTTTGAGATATTGAAGGCTACGACCTGAGTTAGGGACAGTCTAATGGCACCAAGTGCTTTACGATCCAGAATTTCCAATTCTCGATCCGTCATGTCAGTAGGCTTCATCTCCATCCCTTCAAGAGGCAGATATAGATCTCTCTGATATAGATAGTCTTCAACATGCATCTTCCAAAAACCGAAGTTTGATCCATCAAATATATCAATTCTTGATTTACTATCATCGGCCATTGCTCCCACTCGAACAGAAAACCTTGTGGCTCTGATGGGGTTGCGGAACAGCAGGAACAACCGCGACGATTATTAACAAGAACGCACAATCACGCAGTTGCAATACAAACGTAATGAACAATAATCAAAGAAAACAATAAACAAAGAACACACGATTTTTATGTGAGAAAACCCTCAAGGGGAAGAAAAACCCACGGCAACAGCAAGCCAAAAAATTCACTATCAACCAACTGAGATTTCGGTTACATCAATTCTGCGTCTAACATGGGATTTTATAGGAAGAAAAGGATCAACATGATTTATGGAATTCTCTTTTTACAACGCTACATTACCATGAATAGGACTATATGAGATAATCCTTATAAAAGATAAATATGGAGTGTTTGACTCAGACCAGGATTTCATTCAATCAAATCTCCAATCAAGGAATATTCCATCCCAAAACTTCTGATGTTCTGCCGAGCTGTGCTGGTGTATAGCTCAGCTCGGCATCGCTGCTGTGCAAGAGAACCTCTGCGGTGCAGCTCAGCTCAGCATTATTCAGCTCAGCACGACAGTTGTCGACTTCTCCAAGTTATATCTTGGTTAGTTTAAGTTCAGCATGGCATCTCAGTTTGGCTGCTGACTTCAGTTCCATCAAACTTAACAATTTGGCATAGCTTAATAAGTTCTTCATAGAAAATAAGTGTTTATAAGCACATTTGTTTGGCTTATAAGCATTTTTGTACATTTTGTTGGAAAAATTTGTTACGCATTTGGATGAAGTCGCTTATAAACACTAACGTGGTTGGATAACTAAATGCTTTATGCTTAAATATGTACAAAATGACCGTAATGGTAAATTAACATAAAAGGTGAAATAATATTCAAGGGATAGTAAAGTAATTCTAGTTGGACAAGCTTGTTTAATTTATAGGTGCTAATAATTTGGGGATACCAACTACTGATTTTTAGCTTATAAATACTGTAATTGCTTGTAAGCAAATTTGGCTTTACCACCTACAAACACTTCACACGGGAAAAATAACAAGCTTATAAGCTAAACAAAATACCATCTAAATCTAAAGGATACTTATTATGAAATTGGGTAAATGAGTATTTTATAAATTCATCATCTTTTATAATATGCTAAATTGCTAACTAGGTGTCGAAACAAGTGCATTTTTAAAAGAGACCATTTCTTTCTAACATGGATTTTCTCTTCGAAACGAGGCGATTAGTTAAAAATAATTCAATTTATGATGTTATTTATGCTGGTAAATATAGAGTCGGAAGTCATACTGGTAGCAAACTCATGATCCTGGATGAATGTATTGTTTGCCTGCCTCTCATCCTACTCAGACCCTAGCGATCATTTTTTGCTATCGTTTTGATTTACTGGATACAGTTGTTGTTGTTGTAATTTATGTTGTTATTTCAATATGGTTTCTTCATGTTCAAATCAAAGTAAGGGTGTGCCAGAGACATATTGCTAGCAATATGTTTTAAGCACGTTTTATTCAATATGACATACCGTTTTTTCATGTCCAAATCAAAGTAAGGGTGTGCCTAGCAATATGTTTTAAGCACGTTTCAATAATCACATCAGGGGTAATTTCTGCCAATCACCCTGGTAGTACACCCATTTTTATCCCAATTTTTTACTCTCATATTTGTTCTTTGTAGTTTTTTTTTTTTTTATAATCCTTTTGACAGCTAAATTTTCATAAATTTACCGACTTAGATGAACTTATAAGTTGAAAAATAAGAACCTGTTTCTTTGACGTTTCTTATTAGTTGAAGAAAAGGACTTGGAACATTTGATGACGACAATCTAGCAAACGTCATTGTTGGATGATTCCTTCAACAAGTGTAGCAATATATTTTTTCACCTTAAGTACATTTCAACTGAAATTAATTCTATGATGCAACTATTGTAACGATAACAATTGTATTAAATAGAGCGGTAAGATGAAATAAATTTAATTCTGTCTTAGCTAAAGACCCTCAATTGACTTGACTGAGTAGCATTTTTCTTCTATAAGACTCGATTTCGAGTACTCTTATCTAAAAGAACTCATTACGGTCTTACTTTCAAATGTTAAAGACGTTCGAGTTCGAATACTCTTATTAAAAAGAACTCATTATTGTATTATTTGAAAGATGCCTAAAGGACAATTAGTTACCATTGTTGCCATCACCTGATTACAACTTATTTCACACACTTTCACCATGAAATGTCACATTCACTGAAAATATTTACTGGATTTTCGCCTTCAAAATTTATTATAACACGCTAGTCAAACATGTGCAATATGATAACTTTTACCATTTTGTTCCTCCAAAAATTGATAAGGGCCATCCAACCAAAAACAATTTATATTCAAAATGGAAAAATATGTTTTTTATTCAATATTCATATCCTAAGAATGTGCAAATGATTTTTTTGGTTTTGCAATCTTGTTTGAACTAGTATTAGGACGTGATTGGATGAAATAGATAAATGAATGGGATAATTTTGAGAACATTGTCCCACATTAACCAATTTGAAAAAAAACACATAGAAAAATATATAGGTGTACGAGAATAAAGTACCACCATCCATTCTCTTAAAGTTTTGAGTGGATATGTGTATTATCTCATATAAACTCAAGTTTCAACATGGTATCAGAGCCAATTTAAAATGTAAACTCATAACTTGCCTGTCTTATAGTTGATCATCTATTGTCTCCCCTCATCCAAGTTTAGATGTTCATGCCTAGCTTGCGGCTTGTGATTGAAGGAGGGTTCTAAGGCTCGTTTATATGTCAAGCCACATTGCCACGTGAAGGCGGATGTTCAGAATATTGTCACACATAGTCAGTTTGAGAAAAAAAATACATAGGTTATATAAAAATAAGGCACCACCATGCATTGCCCTATGTTTTGTGTCAATATGAGCCTTAGCTCATATAAACCCAAGTTTGAAAAGAGAAACATATTTCACTTAAACTCAAAAAGATTACTAGTCACAAGAAAGGAAATACGTTCTCTTCAGAGCCAACGTATGGCTAATAGAATGCTTTATTTTTATGTGAAAAATTTTCCTTCACTCTTTTGAGGCCTCTATTTGAAGATTAAATGGAAAAACGACTATTTTGATAAAAAAAAATTTATATTAAATAATTTTATCGTTGAAAATGAGTTATAAATTAGGTTTAATTTCGAGGTTGCTATAGAACTTTTGGTGATGATTTTTCGACGCCAAATAGGAAACAAGAGTGGTTACCTTGTAGTCTCTTCGAGGAATCTTTCATCAGGTAAGAATCCTAGGCTATTGTTATAGTTTTTCTTAAAACCCTTTTCGCTCTATTTAAGCTTTTCTTTTCTTTTTTTTTTCATTGATTTTCGAAATAAAACCCTCACAGATCACAATTTATTTATCGAACGAATTCAACAAAAGTTGGAACAAAAAAGCACTACTCACTAGAGCAAAAAAAAAAAAAAAAACTATATTTGTAAAGCATTATATAGCTATCATTTGAGTCGATAGCCACAATCAAATGGATTAAGATAAGCAAGTAAAACTCATATGATTTCTTCCTTTTTATGCACTTTTTTTTTCTCCTCTTCCAATTACTGATGTTATGAAAGGCCTTGATTTCTTGGCTGTTAGTGCATGAAATCCAACTTTTATCTTTTGGACATTCTGATACCCTTTCAAAGATCTAAATTTCAGTGAAACACTTTATCCCAAATGGTTGGATTAGGTCTTTCCTGGGTCATCATCTTGTCCCACTACTAAGCCCCCCACCCCACCCCACCCCACCCCACCCTTTTAATAAATCCAACAAAAAAACTGAATTGTAATCTATTATTTATGCTGGGTTGTAAATGATTAATATTCCCATACCCTAAAATTGGAAAGTCATCCTTTGAAACTATACCTCATTTCTCATTAGCTTCTTATAAGGGCGTTCCGGGTACAGTAGGCTTCCGTGTTTGCGTAGGGTCTGAAGAGTGGTCGGATCGCTTCTCGATCTGATGTACACAGCCTTACCTTACACTTTATGCAAGAAGCTGTTCCACGTCTCGAAACACATGACCTCAAAGTCATAAAGTAGTAATCTTACTAGTCAGCTTCCTAATTACTATTTAATCAGGACATGTCCCTTCTCTAATGCTTCTATCAAATTTGGAAGAAATGAACACATACGGATATGTTGTATATGCTCAGAGTCACACAAATCCTTACATGAATTTCTTTGATATTTTTTTTCGTTTGCAATTTATTACTAGAATGTTTGTTCTCTATATTTTATTTGGTCTAAAATTTATTAAATATCTTGTTTTCTCCACGACTTTAAATACTTTGTGTCTAATTTTAAATCCTGCAATGTCCAACATGTTCCTCTTTGAATATAATAATCATAGTATCACACATATGTCCTCAATTCATTATCCACCATGGGTCACTAAAACCTTCTTTCCACTCTGTTGATAACTTATCTAATTTGTCTTTTCACATATCGGTTTTTTCGACTCATACGCTGATACGTGTCTGACGACGTACATTTACAAACTAAATAGATCAATAATAAGGTTATACAAAACACCAGGAACTTGTTTCCTCCCTCTCTATCCCGCTGCACATCTTATTTATGCGATTCGACTCATTTGACTTTATTATACGCTCATCTAACACTACTCTCACTCATTATTGATATCCATAGCTTACCGTTGATATTCTACTCGTTAATAATCACTTATTTTTTGATTATCAAGGGTAATCGATTTCTTCGACTAATACGCTAATCAACACTATTCCCATTAATTATTGATTTTCATAATTTACTATGTATATTGTACTCGTTAATCATCTCTTGTTTTATGATCTTCATTTAAAACTCGCCTAGAAGATATTAAAGAACAGTAAAATTTTGTAGAAGAAAAGTATAGAGTGATACAACGAGTACTATGATCTTTGCACAGCAGGCTCCACAAGTCTTCACAAAACAAAGTGGTAGTTTGCTGATGCCTAATAGTCCAGAGTGTATATAGACAAATACTTACTATTATATGCACTTTGGTGCACATAAATATATAATTTTTTGGACTAAGAAACAATTATATTAAAATTGAACTAAAATTCTTTTACTGTCACACCCAGCAAGAAGTGACGTCAGGAGAATTTGTCCAGAAGTGAGTAGGAAAGAGATAGGAAGGAAAGAGGAATGCTACAGTGTGTCTCAGCCTATGTGTCGTGTCATGTATGAAAAAAACCTTATATAATGTTTAGGTTGCATGTATATTTTTCGTTTGTAACCACTAAATATTTTTAGTGATGATTCAATATAACAAAATGAGGATCGCTTCAAGCAACTGATAAGGTTGCTATTTTGTTATTTTTAGGTTACGGATTCAAGATACGTAACCAGACTCTTGCACAAAGTGTAAGATAATATTACGTACATCAAATCGTAAAGCGATCTAACACATCTCTAGATTCTGTACAAATACAAAAGACTAATACATCGAAACTTTCTTAAATGCTCACAAGCTGATTCGCGTATGGCATTTGGTATCTGAATGGAACTTGAGAATTTTGAGGAAAGAGAGAAGAGGGGAAGAGGCAAGAGCTCGGGTCGGTGGACCCAATCCAACGCGGCATATGGACACATTAGAGGGCGTGGGCTCAGCATGAAGAGTAGCATCATCACCTTCCTTTGCCTCCCTTTCTCTTTCTAACCTTTTTTATTTATTTTCTCATAAATTTGATGTATCAAAATGAAAATATTTTGGGATAAATATGTGAAGGAAGGAGAAAAATGAAAATTAGAGGAAATTCGATTAAACGTAGTGGATATCTTGGAGCAAAAACTGAAATTCCTCACCCCGAAATCCCTCACGGTCCCAGTCGCATGTATGTAAAATGCAAATCAGGAGCCTAACGGCCTCCTAGATTGAGTGAGATCTTACGTATTGATCCATACAAGGTGTCCTCCGGAAACCAGGCATTCGGCGTAACAGCAGAGGAACACCCACACTGTGCGTGTCCCTAGAATCGAACTCTTGAGCTCTTGGATAAAATTCCAACCCGAGTACGAACTGGACTATGCCTAAGTGGATATCTGTTTTAGTAGACGCCTGATAAAGGGAATCATATATCAAGAAAATACTTGCTATATATATATATATATATATATATATATATATATATATATACATATACATATATATAAAATTTATAAGAGCATCTTTTATTTTTAATTGGGAATTTTAGTATTTCTCAGTTAAGAGAAAGAAGGAGAAGCAAGTGGCAGAAGGAGAAGTAGCCATGGTTTAGTTCTTTCTAGATCTTGGAAGCTAATTTCAAGCTAGCTCTTCAATTCTCTAGACCCAAAAGAAGAGATGGGGAAGGTGTAATTCTTTCCCTTTTGAATTTGAGGATAAGATTTTTGTTGGCAAAATTGCATGTGTGGTTGGTAAAATATTGCAGGGTTTTTTGTAGATTGCTTTTGTCTGAAGGACACATCAAAAAGGACATGGCAGCATCTTCATCATCATCTGTGTTTCTTTCAATGAGAGAAGAAGATCACATGAAACTACAGCATTCTTTAGTACCACTTTCATCTGTACCTCAAGAACCTCAACTTCAATCCTCAGGTCCTCAGAAGAAGAGAAGAAACCAACCCGGAACACCAAGCAAGTACCTACACCCCCCCCCCCCAAACACCTCCCTTTTTCCTCAAATCCTCAAAAAAAAAAGGGAAAGAAAAAAAAAAGGGTTCTTTTTCTTTTTTCCTTTTGTTGTTGTACAAGTTTCAATAAGAAGTTTTATAAGGAAGAGAACCCTAATTTGAGGAACTTTTATGAAGGGGTAGTTGGCCTTACACAATGGGTTGTCAATTTTATTTAATTTTGGCGGTGATTGAGTTTTCTAATACAAAGATATGTGATAATCTTTTTTATAAGTTTTTATCATTTTTTTTCCGAATAGATCCAGATGCTGAGGTGATAGCTCTATCTCCCAAGACCCTAATGGCAACAAATAGGTTTGTATGTGAGGTGTGCAGCAAAGGATTTCAAAGAGAGCAAAATCTTCAGCTACACAGAAGAGGACATAATTTGCCATGGAAACTTAAGCAAAAGACGACAAAAGAAGTGAAACGTAAGGTTTATCTTTGCCCTGAGCCCACATGCGTTCATCATGAACCTTCAAGAGCCCTCGGCGATCTCACTGGAATCAAGAAACATTATAGCAGAAAACATGGAGAAAAGAAGTACAAATGTGAGAAATGTTCAAAGAAGTATGCTGTTCAGTCTGATTGGAAAGCTCACTCCAAGACTTGTGGCACTAGAGAGTACAGATGTGATTGTGGCACCCTTTTCTCTAGGTATCCATTCCTCCATCTGTTTCTTTACAAATTCCTTTCTTTCTTTCTTTCTTTCTTTTTTTTTTCTTTTTTGTCACCAATTATTTAATTTTCTCTTCAATTTTCAATCTTCACTAAGAAAGTTCTTGCAGCTAAAGCTCAAAAGGTCTGACACAAAATTATTAGTACTTGTCCTCCTTAGAGCTTTAGGGCTTGATTCCATGGGAAGATAGAGGAAAAAAAACAGAAAAAGGCTATTCCCCCCCCCCCCCCCCCCCCAACCCCAAATTTTTTAATTAAAAAAGAAAACTCACGAGAAAAGAATCTATTTTGGGGTTCTCTAATCTTGGTTTGTTGCACAGAATTATTTACTGGTTCTGGCAGTACTTTTTGGTCAGAGAAAAGTGTGTGCACGTGAATTTTATCTATGAGGAAAACATAGGACATAGGAGGTAGGAGATGAAGGATTGAGGATAGACATAGTTTTTTCAGAAACAAAGCTTATGACAAAATCATCTTTCTTTCTTTTCTTCAACTTTGGAATCATCGTTTTTCGTCTACTCTGTATGCTTTTTGCCATTTGTTAACATTCACGTGGTTCACTGCCATTTAAGTTCTCAAGCGTTACTACTACTCTTTGTTCTTTTCTGGGTTGGCTACTTGTGATCTGCTCTGTACTATAACAGTCAAGTACACAGTCTCACACACACACAACAACAAAAACATTATCCCATCTACACCAGGGTATGGAGGGATTAGATGTACGTAACCATTCTTATGTGTTGGACACATACAGAGATTGTTATCCGATGACCTATAATGATGCGTCAAGCTGCGTCGATTAACTGCTACTCCACAATATAAAAGAAGCCCAGCCAATTTCGTGAGTCATTTTGCTTTATTAATTCCATCATATTCCAAAGTCAAAGAAGTGTGTCATTGACTCAATCGGAAATGAAACCCCCCACACATACATACATACATATATATGTGTGTGTATATATGTATATGTGTGTGTGTGTATATATATATATTGATAAACTTTCTTGTCTCCACCATCCATCTACACTCCTCTACTCATCCAATTTCAAGAATAAGTTTCTTAGTTAGATAGTAATTTTCTAGGTGTAATTAGATAGCAATGTAATAGGTGTAAATTGATAAAGCGTGTACAATTTAATGGTCTATAAGAATAATTACTATGTTGCTAATTAGCATAGAACTCTAATTGTATAGTTACTATGTTGCTAAGGCGGGTATAACTCTAATTGTTCTTAGAGATGCTATGTTCCAAAATAGCATTCGTAATAAGATAGTTATTTACTAGTTATAAAGTAATTTAATGGGGGTAAATGTTTGTAATGTATATAATTTAATGGTCGATAAGAATGGTTACTACGTTGCTAAGTCTCAGAGCACTCTAGTTCTTCTTTTCTTTTTTTAAAAGAAAAACAGTACTTTTGAACTATTCTATGTAGATAGACTTTTCAGTTTTATATTAATCCAACTATATAAGTCTCTCTTATCATATAAGAACTATACACATTTCTCCAATAGAAAGTACCCTCTTCCACCTTCTCCCACCACCCCCCCACACCAACCCCTTCCAAAGCCAGAAGAAGTTCTTCCCCACATGAACTTGGCCAACAATCTATCCCTTTTGATGTTTAAAGGTCTTGAATATTATTTGGGTCGTTGAAAGAGTAAATAATTGATTCAAATTTCTTTTATGAAAACCAAAACATTTGTCAAAGCCTTGAGTGCAGAAGCATTGTTTCCATTTCCAGATACACATTCTTTCTTGACTTTGGAATATGATGGAATAAAGTAAAATGACTCACTAAATTGGCTGCACTTCTTATATTGTGAAGTAGCAGTTGATCGATACATCTTGACGTATCATTATGGGTCATCGGAAAACAACCTCTGTATGTATCCAACATATAGATATGGTTGCGTACATCTGACCTTCACGTATCTCATAATAGGCGGAAGCCTTTAAAACAATAGAGTAATATGGTTATTGTTGAGTGCAGAAGCATAAGTAATGTTGGATCTAGAGTAGGTGAATGTAACCAGAAAATCAGGAACTCCTACAAACTTTTCTTCCCCTATGACCATTAGGTCTATGATGTTCATTTAATATATAGTATACAACATTTAATTTCATTCCTTGGGAAATATTCTGCCTGTGCATATATTTTCGAGCCATCCCATAATTGGTTCAATTCTTTGTTTATTAGTATGTCAGTGTTTGTTATTCCGATGTCTTTTCTAAGAGTTGACTTGATATGTGTCAAGGGAATCATCTCATTTAATTTGCTCTACTAATATAAGTCCATAGTTGAAACAACTGATAAAATTGATGTTTTGTGACTTTAACGTTATGTGTTCGATACGCAGAAAGAACTTCTTAAACAAAAAAATACAAGACAAGGGCTGTGCAAATCAAATTGCATAGCTGGTCAACTCCTCCCAAAACATATGAAAAAGCGAGAGCTTAATACACAGAAACCACATTTTACTAATGTACTCTTCAAGCTTTATTTTGGTCCTAGAGATGGTGCTCCTGAAATGACCACCTTGTCTTGGCCCAACGAGGAAATTTACTATCATACCCCTCCATAGAGTCCAACACATGCAATTGGGAAATCGATGGAGTATTAACTTAGACTTAATAGTTAGTTATTTATCAACAAGATAATGACAGTTAGAATATATAGATTAGTCGTCCTCCTTATTTGACCATGAAATATACATTAAACATTATATGCTTTACTATTAATTGTTATTATTTTATTTGTTCAATACCTAACTGTTTTGTTTCTTAGTCGTTCATCACGAATACCATAAAAATTTTAATAATATTGCAATGGATGCAGTCAAGATTTAGTCTTCCGTTGGGCCCCAAAAAGAATTTGAAGCTGGAAATTCGATGCAGGTCAACATAGAGGTTTATCTAGTCCACTAAAACAGTCTATATATATATATGAAAACAACTTATGCTATCATATTTCTAATTATAGTTTTTTATTATCATCTTACCCGGTTAATATCAGAGGAGGCAGTTGGTGAGGTCAATTATGAGGCGTACATTCAACTGCTTCCACGTGTGACTATTGGTCCGTGTTGTAAACTCTCTATCCTTTAGGATGGATGTATTGTTTGCCTCTCTCTTACCATCTCCAGACCACGTGTGACTATTGGTCCGTGTTGTAAACTCTCTATCCTTTAGGATGGATGTATTGTTTGCCTCTCTCTTACCATCTCCAGACCAGCGATAGTTTTTGCTGTTGTTGGGATATACTGAGTATAATTGTTGTTGTTGTAATAGTCATTCGTAGAGGCAGTTGATTAGACACCTCGTAATTGGTCTCACCAACTGTCTCTTCTGATCTAAACCGCATTTTACCATCGTTACATCTTGGTACAAATTCTATAACTTTGACAATTACGTACGCAATAAACAATAAATTTAGTTATGATAACATATAATTACTTTCAAACCAACATTTTATAATCCAATTTACTGCCTGATTTTTTGTTCTAAAATTAGGGTTTCTTCCATAAGACAACTTCTCTAAAAACTAATAGACCTAAAAATCATTGTTGCAGGCGCGACAGCTTCATCACTCACAGAGCTTTCTGTGATGCACTCGCTCAAGAAACAGCCCGAAATCCAACTCCCCTTAGTGGGATCGGCAGCCATTTGTTCTCGGCGGCCGCCGGCGGCAACATGAGCTTAGGCCTCTCTCAAATGGACCACCACCAAAGTTCCGAAATTTTTTGCTTAGGAAGCTCAAAACCACCACAGTTCGACCCTGCATTTGGATCATCCGTGGGCTCGGCTTTCCGCCCCTCACCGGCTACCGGTTCCTCGTCGTCGTATTTTCTCCCGGCCGAGTCTGGCCATGATCAGTCTCCACATGGTTTTCAGCTAGCAAACAAACAGCATCTTCATGGCCTAATGCAAATGGCTGATCATCATTTGCATAACAATAGTCCCAATTCTCCTTCGACGAATTCCGGCATCTTTAATCTCAGTTTCTTGCCTGCTAGCAGCAATGCAAGTGCCATGGAAGCCAATAGTTCTGACCATCAAGGAATTTTGCTTCGGAATCAATTCAACAATGGGGATGGTGGTGGTGGGGCCACGGGCGGAAGCCATGAAGGAGTGAGCTTTTTTTCTGGTGCTCTAATAGGGGAGCATATGAGCTCAGCTATTCCTTCTCTTTACAGCAATGCACTCAAGAGCTCAAATTCTGCTTCTTCTTCTCACATGTCGGCAACCGCTTTGCTTCAGAAGGCGGTTCAAATGGGGTCAACTACTAGCAACAACAGCGCCTCCTCTTTTATCAAGACCTTCAGAAACGCAAGGAAGTCAGATCACCATCTCTCTTACTTTGATGATCAGAACAACGCCAGCCACCTGCACGAGGTGGTTGGCTCTATGTCAGGTGAAAGAGGCAGCGTCATGTTTGATGACGCTGCCTCTCGCGGTGGGGTAAACCCTTTCGCAAGACCGGACGAAGATCCCGAATATCCGGGCTTTCATAGCTCGAATTTCGGGAGTAATCAGAATCTTGGAATCAACAGCATTGGCAGAGGTGAAGGGCTTACGAGAGATTTCTTAGGGGTTGGACCTGCAGGAGAGCTGGTGAGAAAGAGTCTGCCAAAAAGCCAAGCTTTTGGGGCCTTGAATTTTCAGTGATATTTTCAATGCTAAGTGAAAAAAATGAAGGTATGGTAACATATTCTCTCCGACATTATGATTTTGTAATTGTGTTGTTGTCGTTTTCTTTTAACGAAGTTGTCTGAAATGGAAGTTGAGGATCATATGCACGGGTTCAGATTTGAGGAGACTAAAGGTGAGCCAAAATATGAGACATCTAATCACGCGTCGTGACATGTACAAAATCAGTTTTTTAAAGAAGGGGATGCTCTATTTATTTTTTTAAAAAAACTGTTTATGTATACGTGACGAGGCCTAATTGAAAGCCTATTATTTTGCCTCACTTTTAATCTATTCTGATCTGAACCCATATGCACATGCAATTTAATCTATATATCTGTCATCAATCGTCTTTGTTTCAAGATGTTAGATACTTTACTGCAGTTCATGATCGTGCCCTTAAACTTGAAATTATATGTTTTGAGGCCCACATATTTAAAGGAAGTTGCACGGATAACTCTGAATACTTCTGTTTCTTATGTCACGGAAAATCAAATTTATGAAGTTGTCCGAATTTGTCTTATTTTTCGGACCATATGGGAAGATGGTAAGGTGGGAGACTTCAGTTGTATGTTTTTCGATGAGATGCTCCATCAATCATTTCGTTTCAAATTTTCAACATGATCCATATAAGATCATGTGATCCAGACATCCAGTGCCCACAATGTTTTCACTTATAAATGGCTTTTTGCATAGCTACCATAGGTTTTTTTAATTATTAGTTTATATTTTATTACTATTTTTGCGTTCTGTAGGATAAACAATTAGACATTTCCACTAACCCTGAAGGTTCCTAGGATCTCCCAAAGGAAAATCTGGTGTACTGTTTGTTTAATCGTACGAATAAGATCAGTGGCCATGAAAAGCTGATTAAATTATAGGAGGGTGGTTGGTGATACATCAATTTGTACATTAGCATTATTCCCTGTTATTCTCATGTTAAAAAGTATTTGTCTTACTCTGAAGTACACATGTGTTTTCCTTTCGTCTTACTATGTGCCTTTATGTGAATTACCTGTACGCTGCGAGTCACGGGCTTCCTCTACAGTCCTCATGTTTGTTATAGATTTTGTTCTAGTTTGATTCTTTCAGAACCTCCTCAAAAAAAAAAATTTTTTTTTTTTTTTGAAGTTTATGCTTTCAGAAGTCAGAACCTTATGTTATCCTTTATATACAAAAGAACGTTTCCGGTACACTAGTCTTCTGTATTTGCATAGGGTTCTGAAAGGGGCTTCATCGCAGCCTTACCCTATACTTTTGTACAAGAGATTGTTTTTTCGACTCGAATCTATGACCCCAAGGCCACAAAACAGTAATCTTCAAGAAGCTCATTCAAGTTCTTCAACATGGCTATGAAACAATGTGGGCTGACCATGAGCAATTCAGCAACATCATCAAGAAGCTCATTCAAGTTCTTTAACATGTGGGCTGACCATGAAGACTTCCTTCCTCTGGTCAATTCGCGATGGAGACAAAAATTTTATGGCTCGGCGGTGTACCAGATCTGTAAGAAGTTGAAATCCCTAAAAGACATCTTGAGGTGACCGAACATGAAATCCTTCTCACGCATCTCCAGCCGAGCTGACCTAGCTGAGGAAGAGCTGAAGACTATGAAAGAGTCTCCAGACAACTGGGGTTCTACAGAATGGAAGGACAAATTGTAGAAACAAAGACATCTTGCATTCAATCTAAAGGAGACAGAAAGAAAACACTTTGCTCAGCTCGCCAAAGGTAACTTTTTAATTTTGAGTGACAGAAACATAAAATTCTTCCACTCTATAATTAAAAGTAACAGGTCAAGAAACAGCATTGCGGGAGTTTAGATGGTTGACGGTACTATGTCAACATCCATTGAGCAAGCTGCTCAGCGCTTTGTTCAGTTATTCACTGACCTGCTCGGCTTAGCTCAGCCTGTGCAGGCCATCAATACCGAAGTTTTGAACATAGGCCCGCTGATCTCTGCTCAACATGCTGACTTGCTTACTGTCCCTATCTTGGAAGCTGATATCAAAACAGCTCTGCACTCCATTGGTAAAGACAAATCTCCAAGTCCTGATGGTTACACATCTCAATTCTTCGTCAGCACCTGGGAGGTTGTGAGGCTAGACCTAGTCAGTGCGGTGTAGGAATTCTTCAAGAATGAGGTATTGCTGAAGCAGCTAAACCATGCTCTCATTGCCCTGGTTTCAAAGTCAGCCCATGTAAATAGAGTTGAGGACTACATGCCTATCTCCTGCTGCAATGTCATAAACAAGATTATATCCAAGATACTTGCTACCAGAATGACGTCAGTCATGCCCTCCTTTATGGACCTTGCTCAAGCCGGCTTCTTTAAGGGCAGGTTCATGATGGAAAACATATTCCTAGTGCAGGAACTGATCAGAGAGTACATGAAAAAGAGAACCACTCCTAAATGCATGCTCAAAGTAGATATCAGGAAAGCCTTTGACTCTATCAGCTGGTCTTTCCTTAAGGATATTCTTCTTGGCCTGGGTTTCATTGCAGTCTTCATTGGATGAATTATGGAGTGTGTAACTTCCACTTCGTGCTCTATCTCGCTTAATAACAGACCTTATGGGCATTTCCTGGGTAAACGCGGTCTCAGGCAAGGGGACCCTATATCCCCTTTCTTGTTTGTAATAGACATAGAGTACCTCTTAAGACTCTTATGGCAGCTACACCAGGACAGAGAATTTCACTTTCATGCAGGCTATGCTGAGCAGAACATAACACACCTTAGCTTTGCGGATGACCTCATCCTCTTCTCTCGAGGTGATGCCTGCTCAGTGCAAAGAATCATGGAGGCACTGAATATCTTTGGCGAATGCTTAGGGCCAACCTGTGCAAATCTCAGTTCTTCCATGCGGGAATTGGCCAAGACACCAACTGGGTGCAGCTCAGCACGGGGTTCACAGCCGGAATTATTCCTTTTAGATATCTAGGCATTCCCATTGCTGGGCACAAGCTCAGCTGCACCCACTACACTCCTTTCATCAAGAAACTGATGGGCAAAGTGGGTCTTTGGAATGCGAATAGTCTTTTATATATGGACAAGCTACAATTGATGAAATTGGTGCTACAAGGAGTGGCCTGCTTCTGGTTGAGTGCTCTACCTAAAACAGTGAAGGTCAGATCCCTTGTAAACAGAATTTGCCTTCACTTCCTATGAGGAAACTCTACGCTAAGGACCAGAAAGACTTGGGTATCCTGGTCTCAGATCAGCATGCCTAAAGAAGAAAGGGGCTTGGGAGTTCTTCAACTGAAAGCTTGGAATCTAGCACTGCTAGCCAAGCACTTATGGGACATCCATCACAAGAAGGACTCACTCTGGGTTCAATCGATGAACAAGCTGCACACCTAGCTATGGACAAGAGCTAGCTGCAGTATTGACTCACCTCTCATGAAGAAACTACTAGAGACCAGGGATGAACTCCTCGCCAGCTCAGGCTCTAGCAGCTCGGCTGTAAACGTACTTACTTCCTGGACGGTTGATGGGATCCTTAAACCATTCTGGCATATGTTCACTTTAGGGAAAAAGCAAGGAAAATCAATTGGCTAAGATAGTATGGGATTCAGCCATGACCCCCAAACACTCGTTCACACTTTGGCGGGCCGGGCTGAACAAGTTGCCCACCAAAGACAGACTAGTGTACTTGAATGATAATGCATTCCAACTCTGCTCGGTGGGACAAGAGACATTGTCGCACCTCTTCTTCTCCTGCCCAGCCACCATGCATGTCTAGAACTCCATCTCCGCGTGGCTTGGGCTTCCACGGGGACTTACTACAGTCCGCAGATTGCTGACCTGGGGCCCACGTAACCTAAAAGGGAAGGCGCTCAAAGCCAAGGTAGCAAAAATTGCCATAGCAGCTATGGTATATCACATATGACATGCGCGAAATAGATACATTTTTGAAAATACAGCTTTTGTATCTAGGGATGTAGGGATGTAGTACACAGAATACGCACTCATGTGTGCAGGGTGATGTTTAAGGTCTTTTCCCACATTTTAGACATAGTCAACACTTCTATTGTTTAAAATAGCTTACATTACTAGATAGTGCATGTAGATCGGTAGACCGATCTACAAGTAGGGCTATTGTATGGGATACATCCCTTTGATGTTTTGACACTCGGGTAATACAAAATTGCATTTCACCCAAAAAAAAAATATTATTGTTCATTATCTTTTGGATACGCACATATCCTGTGTGCTACAGCCAATTGAGGTGCATGTAATACGTAATTAGTTTGTTTGTCGTTCGAGTTAATGTGCAAACCATAGTGCGAAATAACGCCATTTTCTTGACTAGAAGATAAATGGGAAATAGTTCTTACAGTAATTTATGGATTTTCTTTGATCTTATGGCAGGAAATCGACAAGGATCAGGATGTAAAAATTTTCTCTTGTTCTTGCTGTGCCATGAAGATGAAAAGTTAAGCTGGATAGGTGAAAACTTAGAAGACATAACATTACATGTTTGATTGGGTAGTTCCTCCTCTATGGGTCCCTTTTTTTTTTGCCCTTTTTGCCCCCGATGTGATATGTATTTTGCTATGTAAAGATGCTAAACTTTGCGTCTTTTCTCTTGCTTTTTCCTTGACCGAAAGAGGAAAAGAAACCAAAGGTTTTGAAATGGTGAAAGCATGAATTCTTTTAAGCATCTGCATTGCATTCTGTTTGAAACATGTTTGAAGAAGAACAGGAAAATTTAAGATGTTATTTATGTATTTAATTTTTGTTGGAATAAATTTAGGTTGTAAGATAAACTATATAAATGTGAAGTTCAAAAACAAAGCAGGCCTTGTAGCTTAAAAGAGACGAAGGCACATAAAATCTTTGGTCTAAAAGTTTCAATCAGGCGTTTAGCTAAAGATTCATGAGTTCGACCTTACTTATAGCTTTTACTTAATTGAAATGTCTGTGAAACTTGGAAGTGCTCTGGAATCGTTTTGTACATGAACTAAACGAGCAAAGTGGGGAAATGCAAACAGAAAAAGTAGAAAAGAGATGGACACTTCGATTTATATTGATTATGTCAATGTGGCCTACTCTATTTTTTAAGACATCTTTTTCGACTTATGGGGTGTGTGACCTCCACTTCGTACTCTATTTCACTTAATGGTAGACCTTATGAACATTTCCGGGGTAAACGAGGTCTCAGGCAAAGGGATCTTATATCCCCTTTTTATTTGTAATAGACATGGAAAACCTCTCAAGACTCCTACGCCAGCTACACCAGGACAGAAGTTATATACCAACCGTTGTTGCTATGCGCTTCTTACACTAAATTACAACCACAAAACGGTTTAAAAAAAATCTAAACATCTCAACAACTAAAGGATGATTACACCTTGATCAGTCTTTTGAAAACTGAGAATATAAAGAGCTGCTTAGTCACAGGCTTTAAAATATAAACTTTGTAAGAATGAAGGCTAGAAATGGTGCTTATTAGAATAGATAAAAGACTTTGATCTTAGCATCATAATTTTTTCTTCATGAAGTGTAACCTTTCAACCTTGGTTTCCTTCTCCCTTTTACAGAGGTTTGGCACACCTCATTGGCTGAATAATATGACTTGAAAGCTTTCAAAAGATATATATACATATGACAAAACAAGTTAGAAATGGCAAGATATGATTGACTCAGTGATGTGTAACTAGGTCAGTTGGAGTCTCCTTATTGACTCTTCATTAAACATGTTTCTGAAGAACTTAAAAGTCATAAATCTGATTTGAAATAATTCAAAGAATATCCTCAATAATGTTCACATGCCAAGCATATTCCTCAATCATTCTTGAACATATAGTTTTCTTAATTAAAGAAAGATCATGAATTTGAATTTCAAATTGAAGGGCACTTATGTAGCGCCCGTTCCCGAGTCCTAGCATCGAGAACAATGCACCGGCCGTATCTTGCTAAGGAGAATACAAGGCGTCGAATTAAGTTCCTACACGTCCGAATAGACATAGAAATTTTTCTCGCGAAAATGAATCACCATAACATCAAATTACTTGAATAAAAGAAAATCCTTAATAAAATATTAAATCAGTAATGACAATAAAGTCAAGTGCTAGCATCTAGAGTATATCGAACTAAACATGGTGATGGCTGATGGAATCCCAATAAAATAATAACAGACAGTCGCAAAGTCTCCTCGTGTCCTAGATGCGACCATCAGTCTGTCCACTCCCCAGTGTCAGCCCCGTCCTCAACAAAGACATAATCGTAGACATCCTCATATTCGCCTGGAGGGGGAGGGGGAGGGAGAGTAGGGGTGAGTGACGAGAAATCACCCAGTAGGCACCTGCCTCAACTAATACAAACGAGCATACCAAAATGATATAACACATAGCATATAAAACATGATATCACATAAGCATATGAAAGAATGCGAAAAAGTAATTCACTCAGATAAAGAAGGAGTAACATCATGATGCATGTCCAACTATGCATGTCACACACAACAAAATCATGTCACAGAGGATGTCGATATCTCCACCGTGCAGTGCATGATCTCCAGTCCTACTGAGTGGCTGTGGGCTGTACCCACCCACAGTCACCATACTGAGTGTACGTGGCCCCGCGACCGTACACCATCCTGAGTGCCCGTGACCCGTACGTCACGACCCACCATAAATGCAATGCACGTGCCATGAATGCAAAAACCACATCACCTGAGGCCTTCCAGCCCATCCTCACCATCCTCCGGCGCTCAAATCTAGGTTCAGTTATTGCCCGAATACTAGCTAAACATTTTTCGCCATCAAATCCATTTTCCTCGGCTTGTAAACATTTATCGGGCATTTTTCCTATTTTTCCTCAATTTTTCCCTATTTATTTCTATTTATTACTTAATTATCCAAAGAAAATAAATTATCATAATTACATAAATTTAATTAAAATAATTTAATTTCAGTATTTTATAATTTCTGGAATTTATTTATAATTTTTTTTGATACTTTTTTATATTTTTTCTATAATTATTACCATTTAAAATTAATTAAATAAAATTTATTAAGAAAATTCAGAAATTATATTATTTGATAAATCTCCTGTTTTCCCAGCCCTGTTTCGCTACTCTATTCGGTCCGTCCCGCCAGAGGTCCGGCCTGCTACAGTTTTCTCTTTTTTTTATTTAGTCGAGTTAATTGGGCCGGCAGTAGCTGACCCGGTCCGTAGGCCATTCGGCCCGGTCCGCTAAGCCTGCCTCTTTTATTTATATATAACATTGCAATTTGGGCTGGTCCTGCAGCAGCAGACCGTGGCCCATTAAGGCTGGTCTGGTCTGCGCGCTGGCAGGTCGACACCATATCAATTTATTTTTTATAATTCTTTTAACTGCTGCAGCCCAGGAGACGCGTGAGTGCCCACGCACGCCACTTCCACCGGCGTGTGAGGCGCTCCGGTTGCCGGACTCCGATCTATATTTCTGCCTATTTCCAGTCTATAAGAACTTAATCTAAGGCCAAAACAAAACAAAAAAAGTCCTAATCATGCCAAAAGTGTAATAATTTGATTATCAAATTTATCCCTAACATCAAATTCAAGGCACACAGTACAATACACGCAATTCACAATCTCCAAATCTCATGCTTCTCGAAGATTAACATTCATGCTATGGAAATTCAACAATTAAATCAACAAAACACATAAGATACCACTAAGACATGCTTGAGTTGTACCAATTGGAGGAGAAAAAGGGAACCTCACTCAATTGCAGACCACTATACGCTTTACCGGATTGGAGACATTTTTTCTTTTTTTCTCTTTCTTCTCCTCTCCCTCTTCCCTCTTCTCATTCTTCTCTTTTCCTTTCTCTTTTTTTCTCCCTCCTTCTTTCTGTGTTGCCCCCTTCTCCCTTGCTTTTGCACCTTTTTTTCTTCTTTTTCTTTCCCTGCTAATCGTCGGCTCCAATTTGCCCCCACTCTTTTCTATTTAACACACAGAGTGCGAAAAGTTAGGGGGAGTCAGTTACTCCCCCATTATCCTATAACTTCATTATTTTTTTATTTGTTTATTAATCCTTATCCTTTTATTTCATTAAAAAAATTATTATTACTCTCTTTTAAATTTTGTTTATTTCGTTATGTATATACCCCCTTTTTCCCCTCCGGTTTATAACAACTTATCTCTCAATGCAACCGAATTTTAGACTGAAAAATAAGAACGAATCTTGAAAAATTCAATAGAAAGGATCACCAAGGGTTTCATTTTTTTTTTTGGAAATCTGAAGAGAGGATTCGAATTTGAATTGATGCTATCGAAAAAGAAACGGAAGCACTTCAGAAAATCATGCTCAATGATGAGCTAAAAAATACCCCTCGTTAGTCAATAACGGTCAACGCTGAAGTAGGGGCATAAAAATGGCTAAGTATGGAGGGTCGGCCCGGAGGTTGACCAGGTCACATGTGGACAAACAGTCCATCTCAGCCACAGGGCCCCCTCTGCCATCTCGGCCATACGGTCTTAGTGCCCCCTGGGGGCTAAAGATTTCACCTTGGCCTAAAGGCCTCACTTAGGCCCAAGGGTCACATCTCGGCCTCAAGTCCTCATCTCGGCCCACAGTTCCATCTCGGCCAACGAGTCGAACTCGGCCTCGGATCCGATCTACTTACTGATCTCGGACCACTTTCTATGGCGTCAGCTACGAGCATCATGAAAGGCCCACCAATGCTCTTTGAAGTCGGCCACTTTCATCTCGGCAGGCTGACCCCACATCATCAGCCATCTCGGGCACTTCTGAGTGCTTCTAGAGGACTTCATCTCGGTCCTAGGAGTTTACCCTGGGTAATTCTACCAGGTGAAACACCCAGTCAGGTGTCCCAAGCAAGCTTATTCAGCCCAGCACCGAACCACGTGGCGAGCATGCAAGAGTCACCCAAATGACCTCCTTGCCTGTCACGATATCTGAGCTCTGCCCATGCATTGGCCCAAGCCGCCATATAAAAAGGCCGAGCAGCAGGAGAGAGAAGGACAAGTAACAACAAGCTCAGAAAAAACTACATGCCAGTAACTCATCTTCTCCACAGTGAAAACGCAGGTTTACCAGAAAACCTCAATTTACAAAACCTTCATCATATATAAACCTCTCCTAAAATGGCCCTAACTGACTTGAGCGTCGGAGGGTATTACCCGGGGCCATAGATCCCGGGTCCCCTGACCCTTTCTCTTTGTGCAGGTCAGCAACTCGCTCATTAAGGACAACTGACGGAGTTCTAACGGCACCACATCAAACAAATACTTGGTGATATAATCCGACATCATCACTCAACATGGATGAAAAATGCACATATCTGCTATGTGAGTTAATCACTTTTTTACCCAAATCTATTTTATTTGTACAAAACATTCAAAATTTTTGAATTGTAGTTTTTATCCAAATCTTTTCATTTGTTATCTGAAATATCTATTTTTGTTGTTGAAACGTCACTAATTTTATTGTCCAATTGTTGCTAACTATACGAAAGAGATGTTTAATATGAAAAATAATAATAAGATTCGAATAAAAACTGTAACTTTTAAAAACGTTGGATATTTTGTAGATTAATAGAAAATCATATAGATAAAAAATGTGATTAACTCTTTTGCGATGCAAAGTAAACATATTTGAAACTTTACCGTTGAGTAAAGATGCTGAGCTGATGAATAAGTTTGGAGGTACAAAAGAGCATATTGAAGAAAGTGAAATGGTCTTATTTAGATAGTTGTAAAAATTATGGATGCACTGTTTGAATTCACCTGGTGGCGCAACCAACTGGTTGCATGTCAGCACAGATTTCTCAGAGGGCACCATGCCTTTTAGATATTTGAGCATACCTATAGCAGGGCGCAAGCTCTAGAGTTCACACTATGCACCTTTTATCAAAAAACTGATGGACAAGGTAGGGTTATGGAATACATCAAGTCTGTCATATGGTGGCAGACTACAATTGATCAGGTCAGTTCTCCAGGGAGTGAACTGTTTCTGGCTAAGTGTGTTACCTCTTTCAGTAAAAGAACTCTGGTAAACATGATTTGTCTACACTTCTTATAAAGGAGTTCCTCACTGGGGTCCAAAAAAGATTGGGTTGCTTGGTCTCGAGTCAGGTTGCCTAAAAAAGAAGGTGGTCTAGAAGTTCTTCGACTGAAGGCGTAGAATTTGACACTGCTAACCAAGCACTTATGAGATTTGCACCACAAGAAAGACACACTCTAAGTACAATGGATGAATCATAAGTATAGACTATAAGTTGCGCTATGGTCGAGGATGGGGCGCAGCTCGAACTCACCCTTCCTAAAGAAACTTATGGAGATCCGAGATCAGTTGCTAGTTAAGGAAGGCTCCTGCAGCTCGGCAGTAGAGGTAATTACCTCATGGACAGAGGAAGATGCCCTCAAGCCTCGTTTGGCTTATTAGTATTTCAGGATAAAGGCAGTAAAGTCAGTTGGGACAGGATTGTCTGTGACTCAGCAGTAACCCTTAAACACTCCTTCACACTGTGACTTGCTGGCCGAACAAGCTCCCACCAAGGAATGCCTTGTTTATCTAGAAGACAGAGAATATCACCTCTGCTCGGCTGAACAAGAAATGTTGTAACACCTCTTCTTCTACTGCTCGGGTACCAAATAAATTTGGCTAACTATCTCAGCATGATTAGCTCTCCACAGAGGTTCTACTCTATAAACAGACTATTGGCCTGGGGATCTAGAAGACTCAAAGGGAAAACATTGAAAGTCAAGGCAGTGAAAATTGCCTTGGCTGCGACGATGTATTTTATTTGGCAAGCTCGAAACAGATATATTTTTGAAGAAGAAGCATTTATATCTAGTGATGTAGCGCATAGAATATGCACTCATGTATATAGAGTGATGTATAAGTTCTACCCACATATCTTAGACATAAGCGCTGCTTATACAATTTAAGATTGCTATACATTACTGAATAGAAAATTTAGGTCGGCATGTTGACCTACAAGTGTGGTTATTGTATGGGTCACATCTCCTTGATGATTTGATCTCTCTGGTTAATATTAGCATTTCAACAAAAAAAATAATCATGCTTTGTGTGTTTTTGGGTATTGTTGACTCATAATAAGAGGAAACCAAAGCTAAAAGGAAAAACTAAGACTTCTGTCTGTTTAGCTCTTAAGCAACTACCTGAATTCTTCTAATACCTTTTACAATTTTCTTTTAAGACTTAAAATCACACCATAGCCACCTCCTATACTATAGGAGCTGTCCAAGGTGTTTGACAAATTTAGCACTTTTCTTTTCAAACAAGACTAACCTTTTGGGCTGGTCGGAAAATGTTTTTGACACTTTTAAATAGACTCCAAAACAACTAAAAACATTTAAAATAAATTATAAGCTATTTAGGTCCAAAACAAGGTCATGCAACACTAAAAACACGTAAAACTCAACGACCATGCCTCAACTTTGAAGTCCTGGACACCCACCATCAAATGCTCTTCTTGAAATCAAATTTCAGGCTCTATAAAGTTCACTTAATGCCTATCAACTAGCCATTTACATTTTTGGATTCACATTCCATAAGAAGTGCTTGAACATCATATCTTAGCTTATTTGTTGTATTTTTGGTAAGTGGACCTTGAGAACATTCATTTGAAGCCATGGGCATGCTTTTTGTCTTTCCTCTCTTTCACGTCTTCTGCATATACTTCATCTCCTTTGTCATCATGTGTGTGTCTGTATATATATGTTTGTTTGTGTGTCTCTTTCTATATATATATATATATATATATATATATATATATATATATATATATATATATATATATATATATATATATATATATATATATATATATAAACACACACACATATGTACGTACATATTTCACGATGAATCGGTCGCATCACTATGTTGATTTTGGATTGCACTTGATCATATCGATAGCATATTTTCACGGTAACACCACAGATCCTTTCAGCATTCTCCTTCTTTTCCTTATTTCTGCTTCCCTCGCAATGTCATGGATCCGAAATTTTCGGGGCATGATCCTCCAAGGATCGATCCCCAGCCATTAGCAAAATCTTATGCGGCGGCGGTAGCGCCGACTGCTCTGGAGCCATCCACCTCTCCCAAACGGCCAGTGTCTCGTTATAAAGGCATGCCATCTATAAGCTTTACGATTGAAGAAGTTGACAGGTATTCTCTTCCATTCAAATGTACATTAGTTGGAACGTTCTGGCATGGACGACCTAATATGAAACAATTTGCAAATTGCGTGGAACGTATTGGATTTAAAAACACCCCAAAATCGGGTCTCCTAGATGCTAATCATGTACTGCTTACGTTCTCTCATCCGGATGATTATCAGCGATGTTTTTTACGACGATCATGGTCAGTAAATGGCTTTGTTATGAGAGTTACCAAATGGACTTCGGATTTTGATCCGGAGGTTGATAGTGCTGGTGTGGGTTGTTCGAAACTGTAATCAACTGCAGTGTACAGTGTGCGTTTGTGTAAATTGACGAAATGCAAGCAGAACCGAGGTGAGTCTAAGGACTCTGTCCTTAAAACGATTTGCTCCGGTACGAAGTGCCCAACCAGAAACAGCAAACGTCTCCCAGGATACAACGGCTAACAGTTCACACGAAGCGGCACAACAACGTAAAGAACTCGGCGAACCTGTGGGATGCTCTGATTTCTCGAACTGGAAATGTAACAACAGTGCAGCAGCAGTATGCAAAAATCGAAAATGGAAGAGAAGAAAAACTGTGGAAGCGCAGAGGTCTGGGAAGAACAGAGGCGTTTTATTTATAGGCAGGAAGGATTAGGCGGTTAATCTCCAGATTAAACCGCAGCCGTCGGATCAGACGGTTTTCATCCACAGCCGTTGGATTGTAAACCGCAGCAGTTTTAAACGTAGACCGTCAGATGAAGAAACTGCTGCCAGATACGATCTCAGCCGTTAGATCATAATCCGTGTAGACTACGATCCACAACTGTTAGATCTTGCAACGGTTATGATCAGAAATATTTCAACCGTTGGATCGCTTGATTTATTTTTCAGGAAAAATGTAAAAGAAAATTTCTCCAAAAAGACAAGAATCAGCCAGACCCACGAACCCACGAGCCACAAGCCATGAGCCGGAGCCCGAGCCCGAGCCGAGCCAGCCGGGCGGGCTGCAGCGGTGCACGCGTGTGGTGAACCTTGCCTGAGCTGCGTCTTGACTCCGTCAAAAACTTCTCATGCCCAGGGGCACATTTTAGAAAGCTCCAACTAAAACTATATATGGTGGCCTTTTCATCTCAAATGGCCAATGTGGTATTCCACTTAAGGGGTGATGTGTTCACTCCTCAAGAGACCACATCATCACTTTTCCCAATTTCCTTCCAATTTTACTCCAACTTTGAGCATTAATTTCTCATTCACCCGGTATCGGAATCGAGTGGTTCAAAAGCCTAAAGTCATCTACTTGTTACGTAGATAATTTAGAAATTATTAGTTTTCATTTTTTATTAGCAAACACTAATCATAATTAAGCTCAAAGTATGGTGGTTGTCAACTTTTGACAAACCCATTTGCCCAAACTCTTCCCAACTCATTTCAATACCTCCAACAATCCCCCACATGAATGAAAATTAATGCAGATGCAGATGCAGACTCAATCGAGAAATCAGACAAGGATATGTTGCATCAGAAGAGGTAGCTTCTGGCTTTGAACCTTTCTTAGTGATATACCATCGGATCCACTCAGCTGGTTAGTGACCTGATGTCTTGAACTATCAGTCTTTATTGTGAACCTAGACAATGATACTCACACAACATTTCCTTTGACACCCCTTATTGGTTCTTATGGTTGTGTTCATTTTGGCCATGAATAACCTGGTTTCAGAAAGTGTATTAGAGAATTCTTGCCTCTCAGAATTCTCATAGAAGCGGCCCACTTCACACTTACATAGGTGACTCCTATCAAGAGTATTCTGTCATATCCCACTTGATTTATCAAGATATAGGACATCATTAAAAGCTCTAGCTTACCCTAACTATTCTCTGCAGACAGCACTTTTGTTTATCGGAATGAGTAAGTGATAACTGAACCTTTATAACTTAGTTTTCCCATTGAACCTAGATTCTGGGATCTCCAGTCAACAAGGTTGGGTTACCGTTACAAAGATTCTTGCTTTGTAGGCTTAAGTCCCATTCCATTTGTCAATTTAGACATCTGATCTCTAGGTAGAGCTTTGGTAAGCGGATCCGCAAGATTCTCCTTTGATTTTATGTAATCAATAGAAATCACGCCATTAGAGATCAATTGCTTAATGGTATTATGTCTCCGACGTATGTGTCGTGACTTACCATTGTAGATGCTACTTTGAGCTCGTCCTACAGCTGACTGACTATCACAGTGTATGCTAATAGGAGCGATTGGCTTAGGCCAACATGGAATGTCCTCCAGAAAATTTCGAAGTCATTCAGCCTCTTCTCCAGCTTTGTCTAATGCTATAAACTTGGCTTCCATTGTGGATCGAGCTATGCATGTTTGCTTAGTGGATTTCCATGACACAACACCACCACCAACAGTGAATAAATATCCACTTGTGGATTTAGAGTCTTTGCAATCTGATATCCAGTTTGCATTGCAGTATCCTTCCAATACCGCTGGATATCTTTCATAATGTAATCCAAGATTCATTGTGTACTTCAAGTACCTCATCACTCTATTTAGAGCTTTCCAATGATCTTCACTTGGATTACTGGTAAACCTGCTCAATTTGTTTACTGAACAAGTTAAGTCTGGTCTTGTACAGTTCGTTATGTACATTAGACTTCCAATCACTTGTGAGTACTTCAATTGAGATACTGGTTCACCTCGATTCTTCCTTAAGTGTATACTTAAGTCAAGTGGGGTTTTTACTGGTTTTGCATCAAACATATTGAATCGTTTGAGAACGGACTCAATATAGTGACTTTGTGACATGATCAATCCTTCAGTTACCCTAGAAATCTTAATTCCTAGAATAACATTGGCAACCCCCATATCCTTCATGTCAAAATTCCGTGTTAACATCTTCTTGGTATTCAAGATGATGTCATGAGTACTGCCCATGATTAACATGTCATCTACATAGAGACATACTATTACATAGGCATTAAGTGTGTTTTTGATGTAAACACACTTGTCACACTCATTGATCCTAAAGCCGTTTGTCATCATTACTTGATCAAACTTCAAATGCCATTGTTTTGGTGCTTGTTTAAGTCCGTACAAAGACTTAACAAGTCTACAAACTTTCTTCTCTTGTCCTGGCACAACAAACCCTTCTGGTTGTTCCATGTATATCTCCTCCTCCAAATCACCGTTCAGAAAAGCCGTCTTAACATCCATCTGATGGATTTCTAAGTCATAGACTGCTGCAATCGCGACTAGCACTCTGATTGACGTAATCCTTGTCACTGGTGAGTAAGTGTCAAAGAAATCAAACCCTTCTTTTTGTCGATAACCTTTGGCTATCAACCGCGCTTTGTATTTGTCGACAGATCCATCTTCTTTAAACTTCTTCTTGAAAATCCACTTATATCCGAGTGGTTTACTTCCGGGTGGAAGATTGACCAGCTCCCAAGTGTGATTTTGGAGAATAGATTCTATCTCACTGTTTATTGCCTCTTTCCAGAATGGAGCTTCTGGTGTTGACATTGCCTCTAAAAAGGTCCTTGGCTCGTTCTCTACCATCAAGGTTAGAAAATCTGGTCCAAAAGAAGTGGGTCTTCTGGCTCGCTTGCCTTGACGGGGTTCGTCAATTTCTTGAGCCGTTGTATCCCGAGCTCGCTTACTCGTGCTGGCTTCTTCATCATTTCTATCTTTCTTTGGAAAGACGTATTCAAAAAACACTGCATTTCTTGACTCCATGACAACATTTTCATGTATGTCAGGGATGTCAGACTTGTGCACCAAGAATCGATATGCACTACTGTTTGTTGCATATCCTATGAATATACAATCAATTGTTTTGGGCCCTATTCTGACTTGTCTTGGTTTAGGAACTGCTACCTTAGCCAGACACCCGCACACTTTTAAGTATTTGAAACTAGGTTTATAACCTTTCCAAAGTTCATAAGGGGTTTTATCCATCTTTTTAGATGGAATTCTATTTAGAATGACATTGGCGGAGAGAATTGCTTCCCCCCCACAAGTTCTGAGGTAAACCCGAACTTATCAACATAGCATTCATAATCTCTTTAAGAGTTCTATTCTTGCGTTCAGCAATACCATTGGATTGAGGTGAGTATGGCGCAGTCATTTGATGGATAATACCATGTTCTGAACAAAATTCATTAAACGGTGCATCATATTCACCACCTCTATCACTACGAATTATCTTAATTCGTTTGCTAAGTTAGTTTTCAACTTCATTTTTATAATCCTTAAAAGCATTAATGACCTCATCTTTGCTACTTAGCAAATAAACATAACAGTATCTAGTGCAATCGTCAACAAAAGTTGTAAAGTACTTTTTACCACCTCTTGTTTGCACACACTTTAAATCACACACATCTGTATGAATTAAATCTAACACTTCAGTGTTTCTTTCAATTGAAGGAAATGGAGCCTTAGTCATTTTCGCTTCAACACAAACTTGGTATTTTTTCTTAGACAAATTCAGTTTAGGCAACAAATCAAGATTAATCATTCTTTGAATTGATTTGTAATTAACGTGTCCCAAACGTAAATGCCATAAACAAGAAGACTCAAGCATATAAGCAAAAGTAGATGCATTCTCATTAGCCACTACGGGCACAACTTTTCCTTTCTTGGGTACAATGGTAATAGCATTCATCCTAAACATTCTATCTGCCAAATACCCCTTCCCCAAGTACAACCCATTCTTTGAAATAATAACTTTGTTAGACTCTAACACAAGTCTAAACCCATGCATCGCCATCAAAGCGCCAGAGATCAAATTATTCCTAATGTCAGGAACATGCAGAACATTCTGCAGAGTCAGAAACTTCCCAGAAGTCAACTTCAAAACAACATTTCCTTCACCTTCAATCTTTGATGAAGCATCATTTCCCATGTAAAGCTATGCACCATCAACGGGCTTGTATTCTGTGAACGTTGCCTTGTTTGCACAAACATGTCTCGTAGCTCCTGTGTCCAGCCACCATGCGTGCGGATTTCCCACAATGTTGCATTCACTCACAACAGCACAAAGATCCAGATCTTCCATTGCACCAACCAGATTCGCCTTCGCTTTCTCTTGCCTCTTCTTCGGCTTGCGACAGTCACTGCTCCGGTGCCCCTGAATGCCACAGTTGTAGCATTTTCATGTGAACTTTTTGGCGATCTCTTTGCCTTTGTTGTTCACTCCCAACTTGCCTTTCTTTTTCTTCGTTGCCTCTGTGACATGAGCCTTTGCTTGACCAGAATATTGAGCAGACTTTTTCTCAGATCTGCGGTTGTCTTCTTCGATACGCAATCGAACAATCAGATCTTCCAAGGACATCTCCATTCGCTTATGTTTGAGATAGCTCCTGAATTCCCTCCACGAAAGAGGTAGCTTCTCAATCACAACAGCAACAAGGAAAGATTCACTAAGGGACATACCCTCTTCTTCCATTTCAGCCACTAACATCTGATGTTCCTCAATCTGAGAAACAACAGTTTTTGAATCAGTCATCTTAAAATCAAGAAATTTACCAATGATAAATTTCTTCGCACCAGCATCCTCTGTCCTGTATTTTTTGTTTAAAGCCTGCCATAAAGATTTTGCAGTCTTAAAGGTACTATACAGTCCATACAGAGAATTATCGAGACAACTTAAAATATGACTCAAACAGACATAATCACTATATTTCCATGCTTCAGCTATCAAGCTATTCTGCATATTCACGTTCTGATCCTCGACTGGTATCACCACTGGAGGATCCCCGGTCAGCATCTTTGCCAACCCCACAGTTGTTAAAAAGAACAGCATCTTCTGCTGCCATCGTTTGAAGTAACTGTCTCCAAACTTCTTCGGTTTCTCAGCCTGTCCAACAGCAGGAACAGGAGCAGGAATGACAGCGGATGCAACTGGAACAACATTGTTCACTTCCTCGGACGGACCAAGGTGCACGCCATTGAAGGAGTTCGAACTTTCGTTCTCCATTTCAGATTCTGTGGACGCAATACAGAAACAGAACACGAAACCGATTAGTCTCCTACAAATAGACGCAGTAAACGCAACCAGAAAACCGAAACAGATTACAGTATATATACAGAAATCGTCTTAAGAATGTTAGAAATTGTAAACAACTGTAGTGTACTGTGTGCATTTGTGTAAATTGACGAAATGCAAGCAGAAATGAGGCGTGTCTAAGGACTCTGTCCTTAAGACGATTTGCTCCGGTACGAAGTGCCCAACCATAAACAGCAAACGTCTCCCAGGATACAACGGCTAACAGTTCATACGAAGCGGCACAGCAACGTAAAGAACTCGGCGAACCTGTAGGATGCTCTGATTTCTCGAACTGGAAATGTAACAACAATGCAACAACAGTATGCAAAAATCGAAAATGGAAGAGGAGAAAAGCTGTGGAAGCGCAGAGGTATGGGAAGAACAGAGGCGTTTTATTTATAGGCGGGAAGGATTAGGCGGTTAATCTCCAGATTAAACTGCAGTCGTCGGATCAGACGGTTTTCATCCACAGCTGTTGGATCGTAAACCGCAGCAGTTTTAAACGTAGACCGTCGGATGAAGAAACTGTTGCCAGATACGATCTCAGCCGTTAGATCATAATCCGTGTAGACTACGATCAACAACCGTTAGATCTTGCAACGGTTATGATCAGAAATATTTCAACCGTTAGATCGCTTGATTTATCTTTCTGGAAAAATGTAAAAGAAAATTTCTCCAAAGAGACAAGAATCAGCCAGACCCACGAACCCACAAGCCACGAGCCCGAGCTCGAGCCCGCCGGCTGGGCGGCAGCGGCGCGCGCGTGTGGTGAACCTTGCCTAAGCTGCGTCCTGACTCCGTAAAAAACTTCTCATGCCCAGGGGCACATTTTAGAAAGCTCCAACTAAAACTATATATGGTGGCCTTTTCATCTCAAATGGCCAATGTGGTATTCCACTTAAGGGGTGATGTGTTCACTCCTCAAGAGACCACATCATCACGTTTCCCAATTTCCTTCTAATTTTACTCCAACTTTGAGCATTAATTTCTCATTCACCCGGTATCGGAATCGAGTGATTCAAAAGCCTAAAGTTATCTACTTGTTACGTAGATAATTTAGAAATTATTAGTTTTCGTTTTTGATTAACGAACACTAATCATAATTAAGCTCAAAATACGGTGGTTGTCAACTTTTGACAAACCCATTTGCCCAAACTCTTCCCAACTCATTTCAATACCTCCAACATGGGTTTCAATTTGCGGATTGCCACTATATTTTCAGAATAAATCTACTTTATGGGATATAGCTCATATGATTGGTTTCTCTCTAAAAATGGATTTGGCTACGTCGAATGGACTATAACCATCAGTGGCTCGTTTATGTATCGAAGTGGATATATCCAAACCACTGCCTCTACGTTTACACATTCAAGGAGGGGAACATGCCTTGTACCCTACTGTGGAATATGAAAATGTCCCATTATTTTGCTCTTCCTGTCGTACCTTGGGTCATGACTTAAGAACGTGTTCGACGGAGAAAGATACAAGCACGCAAGTGGTTGAGGTAGCCCCTTCTCTACCTAGAAAATTGAAAGACAAATCAAAAAGGTGGACTCCTCGAAAGCATGATTCTACTTATAAAAAGACTCAGTTGGATGGTAGGCAAACTGTGGCTCTGCTGTTCGACAGACAGAGCATGATATTCACAATGCAAATATACAAGTTACTGTACCACAAAATTCAACTGAGGAAATGCTCAATCATGAAGATCCCCCACCAGTTCATCCGTCTGCTACCGATCATACAGATTCAGGATTCATTGTTAATGTATCTGAGCACCAGAATGTTTCTCGGCCGGGGGCTTCATTGGAATGTGGCTTGCAGGATCCAGACGATGTTTTATGTGCCACAGTTTCTGATTCTTAAGTATTAATCCCATATCAACAGCCAATCATCTTCACATCACAGGATATGGATATGATATGAGAGATTACAAGGGATATTGTCATGAGAGTCTCGAATGAATGGAAGAAGGATATGCAAGAATCATCTGAAGAGTTGCAACGTCGCATGGCTGTGTAGGCTTCATCAGAGAAGACCACGGCTGAGCTCATTACAGAATTGCATGATCCTCAACCCATTTCCAGAAGATGTCGAACAAAGCAGGAAATGTTGTCCTTATATCCACAGCCGCCAAGTAGGGTGACAAGATCTTCACACTCAAACACCACAACATCTCAATGAATTGCCTAGTCTGGAATGTAATAGGAATAACTACCTCTATTAGGAGGTTACGGAGGCTAGTAATATCTCACAAAATACAACTTTTGGCAATTATTGAGCCAAAAAAAGACCAGCTCACACATCACACAAATACTTTTGAAGCTAAAATTTCCGCATTCAGAAGTTACATGCGACGGAAAGGTATGGGTGTGTAGGAAACACAATATATGCAATGTTTTCCTTGATTGATTTACTGAGAAGCCTTCGGCTTAAATAGATTACAGGAATGTCGAAAGAATAAATGCAAAGGAAATCATCCTAGCTATTGATGCCTCTAATTTAGCTAAAATAATGTACAGCCTCTAATTTAGCTAATACAAATATACACAGCCTAATCCTATCTTTCAAATATGGAAATGTACAGATTGACACCATCGTGCATGCGGGAATATTCCCAAAGATATTCCCGTAACACCCCCCCTCAAGTTGGAGCGTGAAGATCCGTAACGCCCAACTTGGATAGAAGGTTGTGAAAAACGCTTTTGCCAAGAGCTTTAGTGAGTAGATCCGCAACTTGATTAGAGGAGGACACAAAAGTTGGTTGAATAGTCCCACGAAGTATTTCATCACAAATAAAATGACAGTCGACTTCAATATGTTTAGTGCGTTCGTGGAAAACCGGATTATGAGCAATGTGCAAGGCAGATTGACTATCTGTATGAACCGGTATTGGCATGGGAAGATGGATGCCAAGAGAACGAAATAAGGCAGTTAACCACTTGAGTTCGCAAACAAGGGTAGCCATAGAGCGGTACTCGGCTTCTGCAGAAGACCGAGAAACAGTAGGTTGTTTCTTAGTTTTCCAAGAGATCGGAGCACCACCAAGGAAAACCATATACGCCGTGAGGGACCGACGGGTCAAGGGACAAGCAGCCCAATCAGCATCACAGAAGCCACGGAACGTTAAAGACGAATCCGAACGATACAAAAGACCTTGACCGGTATAAGTCTTAATGTAGCGGACCACACGAATAGCGGCATCCCAATGAGGTACTTGAGGAGTATGCATAAACTGAGATAAAATGTGAACGCTATAACACAGTTCCGGGCGAGTGATAGTAAGATAGATCAAGCGACCAATAAGACGGCGATATTGAGAAGGATCAGAGTAGGGTTGATCCTGAATGGTGGCAAGATGGTGATTTTCTTCCATCGGAGTGGAAATAGGACGCGCATCCAAGAGGCCACAATCACCAACTAAATCAAGAGCATATTTGCGTTGGGATATAAAGATACCAGAAGGATTGCGGGCCACCTCAAGGCCGAGGAAGTATTTGAGGAGCCCTAAGTTTTTCATGTGAAAACAACGGCTGAGATAGGCTTTAAAATGTTGAATAGAGGCCGAATTATTCCCTGCAATGACCAAATCGTCTACATACACCAAAACATAAAGCACATGCGTAGAGTTTCGTTTGGTGAACAAAGAATAATCCGAAAGAGACTGCGCAAAACCGAAATGTGTGAGAGCAGCAGAAAGCTTAGCAAACCAACAACGGGGAGCCTGGCGCAGACCATAAAGGGACTTCTGGAGACGACAAACCAATCCAGAAGAAGATGGAGAAAAACCGGGAGGGGAGTCATATAGACTTCTTCAGCCAGATCGCCATGTAAGAAGGCATTACAGACATCCATTTGATGTAACTCGAAGCCTTGAATGGCAGCAACAGCAAGGAAAGCCCGAACAGTAACAAGTTTGATCGTAGGGGCAAAAGTCTCAGAGAAATCAATTCCCTCCTGTTGGCGATTCCCATGAATAACCAGACGAGCTTTATATCGCTCAAGGGACCCATCAGAACGATACTTAAGCCGAAACACCCATTGGCAACTGATAGCACGTTTACCTTTCGGAAGAGGAACAAGAGTCCAAGTATTGTTGGCCTCTAAAGCAGTGATCTCCTCTTTCATCGCAGCTCTCCATTCAGGGTGAGCAACAGCATCCTTGAATGATTTAGGTTCTGACGCAGAGGTAATAGCGGCCAAGAAACCCCTGTGGGACAAGGAGTAGCGATGATAAGGGTTAAAATTTGCTATATTAAGGGCGTTACCTGAAGAGGTGATGGAGGAGGATGTGGGAGCCGGGGGGGTTATCGCAGCAGCAGTAAGAACATAGTCTTGAAACCGAACTGGTGGCCTGGTAATGCGTCGTCCACGGCCTAAGTCTGAGGAGGCAGAAGGAACGACAGGCATAGGAGGCGTGGGGAGAGCAGGCTCAACAGGATCCGAAGACTCAAGCTCAAGGTCATCGTCCGCCAAGGCAGGAGGCTGAAGCTGAGTAGGCACCTGTAATACGTCGGGTGGAGACGAACAAATATTGGCGAATGGAAACTCATGCTCGACAAACTTGACATTGCGAGAGGTAAAGGTAGTTTGTGTGGATAAATCAAATACGTCCCAACCCTTCTTATTAAAGGGGTACCCAATGAAAACACAACGACGAGCACGGGTGTCAAATTTATCCTTGCCTACTTGATCATTATGGACATAACATAAGCAGCCAAAAGTCCGTAGGGTATCGTAAGTGGGGGGGACACCAAAGATCAGTTCATGTGGGGTTTTGCCATGGAGTAAAGAAGATGGGGTGCGATTAATAAGATAGCATGCGGCTAGAACACATTCCCCCCAAAAACGAATTGGTAAAGAGGCTTGGAACCGCAAAGCACGAGCCACATTAAGAATATGACGATGCTTGCGTTCAACACGACCATTTTGTTGAGGAGTATAGCGGATAGAGGTTTGATGCAATATACCATTGGTTTGAAAGTAGGGTGTTAAGGGTTTAAACTCAGTTCCATTATCAGTGCGAACAATGTGCACCTTCGTACTAAGTTGCCTTTCAATCATGATAATAAAGTTTTGCAAAGTACTAGCCACTTGATCCTTAGTTCGTAAGAGGTAAACCCAAACACCACGAGAATGGTCATCCACAATAGTAAGAAAATAAGCAGCGCCACATGTAGCAAGAGTATGATATGGACCCCAAAGATCACAATGAATAATCTCAAGACAATTCAAAGCATAAGAAGTACTTATGGGAAAAGGTTCGCGAGTTTGTTTAGCCTGACAACATATCTGACAATCACGAAAAGTCTGGATATCTTTACTAAACCGTTTATTAAAAAGTAAGCCCATAACTTTGCCCGACGGATGACCAAGTCGTTGATGCCATAAAATAGAGGAATCAGAAGAAGCAGCAACGGTTGCATTTGCTTGGTGTTGAGGAATCAGATAATATAGCCCCCCGGCTTGCTCACCCACTCCAATCAGCATCTTCAAAGTGCGGTCCTGAAGATAGCAAAAATTTTCAGTAAAAGTCACAATCTTTTGATTGCCATGCAATAATCGGGAGACAGAGAGCAAGTTGCATTGAAGACCAGGAACAAATAAAACATTCAAAAGAAGCAAGGTAGCGCCAAGCCGCACGTTGCCGTGATGAGTAGCACACGTGTGGGTACCGTCGGGTAGTTTCACCATACATTGTGTGGGTGTTACAGAACAGAGAAGGGCACGGTCACCTGTCATGTGGTGCGAAGCACCGGAGTCAATGATCCAGAAATTCTTACCATTGAGACGCGGGTTAGCATCCACCTTATGTGCGTTGAGTGCATTAATCAACGTATTCCATTGCACAGGAGTCAAGCCAGTAGCGGAGGAGGGCTTGGCCGCAGGTTCAGCCAAGGCGTCAACAGCATCAGTATGAACAGCATGCGCACGCGCCGCTCCAGTGGAACTGCTCCGCCGCTTGGATGCGTCCGACCGCCCTCTGTTTTGGCCACGTTCCCACCAGTCAGGGTACCCGATCAGTTTGAAACAGGAAGTGATGTCATGTCCCGGCTTGTCACAGTTCGAACAGTGAGATGAAGCAGCATCCTTAGAGACTCGGCGCACCGGAGCTTTAACAGCAAATGCCATTGGATCCGGTTTCTCTTCACGGGTACGCCCAATAGATCCAACCGTCTCTTCTTGGATTATCAATTGATATGCCCTGTTCAAGCTAGGCAATGGATCACAATTAAGAATTGCGGTACGAACAGACTTAAACAATACCTCATCCAGGCCCATTAAGAACTGATGGAGTCGTTCTTCGTTCTGCTTCTTGGTGATGGTCTCGGAAATGCGGCAAGAGCAACCGGCACACGAACAAACAGGTGGTTGGTCAAAGTCCTGTAATTCATCCCACAATTTCTTTAATCTGCCAAAGTAACTCACCACCGGTTGGCCATTTTGTTTGCAAGTGGCCAAATCCGACTTTAGTTGATGAATCTTTGGTCCATTGGAAATAGCGAAGCGCTGTTGAATATCATCCCACAGTGCTTTCGCGTTCTCAACATAAGAAATAGTGGAGCAGAGTTCCGGTTCAATGGTGTTGCGTATCCAGGCAACAATCATAGAATTGACAACACGCCAATCCTCAAAGTCAGGTGAATCAGCTTCGGGTGGCGTGATACTACCATCCACAAAGCCAAACTTTCGGCGAGCACGTAACGAGCCACGAAGAGCACGTGCCCATTCATCGTAATTGGATCCTTTCAATTGTACTAGAGTAATCACTTATCCGGGATGATCACTGGAGTACAAGTCATAAGGGGAAATTACTCGTTTTGCCGGGGCTGCAGCAGATTGTCCTTCAGCCATTTTCGAAGAAAGAACAATTATCAAAGCTTAAAGATTAGGCTCTGATACCATGTAGGAAACACAATATATGCAATGTTTTCCTTGATTGATTTACTGAGAAGCCTTCGGCTTAAATAGATTACAGGAATGTCGAAAGAATAAATGCAAAGGAAATCATCCTAGCTATTGATGCCTCTAATTTAGCTAAAATAATGTACAGCCTCTAATTTAGCTAATACAAATATACACAGCCTAATCCTATCTTTCAAATATGGAAATGTACAGATTGACACCATCGTGCATGCGGGAATATTCCCAAAGATATTCCCGTAACAGGGTGTTTTGGAATAGCTCTGATTTTAGGTTACTGGCTCTTACACATGGGGAACAATGTTCTCATTTTCGCTATCAGATAGTTGGAACTAATCTAATTGTGTGGTTCACTCAAATTTATGGCTTACATACAATCACAGCAAGGCACCATCTTTGGTTAGATTTGATGCAGCATTATGACAATCACTCAGATCCTGGTTAATATGAGGCGATTTTAATACTTTTTTTCAGTTGAAGAACATGTGGGTTCATCCATACCAATGATGTCTTCGTTGGAAGAGTTTAATGATTGTATATCCTATTGTTCTCTTATTAATCTACCATATGATGGTCCAATGCATACATGGACTAGTGGGCGTGGTTTAGGCATTGTTAAACGATGATTAGACCGGTTTCTGTGCTCTGAATCATTCAATACTATTTTTCCAAATCTGAGAGTTCGACATTTGCCAAGGTTGACGTCGGATCATGCTCCATTATTATTGAGATGTTTACAGATGGAGTATCAAGGTCCTAAATCCTTTCGATTTCAGAATCTGTGGATGGAACATGAAGATTTCCTTGCATTTGTAAGTGCATCTTGGGGTTCTTATCCAACTATTGGAGAAATGAGGGGCTTATATCATAAACTGCAGGTGCTTAAAAAAGATTTGAAAGTCTGGAATACATCCGTCTTTGGAAACATATTTGACAAACTAAGACATGCCGAACGCAAACTAGTGCGATTTGAGAATCAATATGATCTGTATCCAAATTCAGTTAATCGGATGGAATATCACCAGGTGCAGGCACATTATAAATTGGCATCACGTAATCATCTTTTATATTGGGAACAAAAAGCACGCGTCAAATGGATAAAGGCAGGGGATGCTAACACTTCTTTTTTCCATAATATGGTACAAGATCGCTATCGCAGGCAATCTGTTACCTCCATCCGATCTAGTGACGGTACATTATGTGAATCTCAGGATGACATTCAGCAGGCTGCTATTTCTTATTACACTCATCTCTTCTCAGCTGAAGACACATTGGATGAGGAGAAATATTGAATTATATCCCTACACTGATAACTCATTCGGAAAATCAGCGACTGGTGGAATTGCCATCTCTGGTGGAGGTAAAGGAGGCTGTGTGGGCATTAGATCCAGATAGTGCACCTGGGCCGGATGGCTATAATGGTCATTTTTACCGTATGTGTTGGCATATCATTCAACAGGATGTTCTTAAGGCCATTCAAGAATTACTTCTGGGATTTCCACTTCCACTAGCCATGGGAAGTACATTACTAACGCTTATTCCAAAGATTCCTAGCCCACGTACTTTCTCGGACTTCCGACCTATAAGTTTGGTAAATTTCATTTCTAAAGTTGCCACGCGCGTCATAGCTTCAAGATTACAACCATTATTGCCCAGAATTATTTCTATTGAACAAGCTGGCTTTCTTCAAGGACGTGATATTTCTTATCACATTGTCATGGCTCGGGAGATGGTGCACCTGCTTGATAAAAAAGTAAGAGGATCGAATACGCTGATTAAACTAGACATGATGAAAGCATTCGATAGGGTGAGTTGGTCTTTTCTTTCTCAACTCCTCATGCGACTGAGTTTCGATTCTCACTTTAATAACATCATCTTCAATCATTTAAAAGGTACATATTTATCTATCTTAATAAATGGAGCATCCTCAGGATATTTTCGGCCCTCTAGAGGTGTTAAAAAAGGTGAACCATTGTCTTCCATATTATTCGTTCTGGCGTAGGAGGCTTTTTCAAGGGGAATAAATTATTTGGCATCGTGGGCACTTTAAGTCACTATAATGTGGGTAGGGCTCACCCTTGTCTTATTCATCTTGCATTTGCTGATGACTTGCTTATTTTTCTGAATGGTGGCATATCGAATTTGAGAAATTTTCGACAGTTTTTGGATTTGTATCAAAGAGCTTCTGGATAGGCAGTTAATTTTCAAAAAAAGTCACTTTATTGCAGCATCATATCTCTCTTCCTCACAGGTCCGCTGCATGGAACAGGCGCTGCAGAAGACATCTGTCTCATTACAAATTAAATATTTGGGGGTACAATTACATAAAGGCAAGGAGAGGTTGTCCCATTTCTTATCATTGGTAACTTCGTTTCAAAGAAAACTTCATATATGGCAGACCAAGTTTCTGAATTATGCAGGCAGATTGGTTTTAATAAAATATGTTTTATTAGCTATACCGTTGCATATGATGGCAGCATGTGCTCTCCCTCAAAGCATAATAAGGATTCTACATCGATTAATATGTAAGTTTTTCTGGGGGAGTTCTGATGATGGAGTACGTCACTCCTGGGTCTCGGCATAGCGCATATTTCGACCCACTGGGGAGGGCGAATTAGGGCTTCGGAAGTTGGATAATATGCAGACGTCTTAGTCCTGTCAATTATGGTGGAGATATCGCAGACAACACTCCTTATGGAGTCAGTTCTTCCGATCTAGGTATGGTAATCGCACTACTATTCAATGGAGCATCACGGATTCACCGGTTTAGAAACGTATTTTCAGAGTGCATGAATTTTGTATGGATCATTCGGCAATAAATATACACATGCAGGAGGGTAAGTTTTCACTCAGAACTGCGTATGAGCAGCTTTGCTCACAGGGGAATCGTCGACTATCTCTCCAGTTTGTCTGGCATAAGTTATTACCATCTAAAATACGTTTATTCCTTTGGTGACTATATAATGCAGCTTTGTCGATCCCTAACAATTTGGCCCGATTCGTCACAATTTATCCTAGTTGCTGTCTGTGTCGCTTAATGGATACAGTGACGAGGGATCATATCTTTTTATCCTGTCCTGAAGTCAGCCATATTTGGAGATATTTCAGTGCCTGTCTTGATGGACCACCTATATCGACTAACACTCTCCAATCATATTTGTTGCAATGGTGAATGTCGACTCAAGCACGTTCATTCAAAGGAAGATTACGTCTCATTACCCCAGGAATAATAACTTGGGAGATTTGGAAAGTATATTCATCAATCATGTTTGGTGAGGGTAGTTGGTGTCGCGAGCGTGTTATCAAGTTAATTAGGCGTGCAATTTACGATTGGTCATAAGTACAATGTGGAAAAAAATATGCGGGTTCTGATGCTAATCTAGTAGCATATGGCCTTTCTCCGATCTTAAGGTCTCCACGATATCGGATAGTACGTTGGATGCATCCACCAAGTGGATGGTATAAGATGAATGTGGATGCTGCACACAGTAATACCTCGGCAGCGGCGGGTGCTATCTTGTGCGATAGTCGGGGCAACTTCATAGGTGCAATATTGTTTCATCTACCCTTTTTGACGCCGGCTGAGGCAGAAATGCAAGCAGCATATTATGCCTTTTTATATTTTGCACGTTACTGGGCTCCCATATATGTGGAGGTGGATGCTCAAGATATTCCGCGACAAGTTCAGCATGGGCCATCTTATAAAGCTATTATGCTGGGAGACCTTTTACGTTCTATGTCCCTCTCCTTGACGTACACACCAAGAGAAGCTAATCAGACAGCACACTTCCTCGCTCAATATGGTCAGATTCGGCATTCTCTTTCTATTTTTTGGACCACCTCAGAATTACCTCCGTTGGTGCGGACAAGTCGTACGACGGAGTCAATCCCATATTTAAGACATGGATAAGGCAATTACACAAAATTGTTGCCCGTATCATTGCATGATAGGGGAAACCTGGATAATCTTTGCTGCTTTTTATGATTATACTACACTATGGATTCCTATTTCGCAATTGTGTACTCTGCTGCGATTTTGCTTATGACGGATATTTTCTCTACAGACATTCAATCAACCATACATGTGATTAATTTTATACTATTGATGTTAGGAAACAAGATATTGACTTACCATAGATAGGATTGCGATTAATGCACAGACGTGACTCTAGGACGTAATTGTAAGGCTAGTTTATGATGATTGATTGTTTACCATGTATAGAAAAATATTCAAGTGTATAAGTAGGCGTTGTATTGACAGAAAACATATGAATGAAATATACGATTTCTCCCAATGTTCGATTATTAACATGGTATCAGAGCAAGGTTCATCCTAATCTGAATTATTTTGTCTGAGTATAAGCTCAGAAAATTTCTTCATCATTGCCTGAATACTTACCGGATCCGGCCATACCCTTCTCGGCCCTTACCTTTTCTCAGCCTTTCTTGGCCAAAATCTGTGCAAAAAAAACTGCAACCTACCTGTTCACCGAAAAAAAAATGTCAGAACCCGAAAGTAGCGAACCAAAAACTCCCAGCCTCACTGAGTTAGAAGTGCAGGTAGCAAATATTTTGCAAAATACACCCACCAGACTATCATCAAACGCAAATCAAAACCCAACAGCACCAATCCATACTGAAAATTTGTCTATTTCCTTCAAACTCAATGGCAGCAATTATCGCGAAATGCGCAGAGCAGAGGAAAGGATAGCGTTTTTACAACGAATCCCCTCAGAAGAATCATCACTGGGGATAGGCCATGGCCTGACAACACCACCTGTGGCTACCAGAGGCCATGGCCAAGAACGAGGGACTGGACAAGGCAGAGGCAGAGGAACCTCAAGAACTGGAGGGATGCGTAAGGTTGAAGACAAGGAGGCCCTTGTCTGCAGCCATTGTGGCCAAAGGAGGCACACAAAGGAACAATGCTTCCATATAGTTGGATATCCGGACTGGTATAAAGGGAAAAGGAAGCAAATCGATGGCAGCAAGGGGAGAGGAGCAATTGCAGTGGACACAGTTCAGACAGGAGAAGGAGAACTGGCGGCTGCTAGTTCTGGAGGTAAAAGGGTTGGGGTTTTTAACCCCAACCCATTTTTTGTGCAAATGGACAAAAATATCTCTGTTAATATTTCCCAGTGCCCCCTCCCAGTTTCACATTCAACAGGTCTAGCCCTTCCAGTTTTCGCATCTCCTGATTTTGGCCCCCCAACTTCCAGCGCCATAAAAACCGGCCCCCATGTTTCTGAGATTCCTATCCAGACCCCTACTAATCCAAAAATGACTGCTTCAGCCCTCAGCTTTCCTCAAAATGCAAAAACTGCCCACTTACTTACCACAACTACCACAACCACCTGGATACTTGACAGTGGTGCCACTGACACATGACAAATGACCCAAATGATTTTACCCAGTGGACAACCCCTATTAAAACCCATATTGAAACCGCCGACGGGACACTAATACCAGTTGCTGGAGGTGGTACTATCTCAATTAACCACGACTTACACTTACATAATTGCCTTTATGTACCTGGCCTTTCGACAAATTTGTTATCTATCAGTCAACTCACCCAGGAATTACACTGTATTGCACTAATGTATCCTTCTTTCTGTCTACTACAGGATGTTCACTCGAAGAGGATCATTGGACGTGGCATTGAGAAGGATGGACTATATTTTGTAGCAGACGTGGTACAACAGGGTCAGTCCAATCTTGCTACCGGGACTACTGAAAAGCGACTCTGGTTATGGCACCGTCGTCTGGGTCACCCCTCCTTAGGTTACATGAAGTTTTTATTTCCGTCTTTGATTCCATCTGGATTTACTTTGTCGTGTGATACATGTTTTCGTGCTAAGCACACTCGGTCTACCTATAAATCAAATAATACTCGTGTCAAACAGCCGTTCAGTCTAGTTCATTCGGATGTGTGGGGACCATCTCCACATCCTACTACTTCTGGTTTTCAGTACTTTGTTACATTTGTCGATGATTTTACTCGAATGACATGGGTTTATTTTCTGAAAAATCAGTCTGATGTTTACTCTCAGTTCGTACATTTTTATCAGATGATTAACACACAGTTCCACACAAAAATTCAGATTCTTCGATCTGATAATGGTGGTGAATACGTCAATACTGATCTAAAATCATTCTGTTTATCTCATGTGATTCTGCATCAGACTTCGTGTCATCACACTCCCGAACAAAATGGCGTCGCAGAACGCAAAAACCGTATCCTTCTTGAGATGACTCGGGCCATGATGCTTGAGTCACATGTTCCGAAAAATTTCTGGCCCGAAGCTGTTGCTACTGCTGCATATCTTCTAAATCGTTTACCTACAAAGATTCTTGACCATCATCCCCCCTGTCTGTACTCACTAAACACTCTGAGGTCCCATCGGCTCTTACTTTACCTCCAAAAGTATTCGGGTGTACCGTATTTGTCCATATTCCCTCCTCACAACGCAATAAACTCGATGCTTGTGCAGATAAGTGTGTATTTGTAGGGTATGCTATCTCTCAGAAAGGCTATCGGTGTTATAATCCCTGTACTCGTCGTATCCATATTACCATGGATTGCACCTTTCTTGAACAGGAGTACTTTTATTCAGCCACTTCTGGGCCTCAGGGGGAGACCAGTAATGAGTCCTACAATTGGCTACATAACCTTGGTCATTTGGAGGTGGTCCCAACACAGCAAGTAGGTGGCGCGGACTGTACTTTTCCTGACCGAGATATAGTCCCTACTTCTGATCCTACCAGTGACTCTTCAGTGGACATTGTGCCAAGTCAGGTAACCACTCCACAAATAATGATTCCTTGTACCTCTGATATGTTAGACCCTCCTGATAATTGTCCTACTAATAATCCCTCCGATCCACTCCCTCTTCCTGTTGATTATGAAACTGTTGAGGATCATTGTGAAATCTTAGCAGGACCAGGTCGGGTACTACCTCCAAGACAAAACAGGGGCAAACCTCCGGTGAGGTACTCACCAAGTAAAATGTCAAAAGGAGCTCGATATCCAATTAGGGGTGCAAAAGGATTTCTGTCATCAGTATGTGAGTCGGTAATTCCATGGACAGTCGAGGAGGCGATGAGTAAACCTGAGTGGTATGCGGCCATGAAGGATGAGATAAGTGCCTTGTACAAAAACAACACATGGGAAAAGGTCAGCCTGCCATCAGGAAAACATCCGGTAGGTTGCAGGTGGGTATATACTATCAAGTACAAGGCTAATGGGAGCATTGAGAGGTATAAAGCACGGCTGGTTGCCAGGTGATATACACAGACCTATGGCATTGATTACACGGAGACTTTCTCACCGGTAGCAAAACTTGACACGATACGGGTACTTTTCTCAGTGGCAGCTACGAAATCTTGGCCCCTGTATCAGTTTGATGTCAAGAACGCATTTCTCCATGGAGAGTTGAAGGAGGAAGTGTACATGAGTGCTCCCCCGGGGTTTGCAGAAGGATTTGCTGAGAATGAGGTGTGTCGACTCAGACGTTCGCTATACGGACTAAAGCAGTCTCCAAGGGCCTGGTTTGGGAGATTTACAGGTTTTATGAAAAAGTGTGACTACAAACAGAGTAATGCTGATCACACCTTGTTTATCAAAAAAAGAGGATCCCTATGCCTTATAATCTATGTAGATGATATGATAATTACAGGTGATGACCCCGAAGAAGTGACTATACTCAGAAAACAGTTGTTTTCGGAATTTGAGATGAAAGATTTGGGAGACTTGCGATATTTTCTAGGGATTGAGATTGACCGGTCTGAGAAAGGGATTTTTATCTCACAGCAGAAGTATATTCTGGATCTACTAGCAGAGGTTGGTATGTTAGATTGCAAACCAGCAAAAGCCCCAATGTTGGTAAATCAGAAGATGGAGTTTGAAGAAGGGAGATCTGACGCAGATTGCGGGAGATACCAACGTCTGGTAGGAAAATTGATTTATTTAGCACATACTCGCCCTGATATCTCATTTGCAGTTGGGTTAGTGAGCCAGTTCATGCACAAACCGCAGAGCCACCATATGGAAGCTGTAATGAGGATTGTGAGATATCTGAAGGGGACAGCTAGTCGCGGTATTTGGTTTAAAAATCATGGACATTTAGATATTCAAGCCTACACAGATGCTAATTGGGCAGGAAATCTGATTGATAGAGCTCTACGTCTGGATATTTTGCGCTCATTGGAGGAAACTTAGTCACATGGAAAAGTAAGAAGCAGAAAGTCGTTGCATTGTCTAGTGCTGAAGCCGAGTTTCGAAGAATTGCCAAAGGGGTAATGGAGATTTTATGGTTACGAAAGCTGCTAGAGGATTTGGGATTCGAGGTTTCTGCTCCAGCGAAGTTGTTTTGTGATAATAAGGCTTCGATAAGTATCTCAATAAAACCCCTAACAACATGATAGAACAAAACACGTGAAGATAGATCGACATTTCATAAAAGAGAAGATTGAGAATAAAGTGATAGAACTGCCATTCATACCCAGTGAAGATCAGTTAGCAGACATCTTAACTAAGGCTGTAGCAGGGCGATCATTTGATGAAACATTGGTCAAGTTGGGCGTTGAAGATTCCCCGGCTCAACTTGAGGGGGAGTGTTAGGAAACAAGATATTGACTTACCATAGATAGGATTGCGATTAATGCACAGACGTGACTCTAGGACGTAATTGTAGGGCTAGTTTATGATGATTGATTGTTTACCATGTATAGAAAAATATTCAAGTGTATAAGTAGGCGTTGTATTGACGGAAAACATATGAATGAAATATACGATTTCTCCCAATGTTCGATTATTAACAGTTGACACTAATCCAATTCTTATTTTTACCATGCATGGATTCGAACAACGGCTCATCAACTCCTCATCTTGCAAAGACATGTGGATTTCTTCCTTACGAAAACTTCAACTTTGGGATTCATATTGGGTTTCAGATTTCGGAATCATGGGCTGCCAGTCGCGAATCATTTTAAGACGACATTTTATGGGCTTAGAGATTGAATCTGTTTCATCGTATTATATTTTTATCTCATATATCTGCAAATACTCCAATTATATAAATATGTACGTTTTTTTCTTCGCCAAGGTTTTATCCACAATGGTGGTTTTACTTGACAAGGTTTTAATGCGTCATATCATATATGATTGGATAACAGATATTCTTTGGTGTTTACACTTTCATTTTCCATATGACGACTAATGATGTGAAAAGGTATTCATCCGCCATAAGTGAGGGCTGAATAAGATATATACTTTTTCCGGATTAAATATATATATGTATATATATATGTATATATATATGTGTATATATATATATATGTGTATATATATATATATGTATATGTATATATATATGTATATATATATATGTGTGTGTGTGTATATATATATATGTATATATATATATATGTATATTTATATATATATGTATATGTGTATACATATGTGAATCTTTGCACTTATTGTCGGTATGTGTTTATATTGATTGATTATTATTCTACAATAACGATGGTCAATCCAATACAATCGTCGTTTTCCAGCAAAGGATAATATATTTTACACAAAATCTCTTTGCAAAAATAAATCTTTGACTCTTTTTATGTTTTTAGTTAATCATATGATTTACGTATAGACATTATTAAATATTTTAAAAATAATTAAAAAAGGTTGTCCGGAGAAAACTCAATTCTAGATAATTATTAGGAAGAGACTTTGATTCATTCATAAGAAGCTTTTAATTTCAGAAGCTTTTTTTTATGTGTGTATATATATGTAGATTTCTGGATTAATTCCTTAAGATTTCTTCGAATTTTAGTGAATCATAGGAGGAAATTTATTCTAATACCGTTGCATGTCCATGAAAGATCTCATGTGCAGAATATTTGTAAGCCATAAATCCATCCTAAGGGAAAGAAAGAGGGAAATCAAAGAAAAAGACTGCAATTGGATTTTCTCTTAACTTGTTTATCAATATCTTCCATTCGACAATATCAAAGATACGCAGGCCTGTCTACATATGTTCTCATGTATTTCTTCGAATACTATTGATGCCATAAGTTGTACATTTGCTTGGGATATTTTTTTGTTGGACTATGAATATTTTGATTAATTTAAAAAATATTTGAAAAAAATATAAAAACAGATTGATTTATACGTATGAAATGACAAATGCTTGAAATTATAAGAAAAGTAATGCTAATCTCTACACATATCTCTAAAACAGAGATCAATGTGACGTCGATCTCTATGTAGATCTCTAAAACAGAGATCCACATGATATCGATCTATAAGTCGATCGCACGGTGTTAGTTGTGTTCAAAATTAGAAGCACATTCACCAGCGTCGATCTCTATGTAAATCTCTAGAATCACATCAATGTGAAATTGATCTCTACGTTTATCTTCAAAATTGAAAGGACACTATCCAACGTCGATCTTTATGTAGGTCTTTGAGTCAGAGATTGACATGACATAGATCTATACATAGATCTATAAGTCATAGATCGACTTGACATAGATTTCTAAACAGACAGACATTCATCGATTGGCGTCATCCTGAATTCAAATTTTTATTGTCTTTACAAACATATCTACGGCAGATTTAAAGTGTTTTCTCTCTCCAATCTTTTCCAAATTGATTGTTCCTTTATGACTAACATCTGTAAAATCTTTTTGACTATTGTACACCTATCTAAGCTAATTTAGGGAGCTATGATTCAACAAATTTAAGAATAAGGTGGTTGAAGACAAGTTGGACTTTCCCAAATCAATTAATGAAGTTTGAGACTTGCATGGAGGCTTCAAACGAGATTCACCTCCTCTATATATTGAAAAAGGACACAGGAGACAATTACACACTTTCATCCTAATCAAGCTTCGCCCCCCATTGATATGAAAAGCTCTCAAATGCAAAAGTACTTAAAGCTCACCAAGCTCTTGTTGCTTGTTTTTCTTTATTGTAATCTGATACAATAGGAACTAAACATATTTAATATCTTGCTTATGATTCAGACCTGTTTTGAAAGTGTCATGTACCTCTTCTCCCAAAGTCCATTTGGTGAAAGTTCTTAGTCAGAACTTTGTTGAAGTGTTAAAGAAGCAAGTAAAAAATATCAAAGGCTGTCGCTTGTAGTTGTTGTAATAAGTGATGTGTCACAAGTTGTTGTTGCAATAGTTGTTGTAGTAGCAGTTGTTATTCCTGTTCCATATAAGAAAGTTCTTGTTGAAAGGTAATAAAAAGTTATTGTTGAAAATCCACTCTGCAAAAAAAGTGGAAGTGGAGTATAATCAAAGAGATTCGAACCACTTTAAATTCTATTTTTCCAATTCATCATCTATTATCCTCTTCTTTCTTAGTTTTTGCAAGCATTGAAAGTTGGTGAGAGCTAAATCCAAATAACCTAAAAATCGTCCAACGTTTTATTCTGTTAAGTCCGTAACACACTCTAGAGGGGGGGTGAATAGAGTGTTTGGCAATTTTACGGAATTTTCTTGTTTGACTCAACTCAAATGGAATTCAAAATCAAAGCAAGAATGGGAGATGAGAAACAATGAATGAGTACACCGAATATAGAGTGGTTCGAATCGTAAATGATTCTACTCCACTACCACTTTGTTGCCAAAGTGGATTTTCAACAACTACTCTTCTTATTGAAGATAATAAGAGCAATCATAGCAACACTTACATTAACACCTTAGTGTAAGCAACCACAACAACAACTTTTTGCACAAAATACCTTTGTGCAACAACAGCAACTACAGCTCTAAGCAAGAACAACTTCTTGCTATCTCACAACTTCAACAAAGTTCTCTCAAGAACTTTCTCACAATGGGGTGAAGGAAATAGTAGGGTTCACACTTTCTCACTTAGTATAAACACAAGAAAGAGATCAAATATTTATGGTTCCTCTTGTGTTAGACTCTCTATCTCTAAATATACAACAATGAAGAACAAAGAAAGGCTTAACAAGCTTTAAGCACTTTTTACAAATATAAGAGAAGTATACTACAATGGATAATGAAGCTTGATGATGGTGAAAGTGTGTTTTTGCCTCATCCAAGCTTCTTCTATTTATACAAGATGTTCACCATGTTTTTGAAGCATCCACCATGACTTCAACTACATCAAATGCCAAGATAATGTCCAAATAGTCTTTAACCACCCTATGGAGTAATTTGATCCTCAATAGCCAACCTAGAATAGCTTAGACATAGATATAATAGTCAAAAAAGCATGTATTAAGATGGAGTAAAGTCTACAAGAAATTTAAGCTAGATTGGATAGAGAAAATACCATGAATCTCCCTTGGATTTTGTTCCAACGTTCATAAAAATTTGAATTCTGGGGGACATTGATCGACCGAAGTGCCTGGCTGAGAGATCGATGTCCTCCAGAAACTTTGCAATTTTTAAACTTCTTGACATCGATCGATCGAAGTCTTCGCTGAAGAGACTGACGTCACTTCGATCGATCGATGTCCCCTGGACTGAGAGATCGAGGTTAGACAGAAAGTTTTCTGCCTGACATCAATCGATTGAAGTCTCTCTTGGGAGAGACTGAAGTGACATCGATCGATCGATGTCCTCAGGTTGAGAGATTGATGTTGGACAGAAACTTTTCTGCCTGACATCGATCGATCGAAGTCTCATTTTAGAGAGACTGAAGTGACATCGATCGATCGATGTCCTCAGTCTGAGAGATCGATGTTGGACAGTAAGTTCGATTCTCAACAATTTTCGACATAGTGTATTTTTCTCATTTTGCATCAAATCTCAAGTGTAAATTTAATTTATTTAAAGCATCTGTACATCATCAAAACAATTTATATCTGTAGATCGATCTATGTACATAGATCTCTCACATCGATCTCTAAACCTGAGACACATCGATCGATCGATGTACATCAAACCCTCACTTCGATCGATCGATGTAGGTCAGAGACAGATTCTGAACCTTTCTGTGAGACATCAATCTCTGAAGATGAGGCACTTCGATCGATCGATGTCTAGGGTTTTTAGAAAATTTTTTCTAAAATATGATAAATTGGTTGTTTTCATTTGTACATGATTTATATATGTTTATTATGTGATTATCTTGTGTTTTTGGTGATTATAAATATCTTGTGACTAACGTGCCCTGGAAGTTTCTACAACTTACCAAAAAGGGCAAAATTAGAATTTTAAGTTTTGTAGGAACATGATATGGTGGATATATATCAAGAACTGATTCTTATTATATTTATCAGGACATAGGTGTTATTATATTCATTTCCAATCATCGGGGTCATTTCTGGAGTTTTCTTACACCAGGGGCATTTTGGTCATTTCACCCCGATGGTATATTTGGTATTTTCACTCAAGGAATCTATTGAGAATATTATTATCTTTATTATGGAGTTGAGATATTATTATTTTGAAGATTATATGGTTGCCTTATATCTTATTCTCTCATATGATGATGTTATTGACTATAGCTGGATATGTGACGATTTGAGATATCACATTCTATTTTTTCTTGAAGACACTCTTATATATGTTATGAGAGCATGTTTATCATCATTATTCAGAGATGTTAAAGGTGTCCAAGGTGTGGAAAAGATCACAACATTCAAAAAGAAATATTGGGAATTTTGGTGTTACACGTTGACATAATCTTGTCAAATATTATCTATTGATTTTTTCTTTAAAAATCTGAGTTGCTACACATATATATATGTTTAAAAACGTGCATATGCAGTTGGATATGATGTGTAATTCATTTTATGGGTTGATGACAAGTGGACCAACCAAAAAGGAGCTAGTTGGCAAAAATTGCCAACTTGGATTTTTCAAATGTAGCCAAACGGCTACTTGGTGTATATGGCTGTTGTGATCAGTATTTTTTGAAGTCAAATGAAGACTTCACATGCCCTATTCTTGTTCTTGGATTTGAGGGTATTTTGATGGTACTATCCTCTCTTATTATTTTTATTTTACAAAGGATAAATCAAGATTATTTTTGGAAAATACAACTTAGTAGCCAATGGCTACTTACTCATTTTTGGAGCTGATTTTGAGTTTAAAATGGTCAATGCCCACATGCCTATTATCTTGCCAAAGAGTTGAGAAGACGGTGGAGTTGTTATGGCTATATTATCCTCACATTTTCAAGATAATTCCAAGACTATTTTTAGTTGAAAAAATCGGCCAAATGGAGTCGCCAAGGTGGACCAATTATGTTGTCTTATTTTGTCAAGTGTACAAGGCCAAACAATGATGTTAAGACACTTGGACTTGATGATGAAGATGGTGACACATGTGCATTCTTATCTTCAAGGCTCAAATCACACTATAAATAGAGGCAATGATGAAGAAGATGAAACACACTTGAAGCTCACAAGCATTTGTTGAATTGTCTAGCTATCATCTTCTTGTTGTTGTTTTCTTGTTCCATTCTTTGTAGCAAAAGTGTTCTTGTTGTTTTTGTTGAGCTACAAGACTCTTGAGCTTCATTTGTAATATTGATTAGCCATTTCTATAAGGCTATATCAATAGGTTCTAGAGGTGTTGCAACTAAGTGTTGCATAGAAGGTGATTATCCAAGTCTTGAGTAGGGTTGGAGTATAACCCAAGGATCAGGCTTGGTTCTTGTTGTAAGGTGATTCATTTCATAGTGAAATCCAAGGAAAGGTGTTCTTTGGGACTGGAGTAGGTCACATTGACCGAACCAGGATAAATCCTCGGTGTTCTTGTCTTGTTTCTTCATTTATGTTTTCTGCCCGTTTTTAATGCAGTTTTCACACAAATTCTCATAATTTGAAAAAATAGCTAAACATTTTCAAAATTCGTGATTTTTGGTGGAATTATACTTCAGACTGTTAGCTTTCATTTGCAACAAGAATCACTTGATTTGAGCAAGGGAAAGTTAGTCTTTCAGGCTTTGCAAGATTACTGCTCCAATCTGACTGCAATCTGACCAGTTTTGAGAAAACATAAATTCTGTATTTATCAAGAATGTTTTAAGGTCAGGGCCTTTTGGAAGTATATCTACACATCCTAAGGAGTGTTTTGATATAGAGATCAACCTTTTTGGTTGAGTATTCAAAGAGAAACACGTTTTTCAAAATCAGCAACATTCTGTCCAATTCTGTCCAGATTGACCATCTGAATCTTTTTATTTGTTTGAAGGGACAAGCGATCTTATTTTTGTCTGATTTTTGGACAGAGTCTTGTTAACACATTGAAGTAAAATTCTGGAAAGTTTCATAATTGGTGGAGTTGTGTACAATTATTTTTGAATTTTTTAAAAACGGGTTCTGAATCTGAGGTGGTCTCAGATTCTGTTTTCAAAGGGGATTTTTACAAAGGGTTATAGTGTAATTTCCGCTAACCACTATTCCATCCCCCCCTCTAGTGGTGTTTATTGCAGGTGCACGGTCCAACACCTACTTGTTTTCATTGCAACAAAGTAGGACATCTGAAGAATGAATGTAGAGCTAGATTTGGAAGCATGTATGTTTGGAAACCTAAGGGTCGACAAACTAACCCTAAAGGACTCAACTATCAAAGGGTACCAATGCATAAATCTCTTGGTTTTGTAGGCTTTCAAGATAAATGAAGTAGCCAAAGAAGAAAGAACCAAATGGCTCATGGACAGCGGATGTTCAACACACATGACCGGAGACAAAACGTTATTCACCAAGCTCAAGCTCCAAGATGGTGGAACGGTGCATTTTGGCAATAAGAGAGCCAAAATCCTTGGACATGGAGAAATTGGTAACTCTTCTTTTACTATTAATAATGTACTATATGTAGAAGGGCTTAAATATAATTTGATAAGTGTTAGCCAACTATGTGATGCTAATTTTCAAGTTGAATTTGTGAAAAAAATGCATTGTGAAAAAGAACGATAAGATTGTTTTTGAGGCTATAAGGAAAAATGATGTTTACAAATTTAGCGCACATGATTTGATATCACAAAATATTTTTTGTCTAGTTGCCAAAAATGATTTGACTCAACTATGGCACAAACGACTTGGACATATTAGTTTTAAAAATTTCAAAGAGATTTGCAAAAATGAAAAAGTCCAAGGTCTTCCAAAATTGAATTTCGAAAACCATGTGACACTTGTCAAAAGGCAAAGCTTGTTAAAACAAGCTTCAAGCCTAAAAGTGAAATCTCCACGACCAAACCCCTACAATTACTTCATATGGATTTGTATAGGGATATTGGTACGGCAAGTCTAAGTGGAAAACATTACACCTTTGTGGTGGTAGATGATTTCTCTAGGTACACTTGGATAATGTTCTTAGCTAAAAAGAATGATGCATGCCAAGAATTTATAAAGCTTTGTAGGAGACTAGAAAATCAAAGAGAAGACACAATTAAAGAAATTTGAAGTGATAGAGGTGGTGAGTTTGATGGAGAGTTTCATGAATTTTGTGTATCCAAAGGGTATGGACACAATTTCTCGACTCCAAAAACTCCTCAATAAAATGGTGTCACGGAAAGGAAAAATGGAACACTTCAAGAAATGAGTAGAGCCATGCTAAATGAATTTGAGCTACCCAAGTATTTTTGGGCCGAAGCGGTAAACATCGCTTGTCATGTGATCAATATAGTTTATTTGAGACCATCTCTCAAAAAGACTCCTTATGAGCTTTGGAAAGGTAGGGTACCAAATATTGATTATTTCAAGGTTTTTGGTTGTAAGTGCTTTATACTTAACGCCAAAGATAACTTGGATAAACTCGATTTCAAAACGGATGAAGGAATCTTTGTGGGATATGCTCAAAATAGCAAAGCATTTAAGATATATAATAAAAGAAGCATGAAGGTTGAAGAATCAATTTACGTCAAGTTTAGTGAACTCATTGAGGATGAACCAAATACTAATGATGATGATGATGAAATAATTGAAGTAAGTCATATAGAGAAATTTGAGAATCCAAAAGGTAATATTGTTATTGATCTTAGGATTGATCCCCTTAAATCTAAGGTTGAAGATGAAGAAGTAGGAGGAGATACCTCAAATTTACAAGATTCATATAAGTATAGGAAAGATCACCCTAAAGAATTAATATTCGGTGAAACTAGTCAAGGAATAATGACTAGGAGGAAATTCAATGAAAATGCCTTCATTTCTCAAGTTGAGCCTAAAAATATAAAGGAGGCAATAAATGATGAAGATTGGGTACTAGCCATGAAAGAGGAGCTAAATCAATTTGAAAGGAGTGATGTTTGGGAATTAGTAGCTAAACCTAGTGATCATCCTATAATTGGCACTAAATGAGAATTTTGAAACAAAATGGATGATAAAGGAAACATTACTAGAAACAAGGCTAGGTTAGTAGCTCAAGGATATAGACAAGATGAAGGTATAGACTATGATGAGACTTTTGCTCCTGTAGCTAGGTTAGAAGCTATCAGGATGCTATTAGCATATGCATGCTATAAGAATTTCAGACTATATCAAATGGATGTGAAATCCACATTCTTGAATGGAATAATTCAAGAAGAGGTGTATGTAGCTCAACCACCGGGGTTTGAAAATCATGATTATCCAAATCATGTATTTAAACTCAAAAAGGCCCTTTATGGACTTAAACAAGCTCCTAGGGCATGGTATGAAAGATTAAGTAACTTCCTACTTGAGAATGAGTTTTCAAGAGGAAAAGTCAACATTACTCTTTTCATTAAAGAACAAGGAAACCATCAATTACTTGTTCAAATTTATGTGGATGATATTATATTTGGTGCTACTAATGATTCTCTTTGTGAGCCTTTTTGCTAAATTGATGGAAGGAGAATTTGAGATGAGCATGATGGGTGAACTCAACTACTTTCTTGGTCTTCAAATCAAGCAAACTCAAGATGGAGTGTACATATCTCAAACAAAATATACAAAGGATTTACTCAAGAAATACAAGTTTGAGGATGGAAGAAGTGTAAGCACACAAATGAGCACAAGTACAAAGCTTGACAAAGACGAAAAAGCAAAACCGGTTGAGGTAACCAAATATAGGGGTATGATTGGAAGTTTACTTTATTTGACCGCTAGTAGACCAGATATTTTGCATTGTTGTGTGCTTATGTGCTAGATTTCAAAGTATGCCTAAGGAATCGCATCTAGTTGCCATTAAACGTATCTTTAGGTATTTGAAAGGAACCTTGAACTTTGGATTGTTTTATCCCAAAATTGGTTGTTTTGATTTAAGAGGGTACAATGACTCTGACTATGCCGGAAATCTTGTTGATAGAAAAAGCACCTTCGAGACATGCCAATTCCTTGGAGATTGCTTAGTTGTTTGGTTCTCCAAGAAACAAAATAGTGTGTCACTTTCAACGGCGGAATCCGAATATGTATCGGCCGCTTAGTATTGTGCACAACTACTTTGGATGATCAAAACCTTAAATGATTACAATGTTAAGTTTGAGAAAGTCCCCATCTTATGTGACAACACTTCAGCCATAAGTATAGCACAAAATCCGGTTCATTATATTAGGACAAAACATATAGAAGTGAGGCATCACTTTATAAGGGTTTGCATTCAAAAAGGATTGGTATGTGTTGAATTTGTTCCAACAAATGACCAACTACTGGATATCTTTACTAAATTCCTCCCTACCGAGACATTCGAATCAATTAGAACAAGATTAGGGATGATAAACAATGGTTAGAAGGTCAAAAATGTCAAGAATGCAGATTCCCACATACATCGATCGTTCTATGTGGCAGCCTCAGAGACTGATGTAAAAACAGACATCGATCGATCTATGTCTAGGACATCAATGGATCAAAGTCCCAGACATCGATCGATCGATGTCAGCAGGACAGGGTTATTAAAACCTGCAATTCCTTTCTTCCTTTTCACTTTCCTCTTTCTCCAAACGAAATCCCTAACTCTCTTTCACTTGCCAAAGTCTTCACTTTTTCCACAAATCAGACCTCAATTCCCAAAATCTCATCATTTTCATCTTTATTCTCTACAAACCCCAACTCTTCAATGGCACCAAGAACAAAAAAGCCAGCAAAAAGACAAAGAACCTCTGAGGAAGAAGCGAGTCACAACAATCACATCCTCAAGTACCAATAGGGTCTAGGACGCAAAGGTTGAGGAAGAGGGCCGCTTCCTCTCATGAAGCCATGTTGAGTGAGACAAAGGGGAGGCTCACTCTAAACAACTTTCCATGGCTCAAATCCAGGAAATACACAAATGCTCTGAAAGAGCCTACAAGCACAGGTAAATTTTCCTATATTTCTCTAAGAGCTCAATTGCTATTTATTGAATGGGAAAACAAGAAGAGGTCTACCATTCCATTGAAATTGCTCAAAATTGAAGAAATTTTGAGCAATGAGGAATTAAAATCATTCATTGATTGGTTTGATAATCAAAAATGGAGACTTGTTTGGGAGGTCTCTCAAATGACCAATATGTCTACCCGATACACTAGAATGTTTTATGCCAATATGTGGGTAGACTACAGAAATGGAGTGCCTTATGCTTTAAAATCGATAATAGAGGGTCAGTTGTTGATGTTCACTTATAAGACCATAAATGAAATGCTTGAAGTTTCGGATGAGGGTTGGGAAGACTTTGACCCCTGGAGGTGGGATACCTATAAGTACCAAATCTCTTAGGATGAGGTCAAAACATTTCTTGGATTTCACCCCACCAAAAACACAAATAACATGCCTTTGGTGTATAGAGTGTTGCTTGCCATTCTCACGTTTTGTGTCAATGGTAAATCAGCTAAACTCCCGAGCGATTTAGATTTTTACATTGCATACCGCATTGCTATGAAGGAGAGTGTGAACTTTGGGGAGATTGTGTGTGCCAATATGATGGAAGCCGTAACAAAGAAATCCAAAGCGCTTCCATATAGCAATCTCATCTATACATTGCTTAAGAAGGCTAATGCAGAGTTGGATGACGAGTACACGGAGCATATATCTAACAAGGATTACTATACAAAGGCAAATATCCAACAAATCCATAAGTCCCGAAAAGAGGCGCAAAGACAGGGTAGACAACAAGAACAAGAAGAGGAAGAACCTAAAGATTTCATTCCTCCACCATCACCCACTGAACCTCCTATGGAACCCTCTTCTCACCCTTCCCCACAACCGCCCAACCAAGCTCCACCTCCCAAACGGACAAAGGAAAAGCCCCGATGGAAGAAGCTAGTGACTCAGAGGAAGAATTCAACGTAGAAGCTGAGATTCAAGACCTACATCACACCCTTGGTCAATGGGGAGAAGAATTAACTAAGGAAGAGGTTCATATTGATGATCTAGAGAAGGACTATAAGAACCTCTAGGCTCGTGTCCAAACGTTAGAAGTAAAAGTTGATACTCAGGCCATGACGTTGCAAACGGAGCTGAACGTTCAAAAGACGAAATACCAAAAATTAAAGACCAAGCTCAAGGCGGCCCTCTCCGGTTTATGCTTCTCTTCCGATGAAGAGTAGTTACTATATGTTCCCCATTTCCCCCGTAGCTATAGGAGTAGCTTAGAAGTTGAGATTACTCGTGTATCTCATGAACTTCTTATTTACTTAATGATATTTCACTTCTTTGTTTTCATGTTTCTTATTTTGATGTTTTCAAAAAGGGGGAGAAGTTGGTGTTCTTGATGGTGTCTTGATATGTTGGAGTTGATGGTGTCTTGATATGTCTTGATTAAATTGTCTTGGTATGTTGGTATAGTTTTGGTTGGGCATGGTTTGGCATGGTATAGTTGGGCATGGTTGTTGTCTTGGCATGGTTGTTGTCTTAAGTTGGCTCTATTGTCTTAAGTTGGTGGTTGTCTTGATATGATATTGTGGCATGGTTTGTTGATGGCTTAAGGCTTGGTGTTTTGCATAACATAGCTTGGTTTGAGAAAGTGGATTTGGCATGGCATGGCATGAAGTTTCATGATAGTCATTGTTACTTTGGTATGCAAACTCACATATTGAAAAGATGAAAATATGAAATTTGGTGCATGGGTTGAGGGGGAGCATTTTGATATTGACATCATATTTATTGATTTTGGGTAGATTACATGTTAAGGGGGAGTTTTTGATGTGTTCATATGATGAGGGAGCATGAACTAAGGGGGAGTTGTAAAATATCAAGTTTAGATGTAAATGTATCAAGTAAAAACATCTTTTGAATCATGGTTTTGAAATCATCAAAAAGGGGGAGATTGTTAAGATATAAGATTGTTTTGATGATGAAAAGATGTTTTAAATAAGTTAAATTTATGCTTGAGACTTGATGCAAGATGAGAAAATTACACTATGTCAAAAATGGTTGAGATTGGAACTCACTGTCCAACATCGATCTCTCAAGACTGGGGACATCGATCGATCGATGTACTTCAGCCTCTGACTTCGATCGATCGATGTCAGGCAGAAACCTTTCTGTCCAACATCGATCTCTCAACCTGGGGACATCGATCGATCGATGTCACTTCAGTCTCTCCCCAGGGATCGATGTCAAGCAGAATACTTTCTGTCCAACATCGATCTCTCAATCCAGGAGACATCGATCGATCGAATTGACATCAGTCTCTCTCAGGGGGACTTCGATCAATCGATGTCAGTAGTTTTAAAAACTGCAAAGTTTCTGGAGGACATCGATCTCTCACCCCAGGCACTTCGATCGATCGATGTCCCCCAGAATTCAAAATTTTTTGAACGTTGGAACAAAATACAAGGGAGATTCATGGTATTTTCTCTATCCAATCTTGCTCAAATTTCTTGTAGACTTTAACCCAACATATTGCATGCTTCCTTGACTATTGTATCCATGTCTAAGCAATCCTAGGTTGGCTATTGAGGATCAAATCACTCCATAGGACGGCTAAAGACTATTTGGGCATTATCTTGATATTCGGTGTAGTTGAAGACATGGTGAAGAGCTCAAAAACGTGGTGAACTTCAGCTATAAATAGGAGAAGCTTGGATGAGGAAAATACACACTTTCACCATCATCTAACTTTATTATTCATTATTGTATAGTTCTCTCACGTTTGTAAAATTGCTTAAAGCTTGTTAAGCTTTTCTTTGCTCTTTGTTGTATATTGAGAGATAGAGAGTCTAGCACAAGAGGAACCATAAATATTTGATCTCTTGCTTGTGCTTAGACTAGTGAGAAAGTGTGAACCTTACTATTTCTTTCAACCCACTTTGAGAAAGTTCTTGAGGGAACTTTGTTGAAGTTGTGAGGTAGCAAGAAGTTGTTCTTGCAAGAGCTGTAGTTGCTGTAGTTGCACAAGTGTATTTTGTGCAAGAAGTTGTTGTTTACACTAAGGTGTTAGTGTAAGTATTGTTGTGGTTGTTCTTATTGTCTCTAATAAGAAGAGTAGTTGTTGAAAATCCACTTTGGCAACAAAGTGGTAGTGGAGTAGAATCATTTACGATTCGAACCACTCTATATCCGGTGTATTCATTCATTACTTCTCACCTCCCATTCTTACTTTGATTTTGAATTCCATTTGAGTTGAGCCAAACAAAGAAATTCCGCAAAAAGCGTCAAACACTCTATTCACTCCCCTCTATAGTGTGTTTTGGACCTAACAAAGTATTCTCCCCATTGACCAGGAGTACGATGTAATTCTTCAATCTCCTCCTCCGTGTCAAATGGCAACTAAGAATCACTACCTGGCTCCATTTGAGCTTTTCCCTTGTTCACTCGGGAGGTAGGACTTGATTGTGAGGGTGGTTGTGTTTGGTGGTGAGATGGGGTTCAGTGAATGGCTCGGTGGGTTGTGTTGGAGGAATGAGATCTTCGGCTGGGATATCTTCAGGTTCTTCTTCCTCTTGTTCATTTTGACCACCCCTCCGTTGAGCTTCTTTCTGTGACTTATGTATCTGTTGGATGTTGGTCTTTGTGTAATAATCCTTATTGGATATTTTGTCTACATATTCCTCATCCAACTCCGCATTTGTCTTTTCGAGCAATCTATAAATTAGATTGCTATATGGAAACACCTTTGTTTTCTTTGTGACCGCTTCCATCATATTCGCAAATACTATCTCACCAAAATTACTGGTTCTCTCATAGCAATATGATAAGCAATATAGAAATCTAAGTTGCTAGGAAGTTTAGCCGACTTGCCATTTATACAGAAGGTAACAATGGCAAGTAAAACACGATATACCAGAGGTATGTCATTGGTGTTCTTTGAAGGATGGAAGCCGAGAAAGGTTTTTACTTCATCTTCGGTTATTTGATACTTATAGGTATCCTACTTCCACGGATCAAAATCTTTCCAACCCTCATCAGGAACGCTAATGAACTCATTTATTGTCTTAGTGATAAACTCTAACAGCTGACCATCTACCACAGAATTTAAGGAAAATGGCACTCCATTTCGGTACTCTACCCATAAGTTAGCATAAGACATTCGATTGTAACGGGTGGACATGTACTCCATTTGAGAAACTTCCCAAATAGGTCTCCATTTTTTATCATCAAACCAATTGATGATCGGCCTAAATTACTCATTGCTCAAAATATCTTCAGTTTTAAGCAATTTCAATGGAATGGTAGACCTTTTCTTGTTTTCCCATTCATTGAATAACAATTGAGCTCTAAGTGAGATGTAAGCAAATATACATGTACCCGTTGGCTCTTTCAAAGCATCCTTATGCTCTCCAGACTTGAGCCATGCAAAATTGTTGAGTATGAGCTTTCCCCTTACCTCACTTAACATGGCTTCGTGAGAGGAGGTTGCCTTCTTCCTTAGTCCTTGCGTTGTAGACCCCATTGGGACTTGAGAACGAGGTTGAGGAACATTTTCTTCCTCATGAGATGTTCTTTGCCTTTCGGTTGGGTTTTTCGTTTTGTTGGCCATTTGAGGTTTAAGGTACGAATTTTTTTTAGAAATTTGGGATAAAAGTGATGAAATTGATGCAGGAAGTGATTTAGATAAAGAGAGATGAAGATTGATGCACAAAATAGAGTGGGCTTGTCGGATTTGATGCGTTCTGACGAAAGTGAGGGTGAGGGTTTCGCTGGAAAAGAAAATGAAATGAGAAATATTCTGATTTTGCATCTTTTAATTAGCTTGCCCGCGATGACATCGATTGATCGATGTGTGTGACTCTGATCGATCGATGTCCCTAACTTCGATCGATCGATGTCTGTCTTACATCAGTCTCTGAAACAGCTACATAGATCGATCGATGTATGCTGGAATCTGTCTTTTTGACAGTTTTGACCCTCTAACCATTATTTATCATCTCTAATCTTGTTCTAATTGATTCGAATGTCTCAGTAGGAAGAGATTTGGTAAAGATATCCGCTAGTTGGTCATTGGTTGGAACAAATTCAATGCATACTAATCCTTTTTTAATGCAATCCCTTGTGAAGTGATGCCTCACTTCAATATGTTTGGTCCTACAATGGTGTACAGAGTTTTGTGCTATACTTATGGCTGAAGTGTTGTCACATAAGATTGGAACTTTACCAAACTTAACATTGTAAATAATTTAAGATGTTGATCATCCAAAGTAATTGTGCACAACATGAAGCGGCCGATACATATTCGGATTCCGCCGTTGAAAGTGACATACTATTTTGTTTCTTGGAGAACCAAGAAACTAAGCAATCTCCAAGGAATTGACATGTCTTGGAGGTGCTTTTTCTATCGGCCAGGTTTCCAGCGTAGTCGGAGCCACTATACCCTCTTAAGTCAAAACAACCATTTTTGGGACAAAACAGCCCAAAGTTCATGGTTCCTTTCAAATACCTAAAGATACGTTTAATAGAAACTAGATGTGATTCCTTAGGCATACTTTGAAATCTAGCACATAAACACACAACATGCAAAATATCCGGCCTACTAGCGGTCAATTAGAGTAAACTACCAATCATACCCCTATATTTGGTTACCTCAACCGGCTTTCCTTTTTCATCTTTGTCAAGCTTTGTACTTGTACTCATTGGTGTGCTCACACTTCTTCCATCCTCAAACTTGTACTTATTGAGTAAATCTTTAGTATACTTTGTTTGAGATATGTATACTCCATCTTGTGTTTGCTTGATTTGAAGACCAAGGAAGTAATTGAGTTCACCCATCATGTTCATCTCAAATTCTCCTTCCATCAATTTAGTAAAATGCTCACAAAGAGAATCATTAGTAGCGCCAAATATAATATCATCCACATAAATTTGAACAAGCAATTGATGGTTTCCTTGTTCTTTAATAAAATGAGCAGTGTCAACTTTTCCTCTTGAAAACTCATTTTCAAGTAGGAAATTACTTAATCTTTCATACCATGCCCTAGGAGCTTGTTTAAGTCCATAAAGGGCCTTTTTGAGTTTAAATACATGATTCGGATAATCATGATTTTCAAACCCCGGTGGTTGAGCTACATACGCCTCTTCTTGAATTATTCTATTCAAGAATGCGGATTTCACATACATTTGATATAGTTTGAAATCCTTATAGCATGCATATGCTAATAGCATCCTAATAGCTTCTAACCTAGCTACGGGGACAAAGATCTCATCATAGTCTATGCCTTCTTCTTGTCTATATCCTTGAGCTACTAACCTAGCTTTGTTTCTAGTGATGTTTCTTTTATCACCTATTTTGTTTCTACATACCCATTTAGTGCCAATTATAGGGTGATCATTAGGTTTAGCCACTAATTCCCAAACATCACTTCTTTCAAATTGATTTAGCTCTTCTTGCATAGCTAATACCCAATATTCATCATTTATTGCCTCTTTTATATTTTTGGGCTCAACTTGTGAAATGAAGGCATTTTCATTAAATTTTCTTCTTGTCATTATGTCTTGACTTGTTTCACCTAGTATTAGTTATTTTTGGATGATCTTTTTATACTTATATGAATCCGGTAAATTTAAAATGTCTCCTCCTAGTTCTTCATCTTCAATTTTAGGTTCAAGTGGATCAATCCTAAGGTCAATGACAATATTCCCTTTTGGATTTTCAAATTTTTCTATGTGGCTTACTTCAATTATTTCCTCCTCATCATCATCATTTATGCATCGTTCATCCTCAAGGAGTTCACTAAACTTGACCTGAATTCACTCTTCAACTTTCATACTCCTTTCATTATATACTCTAAATGCTTTGCTATTTTGAGCATATCCCATAAAAATTCCTTCATCCGCTTTGAAATCGAGTTTATCCAAGTTATCTTTGGTGTTAAGTATAAAACACTTACAACTAAATACCCTGAAATAACCAATATTTGGTACTCTACCTTTCCAAAGCTCATAAGGAGTCTTTTTGAGAGATGGTCTCAAATAAACTCTATTGATCACATGACAAGCGGTGTTTACCGCTTCAGCCCAAAACATATTTTGGATAGTTCAAATTCATTTAGCATGGCTCTACTCACTTCTTGAAGTGTTCTATTTTTTCTTTCCGCAACACCATTTTATTGAGGTGTTCTTGAAGCCGAGAAATTGTATCCATACCCTTTGGATACACAAAATTCTTGAAACTCACCATCAAACTCACCACCTCTATCACTTCTAATTTCTTTAATTGTGTCTTCTTTTTGATTTTCTAATCTCCTACAAAGTTTTATGAACTCTTGGGATGCATCATTCTTTTTGGCTAAAAACATTACCCAAGTGTACCTAGAGAAGTCGTCTACCACCATAAAGGTGTAATGTTTTCCACCTAGACATGTCGTACCAATATCCCCATACAAATCCATATAAAGCAATTGTAGAGGTTTGGTGGTGGAGATTTCACTCTTGGGCTTGAAGCTTGTTTTAACAAGCTTTGTCTTTTGACAAGTGTTACATAAGCCATGGTTTTCGAAATTCAATTTTGGAAGACCTTGGACTTTTTCATTTTTGCAAATCTCTTTAAAATTTTTAAAACTAATATGTCCAAGTCGTCTATGACATAGTTGAGTCAAATCATTTTTGGCAACTAGGCAAGAAACATTTTGTGATATCAAATCATGTGTGCTAAATTTCTAAACATCGTTTTTCCTGATAGCCTCAAAAACAATTTTATCATTCTTTTTCACAATACATTTTTTTCACAAATTCAATTTGAAAATTAGCATCACATAGTTGGCTAATACCTATCAAATTATATTTAAGCCCTTCTACATATAATACGTTATTAATAGTAAAAGAAGAGTTACCAATTTCTCCATGTCCAAGGATTTTTGCTCTCCCATTGCCAAAATGCACCGTTCCACCATCTTGGAGCTTGAGCTTGGTGAACAAAGTTTTGTCTCCGGTCATGTGTGTTGAACATCCACTGTCCATGAGTCATTTGGTTCCTTCTTCTTTGGCTACTCCATTTATCTTGAGAGCCTACAAAACCAAGAGATTTATGCATGAGTACCCTTTGATGGTTGGGTTCTTTAGGGTTAGTTTGTCGACCCTTAGGCTTCCAAACGTACATACTTTCAAATCTAGCTTTACATGCACTCGTCACATGTCCTACTTTGTTACAATAAAAAAAACAGGGTGCATGCCTTAGTTTATAAAATGATGAGTCATGTTGTGTTTTTCTCTTCTTTGCCTTTTTCTTTGATGACTTAGGCTTAATGGAAGAATGTGATGAATTAAATCCTAGACCGGATTTATTATTTCCAACTCTTTGGTTTCCAAGTAATTTGCCTGGATTATTTTTACCATCGGTTAGTTTTTGCAAGTCTAATCTTAGCCTCTCACATTCTTTCCTAATTTCTACATTTTCAAGAGCTACAGTTTTATGCATGGTGAATATGATGTCATGATCTTGAAACATCAAAATGTTCTTATCATGCAAGCTCTTATTTTCTAAAATGCACTTATTGAACTCTTTCTTCAAATGTTTATACTTTAAATTTAGTTTTTCAAAATCATCTTGCAAATCCCCCATTTAATCTTGTAAATTAAAAGGATTAGAATTTACCTCAAGGTCATCTTCAATTTCCATGAGACAAGTATGTTGAGCCTTTGGATTTTCAACTATTGCAACAAGTCCAACATCTTGATCTTTTCTTTCTTCTCCTTCCGATTCGAAGAGAAGATCATCCCACGTGGTTACATCCGTATTAAGGGCTTTCTTCTTTTGAGGAAAGACCTTCCTTTCTTGTTTTCGCGGCTCCTTGACGTGGCAATCGGCAATGAAATGACCGGGTCGACCACACCTATAGCAATTTTCACTTGCTTCTTTTTCCTTGGGTGGTCTCTTGAAAAACTTTCTTGCTTGAGCTTTATTTCTTGTTGCCATTCTTCTAAACTTTCTTACTAGAAGAGCAACTTCCTCATCCGATTCATCGGACCTTACAACCAATCTTTTGTGTGATGTTTGTGTGAGCTTGATAGGGTTCATCCTATTTTGCTCATCAATAAGGATTTCATGAGTAAGAAGATTACCAGATAGCTCATTAAGTGTAAGAGTCTTGAGATTCTTTGATTCGGTGATGGCAGTGACTTTAGGTATCCATTCTCTTGGTAAGGAGCTGGGGAGTTTTGAGACAAGGTTTTCATTTGAGATTTTCTTATCCACCATAGAAAGTTGATTTACTATTCGACTGAATCGGTCGATTGTCTCCTCAATCTTTTCACCGCTCTTCATACCTAACATTTCATACTCCTTTATGAGTATAAGTCTTTTGTGCATTCTTACTTGCTCAATCCCTTCGTGTATCATTTTAAGCCTTTTCCATGCTTTATGGGTTGTTTCAAGACCGTGAAGTCCTATGAGCACGGTGGTGGTAAGAGAACTTGAGAGAATATCGAATGCTTTGCCATTGATGGTGAAGTTTATCTTCTCTTCGTCGGTGTAGTCATCCTCATCTTTGAACATTGATTCTCTTTTTGAGTTGGTAACCATAGGAACTTCGATTCCTTTGAAAACAGCTCTCCATATATCAAATCCACAGCCGTTCAAATGATTGATCATTCGAAATTTCCACAAAGAATAGTTTTGGGCATCAAACATAGGTGCTTTAGTGTTTGATTCTGAGAATAGTGCAGTTGGCTTGGAAGTTGAAGTGTAGGATGAAGAGGTTGTCATTGCCATGATCTTTAACCTTGCTACTTGCAAAGATTGGCCAAGCAATCAAGGTTAGGCTCTGATACCAATTGTTAGGTCTGTAACACACTCTAGAGGGGGGTGAATAGAGTGTTTGGCAATATTACGGAATTTTCTTGTTTGACTCAACTCAAATGGAATTCAAAATCAAAGCAAGAATGGGAGATGAGAAACAATGAATGGGTACACCAGATGTAGAATAGTTCGAATCGTAAATGATTCTACTCCACTACCACTTTGTTGCCAAAGTAGATTTTCAAGAACTACTCTTCTTATTAAAGATAATAAGAGCAACCACAGCAACACTTACGCTAAAACCTTAGTGTAAGCAACCACAACAACAACTTCTTGCACAAAATACATTTGTGCAACAACAGCAACTACAGCTCTAACCAAGAACAACTTCTTGCTACCTCAAAACTTCAACAAAGTTCTCTCAAGAACTTTCTTACAGTGGGTTGAAGGAAATAGTAGGGTTCAGACTTTCTCACTTAGTCTAAAAACAAGCAAGAGATCAAATATTTATGGTTTCTCTTATGTTAGAATCTCTATCTCTCAATATACAACAATAAATAACAAAGAAAGGCTTAACAAGCTATAAGCACTTTTTACAAATATGAGAGAAGTATACTGCAATGAATAATGAAGCTTGATGATTGTGAAAGTGTGTTTTTGCCTCATCCAAGCTTCTTCTATTTATAGAAGATGTTCACCGTGATTCATGTTTATGCATGTTCTTCCTTGGTACTAAGGAAGAGGTTTTGGCAACAGACTTAACCAAAGATTTTGATATCGTGGTTGCTTTTACCTTGCCATGAGGTATATGCCTTTGTTTCTTTAAAGATGATTTTGATTCTTTGAAGGAGGGAGTGGATGCTTTACTCAGTTTGGCAAATTTAACCAAAGGCATGGTTGAAGGTTTCATGCTTATACTAGATGCATCATAACCTAAACCGGTTTTATCAATGCTTGCTCTTTGACTAATTAGCATCTTATTTAAAGCATGCTTTCCCTCAAACATTTTTTCCATTGTGCTCAATTAAATCTCACTTTCATATCTTAAACAACAATTCTCATTAGCAACTACTTTATGCATGGTCATAAGAATATCATATTCAAGTTGCAATGCAATGTTGTGTTCAAGCGTGACATTATACTCATTTAAGCATTCCCTAATATCTCGTTTAACACGCTTATATTTGAGACTTAACAAATCATTCTCCTCAATCATGTCATCAAATTCATCTTGCATTTTGTAATGAGAAGATTTTGTACATACCTCCATATCATCTTCGATAGCCATGAAACCAGAATATTCCCCTTCATGATCATCATCACTTATGGCTATATGATCAAGATCCTTGTCATCATCACGGTCACATTCATGAATCATTTACAACTTTGTCTATGCTTCAGAGCGGATTGAATACCTTGAATCTTAGCTCTCTCATTTGGAGGTAGAGCACTATTCAAGGTATCAAGAGCTTTTCCATTTATAGCAAATAACAACTCTTCTTCTTGAGTTGGATTATCATAGTCAATAGGAGCTTTTGAACCCTTAGTGACCTCTTTCTGAATCCGGTAGCCACAACCTGGAAGATGAGTCTCCATGTTTGATTTCCATAGAGAGTAATTCTTTGGATCAAACATAGGCACTTTGGTATGAATATTTAATATGGAGGGTATCAAAGTCTCTTGTTTTCTTCTTCTTGTTCTAGAAGACTCATCACCCAAAGATTCCCAATCATAAAGTGTTTCTTCCATACTTGATAGGATCAAGCCTTGCTATTTGACTACCAAACAATCAAGGTTAGGCTCTGATACCAATTGTTAGGTCCGTGAAACACACTAGAAACGGGGGGTTGAATAGTGTGTTTATACAAGTATGGTTCTTTTTCGAATCTTTTTGCAATGGAAGTGTTTAAACCAACACTTGATGTGTTCTTTGAAAGAAATAAATCGCAGAAATGAAAAAATACCAAGTTTATAGAGGTCAAGTCAAAGACTCTACTCCTCTACCTTCTAGCTTTGAACAAGAAGGATTTTGAACAAGGGGATTGTTATTTCTCCTTGGGGGGAAACAAAAATCAAAGAAAATACTAGAACAAATTAGGTTTAACAAACCTAGCTCAAGAACAATGAAAACTCAACCTCTTTGAAGCATAGCCTCCTTAAGATCTTCTTTGCGCCAAAGAAACCTTCTATGGAGTATGATGTAGCTCCTACACCATCAACTAGCTCTTGGAAGCTTGAGTTTCAACAATGAACACTCAACCTCCTTGAAGCCTAGCCTCCTTAAGATCTTCTCTTCACCAAAGAAACCTTCTATGGAGTATGATGTAGCTCTTACACCATCAACTAGCTCTTGGAAGCTTGAGTTTCGCACAACAAAAAGCTCCCTTGTTTCTTGACCAACAATCTAAATCTTGCTCCTCACGATTCTCACTTAGAAGAAGACCTCTTCTCCTTTACAATCACAAACTCTCAATAATAAAGTAATTTTACAATGATTTTGAGAGCAAAATACAAATGAAGACTTGAGAGCTTGAGGTAGAAAGTTGTCTTCAAAAAATGGAGTCTTCCAAGCCTTATAGATTAATTTTTCAACCATTGGAGAAGAAAGAGAAAAGTGGAAGAAGACATCCTCTCATAGGTTGATACCTCATTGCCTTGAAAATTACTTCTTAGAAGAAGTCAAAGCTTCTTGTGGAAGCTTTGCCTTTTAAGCTCAAAAGGGAATGATTTTCCCAACTACCTTTGATTTACTTTTTGAAATAGAGCGACAAAAGTCATGACTACATGGGAAAGATAAAAAGCACATTGGTCCACTAAAAACATATGAGAGAGAAAAATGTACCTGCAGAATTTTTGTTATGCATCAGACGTTTGGATGAAGCGCTCAAAGTGATTCGCACTCAAGAGTAATAATACATGAAGCGCTTCAACCTTTTTCTTCAGGCATTCTGTTTGAAACTTTTCGTACTAGATGGAGCGCTCGATGTAGCGTTCGAAACTCTCTGTCAAAGAGTTTCTTATTTCTCTTACCTGATAGAGCGCTTTTATGCCGCGTTTGAAACTCTCTGTCCAAAGTCATAATTTATTGTTTACAAGATAAAGCGCTCTATCCATTGTTCGAAACTCTCTGTCCAAAATCTTTATTTTCTTATTACAACATGAAGCGCTCTATTCATCGTTGAATGACTGAACAGAGTTTTTCCCTAGCAATACTTTCTTAAGAAGTAACATGCTTAATTTGCATGTGAAGTTCCAGAAACTTTTGATTTTGAAACTTCTCTTTTTGTGCAAATCATCAAAACCAATCTTGACACCAACAGCTTCATCGAAGGTTAGGTAAAGTCGTTTACCGAACTTTCGGTAGAGAGCTCGGTGATGAGTTCTAAGTTGCAACGTTCAAAAATTTTGAATCCAACATTTGGTAAAAGTGATCGAATATTCAGTCACTACAGGCAACATAACATTTCTGTTGTCTTTTGATGAAATGATGCAACTTTTACAACTTAGGACACCTCGTTCAATCTTTCATGATCATAAACTAACTTTGGATGTTAAATTCTTCTGAGAGTTGCGAAATTAACTTTGTTCTTAGGATGTCTATAAGTACAAGGATAAAATGGTTTTCAAGACGTATTTTTGATGGACTTTTGAATTGGTTTTTGACATACTTTAACATGATCATTGAAAAATCTTTTTGAGTTGTTTGTGAAAATCTACAGAATTCATTGTCTTTTCTCTCTTTCCCTCGTATTAGACATTTCAAATAGAAAAGTTCAATATTTTTCCTGTGAAGCAAATAAAAAGAAAAGTCGTTATCTCTTGGAAGACATTTATCATGTAGTCTAATTTTTCAATAGTGGAGGCAAAATTGCTTTAAGGATGGTAACATTTGTTATGACTCAGCTATTTTACTTATTCTTTGTCACATTTCTTTTATGCCTACCGTCTTGTACCTCCACAAAATGAAATTAAGAATACTTGAGAATTATGTTTTTGATGTTCTCATCCATTTCTATGTACTTCAACTTAGGTGGTGTTTGGTTGGGGGTTAAGGAATAAGAGAATGGGTTTGGATTACTCCAAACCCATTGAAGTTGTTGTTTTGGGAAATGAGGTTATGGGTTTCAAATTGATATCCAAGTATTTGGTAATGGATATCGTTTTTTGATATACTAGGCCCCCTTGTCTATCAATATGGGGGAATAAGGGGTATGGCCGGTCAACGCAGCCGGCAACCGCCGGCTGTCGGTCAGCTGCCAGTCCGCCGCCAGTCAGCCGCCGCTGGCCGGTCACTATTCTGGCCGGTCAAATTTTTCGGTAATTTTTTCGGCCGCCCACATTCAATACTCATTTCAATTTCGATACGTTCCAAACACCATCAATGTCTATCATACTCATTCACGCTTCAATACCAAACAACTGTCACTTTTAGGCCCAAACTCATATCCTCCAAACCCATACCCTGTCACATCTATCCTAATTTTGATTCCGATATCCAAGTACGAACCAAACGCCACCTTAGTTATATTGTGATTTTTTCCAAAACTAGTAATACATGTTTACAACTTAGGCTAGGACTGTCGTTCAATTTTAAACTCGACAAGCTAACCAAGCATACACGGTAAACATGAAGAAAGGTGATTCTGATACTAAGCATTTCCACGCCATGAGTAAGCATAGACATATTAAGAAGCAAAATCATCGAATCAAGCAGGATGGCATTTCGATTGAGGACACGGTGGAAAAAAAAAAAAAAAAAACTCGTCTGAGGCTTTTCTTACTCAAGTTATTGGTTCCGAAGAAGACGGCATCGTTGAGAGGATTTTTCTTACACAACTTCATGGGAGGAAGTTTCTAGTATTCCACACCTGATTGCTGAAGAAGATAATGCACTGCCTTCGATTGATGAATTAAGGATGATAGTGAAATCTGTGGAGGTGCACACGTCCCCGGAGTATATGGTTTTTTTGTTGTTGTTGTTTTATAAACATTGTATGTTTTTGAATATAATGGAATAAAAAAGATGATTTACTAAATTGGCTATGCTTTGTATATTGTAAAGTAGCAGATGATCGACACAGCTTGACGCAATTTTCATTATAGGTCATCGAGAAACAATCTATGTTTTTCTAACACATGGATATGGTTACGTACACCCGACTCTCTGTACCCGCAATAGGCGGGAGCATCTAAAGCAATGGGTAATGTTGTTGTTTTATAAACATTGTTGGAATATAATTGCCTATGATTTGTTAGAATCGGTATCGGATTTATGTTGGGATATTAAAAGTTTTGATGATGTAAAACAATGCTTTGAATAAGTTAAAAAAAGAAATTCACATTTGGAATTTGAAGCAAAATGGCAAAAACACATTATGGGACATAGATCTCTCACATAGATCGACCTATGTATACATCAATCTTTCAAAGGAAGATATCGATCGATCTATGTTGGAAAGGTCCAAGCTTTTTGAACCTTTCTGTCCAACATTGATCACTCACACTGGGGACATCGATCGATCGGATGTATGGAGGTTCAAAACTAGAACCCTCTGGAAGATATCGATCTCTCAGTCTGAAGGTTATCGATAAATCGGTATCACATCAGTCTCTCAGGGAGAGACTTCGATCGATCGATGTATAGACGTTCAAAACTAGAACCTCTCCGCAAGACATTTATCTCTCAGTTTTGAGGACATCGACGATCGATGTCACATCAATCTCTCAAGAAGAGACTTTGACCGATCAATGTGCTGCAGGCTCGAAACTGAAATCTCTCCGAAAGACATCGATCTCTCAAGGAAGACACATCTATCGATCGTTGTACCCCAGAATTCAAATTTTCATGACTGTTGGAACAAAATCCAAGGGAGATTCATGTTGTTTTCTCTTTCCAGTCTTGCTCATATTTCTTGTGGACTTTTCTCTAAATTATACATGCTTCCTTGACTATTATATCTATGTCTAAGATTTTCTAGGGTGGCTTTGGAGGATCAAATCAATCCATAGAGTGGCTAAAGGCTATTTTCAATTTATAAAGACTTGGGATTGACTTGAAGACATGGGGGAGGCTTCAAAAATGTGGATAACACCTCCTATAAATAGAAGAAGCTCAGATGACGCATGCATACACTTTTCACCATCATCAAGCTTCATTCTTCATTGTTGTAAATTTCTCTCATATGTGTAAAAGTGCTTAAAGTTTGTTAAACCCTTATTTGTTCGTCATTGTTGTATATTGAGAGATTGTAAGTCTAACACAAGAAGAACCATAAATATTCGATCTCTTGCTTGTGTTTAGACTAGTGAGAAAGTGTTAACCCCACTACTTCCTTAAACCCACTGTGAGAAAGTTCTTTGAGAGAACTTTGTTGAAGTTGTGAGGTAGCAAGAAGTTGTTCTTGCTTAGAGCTGGAGTTGTTATAGTTGCACAAAGTTTTTTTGTGCAAGAAGTTGTTGTTGTGGTTGCTTATACTAAGCTGTTAGTGTAAGTATTGTTGTGGTTGTTCTTATTAAGTATAATAAGAAGAGTTTTTTGTTGAAAATCTGCTTTGGTAACAAAGTGGTAGTGGAGTAGAATCATTTACAATTCGAACCACTCTATATCTGGTGTACTCATTCATTGCCTCTCATCTCTCATTCTTGCTTTGGTTTTGGATTCCATTTGAGTTGAAGAGAGCCAAAAACAAAAAAATTCCACAAAATTGCCCAACACTCTATTTACCCCTCCCCTCATACAGTGTTTGTTACGGAAATAACCATTGGTATTAGAGCATAACCTTGATTGTTTGGCCAATCTTTACAATTAGCAAGGTTAAAGATCTTGGTGATGACAACCTCCCCTTATTACACCTCAATTTCCAGTCCAACTGCACTATTCTCAGGATCAAACACTAAAGCACCTATGTTTGATGCCCAAAATTATTCCTTATGGAAGTTTTGAATGATAAATCATTTGAAAGGTTGCGGTTTTGATATATGGAGAGCGGTTGTGAAAGGAATTGAAGTTCCTATGGTTACCAACTCAAAAGGAGAATCAATATTCAAAGATGAGGATAACTACACCGATGAAGACAAGACAAACTTCGCTATAAACGGTAAAGCATTCATTATTCTTTCAAGTGCTCTAACCACCACTCAGCTCATAAGACTTCAAGGTCTTGAAATAGCCCATGAAGCATAAAAAAGGCTCGAGATGATACATGAAGGGAGTGAGCAAGTAAGAATGGCCAAAAGACTTATGTTCATGAAGGAGTATGAAATGTTCGGGATGAAGAGTGGTGAAAAGATTGAGGAGACAATCGACCGATTCACTCGAATAGTGAATCAACTTACTATGGTTCACAAGAAAATCTCAAATGAAGACCTTGTCTCAAAAATCCTCAACTCTTTGCCAAGAGAATGGACACCCAAAGTCACTTTCACTACCAAATCCAAGAATCTCAAGACTCTTACCTTTGATGAGCTATCTGGTAATCTCCTTACTCATGAAATTCTTATTGATGAGCAACATAGGATAAATCCTATCAAGCCCACACAAGCGTCACATAAAGGATTGATGATAGAGTCTGATGAATCAGATGAGGAAGTTGCTCTTTTAGTTAGAAAATTTAGAAGATTGACCACAAGAAACAAAGCACAAGCAAGGAAGTTTTTTAAGATACTACCCAAGGATAAAGAAGCAAGTGAAAATTGCTATAGGTGTGGTCGACCCGGTCACTTCTTTACCGATTGCCACGTCAAGGAACCGCAAAAGCAACAAAAGAAAGTTTTTCCCCAAAAGAAGAAAGCCTTAAATGCGGAGGTAACCACGTGGGATGATCTTCTTTCCGAGTCGGAAGGAGAAGGAAGTGAAGACAAGGATGTTGGACTTGTTGCAATAGTTGAGAATCCAAACGCACAACATATTTGTCTCATGGCAATTAACCTTGAGGTAAACTATAACTCTTCTAATTTACAAGATGAAATAGGAGATTTGCAAGATAACTTTGAAAAGCTGAATTTAAAATATAAACACTTGAAGAAAGAATTTAAAAGTTGCATATTAGAAAATAAGAGCTTGCATGATAAGAATATTTTGATTTATCAAGATCATGACATCATACTTATCATGCATAAAACTGTGGCCCTAGAAAATATGGAAATTAGGAAGGAATGTTAAAAATTAAGAATAGACTTACAAAAATTAACCGATGGTAAAAATAATCTAGACAAATTGCTTGGAAATAAAAGGATTTGAAATGATAAAACCGGTTTAAAATTTAATCCATCATATTCTTCTATTGAACTCAAGTTAGTAAAAGAGAAGCAAAGTAAGAGAAAAACACAAAATGACTCATTATCTCATAAACACAAAAAACACAACTAAAGCGCATACTTGCTTTTATTGTAACAAAGTAGGACATGTAAAGAGCTCATGTAGAGCTAGGTTCAATAACATGTATGTTTGAAAGCTTAAAGGTCGATAAGCTAACCCGAAAGGACTCAACTATCAAATGGTACCAATGTATAAATCTCTTGGTTTGGTAGGCTCTCAAGATAAATAGAGTAACCAAAGAAGAAGGAACCAAATGGTTTATAGGCAGAAGATATTCAATGCACATGACCGGAGACAAAACCTTGTTCACTAAGCTCAAGCTCCAAGATGGTGGAACGGTATATTTTGGCAATGAGAGAGCCAAAATCCTTGGATACAGAGAAATTGATAACTCTTCTTTCACTATTAATAATGTATTATATGTAGAAGGGCTTAAGTACAATTTGATATGTGTTAGCCAACTATGTGATGCTAATTTTCAAGTTGAATTTGAGAAAAGAAAATGCATTGTGAAAAAGAATGATCAAATCGTTTTTGAGGCTACAAGGAAAAATGATGTTTATAAATTTAGCACATATGATTTGATATCACAAAAGGTTTCATGTCTAGTTGCCAAAAATGATTTGACATAATTATTGCATAGACGACTTGGAGATATTAGTTTCAAGAATTTCAAAGAGATTTGCAAAAATAAAAAAGTCCAAGGTCTTCAAAAATTAAATTTCAAAAATCATGGCTTGTGTGACACTTGTCAAAAGGCAAAACTTGTTTAATCAAGATTCAAGCCCAAAAGTGAAATCTCCACCATCAAACCTCTACAATTGCTTCATACAGATTTGTATGGGATATTGGTACGGCAAGTCTAGGTGGAAAACATTACACTTTTGTAGTGGTATATGACTTCTCTATGTACACTTAGGTCATGTTCTTAGCCAAAAAGAATGATGAATGCCGAGAGTTTATAAAACTTTGTAGGAGATTAAAAAACCAAAAAGAAGACACTATTAAGGAAATTAGAAGTGATCGAGGTGGTGAGTTTGATGGTGAGTTCCAAGAATTTTGTGTCTCCAAGGGGTATGGACACAATTTCTCGGCTCCTAGAAGTTCTCAACAAAATGGTGTTGCAGAAAGGAAAAAATAAAACACTTCAAGAAATGAGTAGAGCCATGCTAAATGAATTTGAGCTACCTAAGTATTTTTGGGCTGAAGCGGTAAATACCGCTTGTCATGTAATAAATAGAGTTTATTTGAGATCAACTCTCAAAAAGACTCTTTATAAGCTTTGGAAAGGAAGAGTACCTAACATTAATTATCTCAAGGTATTTGGTTGTAAGTGTTTTATACTTAACATCAAAGATAACTTGGATAAACTCGATTTCAAAGCGGATGAAGGAATCTTTGTGGGATATGCTCAAAATAGCAAGGCATTTAGGGTATATAATAAAAGGAGTATGAAAGTTGAAGAATCAATTCATGTTAAATTTAGTGAACTCTTTGATGATGAACCATGCATAAATGATGATGATGATGAAGAAAGAATCGAACTTAGTCATATAGAAAAATTTGAGAATCCAAAAGAAAATATAGTCATTGACCTTAGGATTGACCCACTTGAAAACAGATCTAAGGTAGAAGAAGAAGAAGAAGAAGAAGTAAGAGGAGCCACCTCAAATTTACCGGATTCATATAAATATAAGAAAGACCATCCAAAAGAGTTAATATTAGGAGAAACAAGTCACGGCATATTGACTAGAAAGAAATTTAATGAAAATGCTTTTATTTCACAAGTTGAGCCTAAAAATATAAAAGAGGCTATAAATGACGAAGATTGGGTGTTAGCTATGCAAGAAGAGCTAAATCAATTCGAAAGAAGTGATGTTAGGGAATTAGTGTCTAAACCTAGTCGATAGAAAAAGCACCTCCGGAACATGCCAATTCCTTGGAGATTGCTTAGTTTTTTTGGTTTTCCAAGAAACAAAATAGTGTGTCACTTTCAGCGGCAGAATTTGAATACGTGTCGGTCGCTTTATGTTGCGCCCAACTACTTTGGATGATAAACACCTTGAATGATTATAATGTCAAATTTGATAAAGTTTCTCTCTTATGTGATAACACTTCAGCCATAAGTATATCACAAAACCCGGTACACCATAGTAGAACCAAGCATATTGAAGTGAGGCATCACTTTATAAGGGTTGTATTCAAAAAGTATTGGTATGTGTTGAATTTGTTCCAAAAAATGACCAACTAGTTGATATCTTCACCAAATCGTTTCCTACCAAGACATTCGAATCTATTTGAACAAGATTAGGAATGATAAACAATGTTTAAAGAGTCAAAATTATCAAAAAGTCAGAAATAAGCATACATCGATCGATTTATGTAGCTGTTTGAGAGACTGAAGTAAATCAGTCATCGATCTATTGAAGTACCAGACGTCGATCGATCAAAGTCCCCAACATTGATCGATCGGTGTATCGGACATAGGCACTATAAAAGCTGCAAACATCAGAAAATTCTTCATTCTAATCTCTCCAAACGCAAACCCTAACCCCAAATCACTTTCTCTTACAAAATTCGACCTTTCAACCACAAAATTCTTGCAACAAACTTCATCTTTTCTTCAATCCATCCTATTTCTACTTAAATTTCGTAATTTTCATCCACCCCTTTGAAAATTTTTGTGCCCTACCTCCTAAATGGATCCAAGAATGAAAAACACCTCCAAAAGCGCAAGAACCTCTCCTAAAGAGGAAGATGTACCATAACAATCCCATCCACAAGTCTCAACTGGTTCTAGAACAAATGGATAGGAAAAAGACCGACCTCTCTCAGGAAAACATATTGACCGAAGTTAAGGGGAGGTTACAAATCAACAACTTCCCATGGCTTAAGTCCGGTGAATACGAAAATGCCTTAGAAGAGCCCATGGGTCCAGGTAAATTCGTTTATATTTCACTTTGGGCTCAAGTTTTATGTGATGAAAGGGAAAATAAGAAAAGGTCTGCCATTCCATTGAAATTGCTCAAAATTCTTGATATTTTGAGCAATGATGAGTTGAGTCAGATCATCAATTGGTTGGATGACCAAAAATAGAGACCTATTTGAGAGGTTTCGGAAATGGATTACATGTCTACCTGTTATACCCACCTATTTTATGCAAATCTTTGGATAGAATATTTAAATGGGCTCTCATTCTCCCTAAATTCAATCATAGATGGTCAACTTGTTGCATTTGATACAAAAACCATAAATAAGCTTCTTGGTGTCCCTGATGAAGGTTTAGATGATTTTGATCCTTAAAAATGGGACAACTATAGTACAAGGTGACCAAAGATGAGGTCAAGACTTTATTTGGCTTCTACCCCTTGAAGAACACTAATGATATGCACTTGGTATATCGTGTTTTGCTCGCCATTATCACCTTTTGTGTCAATGGTAAATCGAGCAAACTCCTCAGTAACTTAGATTTTTATATAGCATACCGAATAGCTATAAGGGAAAAATTGAATTTTGGGAAAATATTTTTTGCAAATATGTTGGAAGCTGTCACCAAAAAGAGCAAGGCGTTTCCATATAGCAATCTGATTTATAGATTGCTCAAACAGGCAAATGTGTTGTTGGATGAGGCTAATGAAGAAAAGATATCCACTAAGGACTATTATACAAAAGCCAACACCCAACAAATCCACGAATCCCAGAAGGAAGCTCAAAGAAAGGGTGTTCAGAATGAACCTGAAGAGGAAGAGGCCAAAAACATCCCTGCCGAAGAACCAGCTCCTCTAACACATCCTACCAAACCTAAACCTCAACCTAGCCCTACCTCCCGAGTAGATAAAGGAAAAGCCCCCATGGAGGAGGACAGTAGCCCGGAGTACAAGTTCGATGCTGAGGTTGAAGTTGACGTGCTACATAGGTACCTAAATCAATTCGGCGAAGACCTAACCAAAGAACAAGTTCAGACGGATGATCTTGAGAAAGACAATAAGAATCTCAAAAAGAGGGTCACGGCACTTGAGAAAGAGCTCAACACTCAAAAGACCAAGTACCAGAAACTCAAGGCAAAACTCAAGTCAGTCGTCTCCGGATTATGTTTCTCATCTGATGAGGAGTAGCTCGAAACCAATTCCATTTTATCTCTCTTAGGCTAGTTAGGTGTTTATTTTTTATTCAAACTTCTCTGTTTATATTTGATGCAAATTTGATGTTTTCAAAAGGGGGAGAAGCTGTTTGAGTTGGTTTGTTCATTGTTTGCTTACATTTTGGGAAAACGCTTATATTGGTGTTGAAATTGCTTACTTGCTTGACAACTTGATGGATATACTATCTTGCTTGCTTGTTTAAGTTAAAAATAACAATCTTGGCTTATTTGGAATATATGTTGAGTGATTAGTGTAAATGAAAAAATATGGCATGATGGACACATTACACTTGCATTTGATGCATGTTTTGGTTGAGAGGGAGTTTCTTGAAAATTTTATCATATCCATTGGTTTTTGGGAAAATTACTTATTAAGGAGGATTTTTTGATATGTTCACTTGTGTCATGTCTTTAAGGGAAGCATAGAGTGCATTCACTAAGGGAGAGATGTGAAAATTTCAAGTTTTTAACTTTTATCTAGATTTACAAGCAAAAACATCCTTTAAAAAACTTGGTTTTGAAATCATCAAAAAGGGGGAGATTTTTGGGATATGAAAAGTTTTGATGATGTAAAAAGATGTTTTAAATATGCTAAAAAGAAAATTCACATTTGGAATTTGAATCCAAATGAGAAAAAACACTTTATGGGAGATAGATCGATCTATGTATACATCAGTCTCTCAAATAGAGGCATCGATCGGTCTATGTTGGAAAGGTCTAAGATTGGAACCTTTCTGTCCAGCATCGATCTCTCGAACTAGGGACATTGATCGATGTATGGAGGTTCAAAACTGGAACCTCTCTGGAAGACATCGATCTCTCAGCATGAAGGACATCGATTGATTGATGTCACACCAGTCTCTCAGTGAGAGACTTCAATCGATCGATGTATGGAGGTTCAAACTGGAATCTCTCTGGAAGACATCGATCTCTCAGTTTTGAGGACATCGATCGATCGATGTCACATCAGTCTCTCAAGAAGAGACTTCGATTGATCGATGTGCTGCAGGCTCAAAACTAGAATCTCCTTGAAAGACATCGATCTCTCAAGGCAGACACATCGATTAATCAATGTACCCTAGAATTCAATTTTTTATGACCGTTGGAACAAAATCCAAGGGAGATTCATGTTGTTTTCTCTTTCCAGTCTTGCTCAAATTTCTTTTGGACTTTTCTCTAACATTATACATCCTTCCTTGACTATTATATCCATGTCTAAGATTCTCTAGGGTGGCTCTGGATGATCAAATCAATCCATAGAGTGGCTAAAGGCTATTTTCAAATTATGAAGACTTGGGATTGACTTGAAGACATGGGGGAGGCTTCAAAAACGTGGATAAGACCTCCTATAAATAGAAGAAGCTCAGATGAGGCATTCATGCACTTTTCACCATCATCAAGCTTTATTCTTCATTGTTGTAAACTTCTCTCATATGTGTAAAAATGCTTAAAGTTTGTTAAGCCCTTATTTGTTCTTCATTGTTATATATTGAGAGATTGTAAGTCTAACACAAGAGGAACCACAAATATTTGATCTCTTGCTTGTGTTTAGACTAGTGATAAAGAGTTAACTCCAGTACTTTCTTAAACCCAATGTGAGAAAGTTCTTTAAGAGAACTTTGTTGAAGTTGTGAGGTAGCAAGAAGTTGTTCTTGCTTAGAGCTAAAGTTGTTATAGTTGCACAAAGTTGTTTTGAAGTTGTTGTTGTAGTTGCTTACACTAAGTTGTTAGTGTAAGTATTGTTGTGGCTGTTCTTATTAAGTTTAATAAGAAGTGTAGTTGCTGAAAATCCACTTTGGCAAGTAAGTGGTAGTGTAACAGAATCATTTACGATTCTAACTACTCTACCTCCGGTGTACTCATTCATTGCCTCTCATTTCCCATTTTTTCTTTGATTTTGAATTCCATTTGAGTTGAAGAAAGCCAAAAACAAGAAAATTCCGCAAAATTGTCCAACACCTATTCAATCCCCTCTAAAGTGTTTGTTACGGACCTAAGAATGTATTGAGGCAATGCCTTGGAGGGTCACCAGCACTACCGTTGCTCTTATTCAGAAGGTTGAAAATGCAAAAACTTGAGATGAATTTCGCCCAATCAGTTTGTGCACGGTATCGAACAAAATTGTTACTAAGATTTTGCCTATTCGGCTGAATCATCTGCTCCTAAAAAAAATTTCGGCCTCTCTGTGGGTTTTTCTTGCGGAAGGCAGATTGCAGAAAATGTACTTTTACCCCCAGGAGCTTGTTCAAAATATTGGAGCTAAAATAAGAGGTGGTAATGTTATTTTAAGGTTGGCGAAAGCTTTGACCTGATTTCTTGTAACTTATTACCCAACTGTAACACAGGTTGGTGTAATTTGGCGAGATGTTGCCTGCTAAACTGCTAGTTTTCCGTGATTATAAATAATGAGCCAGCGAGATTCTTCAAGTCTTTAGCGAAGATAAGACAAATATCAGAATTGGAAGAATTTAACATTCATTTAAGTAAATGTTTAAATTACAAGGTTGCTTCTTTTTTATATGGGTCTTTCTACTTTTAACGGCTTTGTTTTTCCGCTTATGCAGTGATTACTGTTCAATTACGGTGTTTTCTAATGTCTATAAAGGTAACGACTAGTTAACTAGTCTACTCGGCCTTATGTACAGTAAAAGTTCTATGTTACAGTATTTGCACGACTAAGTACGGCAGATCGCCTTAGCGTTGCTGTCTGACTTGTGCTTCACCTCGGCACCTCGACTCAGAACATCTTCACTTTAGTTCTGTTTTGCTGTTCTTCTTCACCTCAGCTCGTCTGCCTTCTTTAATTCAGCGCGGTCTTACTTTTTTCATCCTTTCCTCAGCTCAGTCATTCTTATATCCAGGTCAGATCGTCTGACTCACTTTAGTCACTTCCCTTTTCCTCCATCACGGCCCATTACTTTGTTCAAGTCGGTCCACCTCGACTGAGCTCAGTACACCTTGGGTGGACTTGATCCTACACTCTCCCTCAAGCTTATTTGTATATATTTATACAACCAAGCTTGGACATTAAGTACTGAAAACATTTGTTGAAACTAGCTTTGTGAGGATGTCTGCAATTTGATATGGGATGCTTGTTGGTCAGCATCCGAGCAGACCAGTTTCCTTGAGAAGGTCCAATATATACTTTCTCTAGGATATATATATATATATCCCTTCTTTGTTTCTAGAGATCTCCATTCCTAAAAAAATATCTCAGTTTACCTAGATGATTCATCTCAAATTGTTGGGATGGTTTTGTCTTAATACTATCAATGCCATGATTATCATTTCATGTTATTATGATATCATCTACATACACTATCAGGACAATTAGCTCCCCTAAGGTGAAATTATAGTGAACAGGGTATGGTCACTATGGTTTTGGTTAAATTCTAGGTCTGTGACTGTTTCAGTAAAGGTTACCAGACCTGAGGTGATTGTTTTAGTCCATATGGTGTTCTTAACTTGCAGACCTTATCTTCATTAGTTTCATTATTGAATCCTGATGGTATACACATATAAACTTTCTCGGCCAAGTCTTTATTTAAAAATGCATTTTCTACATCCAGTTGGTGCAGCTCCCAGTCATGGTTAATCGCTATATAGAAGATGGCTATAATGGTATTTAGTTAGGAACTAGTGCAAATGTTTCTAAATAATATATTCCATATGTGTGCGTGTATCATTTAGCTACGAATCTTGTTTTATATTTATTCACACTTCCATCGTTATTGTATTTAACTGTGAATATCCATCTACATCCCACTGGTGTTATTATGGCTGAGCTGGGAGTTAGCTCTGAAGTTTTTTTTTTTTCTAAGTCATTCATCTCTTCAAGTATGGCATTTCTCCATTCAGATCAGCTGAGTGATTTCTATATGTTTTTTGGTATGATGTTTTTACTGAGTCAGCATACAAAGTTTTAAAGTTTGGATTCAACTTATTATAGGATATAAATTCTTCTATAGGTATTTGGTGCAGAAGGAGTTATTAGTGCATTCTCTGATTCCTTTCCTTAATATTATAGGTCTATCGTCTGTTTGGGTTACAGGTTCATATTTAGTAGTGACTTCTAAATGGCTCTCCTTTACTGTAGTCAGATGTGGTTGTTCGGGCGTATCAGGTCAGCTGCCACATCCCATACCTTCCTAATCATCAGAGATGATATGAACAATAGCTTTGGGCTAGAGTTAGTTGTGTCGTCCTCATGTACCCAGTTGCCGAGCTGTGGTGCACAGCTCAGCTGAGCAGTTGAGCTCAGCTGATTTTGTAATAGTGAACCAGACTGATTTTTGTCTATACAATCTATAGTTTCCTCATACTCTTTGTGCCGTAGTTCTTCTGTTTCTCTTATGGATCTGTAAAATGCATGTTTTTCATCAAATGTGACATCAAGTGTTACAAACATTAGTCTATTAGTCGGGCAGTAATACTTGAATCCTTTTTGTGAGTTCGAGTGTCCTAAGAAAATGCACTTAATAGATCTAGGATCTAGTTTGCCCTTAAGACTTGGCTGAATGTGTACATAGGCTACACAACCAAATAGTCTGAATGGCAGTTCAGAAAGTAGTTTAGAGTATGGGAAGTTTCTGATGAGTATTTCTCTAGGAGTTTGAAAGATAAGGTCCTAGACAACATCCTATTTATTACATATGTGACAATCAGCAGAGATTCACCCCAGTATTGTTTAGGTACGTTCATTTGAAACATAATGGCTCGGTGACTTCAAGGATGTGTCTGTTTTTTTCTCTCTGCTATACCATTTTGTTGAGGGGTATAAGTACATGAAGTTTAGTGATATATACCATTTTCTAGCATGAAGTTTTGAATTGCATTATCTGAGTATTCTGACCCATTATCTGACCTGAGTGTTTTAATAGTGCAGTCGAACTAATTTTTAATATGTGTGAAGTATCTCATATATGTTTGTCCAACTTCACTTTTACTGTGTAACAGGTAGACTCATGTTACTCTAGTATGATTGCCTACAAATGTTATGAATCATCTTGCACCAGTTGACAGGTTTCACATGTGATGTTCGCAAGATCAACTGAGCTAAACAATTTTGACATTAAACGTTTAAGATATACAAAATTGGGATGACCCAGTCTATTATGCCATTGCAAAATATCCCATATTTTGAAGTGCAAAGTTTTCTGGTCATTTGGCAGCTCAGTTGTGCTAATTAGGGCTCTGTTGTCCGATTCTAGTAGGTACAGTCCTGCTATGTTCTTAGCACTGCCAATCATCCCCTTCATTTTGTTTTTCTGAAAACAACATTCTGTGGATGAGGAGCAGACTACGCAATTACTATCTCTTGTAAGTTTTTCCACTAACAACAGATTAAAGCTTAGGCTACAAACATGCAAGACATCTTTTAGAATTAATTTTATCTCTAATCACTGTCGAGCCTGTACCAATAACTTCTAAGGAAGTTCCATTAGAAATTTTTACTCCTTTGATACTATAAACAGAGCATAAGAGTTCAGAAGGTTATCATTGCTTGTCATATTGTCAGTTATCCCAGAGTCTATGATCCATGAACTGCTAGAGCTTGGCTAGATGTAGCCCCGCCATTATAGCTTGGAATGATTCAGCTTGGTCACGTTGTCTGCTCAGAAAATTGATCAGAGTAGCAATTTGATCCTTGGTAGGACCTCAGCTTCAGCTACTTGAGCTGAGTATAGGTGTGTTGTGTTTTGCCGAGATGCACCAAGTTGTGTTGTGATACTGACCTGATGTGCAACGTTTTGTCTAGTAATGAACGATTTTGGTTGAGGCCTCCAGGGTGCATTTCTGGACTTTAGAGGTGGTTTCCCTTCTCGTAGCAGCTTTCCCTGCAACTTCTAGCAGTCATCAACTGTATGATCTTCCTTCTTGCAGTATTTGTACACTTTACTTCCTGCTGAAGTAAAGTGTCGTTTAACAACCAACCTAGATGCTTCCGCTGGTTCTTCCGGGGGCAGAGCAGAGGTCTCCAAATTTGGAGTACCTTCCATCATGACCTTTTTCCGGCTTTCTTCATGTTTGATTTCTATGAATGCAGCCTTCAAGAACCCAAATGTTTTTGTACTCAGAATTCGACTTCGGGCACTGTCTTAATTCTAGGTTTAGTCCAGTTAGAAAGCAAACAACTCATTTCCTTTCTGTTATTCCTTTCTACAATCAAGCATCAATAATACAAGGCCACAGATGTGTTTCAAAGGAATCAATCTTCTACCACGCCTTTGTCAGTAGTGTATAGAATTTGTGCACAGCCAGATTGCCTTGTTTAAGCTTATGAAGATGAGCTTCAATTTCATAGAGTTCTGAGATGTTGTCCTGGTTTGAGTACATCTCCTTGGCTGCAGCCCAGATTTCTACTGAGTACTGTACATCATGAAATCATAAGAAATGTCAGGTTGCATGGAGCGTACAGCCATGACATAATCATGTTGTTTTTCAACTTCCATAGCCGGTAATTTGCATCAATTTCAGATGGAACAACAACTGTTCCATATAGGTATTCCTCCTTGCCTTTACCTGTTATGAACATCTCTACCCCCCAAGACCACGAGAAGTAGTTATCTCCATTGAGCTTGTGGCTGGTGATGACAATGGATGAATCATCAGAGATTTGAGAACCACAGAACCACTCCTGATACTTGGTCCGAAGTGGATGTGGCCTCTGTGTATTCAGCTGAGCTGAATGGTGTAGTCATTTTTAGAATTTCCAGAAAACAATATGCAGTAGACAGTTATAATGAATCACATTAGCTCTGATATCATATCGGAATTGAAAGAATTTAACATTCATTCAAGTTAAGGTTTAAATTTTACAAGGTTGCTTCCCTTTTATAGGGGGTCTTTCCACTCCTAACGGTTTTGTTTTTCCACTTGTGCAGTGGTTAATGTTCAGCTAAAGTGTTTTCTAATGTCTATAAAGGTAACAAATAGTTACCTTGTCTGCTTGGCCTTATGTACAATAAAAGTTCTAAGTTACAATATTTACAAGACTGAGTATGGCAGATCGTCCTTAGCATTGCTGCTTGACTCGTGCTTCACCTCAGCACATCAGCTCAGCACATCTTCACTTTAGTTTATCTTTCGTTGCTCGTCTTCACCTCAGCTTATGTGCCTTTTTTAGTTCAACACGGCCTTACGTTTTTTATCATTTCCTCAGCTCAGTCATTCTTATATCCAGGTCAGCTCGGCTGACTCTAGTCATTTGACTTTTCATCTACAAGGCACATTACTTTGTTCAGGTCACTGCAACTCGGGTGGACTTATTCTACAACAAAGAGATCCACCATCTCCTGTGCTCTTTATTATTGAAGCTTAGTATCTCATTAGAGGATTGCAGGATATATTCAGCAGGTATCCTCAATTTTCATAGAAAAGCAGTGTTAATATGTGTATCATTTATTGGATTTAATTTAATAAATCCTTGAATAGTACCGTTTAATCGAATCAATGGACAAAGTAACAAAATGCGGAAATTATACCTTGCTCCATTTCTGATGTTAATCTGAACACGATGTACTGCTCCTGCTGTTGATGAATCTGGCGTGATCCACGGATTCATGACCTCCCATCAATTGTTGATGCACCCTTTGGACGGATTCAACAATTCATTGCTTTACTCGATAGAGAGGCTAGGCAGTGTGGGCTTTATAGAACAAAGGTTGGCACACCCTCCCCTATTTCTCAGTATGGCCGCCGGTTGTTAGCTGATGGCGAGGAGGTGAAACCCTCCTCTTTTATATAGTGTGAGAAAGGAAGAATCCTGATGGGTTTAAGGTTCAGAGTTGTATCTGAAACCAAACCCTCTTCCTTTATTGATAGAGATTTTCTTATCCCAGATACCCGGGGATATACTTGATATTATCATCAAGTTACCTTTATCCATTATTAAATATTATTTAATAATAAATATTATTACATAATATTTAATATTAAATATTATTTAATTTATGTACCTACATTTTTCTACTAGCCACACGTGGGCTGTCGCCCCTCGGAGACCAAACGTTGTACACTTTATGGTCGTTGCACTTTGAGCCTATCCATCGAGGTCTCTGACATATGACTTTCTACATATTCGAGGATTCCATTTTAGACCATATTATACATCTACGAATATACCTGATGATCACTCAATATGTGGATGTTATACGTAACAATTAATATTATTACATGACATATGTGACATATAACATTATCATACATAACGTCCACCTTATAATTAATTCGTATAAACTTTATCAACGTGTTGCGCATTACCCATATCTCGAATTAATCCCAACAATCTCCCACTTGGACTATGTATGTATCTTAAAGATTATACGTCACTCTTTTGAGCTCATATATTGTATGTCCTTTAGTGTGTCTTACTTTTTCCGGTCCATCAGCAAATGTTATTAAAAGACTTAAGCCGCACACCGTCACATTGAATTGGTGACTTGTCCCTCTTAAAACATGATATTAACATTCCACTGAATGACATGGATACTGAAATGGGTATGTAGTGTGCAATTAATAAGCTAGATGATCGTACATATTTAATTCCATCTTGGCTCTAACTTTAGCGAGATCAATAGAATTCAGAATGTATGCCGTAACTGCTTAATGTACATTACTTATGTAGGAAAACTTTAATAAGAATAAAATGTACATTATACTGTTTCTCTAAAATAAACAACTTTATTGAGCACAAGAAAAACTTCACAGACTCCCACTAGGATAAAACATCCTCAATCAAACTAAGACACATACGGCTAACATGCTTGTGAAACACTATGGGTTCCATGGCCGTAGTCAAAGGGTCAGCCACCATGGAGTCTATACTGATATGCTCAATTTTGATCAGACCATTCTGTAGGATCTGCAAGGCACTATTAGAGGGGGGGTTGAATAGTGGGTTCGAAAAATGTGGTTTTTAAAATAGTTTTAAACCAAAAACCCAACTTTTGAAAAAAGTTTCTGTTTTCAGGACCAGTTTTAAAAAGTTTTTAAAACTAGGTTGCGGGTCTTTAAAAATTCTGAAATTTTTATAGAATTTATCCTAAGATGTTATGAGTGTCTCCTAAAAATTTCAGATTTAAATTCAACCTCTAACCCCTTCAAAAATCGTTGGTGGTCAAATTGTGCGAATCTGCCAGAAATGGTAGACTGATTTCAAAAATTAATTCCTATTTGTACGTAAATCCAAACGCTCTGAAAATTTAACCACTAACCCTTTATAAGTTATATTTAAATGTGTTGAAATAGTTTTGAAAAAATCTTTTGGGAAGTTAGTCAAATACAATCAAAGTCACAACCTTTGTAAGCCTGAAAATCAGACTGCACTAGTCTCAGAACTTTGGACGTTTGGTTGACTTATACTTGTCCAAAAGGGTTTAAACTTATGCCAAATTAACCTTAAGATGTGTATATGATTCTAGAAAGTTTTTTAATTTTTGGAAACCGTTTACTATTTTTACGAGCGTGATCAAAAAGGATAAACAGTGCTGAAACTGAAAGTAGATGCTGAAAGTAAATGACACCAAGAATTTTATACTGGTTCGGTTATAAACAACCTACTCCAGTCTTCAAGGACACCTTCCTCGGTTCACACTAATCAAACAACACAAAAACACCTTACCACAGGGTAGATGGAGTTACACACCAACTCCAACCCTTTACAAACCTTGTATGTGAATACAATGCACATGAACACCACCACCTTGCAAGTCTAAGATTGATCACACCTTGATCAATCTTTTACAATGATAAAGAATATGTGATGGTCTATAAGAAGCCTATTCAAGTATATGAATGTAATTACACTAGGATTTTAGGAAGAAGAAAGGAAGAGCAGAAAGAAGAAGTAGAAAACGTTTTTTATCTTTGAAACTTGTAAGCCTTGTCTCCTATTTTGTTTGTTCTCCTTCTTCTCTTTTTATCAATGATTTGGCCGCCCCTTATTGCTCTTCCCCCTCTTGAAAATTATCTTCTAAGTCTTTGGGAGAATATGTGGCATCATTGTGACATGTTCTTGCTTACTTGGCACCTCCTCATTGGATGATCATTTAACTCTTGCTTACATGGCACTCATTGATTGGTTGAATGTTGTCATCACGATGACTAGAAAAATCTGAGAATTCCACTAAAAACATGTGCCAAAATCACCATAGAATAATTTCCATAACGTCCAAGATCATCAAATAAATTAAGCAAGATAATTTTCTCACAAAAATAGTGAAAAAATCGGCCATACCATGCTGAAAATTCAGTATGTGCATCATTTCCATTTTATTCAAATTATTACCAAGTTTTCTTTGATTTATCTCTTAAAAATAAATCACCAATTAGTAGACTCATCAATTTTGGGACTAAAATTAGACACTCACATGGCCAAAAATCGGCCTAGGTTCATTCACACACGTGCTGAAATTTTTTAACATGTGTGATATTCAAGGTATCACAATTATAATTTCATATCTTATTCAAATTGCTTACAAATTGTCTTCTAATTAATCACATGTTTCAAGACATAAAATATAGCCTCATAATGGATGAAATTCGGCCATCCTATATTCCACATGCTGAAATTTTCAGCATGTGTTACAAATGAGATAAAATTTGAAACATTACCTTTTGTAGCTTCTTTCTTTAAGTCACCAACATTGTATGCTTGATTCTTGACCAATCAATATGTCAAAAAGACTCCACATAGGCTCCATCAAGATGGTATAGGCATGTATGATATGTATGTACATGTGCTGAATTTTATTTTTGCAAACTTTGTAAAATAGTGCACATTTAATAATACACACATGGTATATTCCAATCAGACCTTAATTTAATTTTCTAGAACACTTTAAGATGTATGACATATTTAAAAAGTGTCTAGATACATGTCAAATGATGTGCCAAAAACGTTCCATGTATTGTGTACGTAGAAAACTGAATTTTCGATGTTTATCGATTACCCGATTTTTCTCTAATTAAATTCCAACTTTTTGCACATGTTATATATATTATGTTACACATAATATACATAAATTAAACTTTGATATTCAGCTCATAAGGCTGATTAAAGTGGTGCCTAGACATGTGACAAAATTGAAATTGGAATCTCCACAATTTGGCCTTAATGTGGGGTGATTTGTGTGTGCCAGCATGGAATGATTTTATGGCTGCACATTACATCATACCCACGAAATATTTGAGTATTTTTGAAGTGTAGGGGCTGGCCATCTATTTATGGCAAGTACGTGACACGTTGGTGAAGTTTCGGTATTCGCCCGATACGACAATTTTCGGTTTCGAACCTTTTAATGTGTCGTATTTAATTTGTCGTATGGTGGTGTGACTTATATCATATGATATAAGACCTGAGTATACTCATAAAAATGAGTTAAGTATGGTGGTGTGACGTTAACGTACGTACGTAAAATATATAACGTGTCGTTAGTAAGTTGGAATAAATGTGTACGTGCCTTGTTTTTAAAAAATTTGAAAAAATATATATATAAATATATATATATATATATATATATGCATATATATATATATATGCATGTATATTTATGATGTAGGAGGAGGAGGAGACTTTCCTTTCTTAATCTTGTTGCCTTTGTGCCTTGTTCAAATATTGCTTCTTTTAATGAACTACTTAGTTTAATTAACTAAGTACTTCACTTAATGAACTAGTTTAGCTCATTAATTGTGGCACCTGAAAATAGTACAAACACAAAAAATGTTTGCCATTTGATGTAAGCTTTAAAGCTTCATGGCTCGTTAGTACGGCAACATTATATATGAACTATATAAGGCAAGTTATATGCAATATGTCATGCACATTTATGCCATGCATGTTTTTATGCACATTTTAAATCATATATTTTGAAATCACTCAAACCCCTTTTTCTCTACACACTCTGAACTCTTTCTTTAACTGCCAGATACTTCATCTCTATATATTTTGCATTAGATCAACTCCGGTTGTTATTCGAATATAGAACCGCAGCATTACTGTCACAATAAATCCTCATTGGAGACGAGATAGTCTTCAATACTCGCAACCCTGTGACAAAATTGTGAAGCCATATCACCTGATTGGATGCATGGAAGCAAGCTACGGATTTCGCTTCCATAGTGGAGGACACCAATAAGGTCTGTTTTGTGCTTTTCTATGAGATCGCACCTCCGGCTAGAGTAAGCACATAGTCTGAGGTCGATTTTGTGCTATCCTGACATCTAGTAAAATCAGAATCTGTATATCCTATGATCTCTAAATTATCAGATCTCTGATACGTCAGTATGTGTTGCGTCGTTCCTTGTAAATATCTCAGCACCTTCTTTGTTGCGGTCCAATGATCCTTACCCAGATCAGAGAGGTATCAGTCTGACATTCCGTAATGTATGCCAAGTCTGGTCGTGTACATACTTGGGTATACATTATACTCCCTACTACAGAAGCATAAGGAGTTTCCTCATTTCTGAATATTCAAACTCTGTTTGGGGACATTGTGTCAAACTGAATTTGTATCCTCTTTCCACAGGGGTATTAAGTGGTTTACACTTATTCATGCTATACCGCTTCAACACCTTTTCTATGTATGCTTGTTGTGAGAGGCCTAAGGTACCTTGGATTCAGTTCCTCCATATCTCAAGTCCCAACACAAATGAGGCTTCACCTTTGGTGTCGCTCACATGTTTACATCGTTTGTTGCAAGTAGTATATCATCTACATACAAGATCATAAATATGAACTTGCTCCCACTAAACTTGTGATGCACGCATTCGTCAATTTAGTTTGCCTCAAAACTGAAGCAGGCAACCACTTTGGCGAATTTGAAGCACCACTGTCGAGATGCTTGCTTGAGCCCATAGATGGATTTCTTTAGTCGACAAACCATGCCTTTTGGATCTCCCACCTCGAATTAAGGCGATTGAACCATATAAATTTTTCGTCGAGTTCTCCTTTTAAAAACACAGTCTTAACGTCCATCTGATGTAGCTCAAGATCTAAGTGTGCCACTAAAGCCATGATTATCCGGAAGGAATCCTTCGTGGATACTGGAGAGAAGGTTTACGTATAGTCTATACCCTCCTTTTGGGTAAACCCTTTAGCAACAAGCCGGGCTTTATATCGTTCTACGTTTCTTTTTGAATCCCGTTTGTTTTTAAATATTCATTTACAACCAACAGGTTTCGAACCTTTAGGCAACGAGACGACCTACAAAACATTGTTGCCGTGCATAGACTTAATTTCTTCTTCTATGGCCTTTATTTACTTTTCTGAATTTCGACATTGCAATGCTTGTTGGACGTTTTAGGGTCATCGTCCAACATGCCAACATCGAATTCGTGTTCTTGAAGATACACCACATAGTCACTAGGTATGGGGTTTCTCCGTCACGAGTGGATCTCCTTAGGGGCACTTGTTCTTGGGATATTCTAGGTTCCCGGACTGCATCAGTAGTCAATTCCTCGGGTTCTTGAGTAACTTACTGAGGAACTTGTTCCTATGGAGAGTCACTACTAGGATGAGGTACCTCAGGTGCGGGTATCGCTGATGCTATCTCCCCAAAAGTTGGTTCGATTCGCATTTATGTCGCATCTGAGTGACCCTCATCTAACTCAATGATCTGTTGATGCAAATCATTCCCCTGGAACAAAAGTATCTTCAAAGAACTTTACCAAATTTGTTTCGAAAAACACTTTACTTATGGGATTGTAGAACTTATACTCTCGTGACCTTTCTGAGTAACCAACAAAATAGCAACTAACTTTTCGGTGTCCAGCTTTCTTTCATTTGGTTTGTAAGGCTTTGTTAAGGCTAGGCTTACGCTTAGTCCATAACTCATAAGGGGTCCTTATCGTTGCTTTAGATGGTATTCGGTTGAGGATGTAGGCTGCAGTTTTAAGCGCTTCTCCCTAGAGAAATAATGGTAGCGTAGTTTGACTCATCATACTACGTACCAGATCCATAAGCATACGGTTTCGTCTTTCAGCTACACCATTCATACTTGGTGACATAGGCATGTTGTACTGAGAGACGATTCCGTTTTCCTCTAGGTATTTAGCAAATGGTCCCGAACATCGTTCTCCTGATCTATCATATCAACCGTAGTATTCATCCCCACGGTCCGATCTGACGGCTTTAATCCTTTTGTTGAGTCGTAACTCAACTTCAGCTTTAAAGGATTTGAACTTGTCAAGTGCTTGCGCTTTTTCTTTAATTAAGAATATGTATCCATATCGCGAATAGTCATCAATAAAGGTGATAAAATAAGAGTGGACATTTCGAGTAACCGGATGAAATGGACCACTAATATCGATATGAATCAACTCTAATGAACTATTTGCATGATTTGCTTCATATCTTTGGACTTTAGTTTGTTTTCCTTTAGCACAAAATACACACGGCTCTAAGTCGGTCAAGTCTAAAGGATTGAGAATTTATGTTTTGGCAAGACGTTCAATTCTGTTTTTGGACATGTGCCCTAAACGTCGATGCCATAATGATCTTGAATTCTCATGAGTTAAGTTTTCTTTTAACGTTTCACATTACAACATGCAAGGTTTCTTGATTTGAAGCGACATTTATTGAATAAAGTTTATCAATTTCGGACATTTTACCGTGACCAATCAATCTAGAAGCATGAAAAAGTTGAAAATTTCCATTTCCAAAATAACCGTAATAACCACTTCTATCCAATCGATAAAACTAAATAAGGTTTTGTTTAAACGATGGTACCACAAAAGTGTCATGCAAATCTAGATAGAAACCGAATGTCAACAGCAATCTGAAATGCTCAATTGTTTCAACCTTTATGCCCCTGCCATTTTCCCAAATAGACATATCTTTCATTGTCTCTTTGTTTTCTGTGGCTGAGGCAATCCTGCATAGTCACAGAGAAGTGAGTCGTGGCTCACATATCGACCCACCAAGTGGCTATATCCGAAATAAAATTAACTTCAGAACAAACTAAGAACGTACCCTTTTTCTTGAGCCAAGTAATATAACCGGTACAGTTCTTTTTGAGATGTCCTTCCTTCTTGCAAAATGAAACAATCCATATTGTTGGGTGCGTCAGCAGTAGCAGGCCCTTTTTCCCTTTTACTTGCCTTTTGCACATCTTTAACCGCAGCTTTACGTTTCTTTCCACCAGACTTGGTGGTGACAGTATTCACAACCTCATGCCCGTCATTCTTTAGCCTTTCCTCCTCTTGCACGCAATGCGCGATAAGTTCATTCACTGTCTATTTTTTCTTTTGGCAGTTATAACTGACTAGGAACTGTTTGAACTTTGGAGGAGTTGAGAATCATGACAACTAGCATGCCGTCAGAGAATCCAGTTTCATGTTTCTAAATTGAGAGGCGATATGAGTCATCACTAGGATGTACTCCCTTGTGCTGCCATTTCTACAGTACTTTTTCGAGCAAAGTTTCTTTAAGAGATTGCCTGCCTCGGCTTTCTCATTCTTTAGAAACCTTTGCTCGAGATTGGCCAAAAATTCTTTGGCCGTCATGGACTCAGAAACGTGTCCCCTGAAGCATTCGGGGATAGTCTTATTAGATCCGTAACACAATCTAGAGGGGGTGAATAGAGTGTTGGGCAATTTGTGCGGAATTTTCTTTTGTGTGTCAACTCAAATGGAATTCAAAATTAGAGCAAGAATGGGAGATGAGAGGCAATGAATAAGTACACCGGATATAGAGTGGTTCGAATCGTAAATGATTCTACTCCACTACCACTTTGTTGCTAAAGTGGATTTTCAACAACTACTCTTCTTATTAAAGCTAATAAGAACAACCACAGCAGCACTTACACTAACACCTTAGTGCAAGAAACCACAACAACAACTTTTTGCACAAAATACACTTGTGCAACTACAGCAACTACAGCTCTAAGCAAGAACAATTTCTTTCTACCTCACAACTTTAACAAAGTTCTCTAAGAACTTTCTAACAGTAGGTTGAATTTCACTAGTCTAAACACAAGCAAGAGATCAAATATTTATGGTTCCTCTTGTGCTAGACTCTCTATCTCTCAATATACAACAATGAAGAACAAAGAAAGGCTTAACAAGCTTTAAGCACTTTTACAAATATGAGAGAAGTATACTACAATGAATAATGAAGCTTGATGATGGTGAAAGTGTGTTTTAGTCTCATCCAAGCTTCATCCATTTATAGATGGAGCTCACCATGTTTTGGAGCCTTCACCATATCTTCAAGTCAATCTCCAAGTCTTGAAAAATTGAAAATAGCCTTTAGTCATCCTATGGAGTGACTTGATCCTTAATAGCCACGCTAGAGAATCTTAGACATGGATAAAATAGTCAAGAAAGCATGTACTATGTTGGAGTAAAGTCCACAAGAAATTTGAGCAAGATCGGAGAGAGAAAACATCATAAATCTCCCTTGGATTTTGTTCCAACGTTCAAAAAAATTTGAATTCTGCAGTACATTGATCGATCGATGTATCTTACTTGAGAGGCTGATGTATACATTTGATCGATCGATGTCCCATAGCTTAGAGATCGATGTCTCACAAAAAGTTTCTGGGTTTGATCTGTCACACATCGATCGATCGATGTCTCTTCTTCAAGGAACTGATGCATACATCAATCGATCGATGTCCCATAGTTTAGAGATCGATGTCTAATAGAAGGTTTCTGGTCTTGATCTGTCACACATCGATCAATCGATGTCTCTTCTTCAAGAGACTGATGTATACATCGATCGATTGATGTCCCATAGTTTAGAGATCGATGTCTCACAGAATGTTTTTCTCATTTTACTTCAAATTCCAAGTGTTAATTTACTTTTTATCTTTTTCAAAACATCTTTTAACTTCATCAAAACACTTCATATCCCAGCAATCTCCCCCTTTTTGATTATTTAAAAACCAAGACTTCTAAAAGATGTTTTTGTATCAAAAAAATATTTAATCTACTCAAAAGTTTCAAGAGCTTGAAATTTCAATCTCCCCCTTTATCCATGCATTTTATGCTCCCCCTTACATCATGAACTAAGTAATCATGTCCAGAAACTCCCCCTCAACCAATTATACATCAAAATTAAACCATATTTTCATTTTCTTAAATATTCAACATATGTGCCAAGTGACATACAAATACCAATGTGCTTCATTTCATAGCAAGAAAAATGCACCTAATGTATCACTCAAGCATGTTCATTTTGTATATTGAGCAATATCAAGCAAGCAAACTATATCAATTTACCTTAATGTACTTCTCAAGCTTCATTTGTATATCAATCAATATCGAATAAAGTAAAATATACCAATGTACCTTAATTTATCCCTCAAGCAATCAAGCATGTTCTTCTTCGCAAGCTTCATTTGCATATATACCAATGTATCCCTCAAGCAATCAAGCATATCAAGAAAAGCATATTAAGCAAAATAAGCAAAATACTTCTCCCCCTTTTTGAAATTATCAAAAACCATTAAACTAAAGAGGAATTAGATACGATAGTCATAAAACATAATAGAGTTAAAAAAAGAAAAATGATAGTTCATTCTAGGCTATAAACACTATGGGAAATGGGGATTGAGAAATCCTAGTCCTAATCCTCGTCTAATGAGAAAGCCAGGCCTGAGATGCACGCCTTCATTTTGACTTTGAATCTTGCAAGTTTATTCTTCAAATATCCCACTTCATGTTGAAGTTCTACAACTTGTTGATGTAGATCCGGATTATGTGTGTTAGTCCCACCTCTTGTTCCTTCTTCAGATCCTTGAATCGGGAGTTGTGTATCACCCGGTGCCATTTCCTCTTCGGTTGCAGGTGGCGGAGCCACATTTTCCTCTTCATCTCCCTCATCGTCTTGTTCCATGCCTCTTCGGGCTTCCTTTCTTGATTTATTGATTTGTTGAATGTTGATTTTGTCATAATAGTCTTTAATTTTCTCAACGTCCGAATTATCAAGCTCAATACCCGACTTTCTGAGCATATAGTAGATGAGATTTGCATATGGAATGGCTTTGGAATTTTTGGTGGCGGCTTCTATAACATTTGCCATGAAAATCTCACCAAAGTTGAGTTGCTCCCTACTGGCAATTCTATAGGCAATATAGATATCAAGGTTGCTCGGAGTTTTGCCGACTAGCCATTAATACAAAAAGTGACTATGGCGGTTAACACCCTATATACCAATAGCATGTCATTGGTATTTTTGGTGGGACAGAAACCAAGAAAGCTCTTAACATGCTCCTCACTAACTTTCCATTTGTACTCATCCCAATGCCAAACCTCAAATGAATCAAGACCGTCATTTGGTACCCCAATATGTTCACAAATGGTCTCAACTAACCATTCGACATGTTTCCCAGCAATTATGGTATTTAAAGAGAAAGGGAAACCATTCAAGTACTCAACCCATAAATTAGCATAGAAAAGTCTAGTATACCTCTTAAACATTTTCTTCATGTCACTTCCAGTCCAAAGATTTCTCCAATTTTGAGCATCGATCCAATAAATGATTGGACCTAACTCATTGTTAGAGGCAATGTCCTCTAATTGTAACAGTTTCAATGGTACTGTGGTTCTTTCAGAATTTTTCCATTCCATGAACAATTCTTGAGCTCTAAGGGATATGTATGTGAAGTTACCTGTTCCAAAGGGCTCATCCAGGACTCCTTTGATATTTCTCTTTATCCAATGGAAATTTTGATAGGTGAGATCACTCTTAATCTGGCTCAATTCATCGGCTTGACTGAAATCCACATGTCTAGACCTAGTTCCTCCACTCCTAGGTTGAGTGGGTGCTTGTGACCTAGAAGAGTGCTCTTGTTGGACGTGGCTTGATCTTTCTTCTTCAGGTAGACGTTTTTGGATTGAAGGGTCTAGGGTTTGAAAAAATGAGCACTAATTGAAGGAAGGAAGAGAGTGTAGTGGAGTTTGTCAAAGATGGAATTTTTGATGAAGAAATGGAAGAATTTCAGAAGAAAACAAGAGAGGGATCGAACTTGAGGATGTTGAGAAATATGTTTGGATAATTTTCAAAGTCATGATTTTAAGTGATGAATACTTAAAAATGTCACACATGGTGTTATATGTGATTAAAAGTTGAACAAGTTCACATCGATCGATCTATGTAAGGCAGATAAGTTTAAGACCTTTCTGTGAGACATCGATCTCTAAACCTTAGACACATCAATCGATCGATGTATATCAAACTCTCACTTCGATCGATCGATGTAGGTCAGAGGCAAAACCTGAACCTTTATGTGAGACATCGATCTATGAAGCTGAGGCACTTCGATCGATCAATGTCTAGAGTTTTTAGAAATAATTTCTAAAATGTGATAAAATGGTTGTTTTCATTTGTACATGATTTATATATGCTCATTATGTGCTTATTATGTGTTTTTGGTGATTATTATTGTCTTGCGACTAACGTGCCTTGGAAGTTTCTACAACTTACCAAAAAGGGCAAAATTGGTATGTTAAGTTTTGTAGGAACATCATATGGTGAAAAATATTTCAAGTGTATATTATTATCTTGGTTATCATGACAAAAGTGGTATTGTGATTATTTCTGACCATCGGAGTCATTTCTGGAGTTTTATCTCACTAGGGGCATTTTGGTCATTTTACCCCCGAAGACAGTCTCGGTATTTTCACTCAAGGAATCTCTTGAGCATATTATTATCTTCATTCTGGAGCTGTGTTATTATTATTTTGAAGATTATATGGTGACCTTATATCTTATTCTCTCAACCGATGATATTATTGACTATAGCTGGATATGTGACGATTTGAGATGTCACATTCTATTTCTTCTTGAAGACCCTCTTATATATGTTATAAGAGGATATTAATCATCATCTTTTAGAGATTACAAGGTGTCCTTGGTGCAAGATTCATCACAATATGTAAAGAAGAAGAAAGTAGGAATTTTGGTTTTTTATGTTGACATAATCTTGTCAACACTTATTCATTATTTTTTATTCACAAAATATGAGTTGGTATACATACATACAACATCAAAAACGTCCATAAACAGGTGGAGAAGGTGGTATACTCATTTTATGACTTTTGGGCAAGTGGACAATTCAAAAACAAGCTAGTTGACAAAAGTTGTCAACTTGAAATTTCAAATTTGAAGTTAATGGAGACAAGGTTGTTGGAGATGATTATGGAGGTGCTTTATTTCAAAATTCTCAGCCATCACATGGTCTAAAAGTTGGAGAGAATATGCCATCCATTCACACTATAAATAGGAGGCAAGGTGAAGAAGAGAAGACACACACTTGAAAGCAAAAATTGAAGATTGTTGTCTTGCTATTCTCTTCTCATATTTTCGTTCATACTTTGTGTAGCTAAGGTGTTCCATTTCTAGTTGTTGTCCAGCTACACTATACACACCTTCTTGTGTCTTATTTGTAAGATTGATTAGCCAAATCTATAAGGCTACATCAATAGGTGATAGAGGTGTTGCAACCAAGAGTTGCATAAAGGTGTTCATCCAAGTCTTGAATAGGGTTGGTGTTTAACCCAAGGATCAAGCTTGGTTCTTGCTGTAATTTGGTTCATACCATAGTGAAATCCAAGGAAAGGTGTTCCTTGGGACTGGAGTAGGTCACATTGACCGAACCAGGATAAATTCTTGGTGTTCTTCTCTTGTTTCTTTATTTCTATTTTCTGCCCGTTTTTGACTGCAGTTTTCACACCACTTCTCACAATTTGAAAAAATAGCTAAACATTTTCAAAATTCGTGATTTTTGGTGGAGTTATACTTCAGACTGTTAGCTTTCATTTGCAACAAGAATCATTTGATTTGAGCAAGGGAAAGTTAGTCTTTCAGTCTTTGCAAGATAACTGCTCCGATCTGGCTGCAATCTGACCAGTTTTGAGAAAACTTAAATTCTGTATTTTTCGAGAGTTGGTTAAGGTCAGGGCCTTTTTGAAACTTCATCTACACATCCTAAGGAGTGTTTTGATATAAAGATCAACCTTTTTGATTGAGTATTCAAAGAGAAACACGTTTTGCAAAATCACCAACATTCTGTCCAATTCTGTCCAGATTGACCATCTGAATCTTTTTATTTATTTGAAGGGTCAAACGATCTTATTTTTGTCTGATTTTTGGATAGAGTCTTGTTAACTCGTTGAAGTTACATTCTGGAAAGTTTCATAATTTTTGGAGTTGTGTACAATTATTTGTGAATTTTTGAAAAACGGGTTCTGAATCTGAGGTGGTTTCATATTCTGTTTTCAAAGGGGATTTTAACAAAAGGTTGTAGTGTAATTTCCGCTAACCACTATTCACCCCCCCTCTAGTGGTGTTTATTTCAGGTGCACGGTCCAACATTTGGTATCAGAGCCAGACCAACACCACTCAAAAGAAGCAAGATTCAACACCATACAAGGCCAAGAAACAACAATTCATTATATACTGCTTGTCTCAAATCCAAGGTACATACTATGGCTATTGTTTCTCACAAAGGTGAGTTGGAAGGTATGTCTACACAACGTCCTCCTCTTTTTGATGGCAATAATTTTGTTCATTGGAAACTAAGAATGAGGCTATTCTTAATGGCTATAGACATCGATTTATGGTCTATAGTTGAAGATGGGCCGTATATTCCAATGAAAGCTATACAAGTTAGTGGAGTCACTCAAGAAGTCGAAAAATATAAAAGTGAATGGTCATCGGATGATAAAAAGAAAATGTCCATGAATGCTAAAGCTATGCAATTACTTTTGAATGGACTTACAACTTCTGAAGCAGGATATGTGTCAAATTGCACAAGCGCACATGACATGTGGAAATCACTTGTATTAAAGCATGAAGGTACTAGTGGTGTTAAAGAGTCAAAAATAAACATGCTTATGACTGAATTAGAGACTTTCAAAATGTTGCCTAACGAATCCATAACATCTATGGATTTGAGAATTACTAACATTTTCAATGCACTTGAAGCTTTAGGTAAATCTTTTACCAACAATGAGAAAGTTCAAAAGGTGCTGCGAAGCCTTCCCGCTGAATGGGATCCAAAGGTTACGGCAATTGAAGAAACGAAGTCAATTACTAAGATGGATGAATTAATAGGCTCACTCAAAGTATATGAGGTAAAATTGAATCAACGAAAATCTGAATTATCAAAGCCGTCAAGTAAGTCGATTGCTTTTAAATCATCTGAGCCATCTCATAGAAACAATGATGAAAGTAACAGCGATATTGAATTAGATGATGATTTAATATTAATAGCTAGAAAACTTAGAAAGTTTTTCAAAAGGCCTAATCAAAATAGACAACAGTCTTCTTCGTCTTCTTCTCAAACAAAGAAAAATAATTTTAATAATAACAAGTGGAATAATAGAGAATTAAAATGCTATGAATGTGGTAAAAAAGGACACATTTCTTACGATTGTCTGGAAAAGAAAAATAATAATAACAATAATAAGCAAGTCAAAGACAAGGAGCCTCAACGGTCCAAGACAAAGGAGCCAAATGCAAGAAAAGGCAAACGAGCAATGAAGGCGAGCACATGGAGCGACTCGTCTGACTCAGAATCAGAAAATGAAGAAGCTCAAGTCTGCTTCATATCCAGCGAGGTAATATCTTCTTCTGATATAGATTCTGATAATGAAATGTCATTTGATGAAATGTATGAAGAATTCTTAAAGATGCATGCTCACTGTAAAAGGCTATCTAAAGAGAAAAAGAAACTAACTGAAGAAAATGATAAGTTGAAGACGTCCAACTTGGAATTTTCCGATCAGTTAGAATCTTTTCAACAAGAGTCTTCTAATACTCTTGATTCTTTAGAGAATAAAATTGAATCATATAAGAAAGATGAACAAAAGTTAAAAATGGAAAATAATATGTTAAAGTCTAAGTTAGAAAATTATGAAAAAGAATTAGCACAACTTACTACATCTAAAATAGATTTAGAAAAAATGTTGGAACAGTTTAAGTCTGGAACTAATATGTTAGATACTTTAATTTCATCACAAAAATATGGAAATGATAAAAAGGGGTTGGGCTATATAGAAGAAAATGACAAGTTAGACAAAAAGACTAATTTTATATCATCTAAGTCTAAATTGCCATATAGTACAACTAAGTCAAATGTACACATTTTGCCTACTCCTTCCTCTACTCATTCTAAGGTAAAAATACAGCATGCACCTCCAAAATCAACAAGGCAAAACTTTCCATCTAGATCACATAAAAATTATGCATTTATGTATAAAAATGTATCTAGGCAAAATCAAATGCATCCAACGTATTATAATGCATATAAACCTAAATATAGGCAACATACATATCCTCCTTATAAGACTTATAGGAATGTAAATACATTATATGATTATACATACATGGCTCCATTCAAGAAACAAAATCATATGCCTCACACTCATTATCAAAGTTGTCCAAAATATAATGCATATAAACCAAGATATAACATGTATGACAATGTATCGTCTTTTAAATGGAATCGTCAAATAAATGTTAATCCTCTTTATTCAACTTATGAAAATGCCAAATATGTGCCCAAAAGGTACATCCAAGTTTGGATACCCAAAGGGTATATAAACAAAGATGGAACCTCTAACATTCAAGGACCCAAATAAAGGGTACCTAAAACTTTGTCTCCATTGTAGGAAAAACGCAAAGAATGCAAGAAGGAGACAAAGTCAAAGAATCTAAAAACCAAATGGTTTTTAGATAGCGGGTGTTCAAGGCACATGACGGGCAACCCCAAACTATTCACCGAACTGGAACAAATCGATAATGGAGGAAAGGTGACATTCGGTGACAACAACCAAGGCAAGGTTATTGGAAAAGGAACAATTGGGGACCCTAACACATTTCAAATACGAAATGTGTTGTTAGTAAGCAATCTTTCTTACAATTTATTAAGTATTTCGCAACTTATAGATTCTGGTTATCATGTCTCTTTTCTTCCTAATTTTTGTGATATAATAAATGAAAAGGGAGAAATTGTTCTAAAGGGAAATAGGGATGGTAACATTTACACACTATCACTAAATAATATATTGAATGCTAGGATTAAGTGTTTAGTATCACATGACTTAGATGTGAACTTATGGCATAGACGGCTAGGCCATATAGGAGTTTCAACCATAGAAAAATTATATAAGAAGAATCTAATTAGAGGAATGCCTAAGTTAGACTTACATAATTTTCAATTATGTGAAACATGTATTAAAGGAAAACATATAAAAGAGACAATGAAATCAAAACATGAAGTGAGTACTAGTCATGTACTAGAACTGCTTCACTTAGACTTATTTGGTCCAAGTAGGACAAGAAGTCTAGGTGGACACTACTATGTGTGTGTCATAGTAGATGATTACTCACGATACACATGGACATTGTTCTTAACACACAAAGACGATGCTCCATTGGTAATCGAAAATCTTATTAAGCAACTTGAAAATCTTTATGAAGAAAATGTTAAAAGAATTAGAAGTGATAGAGGTGGAGAATTTAAAAACAAAGATATAATTAAGTTTTGTGAATTACATGGAATAAAACATGAATTCTCACCATCAAGAACACCACAACTCAATGGAGTTGTTGAACGTAAAAATAGAACAATTCAAGAAGTTGCTAGGACAATGCTGTGTGAAAATAAATTACCTAAATATTTATGGGCTGAAGCTGTTAGTTGTGCATGCTATATTATAAATAGGCTCACTATTAGAAAGAAATTAAATAAAACGCCTTATGAATTGCTAAACAATAGACAACCTAAGATAGATTATCTTAAAGTATTTGGATGTAAATGTTTTGTGCTGAACACTAAGGATAATCTAGATAAATTTGAACAAAAGTCTATTGAATGCATATTTGTTGGGTATTCAACTAACTCAAGAGCATATAGGTGTTATAATCCTGCATCTAGAAAAATAATTGAATCCATACATGTGAAATTCAATGAAAATGCATGCTTTGAAGTTAGTGATAAACATCAACATAAACAAGAAAATAATGTTGAAAATATGTTTGATGATGATGATATATTACTTGAGCCTGTTCATGATCATCTAGAACCAACTTCCCCTGAACAAGATGTGCATGAACCTTTAGGTGAAATAAATCAAGAAATTTTACAATTGGAAGATAATCTATCTAACTTACAGGATGTTCCAATTGTATATGAAAATGTTCACACGAATGAAACATTTGAACTAGAAGAATGTGAACCTAGTCAACTTAGGAATTGGTGGCTTATAGAAGATAAACATAAACACCCCAAAGAGCTAATCATTGGTGATCCAAGTGTTGGGGTTAGAACACGTAGAAATATAAGTCAACTTGAAGGACATAGCTTAATCTCACAATTAGAACCTAAGAACGTAAAGGAAGCCTTAGGTGACATATCATGGATAGATGCTATGCATGAGGAATTAAATCAATTCACAAGGAACAACGTGTGGGACTTAGTACCTAAACCTGAAGACAAGTCTATCATAGGAACTAAATGGGTTTTTAGGAATAAAATGGATGAACAAGGAAATATTACAAGGAATAAGGCTAGACTAGTCGCACAAGGTTATAATCAACAAGAAGGAATAGATTATGAAGAAACATTTGCACCCGTTGCACGACTAGAAGCAATTAGATTATTACTTGCGATTGCAAGTATAAGCAAAATTAAGCTCTTCCAAATGGATGTCAAGAGTGCGTTCTTGAATGGATACATCCAAGAAGAAGTGTTTGTAAAACAACCTCCTGGATTCGAAGATCCGAAGAATCCGAACCATGTTTATAAGCTTAAGAAAGCTCTATATGGTTTAAAACAAGCTCCAAGAGCTTGGTATGATAGATTTGCAAACTTTCTTATTGCAAATAATTATCAAAGGGGGACCATCGACAACACATTATTCCTAAGAAGAAAAGGTAATGATTTGTTAATAGTTCAAATATACGTAGATGATATAATCTTTGGTTCAACCAACCCTACTTTAGTAAAAGACTTCGAAGAATGTATGAAGTCAGAGTTTGAAATGTCAATGGTAGGAGAGTTGAATTATTTCTTAGGACTTCAAATCAAACAAACCCCTCAAGGAATTCACATTAGCCAACTTAAGTATGTCAATGATATGATTAAGAAGTTTGGCTTTGAAGAGTTGAAACCTACAACTACCCCTATGAGTGTTAGTACCAAACTTGATAAGGATGAAAACGGTAAACCTTTTGATGACACACTTTATAGGTCTATGATTGGCTCATTGTTATACTTAACTGCATCAAGACCTGATATTATGTTTAGTGTGTGTATGTGTGCTAGGTTTCAATCTTGTCCTAAGGTATCACATTACAATGCAGTGAAAAAGATCTTTAGATATCTTAAGCATACACCTCACTTAGGATTGTGGTATGATAGAAACGCTAAGTTGGAATTACACGCATATAGTGATGCTGATTATGGTGGTTGCAGGTTAGATAGAAAATCCACTAGCGGTACATGTCAATTTATAGGAACCAATTTGATCTCTTGGTTTTCTAAAAAGCAAGCTAGTGTAGCTCTTTCTACCACTGAAGCCGAGTATATTGCTTTGAGTTTATGTACTACCCAAATACTTTGGCTTAAACAGCAACTTAGTGATTCTGGCATTAAAATGAATAAGATTCCAATTTTCTGCGATAGCACAAGTGCAATCAATCTTTCCCGGAATCCGGTACTTCATTCTAAGGCCAAACACATTGAGGTGCGATACCACTTTCTTCGCGATCATGTTCAAAATGAGGACATAGTGATAAACCATATAAGAACTGATCACCAAATCGCTGACATCTTCACCAAACCCCTTAATCAAGCCACTTTTGAAAACTTACGAGCCAAATTAGGAATGATGACTTACGATACCATTGTATAGTTCTATCTTTTGCATGATTTGCAAAATAAAGGGGGAGATAGAATAAGAACATGGAACATGATTTTAGTTGATAAGTCATGTTTTAGTTGGTAAGTCATGATGAATCATATGCTAAGTTTTTTTTATTGGTATAAATTTTGGAGCATAGGTTAAGGGGGAGAGTATGAGTTGAGGGGGAGCAGCATACTATTTAAACGTTGAAAACATAGTTGAAAACATAGTTGAAAACATTTGGTTAAACTTTTGGTTATAAGTTGTGACATTAAAATCATGTTAGGTTATTTTGAAAATCATCCAAAAGGGGGGAGAATGTTGAGAAATATGTTTGGATAATTTTTAAAGTCATGATTTTAAGTGATGAATACTTAAAAATGTCACACATGGTGTTATATGTGATTAAAAGTTGAACAAGTTCACATCGATCGATCTATGTAAGGCAGATAAGTTTAAGACCTTTCTGTGAGACATCGATCTCTAAACCTTAGACACATCAATCGATCGATGTATATCAAACTCTCACTTCGATCGATCGATGTAGGTCAGAGGCAAAACCTGAACCTTTATGTGAGACATCGATCTATGAAGCTGAGGCACTTCGATCGATCAATGTCTAGAGTTTTTAGAAATAATTTCTAAAATGTGATAAAATGGTTGTTTTCATTTGTACATGATTTATATATGCTCATTATGTGCTTATTATGTGTTTTTGGTGATTATTATTGTCTTGCGACTAACGTGCCTTGGAAGTTTCTACAACTTACCAAAAAGGGCAAAATTGGTATGTTAAGTTTTGTAGGAACATCATATGGTGAAAAATATTTCAAGTGTATATTATTATCTTGGTTATCATGACAAAAGTGGTATTGTGATTATTTCTGACCATCGGAGTCATTTCTGGAGTTTTATCTCACTAGGGGCATTTTGGTCATTTTACCCCCGAAGACAGTCTCGGTATTTTCACTCAAGGAATCTCTTGAGCATATTATTATCTTCATTCTGGAGCTGTGTTATTATTATTTTGAAGATTATATGGTGACCTTATATCTTATTCTCTCAACCGATGATATTATTGACTATAGCTGGATATGTGACGATTTGAGATGTCATATTCTATTTCTTCTTGAAGACCCTCTTATATATGTTATAAGAGGATATTAATCATCATCTTTTAGAGATTACAAGGTGTCCTTGGTGCAAGATTCATCACAATATGTAAAGGAGAAGAAAGTAGGAATTTTGGTGTTATATGTTGACATAATCTTGTCAACACTTATTCATTATTTTTTATTCACAAAATATGAGTTGGTATACATACATACAACATCAAAAACGTCCATAAACAGGTGGAGAAGGTGGTATACTCATTTTATGACTTTTGGGCAAGTGGACAATTCAAAAACAAGCTAGTTGACAAAAGTTGTCAACTTGAAATTTCAAATTTGAAGTTAATGGAGACAAGGTTGTTGGAGATGATTATGGAGGTGCTTTATTTCAAAATTCTCAGCCATCACATGGTCTAAAATTTGGAGAGAATATGCCATCCATTCACACTATAAATAGGAGGCAAGGTGAAGAAGAGAAGACACACACTTGAAAGCAAAAATTGAAGATTGTTGTCTTGCTATTCTCTTCTCATATTTTCGTTCATACTTTGTGTAGCTAAGGTGTTCCATTTCTAGTTGTTGTCCAGCTACACTATACACACCTTCTTGTGTCTTATTTGTAAGATTGATTAGCCAAATCTATAAGGCTACATCAATAGGTGATAGAGGTGTTGCAACCAAGAGTTGCATAAAGGTGTTCATCCAAGTCTTGAATAGGGTTGGTGTTTAACCCAAGGATCAAGCTTGGTTCTTGCTGTAATTTGGTTCATACCATAGTGAAATCCAAGGAAAGGTGTTCCTTGGGACTGGAGTAGGTCACATTGACCGAACCAGGATAAATTCTTGGTGTTCTTCTCTTGTTTCTTTATTTCTATTTTCTGCCCGTTTTTGACTGCAGTTTTCACACCACTTCTCACAATTTGAAAAAATAGCTAAACATTTTCAAAATTCGTGATTTTTGGTGGAGTTATACTTCAGACTGTTAGCTTTCATTTGCAACAAGAATCATTTGATTTGAGCAAGGGAAAGTTAGTCTTTCAGTCTTTGCAAGATAACTGCTCCGATCTAGCTGCAATCTGACCAGTTTTGAGAAAACTTAAATTCTGTATTTTTCGAGAGTTGGTTAAGGTCAGGGCCTTTTTGAAACTTCATCTACACATCCTAAGGAGTTTTTTGATATAAAGATCAACCTTTTTGATTGAGTATTCAAAGAGAAACACGTTTTGCAAAATCAGCAACATTCTGTCCAATTCTGTCCAGATTGACCATCTGAATCTTTTTATTTATTTGAAGGGTCAAACGATCTTATTTTTGTCTGATTTTTGGATAGAGTCTTGTTAACTCGTTGAAGTTACATTCTGGAAAGTTTCATAATTTTTGGAGTTGTGTACAATTATTTGTGAATTTTTGAAAAACGGGTTCTGAATCTGAGGTGATTTCAGATTCTGTTTTCAAAGGGGATTTTAACAAAAGGTTGTAGTGTAATTTCCGCTAACCACTATTCACCCCCCCCCCCCTCTAGTGGTGTTTATTTCAGGTGCACGGTCCAACAGAGGAGAGGAAAATCGCAAGAACAAACTGCTTAGGGTTGAAAATGTGATTTGAGTGAAAGAAGGGATGAATTTCGTGTTTTTAATCGATTGCAGGGGTTCTGAAATCGTTTACATCGATCGATCGATGTATACATCGATCTCTCAGCTAGGTACATCGATCAATCGATGTACCTATTTTTCTGCAATTTGATTTTCTTACTCCTTAAGCATTGTTTATCATACCTAGTCTTGTTCTAATTGATTCAAATGTCTCGATAGGAAGTGATTTGGTAAAGATATCCGCTAGTTGATTATTGGTTGAAACAAATTCAATGCATATCAATCCTTTTTGAATGCAATCCCTTATAAAGTGATGTCTTACTTCAATATGTTTGGTCCTACTATAGTGTACCGGGTTTTGACTATACTTATGGCTGATGTGTTGTCACATAAGATGGGAACTTTATCAAACTTAACATTGTAATCATTTAAGGTGTTGATCATCCAAAGTAATTGTGCACAACACGAAGCGGTCGATACATATTCGATTCCGCCGTTGAAAGTGACACACTATTTTGTCTCTTGGAGAACCAAGAAACTAAGCAATCTCCAAGGAATTGTTTTTGGGGAAAATGCAAATTTCATTACCCAGAAATGATCATGGTACTTTCCATGATCTATCAAAAATGCACCTAAATGGGGGTGCCACCCGTACATTAGTCCTAAGTAGCATCGCAACATGCTGGAGGATTGGCATGTCACAGAGGTGCTTTTTCTATCGACTAGGTTTCCGGCGTAGTCGGAGTTACTATACCCTCTTAAGTCAAAAAAATCATTTTTGGGATAAAACAATCCAAAGTTCAAAGTTCATTTCAAGTACCTAAAGATACGTTTAATGGCAACTAGATGTGATTCCTTAGGCATACTTTGAAATCTAGCACATAAACACACAGCATGCAAAATATCCAGTCTACTAGCGATCAAATAAAGTAAACTACCAATCATACCCCTATATTTGGTTACCTCAATCGGCTTTCCTTTTTCATCTTTGTCAAGCTTTATACTAGTGCTCATTGGTGTGCTCACACTTCTTCCATCCTCAAACTTGTATTTATTGAGTAGATCATTTGTGAACTTTGTTTGAGATATATATACTCCATCTTGAGTTTGCTTGATTTGAAGACCAAGGAAGTAATTGAGTTCACTCATCATGCTCATCTCAAATTCTCCTTCCATCAATTTAGCAAAATGCTCACAAAGAGAATCATTGTAGCACCAAATATAATATCATCCAAATAAATTTGAACAAGTAATTGATGGTTTCCTTGTTGTTTAATAAAAAGAGTAATATTAACTTTTTCTCTTGAAAACTCATTTTCAAGTAGGAAGTTACTTAATCTTTCATAACATGCCCTAGGAGCTTGTTTAAGTCCATAAAGGGCCTTTTTGAGTTTAAATACATGATTTGGATAATCATGATTTTCAAACCCTGGTGGTTGAGCTACATACACTTCTTCTTGAATTATTCCATTCAAGAATGCGGATTTCACATCTATTTGATATAGTTTGAAATCCTTATAGCATGCATATGCTAATAGCATCCTAATAGCTTCTAACCTAGCTACGGGGGCAAATGTCTGATCATAGTCTATGCCTTCTTCTTGTCTATATCCTTGAGCTACTAATCTAGCTTTGTTTCTAGTGATGTTTCCTTTATCATCCATTTTGTTTCTAAATACCCATTTAGTGTCAATTATAGGATGATCACTAGGTTTAGCTACCAATCCTCAAACATCGCTTCTTTCAAATTGATTTAGCTCTTCTTGCATTACCAATGCCCAATCTTCATCATTTATTGCCTCTTTTATATTTTTAGGCTCGACTTCTGAAATGAAGGCATTTTCATTAAATTTTCTTCTTGTCATTATGCATTGACTTGTTTCACCTAGTATTAGTTCTTTTGGGTGATCTTTCTTATATTTATATGAATCCGATAAATTTGAAGTGTCTCCTCCTATTTCTTCAGCTTCAATTTTAGGTTCAAATGGATCAATCCTAAGGTCAATGACAATATTCCCTTTTAGATTCTCAAATTTTTCTATGTGGCTTACTTCAATTATTTCCTCCTCATCATCATCATTTATGCATGGTTCATCATCAAGGAGTTCACTAAACTTGACATGAATTGACTCTTCAATTTTTATGCTCCATTTGTTATATACTCTAAATGTCTTGCTATTTTGAGCATATCCCATAAAGATTCCTTCATCCGCTTTGAAATCAAGTTTATCCATGTTATCTTTGGTGCTAAGTATAAAACCCTTGCAACCAAATACTTTGAAATAACCAATATTTGGTACTCTACCTTTCCAAAGCTCATAAGAAGTCCTTTTGAGAGATGGTCCCAAATAAACTCTATTGATTACATGACAAGCGGTGTTTACCGCTGCAGCCCAAAAATACTTGGGTAGCTCAAATTCATTTAGCATGTCTCTACTCATTTCTTGAAGTGTTCTATTTTTCCTTTCTGCAACACCATTTTGTTGAGGAGTTCTTGAAGCCGAGAAATTGTGTCCATATCCTTTGGATGCACAAAATTCTTGAAACTCACCATCAAAATCTCCATCTCTATCACTTCTAATTTCTTTAATTGTGTCTTATTTTTTATTTTTTAATCTTCTACAAAGTTTTATAAACTCTTGACATGCATCATTTTTTTAGCTAAAAACATTACCCAAACCTAGAGAAGTTGTATACCACCACAAAGGTGTAATGTTTTCCACCTAAACTTGTCGTACCAATCTCTTCATACAAACCATATGAAGCAATTGTAGAGGTTTGATGGTGGAGATTTCACTTTTGGGCTTGAAGCTTGTTTTAACAAGCTTTGCCTTTTGACAAGTATCACATAAGCCATGGTTTTCGAAATTCAATTTTGGGAGACCTTAGACCTTTTCATTTTTGCAAATCTCTTTGAAATTTTTAAAGCTAATATGTCTAAGTCGTCTATGCCATAGTTGAGTCAAATCATTTTTGGCAACTAGGCAAGAAACATTTTGTGATATCAAATCATGTGTGCTAAATTTATAAACATTATTTTTTCTTATAGCCTCAAAAACAATCTTATCATTTTTTTCATAATGCATTTTCTTTTCACAAATTCAACTTGAAAATTAGCATCACATAGTTGGCTAACATTTATCAAATTATACTTAAGCCCTTCTACATATAATACATTATTAATAGTATAAGAAGAATTACCAATTTCTCCATGTCCAAGGATTTTGGCTTTCCCATTATCAAAATGCACCGTTCCACCATCTTGGAGCTTGAGCTTGGTGAACAAAGTTTTGTCTCTGGTCATGTGTGTTGAACATCCGATGTTCATGAGCCATTTGGTTCTTCTTCTTTGGCTACTCCATTTATCTTGAGAGCCTACAAAACCAAGAGATTTATGCATTAGTACCCTTTGATGGTTGGGTCCTTTAGGGTTAGTTTGTCGACCCTTAGGCTTCCAAACACACATACTTCCAAATCTAGCTCTACATGCACTCTTAACATGTCATACTTTGTTACAATGAAAACAAGTGGGTACATGCCTTGGTTTATAAGATGATGAGTCATGTTGTGTTTTTTTCTTATTTGCCTTTTTCTTTGATGACTTAGGCTTAATGGAAGAATGTGATGAATTAAATCCTAAACCGGATTTATCATTCCCAATTCTTTGGTTTCCAAGTAATTTCTCTAGATTATTTTTACAATTGGTTAGTCTTTGTAAGTCTAACCTTAGTTTCTCACATTCTTTCCTAATTTCCACATTTTCAAGAGCTACGGTTTTATGCATGGTGAGTATGATGTCATGATATTGAAACATCAAAATATTCTTATCATGCAAACTTTTGTTTTCTAATATGCATTTTTTAAATTCTTTCTTCAAGTGTTTATATTTTAAATTCAGTTTTTAAAAATCATCTTGCAAATCTCCTATTTCATCTTGCAAATTAGAAGAGTTAGAGTTTACCTCAAAGTCATTCTCGATTGCCATGAGACAAGTATGTTGTGATTTCAGATTTTCAACTATTGCAACAAGTCCAACATCATTGTCTTCACTTTCTTTTCCTTTCGATTCGGAGAGGAGATCATCTCATGTGGTTACCTCCGCATTAAGAGCTTTCTTCTTTTAAGGAAAGACCTTCTTTTATTGTTTTTGCGGCTCCTTGACGTGGCAATCGGCAATGAAATGATCGGGTTGACCACACCTATAGCAATTTTCACTTGCTTCTTTTTTCTTGGGTGGTCTCTTGAAAAACTTTCTTGCTTAAGCCTTATTTCTTGTTGCCATTCTTCTAAATTTTCTTACTAGAAGAGCAACTTCCTCATCCGATTCATCGGACTCTACCACCAATCCTTTGTGTGATGTTTGTGTGGGTTTGATAGGGTTCATCCTATTTTTCTCATTAATAAGAATTTCATGAGTAAAAAGATTACTAGATAGCTCATCAAGTGTAAGAGTCTTGAGATTCTTTGATTCGGTGATGGCGGTGACTTTAGGTGTCCATTCTCTTGGTAAGGAGTTGAAGAGTTTTGAGACAAGGTCTTCATTTGAGATTTTCTTGTCCACCATGGAAATTTGATTCACTATTCGAGTGAATCAGGCGATTGTCTCTTCAATCTTTTCACCGCTCTTTATATTGAACATTTCATACTCCTTCATGAGCATAAGTCTTTTGACCATTCTTACTTGCTCAGTCCCTTCATGTATCATTTCTAGCCTTTTTCATGCTTCATGTGCCATTTCAAGACCTTGAAGTCTTATGAGCTCGGTGGTGGTAAGAGCACTTGAGAGAATATCGAATGCTTTGCCATTGATGGCGAAGTTTATCTTCTCTTCGTTGGTGTAGTCATCCTCATCTTTGAACATTGATTCGCCTTTTGAGTTGGTAATCATAAGAACCTTGATTCCTTTGACAACCGCTCTCCATATATCAAATCCACAGCCTTTCAAATGATTGATCATTCAAAATTTCCACAAAGAATAGTTTTGGGCATCAAACATAGGTGCTTTAGTGTTTGATCCTGAGAATAGTGCAGTTGGCTTGGAAGTTGAAGTATATGATGAAAAGGTTGTCATTTCCATGATCTTTCACCTTGCTACTTGCAAAGATTGGTCAAGCAATCAAGGTTAGGCTCTGATACCAACTGTTAGGTCCGTAACATAATCTAGAGGGGGTGAATAGAGTGTTGGGCAATTTGTGCGGAATTTTCTTTTGTGTGTCAGCTCAAATGGAATTCAAAATCAGAGCAAGAACGGGAGATGATAGGCAATGAATAAGTACACCAGATATAGAGTGGTTCGAATCATAAATGATTCTACTCCACTACCACTTTGTTGCTAAAGTTGTTTTTCAACAACTACTCTTCTTATTAAAGTTAATAAGAACAACCACAGCAACACTTACACTAACACCTTAGTGCAAGCAACCACAACAACAACTTTTTGCACAAAATACACTTGTGCAACTACAGCAACTGCAGCTCTAAGCAAGAACAACTTCTTTCTACCTCACAACTTCAACAAAGTTCTCTAAGAACTTTCTAACAGTGGGTTGAAGGAAATAGTAGGGATCACACTTTCTCACTAGTCTAAACACAAGCAAGAGATCAAATATTTATGGTTCCTCTTGTGCTAGACTCTCTATCTCTCAATATACAACAATGAAGAACAAAGAAAGGCTTAACAAGCTTTAAGCACTTTTACAAATATGAGAGAAGTATACTACAATGAATAATGAAGCTTGATGATAGTGAAAGTGTGTTTTAGTCTCATCCAAGCTTCATCCATTTATAGATGGAGCTCACCATGTTTTGGAGCCTTCACCATATCTTCAAGTCAATCTCCAAGTCTTGAAAAATTGAAAATAGCCTTTAGTCATCCTATGAAGTGACTTGATCCTCAATAGCCATCCTAGAGAATCTTAGACATGGATAAAATAGTCAAGAAAGCATGTACTATGTTGGAGTAAAGTCCATAAGAAATTTGAGCAAGATCGGAGAGAGAAAACATCATAAATCTCCCTTGGATTTTGTTCCAACGTTCAAAAAATTTTGAATTATGTAGTACATCGATCGATTGATGTCTCTTACTTGAGAGACTAATGTATACATTGATCGATCGATATCCCATAGCTTAGAGATCGATGTCTCACAGAAATTTTCTGGGTTTGATCTGTCACACATCGATCGATCGATGTCTCTTCTTCAAGGGACTGATGTATACATCGATCGATCGATGTCCCATAGTTTAGAGATTGATGTCTCATAGAAAGTTTCTGGTCTTGATCTGTCACACATCGATCAATCGATGTCTCTTCTTCAAGAGACTGATGTATACATCGATCGATCGATGTCCCATAGTTTAGAGATCGATGTGTCACAGAATGTTTTTCTCATTTTACTTCAAATTCCAAGTGTTAATTTACTTTTTATCTTTTTCAAAACATCTTTTAACTTCATCAAAACACTTCATATCCCAACAAGTCTTTTGCATGATCATGAGACACATGCGATTTGATCATAGCTAGCGTGCCATGTGAGCTTTTTCCTCACTGGTACTTTCGTCTATTAGCACAGCTGGACGATCTGTCTGCAACACAGTGTCTAGATCAGCAATCTCCAGAAAGATCTAGAGTTGATCTTTCCATTGCTTATAGTTTGAACCGTTCAATGCAGGAATGTCCTTAATGTTAGAAATTATTGCTGAATAGGAAACAAGAAACGGATGTTAATACACAACATGTGTAATCTTTAAACTGCATAATAACAAATATCAAAATAGAACCTTAATTCCTTCTACCAATTTTTTTTCAACATTAGGGCTCTTTGGAGCCATCCCAATACCTTCTAACAATTGGGTGTAGTGGTCAATATGATGGCTCTCCAAGCACGGGTTAACCATCTTCTTTTGGGCCAATGAGTTAACCTATGCATTTAAAGTTTCACCGCCGGGCCCATTTGGGTCCACTACCATGTTCACATGTGTTTTCGACAATCACACCTTCCTTTGGGCCGGTCAATGATTACGTCCAACACATACGTGCTTTTCACGATCAGAACAAATATAGTGGCAATGATATGATTGCCGCACTTTAAGGGGATCATATTAAAGCCCTACATTTGCTAAGTCACGTAACTTTATAGTTCTATGTGATCCGCAATTTCCTGACTGACCCTTTTGCATGTACCGTGTATGCTTTGACCTCAATATACATTTTTGTTTTGCTTAAACCAATTTGAACTAGCTTGATTCTTTTTGCGGTTCAAATAAGAACCACCGTGAACCAAGCTTGGTTCTCCTTACGGTTTAAAAAATAATATATTATCAATCAATTTAACAAGTGATATAACCTTATGATCATATTGAGTTGTGAAATAAACCGATTCGGTAATATCCACTTGCCATAAGCGTGCATTGCCATTCCATATAATTTCTAAGCCACCGGTGGAGTCACAATGGTCTCGCTTAAAAACTGGCTTTCTTAGACAGAAGTATGTATATTGTGTTTTTATCACAATTAATAAGTCATCTATCACAAGTTTTAACCGTATTGATTGATAAGTCCGGATATTATTGGTCAACACAATCAACTTAACCCATCGAATTAACTTGGTTGAACTCGGTCAAACCGGGCCAAACAAAATTCGGATCCTTATTAGGTTAAGTTCCTTAACTTGTTTCATTTATTTATTAACATGTATAAACATAAACGGCATAAATAAATAAATAAACAATTAACTGCGTGCATATAAACAAATAATGTAATAACCGGAAATTAAACTTAATACTTGATTATTATTATTTTGGATTTCTTTAAAATAATAATAATAATAATAATAATAATAATAATAATAATAATAATAATAATAGTAATTTATTATTATTATTATTATTATTTCCTTAATAAAATTTAAATAATAACAATAATAACTAAATTATTTATTTACTTTATTTTCCTTTTTTTGTATTTTCTGCAATTTGGGCCGAGCACAGTTTCTGAACCGGGCCGAACCAGGACTCAGCTCGCCAGCCAGGCCGCCTGAAACCCTCCCCCTTTTCATTCAACAGGAATTTGGGCCGAAGCCCAATTTTGTGTAGGGCCGGACCGGGTCAAACCCGGATCCGCAGCCTACACCCGCCTGCCAGGATTCCTGCCGAAAAAAAGGAGGAGTAATTGTCTACCCACAATTTCGAACCTGGAACATCCTGTCATGCATTAGGCGCTGGCCAACCTTTTTGATTAAATCAAGGGAGCTACTGTATTTATATTAAAAACTAACAGAATTCCAGAAAAACAATAAACTTTCTGGAAATTCGCTGGAGGGGGTCGAAACTGAGACCTTCTTCTTGAAGTCCAGCACCCTTTTTGTGTAGAATGGACGGAGTCTTTACGTTAAAACCAAAAAACATAAACTTTTCTTTCATCAAAACTTTTTCCGGAAAAGCGTTTTTTTACCCCCCAAAAAATTACGTTTTTTTAAGTAAACAGAATAATAAATTGACTCAATTAGGTCTGCTCTGATACCACTCGTTGGATTTAATTTAATAAATTCCTTAATAGTACCGTTTATTCGAACTAATGAACAAAGTAACAAAATGCGGAAATTATACCTTTCTGCATTTCTGATGTCAATCTGAACACGATGTACTGCTCATAATGCTGATGAATCTGGTGTGATCCAAGGAACCACGACCTCCCACCAATTATTGATGCACCCCTTGAACGGATTCAACAATTCACAGCTTTACCCGATGGAGAGGCTAGGCAGTGTGAGCTTTATAGAACAAAGGTTGGCACACCCTCCCTTATTTCTCAGTATGGCCGCCGGTATTTAGCTGATGGTGAGGAGGTAAAACCCTCCTCATTTATATAAAGGGAGAAATGAAGAATCCTGATGGGATTAGGATTCAGAGTTGTATCTGAAACCAAACTCTCTTCCTTTAGAGATTTTCTTATCCCAGATACCTGGGGATATACTTGATATTATCATCAAGTTATCTTTATATATTATTAAACATTATTTAATAATAAATATTATTATCTAATATTTAATGTTAAATATTATTTAATTTATGTACCAACATTATCTACTAGCCACACCTGGGGTGTCGCCCCTGGGGGACCAAACGTCGTACAGGTCGTTGCACTTTGAACCCATCCATCGCGGTCTCTGACCATATAACTTTCTATATATTCGGGGTTTCCATTTTAGACCACACTATACATCCACAAACATATCCGATGATCACTTAACGTGTGGATGTTATACGTAACAATTAATGTTATTACGTGACATATGTGACATATAACATTATAATACATAACGTCCACCTTATGATTAATTCGTATAAACTTTATCAACGTGCTGCACATTACACGTATCTCGAAGTAATCCCAACATTCCTAACTTAATTAGCTTTTCTAGATGATTTCATAATATACTGTAATGGGTCAAAGTCTTGCCTTTAATCAATTATGAAATTTCTTCACCGTTATGAATTTTTATTGGGACAATTATTAAATATGTCAAAAAGTTGTTTCGCGGGTGCATTCAGAAACGCCAGCCACTCAGCAAGTCAATAATTCTCAAGGTAACAGGCTTTAGAGAAGTCTACCAATTACTTATTTGGGACTTCCATTGTACAAAAGGTCATAAGAGGATATTTCTGTTTGATGCGCTGGTACCAAAGATTCCCGAAAGTATTCATGGCTGGGATCTGCATTTGCTATCCATTGGAAGGCTTCTAATATTGATCACGTCGGTCATGTGTTCTCTTCCACTATATCTTTTGCAAGTTCTTAGATTTCTTGCACAGGTTCAACATTGAATAGAGAGATTCTTTGTTTGCTTCCTGTCGCGGGTGAAGAGCACGACAGTCTTCTGAGACAGGTGGTGTTTCTATTGGAGAAAATTGAAGGAAATAAGTTTGTCCAAGTTGCAAATTTAGTTAGCAACGTAATTCGAGCTTAATTATAATTAGTTTTCATAATGACAAGTAGAAACCAATGAACTCTTAATCATCTACGTAATGAGTAGGTGATTTGAAACTTTGGAATCCCTCAATTACGATGCCGGGTGAATGAGAAATTAATGCTCAAAGTAGGAGTAAATTAGGTAGAAATTGGCAAAAGCGATGATGTGGTCTCCTTAGGGGGAGACACATCATCACTTTGAGGATATACCACATTGGACAAATGAAGTGAACTAGCCACCATATATAGTGCTAGAATGGTCACTTTATATGTGCCCTAAGGGCATAAGAAGCTTTGACCGGAGGAAAAACCTACAAGATTGCCGCACACGTCGTCCGTCTGTCTCGTGCTCGTGTTGCGAGTCCAGGCCGGTTCCTATCTTCTTGTAGAAATATTATTTAAATTTTTCCAGAAAAATAATATCCTACGGTGACCGTAATTTAAACTGGAAGCGGTATTTAAAATTCGGTTAAGGCTGCAATTTAAAAATCGATTAAGCTTAACCGTAAATCGATTAAGCTTAACCGTAAAGGCTGCAGTTCAAATGGACACGCGATCTAAGGGCTGTGATGAGCATGCTGAGCGGTTATCTGATCCAACGGCTGCAGTTTAAACTAGCAGCAGTTTCTAATCTAACGGCGGCGATCTCAAACCATTTGATCGGATGGCTGTGGTTGAACTTGCGATTAACCACCTGAAATCGGTTTTTCCCTATAAATACCATGTGAGGCAGACCTGTGTAACGATCGATTTTCTCCCCTTCTTCTATGCATACCATCTTCTTATCTGCATACGGTCTTTTTGCATTTTTTCAAGTTGTTCGAGATTTCACAACGCCCTACAGGTTCGTTGAGTTCTTACACTACGGTGCCGCTCATCTCAATTGTTATCTGTTGTATCCTGGGAGACGGTTGCTACCTCTGGTCGGACACAATATACTGGAATAATACGTGCTAAGGACAGAATCCTGGACTCACCTCGGTTTGACTGTTGTTGCTTTATTCTAACAAACACACTGTACAGAATCGATTTTCGCTAACAGTTTCCCATGTGATGAAGACAGATTTAGGAGTGCGGAGGCTATGTGATATTCATGCGACATTTGGATGAAAGCTTTGGTTAACTATTTGGCAGCAAAATCCTATGGAGTAAATTTATGGCTCTTAAATATTGGGGTGATCGACATCTTATGCATGTTGAGTCCAAATTGAGGGATTCGGACACCTGGAAAAGATTGCTGAATGTTCAGGAGTTTGCGAATACACATTTTTTGGACGATTGGGGATGGCCAAATCTCATTTAAACATGGTCACTGGGTCGGGGATGGTCCTATTGATGATTTTTTTTTCATATGTGATAGAAATCTAAATTTGGTGAATGAAAGATATTTCATTTCATTGCATTTTCTGTATGTATGCATCATCTATAAATAGTACATAGATGATGTAAAGTCAAATAATTACAACTATCAAATCTAATGTAAAGTCAAACTTTTACAACCATAAAATCTAATCATATCAAAAATAGATTCTATCCAATCTATCCTTTATCAGGTCTCTTTCCAACACTCCCCCTCAAGTTGTGTATTGGAGCATTCAATACCCAACTTGCTTAAGACTTCCTCGAATACTCTCCCAGTCACTGCTTTTGTTAGAATATCTGCCAGTTGGTCTTCACTTTTAACAAACGGTAGTTCTATACTTCCATCCTCGAGCTTTTCCTTAATAAAATGACGATCCACCTCAATATGTTTAGTTCTATCATGTTGCACTGGATTTTCGGATATACATATTGCTGCTTTGTTATCACATATGAGTCTCATAGGAAGATGCATCGTCGTTCCAATCTCAGTCATCAACTTTTTTAACCATAACGCCTCAACCACCCCTTTTGCTATTCCTCTAAACTCGGCTTCTGCACTTGATAGGGCTACCACTTTCTGCTTCTTACTTTTCCATGTTACCAAGTTTCCCCCCACAAATGCAAAGTACCCGGATGTTGACCTCCTGTCGTTCGGATTTCCTGCCCAATCTGCATCTGTGAAGATTTCAACATTAAGATGCCCATGGTGTTTAAACATTATGCCTCGTCCGGTTGTCCCTTTTAGGTACCTTAGAATTCTCTTGACTGCAATCATATGAGCCCTTTGTGGATGATGCATGAACTGGCTGACTACTCCAACTGCATATGCAATATCAGGCCGTGTGTGTGACAAGTAAATTAGTCTTCCGACTAGTCTTCGATATTTTTCTTGTTCTACTACTGATTCTCCTTCTGTGATTTGTAGTCGATGATTCCCTGCCATTGGTGTCTTAGCAGGCTTGCAGTCTAGCAGGCCCACCTCTGCTAACAAGTCCAAGATATATTTCTGCTGACAAATCATGATACCACGATTACTCCGAGTTACTTCAATTCCCAAGAAATAGCGTAACATTCCAAGGTCTTTCATTTCAAATTCTGCAAACAGCCTCTCACGAAGTCGTCTCATTTCATTGTCGTCATCTCCAGTAATGATCATATCGTCCACATATATAATGAGACATGTAACCTTGTCTGCGTTTCTCTTTAGAAACAAAGTGTGATCTGCGTTACTTTGTTCATATCCATTCTCCTTCATTGCCACTGTGAATCGGCCAAACCAAGCTCGTGGACTTTGTTTTAGTCCATATAATGCCTTTTTTAGTCTGCACACCTCTCCCTTTTTGAAGTCATTTGAAAAACCTGGTGGTGCTTCCATATAAACCTCTTCTTTCAATTCTCCATGCAGAAAAGCGTTCTTTACATCGAACTGATATAGTGGCCAGTCTCGGTTTGCAGCTACAGAGAATAATACCCTGATTGTGTCGATTTTTGCGACTGGCGAAAAAGTTTCTGAGTAGTCAACACCATATGTTTGGGTGTAGCCTTTTGCTACAAGCCTTGCTTTATGGCGTTCTATTGTTCCGTCAGCCTTGTACTTGATTGTAAACACCCATCTGCATCCCACCGGGTTCTTTCCTTCAGGAAGGACACACTTTTCCCATGTTTCATTTTTTAGTAGTGCCTCCATCTCAACTGCCATTGCATTCCGCCATTCTTCCTTAGTACTTGCCTCATTTATCGTGCGAGGAATATATTCTGAATATATTGGGGCTAGTAGGGCTCTTCCTTGAATAGCCGGGTATCGTGATGTTCGGGAGCTTGTATCTGGTGAATACCGCGCTGGAGGAATGCCTCTAGTGCTTCTGGGTGGAAGGATCCTTTCATGTCTCTCAATAAGTTCAGACTGATTAGTACGAACTTCTGAAGGGACAAACTCAGATGAGTCTCTTACCTCTGGTAGGACATAGTCCGAAGTGGATGTATGTGGAACGTCCGCTGTCGCTGGAGCCTCTACTTCGTGATCTGAGGTTAACTCGGTGTCGTCACCTGCTTGCTCGTGTTGTACTTCCGTCTCATAGTTATGGTCATGGATCCTCCCGAAGGACGACTCACTAGTACTCTCCCCCTGAGATCGGACTGGGTGGGTAAAGTAATACTCTGTTTCAAGAAAGACACAATCCATGGTGACCCGAAGTTTGTGGGTTAAAGGATTATAGCAGCGATACCCTTTCTGATGACTAGCATACCCAAGAAAGACACACTTTTCAGCACAAGAGTCAAGTTTGGATCGTTCATGTTTTGGAACATGGATAAACACTGAGCAGCCAAATACACGAGGTGGTAGAGTAAGTATGGGTGGTATACTTGCCTGGGTGGCCAAGACTTGTAGAGGAGTTTTGTTATCTAAGGCCTTGGTAGGCAGACGATTAAGGAGATATACTGAGGTACCCACAGCATCAGGCCAATGAGTTTTCGGGACATGTGATTCCAGGAGCATGGCCCGGGTCATTTCTAGTATAAGTCTGTTTTTCCGTTCTGCGACCCCATTTTGTTGAGGTGTATAAGGACACGAAGTTTGATGTACAATCCCATGGTCACGAAAAAAGATATTCAAAGGTCGATATTCAGTACCATTATCTGAGCGGAGTACTTTAATTTTCATATTGTATTGTGTTTGTATCAAGTTGTAGAAATGAACGAAGGTGGCGGATACTTCAGATTTATGTTTGAGAAAATATACCCATGTCATGCGTGAAAAATCATCAATAAACAGAATAAAATACTGAAATTGATATGAATTTGGGACATTTGCAGGACCCCAAACATCAGAGTGAACTAAAGAGAATAATGTATTGACTCGAGTATTAGTGGGCCGAAAAGTAGTTCGGTGACTCTTGGCCTGGATACACGTCTCACAAGTCAATGGAACAGACTGACCAACAAAAAGACTAGGGAACAATAGTTTTAAGTAGTGAAAAGAAGGATGACCTAAACGGCGGTGCCATAACCATAACTGACGAGTAGCTGTTCGGTGAGCAAGCATGGACCGACCCTGTTGAGCAACCTCGTCCACGTAGTAGAGTCCTCCGCGCTCAGTGCCACGCCCAATAATCTCCTTCGTACGTATGTCCTGTAGAAGACAAAAATGAGGATATATGAGCGCAACACAATTAAGCTCATTAGTAATGTGGCTTAATGATAAAAGTTTTGACGAAAGCGCGGGCACATATAAACAATTAGGAACGGTCATGTGTGGGGAAATTTGGATAGAGCCGCCCCCACACACTGGAATGCGTTGGCCACTAGCAGTCTCGATTTGAGTTTTAGATGGGTGAGTATAGGTGATAAAGTCATTGATATCATTGGTCATGGTGTCAGTGGCACCGCAGTCGATGATCCAAGTAGATTTTGGTGTGAGTGTGGAAGAATTTGAATTTTGGGGGACTAGATTTGGCACATCCGAAAAATGTTGAACTGAACTGTCTTTCATGCAGACTAGTGGGTCGATCTGTTGTTTTAATGAATCTTGGGGGACCTGTTTGACTTTTTTAGAAAAACCAAGGGGGTAGGCCTTTAATTCCAGGGTTAAATTAAGATTAGGGTTGGGACTTTGCCCAACCCTTGGGGTACCGTGGGCGGCTGCAATTCCAGAACCTTCTGCTCTTTCTTTTCCTTCATCTGGGTCGTCTTCGTCTCTCCCACTTGGTAGCCATTTGAGACTGCATCTCCCTTCTGTCTTTGTGCCATTGCTGGTATCCGCGAGGGTGCCCATGGCCACAGCCCCTTTCCCGACAGAATCTCCGGTGGTTTGGGTTCTCTGGTTCCACCAATCGGGATACCCAACCAGAAGGAAGCATGTCTCCTTGGTATGCTTCTTTCTGCCACAGTGAGAGCATTTGAGGTGAGATTTGTCTTCTTTTTCTCCAAATCTGGCTTGGATCCCTTCTGAGCGCTGTGATTTGCTGTCTGAGCGCCGTGACCCTCCACCTTTTCCTCTCTGTGCTCCGCTCCTGGCTACCAGACCAAACCCCGATGATGTATCTTCTATTACTGAGGGGTCTTGTCTCAAAATCTGAATTCTTGCTTCCTCCCTCCTAATTAGTCCGTATGCCTGTTCTACTGAGGGGAGAGGTTCACGTTTCAGAACCTCCCGCTTTACTGTTTCATACTTGTCATCTATGGCAAGTAGAAACTGGAACAGCCGTTGTTCCTGAGTTTTTTGGTTGTAGATCCGTATATCATCCGGATTCCTCATTGGATTCGGATCTTTAATGTCTATAGCCATCCATATCGATTGAAACCTATTCCAGATTTCCTCCAGTGTGTTTGACCCTTGTCTTATGGTGTTTGCTCGCGTGTGGAGATCAAACACCTGGAGGGAGTCAGCTCCTGACCCATACGTGATTAGCAACCCGTCCCAGAGAGCTTTCGAAGTTGGGTATTGGGAGACATTTGTGACCATGTGGGATTCAATATTTTGGATTAACCACGTGAAGACACATTCGTCTTCCTGCTCCCAACGTGCGAAACTGGGGTCATTTGGTGAAGGGGCAGTTCCTGTAAGATGGGAACTCAGTCCCCGCCCACCAATGGCTTTCCGGATCAAAGTAGCCCATAGCGAGTAATTCTCACCACTGAGTTTTACTCCTATGGTTAAGTTGTCTGAACTTGGCAGAGGTTGAAAGTTTAGGTTCTGCCAAAGAAGCAGAGCAAGTTGGTTTGTAACTTCATCAGACAGGCCAGTGTTGGCCTCTGATGTTTCGCTGTCCATATTTGATGATGTCGAAAAGGAAAATTTTTGCAGGTAGAGATTGGGACGATGATGAGAGAAAGAAACTGAGTCCCTCAAAAAAGAAAAAATCAATAAGTCAGCTTGGTAGATTTGGGCTTTCGGTTGACAGTATTCTTTTCACCTCTTCGTGCTTTCTCCTGACAATGAAGAGTTCAAATTCTGAGTCTATAGGATCAAAAAACAGTTTGGTATGTTTGTATTTGATTGGGGTTTTGGTTTTTCGGTTGACACTGTTTCTTGCACCTTATCGTGTTTTTCCTGACGATGAGGAACTTCAAGTTCTGAGTCTATAGGATCAAAAATTTCTCTGATACCATGATAGAAATCTAAATTTGGTGAATGAAAGATATTTCATTTCATTGCATTTTCTGTATGTATGCATCATCTATAAATAGTACATAGATGATGTAAAGTCAAATAATTACAACTATCAAATCTAATGTAAAGTCAAACTTTTACAACCATAAAATCTAATCATATCAAAAATAGATTCTATCCAATCTATCCTTTATCAGGTCTCTTTCCAACAATATGCTTTGGAAGACTCTCCTATTTCGACTTTTATATCTAACGAGTCCTTGAATATACGTGCATTGCAAGAAGTTTTGCCATCACAAGTGGTGCAGCAGATTCTTTTCATTCTTCTTGTTTTCTCTTCATCATGTCCGATATATATGCTTTCTCCTTCCGCCATCATGAAAAGCTCATTGCTGGTGGCGAGCACTTCCATATTGCCTAACTTCATGAGGCTTTTCGAGTCCTTCAACTCTTGTAAGCTTGGTATGTGTACAAGTGAATTTGACGAATATCAACCGCTTTATGTTGAGAGCAAATTTGATCTTCTTATCATCACCATATTCATCCTTACACTTGACCAATCTGCTTCCATTCTCATCAATCTTACATGCAGTTTTAAATGAGCTGTCATTCTACATTTCTGAAGTAGTCTTGAAAGTAAAATAATGATTTAGTGGATGAAGCACCAAAAGGAACATTAGATGTTCTTTTGAAGCTGTACTAGTTAGATCATTAGACCTTCACAGATGTGGACTTATGTATGTTATATATTATATGTTACTAATGTTACGTAATATTTGTATGTATCCACATTTTTTTTCTCGGTATTTTTTATTAATTATCAAATTACTACAAACTTAATTGCATTACTCTAAAAGAATAGAGGGACAAAGAATATAATTGATTTATAATCTTGGATCTCCTAGATCGAATTCCACGCTATTTTGTTTGCGAAATGAATTTTCAGCAACATCAATTTTTATAAAGCAACCTCAAAGAGGTTTTACAAGTACAATTGCTCAAACTACATCAGCAACAAAGCTAAGCTACTTCATCTAACTGCATCAGCAACAAACAAGAGCTACAAGCTTTTCTGATTCGTTTCTTTACCTCTTCTCTTTAAGCCATACCAACAAGCTCTATCAAAGATATTGAGACTAAGAGTTGAAAAGAAACACAGCTCTCGAGCAAGACTCTCACGAGCAAGGTAGCTATAAGTGCTGATCTTCTCTTGTGATCACTTACAAAAAATATTGATGTTGATCCCCTTCAAGAAAAATGTGAGGACGGGACTTACAACAACGAGTAAAGTTACTGCTTTGTGAGGTCACGGGTTCGAGTCGCAGAAACAACCTCTTGCATAAAGTATAGAGTAATACTGCGAACATTATATCGTGAAGCGATCAGACCCCTCCCTGGATCCTGCGCAAACGCGGAAGCCTAGTGCCGTCGAATTTCTAGAACCCTCAATATTTGACCAGGGTCTCAGACATCTGACTTAAAGGGTCAGTAGCTAACCCTAGGTCAGAAGGATTTCTAGCTTCACAACTATCATCTTGGGTAAGGGTTCAGATGTCTGGCCTACATTATAATTTGCATTGAGCGCTCATGTTTTTTAGTCTTTGGGTCAACGCTTTTAGCAACCCTTTTTGTAAATCATCATAACTTGATATTTACCAGACATATAATCTAACTAAAAAAGTTGACAAGCTATTGCATACATAAAAATCCGAGTATAACCTGGACTTGGTAAATATTCACATAGGATAATGCCCTTTGAGGTGGTGATGATACGAATATTTTTAGTTTACTCCTTCACTTTAGAATATGATAGAATGAAGCAAAATGAATCAATAAATTAGCTGCGCTTCTTATATTGTGAAGTAGCAGTTGATCGATCCAGCTTAACGCATCATTATGTGTCATTGGGAAATAACCTCTGTGTGTTTCTAACACATGGGTATGGTTGCGTACATCAAACCGCTCATATCCTGCCATAGGAAGGAGCCTCTAAGACAATGGAGTAATGTTGTTGTTGTTGTTAACACATGGATTTGAACTCTTCCCCATCTTGCTCAATTGAAGAAACTCCAATTAAGGAGGAGGCTAACTATTTTATCATTTCCTTTTTGCTCTCTTTTGATTTTCGAATATTCAAACCATCAGACTCCAAAAATGTGTGGTTCTCATGGCCAACGTCAGGAGGAGGTAATATTATGATTGGTGGCCAAAACTTGAGCTGTATTAACAAGGATGATAATACTCAATAGATAGAAGAAAAATAAAAACAAACGACAACAACAATCATATCTAATATATCCCAACGACATTAAAAGCTATCACTACGGTCTAGAAAAAGTGAGAGACATGCAAACAATATCTTCATCCCAAAGGATATAGAGTTTTCTTCCAGTGAGACTCCGGCTCTTTATAAAAAAAATAAAAATAAACAGAGAATTGGAAAAAAAAAAATCAAGAAAGAAGGGCGTTTTTTTTTTCAGATTGACCAAATTAATGGACAAGAAAGCAAACAACTATGAAATGCTAAGCCTCTCATGCAGTCAAGTAGATAAGACAGAAATAAGACGTGTAGGCCTTTAAAATAAGATGTCATTATCTGTGTTTAATATTCATAGTAGCATTTACAATTGAGTTTTAGCTCACCTAATCACTTGTTTTTTTAGTAATAAATTCACCTAATCCCTTTTAAAATTCTTACAAGTTTAACTTATCCATTATCTCCTCCTTTGCTAGCTACAGCTTACATAATGGTTATAGAATTTTATAAAAAGACATGTGATGTCTTTAACTCAACAGTTAAGATTAAAACCTAAGATTAAAAGGTTCTACGCTCAAATACGTGCAAATGTTATTTTTTCCTCCAATTCATAATGGTTTTTAAAACCAAAAAAAAAATGAATAAAAAGGGCAAAGACGTGCTTATTTTTGTAATTGTTTACCAGAGTTCTTTTTTATGCGTTACATGTATTTGTACTTGGACCACCATTATCTTCCATAGTGTTATTTCCGTAGTGAATGCTGGGAAATAGTAGCAAACAAGCAAGAATATGTAAACAATAAAGCCGAGACGAGTCTCAAGATGACTCTGTCCTTAAAGCAATTTAGTCTCTACCAACGAGCAAGGTAGACAACAAGACTAATGCTTCCCAAGATATAACGGCTGTCTTCTTTTCCTTTGCTCTAGGAGAAGAAGAATGAACTTGATTTAGAAGAGAAAGATAAAGGAGAAAGATAGAAGAAGAATGCTGAAATTCTATAGATTTTTGCAAAAATGTTGTGTATGTTGAAGATAGCAAGATCACATATATATAGATCTTGGATTGTGTTAAAAACCATGTTTAAAACTCATTTCAGCAGTTTTTCTATCAGTTATGGCAGTTGATTACCGTTCAAAGGTGAAGGGAGATGATCCTTGGTTCAAAAGTTGCAACCCAAAGTGAAAGGTTCTGTCCGCTGGCACGTCGAACCCTCACGTCGATCGATCGACGTACGTCGATCTCTCACGTCGATCGATCGACGTACGTCGATCTCTCACGTCGAACCCTCATTGAGAGATCGACGTCCCCAGATCAACGTAGATCTCTCACGTCAGTCTCTCAATGAGAGATTGACGTCCTCAGATCAATATAGAACCCTCATTTCAATCTCCCAAACAACCTCATATACATTCTATATAAGTTTGGAGCACACGGAAAGGTACTTTAACGTACTTTTTCCAACAATCCCCCACATGATCCACACTTATATAAAGACAACTTCCGAACGTTAAACAACTAACCTCTCCATTATCAATCGAAGATAATGACACATAACGGATACGATGACTTGTGGTCTTGAATCACCGGTAGTACAACTTGAGTTATATAAACGGAAGTAAGATGAACTTCGTCTTGAATCTTACTCCACTATTGTTTATATGAACCACAAGAAGACATATCATTATCTACTTCTCCAAGTTCACGGTTTTGGTGCGATATCGGCCATGCACCTATCTCAGGATTCATAAGCTCTCTAGAGAGTTTTCCAGGCTCTCACAGGAAGCGGCACCACTTCCAAGCTTACATAGGTGAAATTCATCAAGTGTGCACTGTTCACATCACCAAACATTATGGCTATGAATTTTTCATTAAGAGATTCTTAAAATCTCACCCTCAAGTCATTACAGTGAGCACTATCAACAACAACACCATAGGGAGAGACACTTAGATAGTGCAACATAGAATTCTTTCATGACTTGTTCTTACCACATTGAACCCCGTTCGTAGGATCTCTACTAATAGTGGGTTGGGTTCCCATCATGAAGAATTCTCTACAGATGGAATAAGTCACATCCCCCTCGATGTTTCGTAGACTAACTTCTTGTTTAGTCCTTTAGTTAAGGGGTCTGCAAGGTTAAACTTGGTTCTTACAAACTCCAAGTTAACCACCCCAGAACTAATCAAATCACGCACAATGTTGTGCCTCAAACGGATGTGCCGGCTCTTCCCATTGTATATCTTATTCCTTGCACGTGCAATTGCAGCCTGAGAATCACAATGAATAGATACAGAAGGCATAGGTTTAGACCATAAAGGAATATCAACAAGTAAATTCCTTAACCACTCGGCTTCTGTACTAGCAAGTTCTAAGGCAATAAATTCAGACTCCATTGTAGATTTTGCACTACAAGTTTGTTTACATGATTTCCAACAAATAGCTCCACCACCCAATGTGAAAACATATCCACTAGTGGAGTTTATTTCATCATTATCGGTCACCCAATTAGCATCACAATAGCCTTCTAAAATAGCAGGTGACCCTGTAAACATGAGTCCTAAATTCATTGTTCCTTTAAGATACTTTAACAAACGTCTTAATGCACACCAATGACTCTCATTTGGATTATGAGTGTATCGTGCAAGCCTATTCACAGAATATGCAATGTCAGGCCTAGTGCAATTCATCAAATACATTACACTACCAATTATCCTAGCATATTCACATTGAGACACACTATCACATTTGTTTTTGGTCAAAGTAACATGCGAGTCATAAATCGTACTTACAGGTTTTACATTGAAGTGATTAAACTTTCTCAACATTTTCTCCACATAATGTTCTTGAGAAAGTAAATAACCCCCACATTTCTCTATTAACTTAAGACCAAGAATTAAGTCCGTCTTCCCCATGTCTTTCATATCAAACAAAGAAGACAACAACGATTTTGTATCATTAACAACATTTATGTTGGTTCCAAATATTAACATATCATCAACATAAAGACAAATAATGACACCATCACAATCATTAAACTTACTATATACACAACGGTCACTTTCATTTACTATATAACCATTAGACACTAATGCGTTATCAAACTTCTCGTGCCATTGTTTAGGTGCTTGCTTAAGACCATACAAAGACTTCTTAAGCCTACACACTTTGTGTTCTTGACCTTTAACAATCATACCCTCCGGCTGTTTCATATAAATCTCCTCTTCTAAGTCTCCATTTAGAAAAGCTGTTTTCACATCCATTTGGTGAATAACAAGCTTGTGAATGGAGGCAAGTGCCACTACTCTAATTGTAGTGATCCTAGCAACCGGTGAATAAGTGTCGAAGAATTCAATTCCTTCTTGTTGTGTGAACCCTTTTGCGACAAGCCTAGCCTTAAACTTATCAATTGTTCCATCCGCCTTTAGTTTCTTTCTAAAGACCCACTTACAACTGATAGGTTTACATCCTCTAGGCAAGTCTACTAACTCCCAAGTATTGTTACTTAAAATAGACTCAAGTTCACTATCTATGGCTTCCTTCCAAAACTTAGAATCAATTGACTTAATTGCTTCTCCGTAAGTTTTGGGGTCATCTTCTAAAATGAAGGCTGTTATGAAGTCACTTCCAAATGACTTTTCAGTTCTTTGTCTCTTACTCCTCCTAGGTTCATCAACTTCTTGATTAACTAGGGACTTACTAGACTCACCAAATTCAGTTTTAGGAACATGCTCGGATTGTCTATTCATAGGAAATATATGCTCAAAAAATTCAGCATCTTTAGACTCCAAAATAGAACTATTGTCTAAATCCATGAATCTATATGCTGCACTATTTTGAGCATATCCAATGAATACACAATCTCTTGTCTTGGATCCGATTTTACTTTTCTTAAAATCTGGAATTCCGACCTTGGCTAGACACCCCCACACTTTCAAGTAATTTAAGTTGGGAGCATAGCCTTTCCACAACTCATAAGGAGTTTTATCTAACTTCTTATGAGGTAATCTGTTTAAAATATGACAAGCAGTCAAGATTGCCTCCCCCCACAAATTTTCTGGCAATCCTGAACTAACCAACATCGCATTCATCATATTTTTCAACGTTCTATTTTTCCTTTCGGCTACTCCATTAGACTGGGGTGTGTACGGGGATGTGACTTCATGAATAATACCATTCTCTTCACAAAACTTTTGTAAAGAGTCTGTGCTATATTCACCGCATCTGTCTGTTCTAAGCCTTTTGATTTTTAAGTCTAGTTGATTCTCAACCTCGTTCTTATAACTTATGAACTTAGACTCGGCCTCATCCTTATGACTTAACAAATACACTTTTGTGTATCTAGAGTAATCGTCGATAAAAGTAACATAATACCTTTTACCACCTTTACTCATGTGATTCTTGAAATCACCTAAGTCACTATGGATTAGACCAAGTTTTTGTGAGACTCTATCAACTTTCTTAAAAGGTTTCTTATGATGTTTCGCTTCAACACAATGTTCACATTTGTTGAAGTTATCATCATCATAAGAAATCACATTCATATTCTTAAGTTTCTTTAATGCTCCTATATTTGCATGTCCTAGTCTAGCATGCCACATATCAAGAGACTCAGCAAAATAAACAGAACTAGATGCATTTGTATTATTGTAGCAAGTAGCATCAAGAACAAGCAGCCCTCCGTGACAAAAACCCTTACCAATAAACTCTCCATTCCTAGACAAAACAAGTTTATCAGATTCTAAAACGAGTTTAATATTAGCCTTGTTCAGTAGCACTCCGGAGATTAAGTTCCTACGCATGGCAGGAACGTGCAACACATTGCTTAACTCCAGTTTCTTCCCAGAAGTCAACTTGAGAAGCACCTTACCCTTTCCGAGGACTTGGGTACTATGTGCATCTCCCAAGAAGACTTGCTCATCACTGCCTATTTCCTTATATTCAGAAAATAGGTCTTTACTGGTAGCAATATGTCTGGTAGCACCCGTGTCTACCACCCATTCCGTAGTGCCACCGACAAGGTTTACCTCTGTCAAGACGACCGCTGCGATGACGTCGTCTGCTGTTCCTTTGGCCTCCACAAGGTTCGCTTGGTTGCTTGGTTGGCCCTTCCGTTTCCTGCAGTTGACTGCTCGGTGTCCTGGTTTCCCGCACACCCAGCATACTCCTTTCATCTTGAGAACATATGAAACTGAGAGCATTTCCAAGAAGAACAGCACTTTTGCTGCCCATCTCTTGTAAAACTTGCCATCAAATGGCTCCAACTTCGACATATCCGGTAAAGCTTGCTTGGATGCCATCGTAAATTGCTTTAAGATTGTTGGGAAATAGTAGCAAACAAGCAAGAATATGTAAACAATAAAGCCGAGACGAGTCTCAAGATGACTCTGTCCTTAAAGCAATTTAGTCTCTACCAACGAGCAAGGTAGACAACAAGACTAATGCTTCCCAAGATATAACGGCTGTCTTCTTTTCCTTTGCTCTAGGAGAAGAAGAATGAACTTGATTTAGAAGAGAAAGATAAAGGAGAAAGATAGAAGAAGAATGCTGAAATTCTATAGATTTTTGCAAAAATGTTATGTATGTTGAAGATAGCAAGATCACATATATATAGATCTTGGATTGTGTTAAAAACCATGTTTGAAACTCATTTCAGCAGTTTTTCTATCAGTTATGGCAGTTGATTACCGTTCAAAGGTGAAGGGAGATGATCCTTGGTTCAAAAGTTGCAACCCAAAGTGAAAGGTTCTGTCCGCTGGCACGTCGAACCCTCACGTCGATCGATCGACGTACGTCGATCTCTCACGTCGATCTCTCGTTGAGAGATCGACGTGCCTCAGATCCACGTCGAACCCTCACGTCGATCGATCGACGTACGTCGATCTCTCACGTCGATCGATCGACGTACGTCGATCTCTCACGTCGAACCCTCATTGAGAGATCGACGTCCTCAGATCAACGTAGATCTCTCACGTCAGTCTCTCAATGAGAGATTGACGTCCTCAGATCAACATAGAACCCTCATTTCAATCTCCCAAACAACCTCATATACATTCTATATAAGTTTGGAGCACACGGAAAGGTACTTTAACGTACTTTTTCCAACAGTGAATATTTATAAGAAGATGAATAAATAATGCACAGACTTAAGTGTATACAACAGGATGCTTGGTCAAAATGGTAAATTCTTATTTTCTGATGCTTTCCTATACTTAGAGCAAAAGGTCATACCCTAATCCTAAGGCCCCTTACCGTCCTAGCCCCAAGGAGCATTGTGGAAGATGCAAATCAGAGAGTCCACCGACTTTCTAGGTTGGATGAGTACTTATCTAGTGACCTACACAAGGTGCCCCGCAAACCGGGAGGATGTAAAGTAGAATAAAAATAAGACAATTTCACACTTTATAACCCATCACTTTAGCAAATGACAACGTGGGAAGATTCCAGGATTGCTTTATGTTGACTTCCTTTGTTTTTCCTTAATACTACATTTCAACCAGACAACCCCTCATTCATTTCATTTCATTGATGTGTTATGACTTGTGTAAGGAAGAAGCTTCTACATTTGACTAAGCAACATATCATAGTAAAATTTCTTTTTGATGGTTTCATCCATGACTTTTATTAGATTACTTTTCAAATTGCATAACTGCTTTGACTACATGTCAACATCTGGTCGCAAAAATTTAATGCTATAGACTAGTACAAACATTTCTTCCCAAGAATCAAAGACCAGATTATGACAAATGTTAAAATATTAGTGAAGGTATCACTGGAATCAAACTCTCTGTTCTTTGGGATGGAGGTATTGTTTGACTGCCTCTTGTCCTTCACAGACCCTAGTGATAGCTTTTGATGTCGTTAGGATATACTGTGTAAAAGTATAATGAAGAATGAACCTTGAGACGAAACCAACTGTGTAAAAGTAAATAGTGTGCATGTATCATTCTTCTATTATTGAAACAAATATTGCTAGTTGCTGCTTAATAAATGAAATATACAAGATCTTTATAAACCACTTCTTAATCATCCATCACCATTCCATTCCTTGCTCATCCCTTGATTGAAATTTTTCTCTTGAATGACATTATCCTATTTCTAGTTACATTGGGAGCACCACAAAACATCTCCTAGATTATATCTACAATATAAATTATCTAAAAGTTTGGCCCTGAAAAAAAAAAAAAGGAGTGGGGCCCACCATCAAAAGTAAGTAAAAGTTGACAAAATTCTACATATGACTATCTAGCATCCACCCATGTGATGCTGTAATTACCAGAGCTCTCTGCATGTTTGCTTGAAGAAGTCTCAGGCTCAAAATACATATTCCTCTCAGTGAAAAAACCAGGCTCTTTAGGCATAGGCAATGCCCCTTCACTAGACAACATCAAAACTACATTTGACATCTTTGGCCTACCTTCTGGGCTTTGCTGCACACACAGCAATGCTACATGGATTGATCTTATCACTTCTGGCAAATAGCAAGATTCCTTTATATGTGAATCTATCAACTCTTGGTATCTTCCTTCCTTGTAGAATAACCATGCCTGTCAAAATATGCTCATGTTAAAGACGATAACATTGACCGGAAACTCTCATTTCCAGTTTGGTCTAAAAATACATGTGGTGTAAAGGTTGAGTTTGAAACTAGAGAGGGTCCAGGGATAAGTACACCTAAACACAGTAAAGGTAATTATTGACTTACATGTCCAAGAAGGTTATGATGGTGATCAGGATGGGAGAATCCGCGGTTTTTCTTCCCACTTACAATTTCCAGCACCAAAACTCCAAAGCTGAATACATCTGACATTGTGGAGAAGCAGCCATCCACTGCATACTCCGGTGACATGTAGCCACTGAAAGAGAAAATAGGGGAGAAAGAGAAAATGACAGTACAAATTGGTTAAAAGACTATAACCAGGCTGGAGGGGTTCGGAGGTCCACTAATGAAGCATTCTTACTATGTTCCAACTACTCTTGTTGTGCTTGCTTCGTTCTCAGCCCCTCCGAAAATTCTTGCCATTCCGAAATCTGATATTTTTGGCTTCATGTCAAGGTCTAACAGGATGTTGCCAGCTTTCAGGTCGCGATGGATAATTCTCAAGCGAGAGTCCTGATGAAGATAAAGCATTCCGCGAGCAATCCCCATGATTATCTCATAACGCATAGGCCAATCAAGCAACATGCTCCGATTTGCATCTGCACAAACAGTAGACCCTTAGTATGACCTACTTAGACTAGTTCATAATGAATTAATCAGGATTCAGAAGCTTGATCACTCAAGGCAATGTCAATTTATACATATCAATCACCTTATATTGTGATTTTTCTGGATGAGAAAATACAAATGTATATCTCTGTATGAATGGATCAAAGAATTCTTGGAAAAGGGCCACGTTTTTTTTGCTTCTAAATGAGGAAAAACAGAGGAAAGCATGCAAAATATGATTGAGAAGCTAACAACAATACTTGAAAGCTCACCGAAAATGAAGTAATCCAAGCTCTTGTTAGGCATGAACTCGTAAATCAACATCTTCTCTTCAGATTGGACACAACATCCTAGAAGCTTAACAAGATTGCGATGCTGCAGCTTGGCTATGCATTCAACCTCATTCTTAAACTCGTCAAGTCCTTGTATGGAGTTCTCCGAAAGCCGCTTTACTGCAATTTCTTGTCCATCCTTTAATATTCCCTGAAAATGACCCCCTTTTCAGACTTGGAACAGAAACTGAATTATGAAACTAAAAGTATTGGAATGTTTCTCATGTGTGAATTAATATGAACTTGATCAGTATCCAAGATTTTAAGTATTACACATAAGAATTTGCATGCTGGAGTTTGTCTTGGTAAACCAAAGTACATATAATGTGTATGTGACAAACTGTCATAGTACTGGTAGCTGATGAAGAATATTAATGCATTACCATAAGTGTTTCATTACCAAGATGGAAATTCATGACAAGCAATTTTGTTAGTGTTACCTTGTAAACAGGTCCAAATCCACCCTCACCAAGCTTGTTATTCATCGAGAAGTTATCAGTAGCCTTCACTATTATGTCCAAACCAAACAGTGGCTGATCTAGATCTTCCTGTTCAGTTACTTCTGAACGCAAATAATCTGAGCTTCTGTCCGGTTTTCCTGCATGGTTTAACCAAAAACGTGTTTTATATAGCTCTTTGCTATACTGGACGAACTATCTGAAGCTTTTAACGCTGAAATGAAACATTGTACCATCAAAGGTCAGACGTTTGATCTGTCCCTTCCCTTTCTTTCTCTTCCAAATGTACAACGTTATGATAAGTAGCAGCAGTAGAACTCCTCCAATCACCCCCAAGCTGATTCCAACAGTTTTTCCTTTATGAGAAGTTGATCCTAATTGGCCAAAGGCATTTAATGCATTCAAACTGTGATTCAAAAGGCTTTTTCAACACAATTTTAATTGATCAATTACATAACACAGCTTTTGTCAGACCTAGTGAAGATAAAAGCCAGTCACATTGTCTAGTAACCAAATAGAGACCATTTTTGTGTATAACACCTACTGGACTTCTAACAAACTGCAGTAGGTAGCTGGCAAAATGGTATTGTAAGAAGCTATAACAAGTGAATGAAATAGACAGCTAAAAGATTCAATGAACATTGACACTACATACATATATGAAACGCGTGTTTCGTCTAATCGACATCTACCATTTTTGGGAAGACAAAGAGGACAGGGAAGAAAGCAGCAACAACAACACATATTCAGTATACCCCAACGACAGCAAAAGCTATTGTTAGGGTCTGGGGAGAGTGAGATGCAAGCAAACAATACCTCCATCTCAAAGGATAGAGAGTTTGCTTGCAGCAAGAATGGCATAGGGAACAAAAGTAGCTGGCAAATAGTCTTGTAAGAAGCTATGGCAGGTACCTGAATTAGACAGAAAAAAGGTTGAACATGGACATTATATAAACAGAATACTAAACGCATGTTTCGTCTAATGGACATCTACGAAATAAATACTCAAAATGAAATGTGATGAGTACTTAAGGGTCAAGGTATATGTTATCCGCAATGAAATCGAACAAAGTGGTGAACTGACATCAACATTACCTCATTACCTTAGAGGCTTCAGTCTATGACGGGATATGGGGTTCGGATATACGCAACCACACCCATAGTAGAAAATTGATGAACTTAGCAAAACGAAATGCTTGATTTGAATACATCAATGGAGAATGAAAGTGGCATACCTACTTCAGATGAGGCCAACCTAATGTAGATGTCTTGACCCGTTCCATCCACCTTTATGATATCCATCAAATCATCAAACCAAAGAATACAGCCACTACCTTTATCTCTTATATCGCTGTTAGCGTAGGCCATACAAGAGCAATCCTTGAAGCACTTTTCCTTACATTCCTCCAGATTCATGCTTTGGTTATACCAAGAGTGTCTAGTATCAGGAAGTTTAACACCTGAATATCTCTTAAAACCATTCCCATCCCCTTTTTCACAATTCAAAGGAATCCTTCTAACACAACCGTTCGACCAATCTGTTGCAGCCCAATCATTTGGATATTTTGGCACGAATTTCTCCAAACAATCACATATAGGTGAAGCAGCCAGGCTACAAATTCCATATCCATGACATAGCCCATAATGGTCACAAGTATATGCTGGTGCATTAATAGTAACAGTCCAATCTTGAGTCCTATAATTCCAGTTTAATCTCTGAAGTACTCCATTAGTATTCAAACACAGTCTTGAGTAAATAGAAGGGTTTATAAGGTCAAACTTATAGTATATTTCATTTGGTGTACTTACATATACATATGTATATACTGGATTTGGTTTCAGACCTGGTGAACCACTCCATCTAAGGCCATTCCATGGACCAGACCTAAAGATTTCATCAGAGCCATGCTCTAAAAACTCTTGAGCAACCCCTTGTGTATCCATTCTGAATATGTATTCACCTCTGGAAGGATCACTGCTACTCTTCCAAGATTGAATCTTTCTGTCAATCCCATTAACTAAATCAACCCCAAACTTCACTCCAGGTAAAATTGTATCAGTAGGATGATCAAAGCTCTGCCACAAGAAATTCTCTGGGTTTTCATCACTTGAATCTCTGACAACAAAATTGCCTGAATCAAGAATCTGTGCAACAGGGTTCTTCATGGGCCTAGTGAAATTGGAAGACCAGAGGACAATACCATTTGTACTAGAATTCAAGATTGTAAGAATTCCTTGAGGTGTTAATTTCAAGACTCCTGATTTATTATCAGTGAGAGGAGTATCTCTATTTGCAACCCAAACAACAGTAAATTTGGTGACTTTTTTGTACCAAATACCCAAGAATCTGTTGAGGGAGTTATTTGGGGAGAAAAATCCCAGCTCAAAAGTCCCACCTGAGGAGATGAGGGTAGTGGTGGTTCCATCTAGAAGAGACTGATTGGTTGTTAGAATATCTGCTGCGTGAGATAATATGAGGAGAGGGAGAAGAAAGCAGAGGAAAAGGAGAATGTTTAAGCCTCTCATTGGTGGTGGTTTCTCTTGCTTCAATAGATGCTTTGTTTATTTAATGAAGGTAGAGTGGATGGATCAGGGAGAAATTATAAAATAAAAATAAAAATTGTTGTAGTGTTAGTAAGAAAAAAAAATGTATTAAGAGTTGAAACAAATTTTCACCCATCAGTGCGTCATGCTGTCTTGATACGTCTTAGAACACATCACGCATCATTTTGAATGGCATGTTAGGTGAGTGTATAAGCCACCATTCTAAATGACATCTGAAATAATATCATTTTTTGACACACAAAAAAGGTATTGAAAGTTGAAAAACCGCCACATCTAAAGGATTACTCTGACTGGCGTCTTAGGTGTTTGGCATCCAACAATCAAATGTCCATTAATCGACACTATCTAATTACGAAGCTATTGTAACAAAACAAAAAAAAAAACTATCTTCAATTTTTGCAATATTCACACGGTGAAAGTGGCTTCAAAAATCCAAATTGCTTTGTAATACGATGTTGTTTATAGGACGATGTAAATTAAAATGGCAAAATATATGCAAGTGAGAAGATATAACTGCAAATTAAAATAACAAGATACAGACACATAACTCAAAACAATAAGTTACATACAAAAAATATTGTAAATAATAGACATAAAAAAGAACCAACTAATTATCACTAATCAACTACACAGAGTACACACAAATATGAACCAGCTAATGATCACTAATCAACGCCACTATGTCCTCCCATCCCGTAAGGCTTCCTAAGCCTAACCCGTTCTCAAGTAGAGCATATATCTCGCACATGAACCTGAAATAATGGACATATATTAGTACGTTATTCTGTGTATGAAAAAAGAATTCAGACAATAATGTTACAAACATGTCGGGCTCGGGTCATCCTTGCCAAACACATATCTATTGTGTAAAGTTGGTGTGCAGAGGGTATCCTAACATAAAGACCCTACAGATATGTATGCCCAGGGTTGCGTCTAGATAAAGTCATATTATGAAAAATAGTTGTCGGTACTTCGTTGCGCAGCTGCATCTACTGGATAATTGTCCAAAAGTTCTTTGTAACCCTAAGAATGCAGACTATCAACACCGACACGTATAATGGTGACATAATCTCCGGTCTGACATGTGTAATACATACGTGCTACAATATCAGCCTGTAAAATGTAACATTCATATGGTCTCGTTTAATATATCAAATAACACTATTTTATATATAAAATAATATAGACATGTCATGCGTTGTAGATCAGCCAAAAAAATGTGGTATCGTGCATCGCAACGTATTGAACACGTCGCTGACCAAGTGAAATGAGAGTATACCACAGTATATACGGTGAGCCATCCGCAATGGATCCTGCGAAATGCTCCCCTTGCACTAACATATCATGCCATCTAGCCCACTATTGCACATACTGTTGGACCCGAGATCGATAGTCAACTTCTGCAATCCGTCTCTCACATTAATGTAGCACGACGCCTATATCAAAAAAATCTCGCACTTCTTATGCTAGACCAAACTGCCTCATGAACTTGTCAGGTATAAGCAGGTCAATTATCTCTTACATTATTAGTGGCACCCAAGCATGTCACAACTTTTAACCCTCTCTGCACACTCAACAATGGCATAATTGTCTCGCCGGGATATGGCATTCATATAAAATCACTAGCTGGCATGCTATCCAACTATTCATGAGCAGCATCAACCGCTCAATACAAATATGTGTGTGTGTGTGTGTGTATCAATACATTATGCATACATATATATATATATATACAGTGTGTGTATGCATAATATAAATACATATATATATATATATATATATATATATATATATATATATATGCACACACATGCGTGCAACCATACACCCTTACATATACATACCTAAGTACTTACATACATGTTGCAGATATGAATAGATATATTTAAACATATACTATGCAATTACTACCTCATGTCTTTAACAGTAGCGTAGAAACACAATTAACCCAATCACTTAAGAAAACTTCTGTGATTCGATTTACCATTTTAAGTTTTAAAATGTTGTTCCTCGATCCAACCCACCAGACAAGGTCCGAGGTTTCCCTCTATAGTTGGACCTTTTCTTTTTCTTTCTTTTTCATTTCCTGTTTGGGTAAGTAGAGACTGAAGGAAGCCAAATTCCGAGAAAAATTCCTTTGCTGGAATAAAAAAAGAAAATGTAAACTTAAAAAAAAGGAAAACTGAAAGGAAAAACTTTTCTAGATCACATTAGCAGCTTGTTGCACACTCAACAAGAAAAAGGGAAAAAAAGAAAGAAAAAATAGGAAGAAGTAGTTTTATTTATGATAAATAATTAGATAATGTTAAAAACTCTAAAGTATGTGAAGGTCAACGGCACGGAGAGCTAGTTTCAATAAATAGTATTAAAATAACAATGAATTTCGAAACTATTAACCAAAAATTGCTCAATATCGTAACAATTATTAAATTCAAAATGAAGATATGGTTAACTGTTAGCACTTATGCTCACTATTGAGTCATGTAAGTTACACTGATTAGATAATTTAATTTTACTTTTTATCTATTTTATTGACCTATAGTTAGTTAATTAAAGCTAAGTGTGTGTTTGTTTTCTCTCATTTTTATTTTTTATTTCTTACTGGTACAAATTTCAATTAAGTTTTAACTAAATTTTTTAGTTTTACGTATTTCACTATGTGAAAAAGAATAAATTTTGCATAAATTAATTTATATTATATTTAAAAACTGATTACCTTGCATTAAAGAACACGTTTCATAGATTATAACAAATATTATATTGACTATTTTATGCTATCATAAAAAACAAAAATCTAATATTTGTTTACATCATAATAAAAGAAAATAAAAATACAAAAAAGAGAATGAGAAAACAAACACAATCTAAGCAATGAGTTATTGACATGATAACCATGATGCATAAATTTTTTAAAAAAAAAGGATTTAAAGGTATAGTATTTACCAAACAATACAAATATCTCTAAGTTTGAAATGATTTTCGTGACCATTTTGGTACATGCATGGCGGTAGTATGCATATTAGTAAAATGCTGTTATATTAGTTTCTTGACAAATATTTAATTTACCGTTCGTATTCCACACATTAACAACAAGAATAGTGTATGACTATTTTTGGTTTACAAAATAATTGAATTTTGCATGCACCGAGACAAATCGAATCCAGCGTTGAAGTAAAAACGAACTAAGTGAAAAATAAAGCGAATGAGTACGGATATTATTATCCTTCTTCAGCATGAAACAAATTTGGTCTAAAAAACGGATCGACCAACATCTCTCCCTAAATTATTTGACTAAATTATTATCCTTCTTTAGATGAATGGAGCACGAAACAAATTTGGTCTAAAAAACGGATCGACCAACATCCCTCCCTAAATTATTTGATCATCCGTGTTAAACTAAAGACACTTTCCCCCTTTTTCCATTCTATTTATTTAAAGTAAATAAGTCGTATAACATGTTAAAAAGTAAAGTTTTTTTTTCTTTCATAAACCAAACCTTAAACCGGATCAAAGAAACCGTCTGAAATTAAATCCGTAATTGGAATCAGAAGAAGAGGTTATATATATGTGTATACAGAAAGTTGTATACACAAGCGCACAAGCATGCACATTAGGACACATACCCACACACGATATATGTGTATATATATTCGGACACACGTATATACATACATGTAACTTGGTCCAGTTAGCCAGATTCTGCTGCCGGCTTTCGTCAAGGTTGAGGATAAATAATTTTCTGAATTCATGAAGTGAAAAGGATTATTAGCTGCAGACAAAATTTGAGAGATGATATCCCTAGAAAAAGGAAACTTTGACTAGTGCAAAATAATATATGAAAATGTTGAAATAATGGAATAAGCCAAGACTGCGGCTGTGGCTAATTTCCATTGACTATTTCTCGTGCGAAGACACTACAAAACCATGGTTGTTTGGTACAAGTTTTTCTTGCTTATTAGTCAAACCATGCAAAAAAAAGAGAGTTTTCTTGTGGGTTGAGAGTCCCATCTTCATTGAATGGATGTCGGCGTGTATTTAAATATTTCATATAATATTTCATATTCTACTTTTTCATATACACGAACGTGATCGATGTGATAAGATATAATGATAGACTTATGGTGCTGAAGTTAGTATTGAACAAGGAGGTGCTGGCAGTGGTTTGCGCCTACGCACCCCAAGTGGGATTAGGAGAACAAGAGAAGAAAGAGTTCTGGGATTGCTTAGATGAAGTGTTGAGGACAATACCCAGAGAAGAACGAATCTGTATAGGAGAGGATTTTAATGGCCACATTAGAAAGGATACCGATGGTTTTCAGTCGGCACATGGCGGGTTTGGTTATGGAGATAGAAATGAGCAGGGGATAGATCTGTTAGACCTTGCGGTAGCCCACGACCTAGGTATTATAAACTCATTCTTTAAGAAAAAGGAAGCCCATTTGATCACTTTTAGCAGTGGAGGACGTAACACGCAGATCGACTATTTTCTGATGAGACGTGAAGACCGGCAGTTGTGGAGGGACTACAAGGTTATACCAGGTGAGACAGCAGTGACGCAACACCGTTTACTAGTTGTAGTTATAGCCTTGAGCCAAAAGCTGCACACGAGAGTTAGAAACTCACCACCCAAGATTCGATGGGGAAGTTTGAAGGACGAAAAAATTAACATATTTAAAGACAAGGTCATCTCGGCGACATCAGATCCACTAGTTGAAGACACAAACCAGATGTAGGAGGCTATGGCGACTACCATTGTTCATGTGGCAAGGGAAACTCTTGGGGTAACAACAGGAAAGATAACCGCGCAAAAAGAGTCATGGTGGTGGAACGAGAATGTGCAAGAAAAAATAAAGAATAAGCAAAAGAGTTTTAGAGAGGTGTTAAGCTGCACAGTGAAGGAGAAATACAAAATCGCGAGGAAGGAGGCGAAGAAGGCAGTGACAGAAGCAAAGAACGCAGCCTATAAAAGGATGTATGAAAGATTAGAAACAAAAGACGGAGAGCGTGATATGTTCAAGATTGCCAAAGCTAGAGACAGAAAGAGGCAAGATCTAGGCGTCATAAAGTTTATAAAGGGAGAAGATGGACATGTTTTAATCAAAGAACAAGACATTAAGGGGCGATGGCAAACATACTTTCACAACCTCTTTAACAGCGTAAGAGTCGACCACGAAGAAAGAGAAAGCATCACTATCCAAAAACAACAACGTAATACCTGCGAATGTCGTAGCATCACACAAGGAGAGGTGAAGATAGCACTTAAGAATATGGAAAGAGCTAAGGCAGTTGGCTTGGATAACATACCCATTGAGGCGTGGAAGTGTTTGGGGGAAGAAGGGATTCAATGGCTAACTGTTCTGTTCAACCTTATTTTCAAAACAGGAAAAATGCCAGATGAGTGGAGAAGGAGCGTAGTGGTCCCTCTATATAAGAAAAAAGGAGATGCGCAATATTGTGGGAACTATAGGGGGATTAAATTGCTAAGTCATACTATGAAGTTATGGGAGAGAGTAATCGACACTAGAATTAGAGAAGAAATTCAAGTTACGGTAAACCAATTTGGTTTTATGCCAGGACGGTCAACTACGGAAGCAATACACATTTTAAGGAGATTGATGGAGAAGTACAGGGAGAAGAAACGCGATCTACATATGGTTTTCATCGATCTTGAAAAAGCGTATGATAGTGTGCCACGCAAACTGATATGGGATAGTCTGGATGCAAGAGGGGCTCCTATAAAGTATGTAGACATAATCAGGGATATGTATGTTAGGACAAAAACAACCGTTCATACTCCTGTAGGGAATACAGACTTCTTCCCAGTGGAGGTAGGCCTCCATCAAGGGTCCACTTTGAGCCCATTCCTTTTTATAGTTGTCCTAGATGAGTTATCAAAGTCGATCCAAGAGACAGTTCCATGGTGTATGCTTTTTTCTGACGATATTGTATTAGTCGCGGAAAGTAGACATAATCTGAGTATGAGATTAGAGGAGTGGCGAGGTGCTCTAGAGAGGAAAGGCCTAAGTATTAGTCGTTCCAAGACTGAGTACCTGCACTATGACTTCAGTGGCACAGACAACGATGAGAATAGTCAACTCACCATCAAGGGGCAAGTGGTCCCAAAGGTAAGTAAGTTCAAGTATCTAGGATCATTTGTACAGAAAGATGGGGACATAGAGAGTGATGTAGCACACCGAGTCCAGACAGGTTGGTGCAAGTGGAGGGCAGCCTCAGGGGTGCTGTGTGACAAGAATTTTCCAATTAAATTAAAAGGAAAATTTTATAGGATGGCAGTGCGGCCGGCAATGTTATATGGAACAGACTGTTGGGCCATCAAGAGGACACAATCACAAAAGATGGAAGTGGCAGAGATGAAGATGCTGAGGTGGATGTGCCGACATACAAGGCTAGACAAGATAAGAAATGAGGTGTACAGAGAAAGGTTTGGGGTGACTAGTGTAAAAAATAAAATAAGAGAGGGAAGACTGAGATGGTTTGGGCATGTCAAGAGGAGACAGACAACGGCGTCTGTCAGAGCAATCGAAAGCCTCACCGTAGAAGGGAAGAGGAGTAAAGGCAGGCCCAAACTGACATGGGATGAGCAGATTAGGCATGACTTACTAGAGTTGCATTTTTCTGAGGACCAGGATAGGAGTTCATGGAGGCAGATGATTAAGGTTAAGGAGGGGTAGACATGATATACGACACCTTAGAGCATGCTTAGAGGATTAGATATTATTTACACTTTAATTGACTTTGCATATTTTGTTTCGGTCTTTTTCTTTCAATTATGTGTGCATGCTCACTATTATGACTATTTTAATATCGGAAGACTGTAGCATATGTTTAATAAAATAGGTCCACTAGTACATAGTCCTATTATTATGATTATCTGTGCATGTACATATAGAGCCGGGGGTCTTACTGGAAGCAAACTCTCTATCCCGTGGGATGGAGGTATTGTTTGCCTACCTCACCCTCCCCAGACCCTAACGATAGCTTGTGCTATCGTTGGGATATACTGGGTATGGTTGATTGATTGATTGATTGATTGATATTCTACTTTTTCAGTCCTTTTGTAGGGGTGAGCAACGGTCCGGTTCCGGTTCTGACGGTTCGGAAACCGTTTAGCATGTTATTTTTAGAACCAAACTGGAACCGTTTAAAACGGTTCGGTTCCGGTTCAGAACCGCGGAACCGCAAAAGAAAGAAAACAGTTTTTTTTTAAAAAAAGGAAACCAACTCCATCAATAACTCACCCTTGTCATTTGGCAACACTCAACAGAACAAAACAAAACACGAATGCAGCAAACAACACATCAAAAGTAATAACTAATAAGCAAAAATATATGTTAATTAAATGGCTAAATGCCCAGCTCGTATCCTGTCAAGTCATACTATTTTTTTTTGTAAATATGTCAAGTAATACTAATGATAGCAAGAAACAAAGTGAAATATTGTTCCATGTCATCATCAAAAAGTTAGAGATACATAGTTTCCATTCACTTCCATCGTCAAAAAGTTAGTTGTATTTTGCATCCTTGAACTTAAAATTATCTCTCATGTAGGCATACAAGAAATAGGAAGGAAATCTTTACATATTTGATACTCGAGAAAATTAGATGCAACAATAAAATGCAGATTTAGAACTTCCTAATATAATAATTTTTAACCATATGAGCCAGTTTTCATTTCACGCAACGCAATGAGTCAATGGCGCAAGTTTTCCACTTTATTTTTTTTAAAAAAACTATTATTTGTTATTTATATTAATATTATTATTTATACGGTTTGGTTCCGGTTCTAACGGTTTAGAGAAATTAGGAACCGAATTGGAACCGTGAAGCAGAAAAAGGTTCTGGAACCGAACCGTAAAACTTGCACGGTTCCAGTTCGGTTTAAAATCTATATTTTCGGTCCGGTTTCGGTCCGTTTTTACGGTTTTCAGTTTTTTTGCTCACCCCTATCCTTTTGGCTGATATCCTTTTTATAAAATGTTATCTTGTTGACAAAAGGTTTAACCCCAACCTAAACGGCTCTCATTGTCCCAGCCCCAAGGAGCTGTGTGGAGGATGTAAATCAGGAATCCAGCGGCCTCCTAGATTGGATGAGATCTTACACGGTTATCCACACAAGGTACCCCTCACAAATCAGGCCTTTGGCTTGGCAGCAGAGGAACACCCACATTGTGCGCGTCATTGGATTCGAACTCATGACCTCTTGTTGGCAATCCTCAACCCGAGTACCACCTGGAGTATGCCCTGGGGCATATTATCTACTTTTATAGAGAGCGGGTCTTGTAGCAATGGGTAAGTTTGCTGTTTTGTGACTTTGAGGTCACGGATTCAAACTATGTAAATGGCCTCTTGCACAAAATGTATGACAAGACTGAGTACACGCAATCCGGCCCTCTCCAGACTCTGCGTCCCTCCCCTATAGGAGCCCCTCCCTGAACTTTACATCCCTCCCCGCGGAAGTCTAATACACAAGAAACATCCTTTTTTATCTACTTTTATAATTAAATTCTTAAATTATGTTTGATTTTAACATTATTCTTATGAACAATTAATAAATGAAGTTATGCTAACTAATAATTCCATTAAATTATATTTATTTTTGGTATTACTCTTCAAACAATTAATAAGTGCAACAAATTAATAGTTAAGAAACTAAAAAAGCAAATGATTAAAGTTAAAATTTGTGATAGTTTTTATGAGCTAAAGATGTATAGGATAATGTCTTTAAAATAGTAGGCAGATGATTCTAATCATGCTGCAATTATTAAGTGAAAATTAATGTTAGATTATTTCGATAAGGAAGCACATTTCAGTCAACATATTGCAAATAAAAACTATAAAATATTGAGTATGTATATCTATACATATTTCATTTCTTGTACGGCTTTCTTCAATATAAGGTAATTATTTCCTTAACAAAAATGTGATGGTTCTGCTTGAATGTTATTCTTTATATGAGTTATAACCTCTTGTTAAAAAATTAATTTACTTTAAATGTGGGTATGTTTAAGATGCTATTATAATGAGAAATTATCCGATGAAGTTAAAATGATGGTTATATTCGTATTTTTTGAATCTTATGACTTAACAAAGTTGGTGCATTAGATTACCATTATAAGTAGTGTAAAATATTCAATATAGCGTTCGTTTTAATCGTTTCACTGTCATCTTTAATATAGACTAAACTATTTTTACAAATAGTGTCACTATTTTATTCTTAAGTTATTTTTCCGTGAGGAAAAAAATATGAAAGAGAAAATTTTTAAACCTTTAATGATGTGTACGTTTTCAATAAAATTTTCTATTAATATTGTGTCCCAAACTTTAACCTTTTTAAATTGAACTATAAATGTGTGCAGGGATAAGTAAATAATTGATAATTTGATCGAAAGTGGAATATACCATGTCAGCTTCGGATTGCCGTGTATCATAAAACTATTCTCTGGTCCTTTTCTATGATTATATATTTGGAAGAGACCTGATCAGTATATTTTATGGTCAGAATTTGATCTATACCCTATTGATATGAATAAGGACAATAATAGAATTATTTTACAATGTGCGTTTTGTTTTATAAAAAACCTTGTACAACTATATATGAGGATCCTTTAATTTAAGTTTGAAGTTTGTTGGATTTATTACATACATGGATCTCAGTGTGGATGACACCATATAATGGTATGTAATAAATCCAAGTTTAGATTTTCAACAAAATTCTAACTTGGATTTACTTCAAATCAGAATCCCGGCGTCTATTACATTATGATATGATGTCATATACACAGAGATCCAAGTGTTAGAAAAGTACGTCAAAGTACTTTATCGTGTGCTCCAAACTTATATAAAACATATATGAGGTTGTTTGGGAGATTGATGTGATGTTTGGAACACTTTAAACTTGAAATAGATCACTTGGATCGATCCATGTTTACGCTGGATCGAACCAAGTGAAAGCCGGAATAAAGTTGAGTGTTCTGGAGGACTTCGATCGATCCATGTAAGAGACATCGATCGATCGATGTACGCATCGATCGATCGATGTGTTGTGTCGCAAATCCGGAAGCATTCTGTCCAACATAGATCGATCACATCGATCGATCTATGTGACATCGATCGATCGATGCGATCGATCGATGTAAGGCAGAATAAAAATTGAAGTTACTGTCCGACTTCGATCGATCACATCGATCGATCGAAGTGACATCGATCGATCGATGTTATCGATTGATGTGCCAACGGACAGAACTTTTCACTTTGAATTGCAGCTTTTGGTCCAGGGTTCATCTCCCTTCGCCTATGAACGGTAAACAACTGCCATTGAGGGTTGAAAAGAGGTTGAGACAAGTTTTAAAAAGGGTCTTTAACACACCCCAAGATATATATATAGTAGACCTTGGTATATTTAAAAAAAAAGAACAACAATCTTGCAAAAACTAAAAAGCTCTCAGCATTCTTCTTCTTCCTCTACAAATCTACTAATCAATTTCTTCAACATCAAGTTCAATCTCCTTTTTCTAGAGCAAAGAAAAAGGAGAAAGCTGTTATATCTTGTGAAGCATTAGTCTCGTTGTCTACCTTGCTCGTTGGTAGAGGCTAAATTGCTTTAAGGACAGAGTTACCACGAAACTCGTCTTGGCTTTTGTTTGATTATCTTCTTGCTTGTTTTGCTACATTTTCCTAACAATCTTAAAGCAATTTACGATGGCATCCAAGCAAGCTTTATCGGATATGTCGAAGATGGAGCCATTTGATGGCAAGTTCTATAAGAGGTGGGAGGCCAAGGTGTTGTTCTTCCTCTAGATGATTTCGGTTTCATATGTACTCAAGGTGGACAAACCAGATGATGAAATCGAAGCACGTAAGTACGATGCAGACAACACTACTTGTAGAGGCCATATACTACATTTTTTGGCCAATTCTATTTGACATTTATGTCAAATTTATGTCTGCAAAAGAGATTTGGTCAGTACTGGAGAACAAGTATGGTGCTAAAGATGCGGGCAAAAGCAAGTACGTGGTAAGTGAATTCCTCAGATTCCAGATGGTTGATTATGTTCCAATAAATGATCAAATCCATCAATTCCAACAAATACAAGAAGAGAGGAAAGCACGACGACACAAAGCTGTCTCTAGATGCCGTAATCAAACATATACGCATCGAAGAGAACAACCGGATGGAAGACGAGTCTCACTGGGAGGAGAGCCCAACGTTGTGGAGCATGCTGCAAAGAAACCCAAGTTCCACAACAGTAACGGCGGATTCAGCGGTGGGAACAAAGGTAAGAAGGTTACTATGCAGGCTCAGAACAAGATAAAGGGAGTTTGCTGGGTGTGTGGGAAGCCGGGCACCGAGCAATCAACTGCAGGAAACGAAAAGGCCAGCCAAGCAACCAGACAAACATTGTGGAGGCCAAAGGAGCAGCAGACGACGTCATCGCAGCAGTCGTCTTAACGGAGGTAAACCTTGTTGGTGGCACAACGGAATGAGTGGTAGACACAGGTGCTACCAGGCATATTGCTACCAGTAAAGACCTATTTTCTGAATACAAAGAAATAGACAGTGATGAACAAGTTTTCTTGGGAGATGCACATAGTACCCAAGTCCTTGGAAAGGATAAGGTGCTTCTCAAGTTGACTTGGGAAGAAACTGGAATTGAGCAACATGTTGCACGTTCCTGCCATGCGTAGGAATTTGATCTCCAGAGTTCTACTAAACAAGGCCAATATCAAACTTGTTTTAGAGCCTGATAAACTTGTTTTGTCTAGAAATGGAGAGTTTATTGGTAAGGGATTTTGTAATGGAGGGCTACTTGTACTTGATGCTACATGTATTTATAATAATAAAGGTGCATCTAGTTCCATCTATATTGTTGAGTCTCTTGATATGTGGCATGCTAGATTAGGACATGCAAATATAGGAGTAATAAAGAAACTCAATAATATGAATGTGATTTCTTATGATGAAGATAACTTCAAAAAATGTGAACATTGTGTTGAAGCAAAACATCATAAGAAACCATTTAAGAAAGTTGATAGAGTTTCACAAAAACTTGGCTTGATTCATAGTGACTTAGGTGATTTTAAGAATCACATGAGTAAAGGTGGTAAAAGGTATTATGTTACCTTTATCGACGATTACTATAGATATGCAGAAGTATACTTCTTAAGTCATAAGGATGAGGCCGAGTCTAAGTTCATGAGTTATAAAAATGAGGTTGAGAATCAACTAGATTTAAAGATCAAAAGACTTAGGACTGATAGAGGTGGTGAATACTGTACAGATTCTTTGCAAAAGTTTTGTGAAGAGAATGACATTGTTCATGAAGTTACACCTTCATATTCACCTCAGTCTAACGGATTAGCCGAAAGAAAAAATAGGACGTTGAAGAACATGATGAATGCGATGTTAGTAAGCTCAGGGTTGTCTGATAATATGTGGGGTGAGACAATCTTAATTGCATGTCATATATTGAATAGATTACCTCATAAGAAGTTAGAAAAGACTCCTTATGAATTGTGGAAAGGCTATGCTCCCAACTTAAATTACTTGAAAGTGTGGGGGTGTCTAGCCAAAGTTGGCATTCCTGATTTTAAGAAAAGTAAAATCAGGTATAAGACAAGAGATTGTGTATTCATCGGGTATGCTCAAAATAGTGCAGCATATAGATTCATGGCTATAAACAATAGCTCTATATTGGAATCCAAGTATGTTGAATTCTTTGAGCATATATTCCCTATGAATAGACAATCCAAATGTGTCTCCGAATTGGAGATAGACGAGTCAAGTAAGTCATTCGTTGAACAAGAGGTTGATGAACCTAGGAGAAATAAGAGACAAAGAGCAGAAAAGTCATTTGGAAGTGACTTTATAACGACATTTATTTTAGAGGATGATCCCAAAACATATGGAGATGCGATTAGGTTGATAGATTCTAAGTTTTGGATGGAAGCCATAGATAGTGAGCTTCAGTATATACTAAGTAATAATACATGGGAATTGGAAGACTTGCCTAGAGGGTGTAAGCCTATCAGTTGTAAGTGGGTCTTTAAGAAGAAACTAAAGGCGGATGGAATAATTGATAAGTTTAAGGCTAGGCTTGTCGCAAAAGGGTTTACTCAACAACAAGGAATAGACTTCTTTAATACTTACTCACCGGTTGCTAGGATCACTACTATTAGAGTCCTAGTAGCACTTGCCTCAATCCACAAGCTTTTTATTCACCAAATGGATGTGAAAACAGCATTTTTAAATGGAGACTTAGAAGAGGAGATTTATATGAAACAACCGGAGGGTATGATAGTTAAGGGTCAAGAACACAAAGTGTGTAGGCTTAAGAAGTCCTTGTATGGTCTTAAGCAAGCACCTAAACAATGGCACAAGAAATTTGATAACGCATTAGTGTCTAATGGTTATATAGTAAATGAAAGTGACCGTTGTGTGTATAGTAAATTTAATGATTGTGATGATGTCATTATTTGTCTTTATGTTGATGATATGTTAATATTTGGAACCAACATAAATGTTGTTAATGATACAAAATCATTTTTATCTTCTATTTTTGATATGAAGGACATGGGGAAGGCAGACTTAATACTTGGTCTTAAGTTAGTGGAAAAATGTGGGGGTTATTTGCTTTCTCAGGAACATTATGTGGAGAAAATGTTGAGAAAATTTAATCACTATGATATAAACCAGTAAGTACGCCATATGATTCGCATGTTACTTTGACTAAAAATAAATTTGATAGTGTGTCGCAATGTGAATATGCTAGGATAATTGGTAGTGTAATGTATTTGATGAATTGCACTAGGCCTGACATTGCATATTCTGTGAATAGGATTGCACGATACACTCATAGTCCAAATGAGAGTCATTGGTGTGCATTAAGACGTTTGTTGAAGTATCTTAAAGGAACTATGAATTTAGGTCTCATGTTTACTGGATCACCCGCTGTTTTAAAAGGCTATTGTGATGCCAATTGGGTGACTGACAACGATGAGATAAACTCCACTAGTGGATATGTATTTACATTGGGTAGTGGAGCTATCTTGTGGAAGTCGTGTAAACAAACATGTAGTGCTAAATCTACTATGAAATCTGAATTTATTGCTTTAGAGTTAGCAAGTACAGAAGCTGAGTGATTAAGGAATTTACTTGTTGACATTCTTTTATGGTCTAAATCTATGCCTTCTGTATCTATCCATTGTGATTCACAGGCTGCAATCGCACGTGCAAGGAATAAAATATACAATGGGAAAAGCCGGCACATCCGCTTGAGGCACAACATCGTGCAGGGTTTGATTAGTTCTGGGGTGGTTAACTTGGAATATGTAAGAACCAAGTTTAACCTTGTTGGCCCATTAACTAAAAGACTAAACAAGAAGTTAGTCTATGAAACATCGAGGGGGATGAGACTTATTCCATTGGTAGAGAGCTCTTCATGAAGGGAACCCAACCCACTATTAGTAGAGATCCTACAAACGGGGTTCAATGTGGTAAGAACAAGTCATGAAAGAATTCTATGTTGCACTATCTAAGTGTTCCTCCCTATGATGTTGTTGCTGATAGTGCTCACTGTAATGACTTAAGGGTGAGATTTTAAGAATCTCTTAATGAAAAAGTCATAGCCATAATGTTGGTGGTGTGAACAGTGCACACTTGATGAATTTCACCTATATAAGCTTGGAAGTGGTGTCGCTTCCTGTGAGAGCCTGGAAAACTCTCTAGAGTGCTTATGAAACCCGAGATAGGTGCATGGCCGATATCGCACCAAAACCGCGAACTTGAAGAAGTAGATAATGATATTTCTTCTTGTTATTCATATAAACAATAGTGGAGCAAGATTCAAGACGAAGTTCATCTTACTTCCATTTCTATAACTCAAGTGATACTACCGGCGATTCAAGACCACAAGTCATCGTATCCGTTATGTGTCATTATCTTCGATTGATAATGGAGAGGTTAGTTGTTTAACGTTCTGAAGTCGTTTTTATATAATTTTGGATCATGTGGGGGATTGTTAGAAAAGTACGTCAAAGTACTTTATCGTGTGCTCCAAACTTATATAAAACATATATGAGGTTGTTTGGGAGATTGATGTGATGTTTGGAACACTTTAAACTTGAAATAGATCACTTGGATCGATCCATGTTTATACTGGATCGAACCAAGTGAAAGCTAGAACAAAGTTGAGTGTTCTGGAGGACTTCGATCGATCTATGTAAGGGACATCGATAGATCGATGTACGCATCGATCGATCGATGTGTTGTGTTGCAAATCCGGAAGCATTCTGTCCAACATAGATCGATCACATCGATCGATCTATGTGACATCGATCGATCGATGTAAGGCGGAATAAAAATTGAAGTTACTGTCCGACTTCGATCGATCACATCGATCGATCGAAGTGACATCGATCGATCGATGTTATCGATTGATGTGCCAACGGACAGAATTTTTCACTTTGAATTGCAGCTTTTGGTCCAGGGTTCATCTCCCTTCACCTATGAACGGTAAACAACTGCCATTGAGGGTTGAAAAGAGGCTGAGACAAGTTTTAAAAAGGATCTTTAACACACCCCAAGATCTATATATAGTAGACCTTGGTATATTCAAAAAAAAAAAAAAGAACAACAATCTTGCAAAAACTAAAAAGCTCTCAGCATTCTTCTTCTTCCTCTACAAATCTCATAATCAATTTCTTCAACATCAAGTTCAATCTCCTTCTTCTAGAGCAAAGGAAAAGGAGAAAGCCGTTATATCTTGGGAATCATTAGTCTCATTGTCTACCTTGCTCGTTGGTAGAGGCTAAATTGCTTTAAGGGCAGAGTTATCACAAAACTCGTCTCGGTTTTTGTTTGATTATCTTCTTGCTTGTTTTGCTACATTTTCCTAACACCAGGTGTGTTGATACTTGAGAACAGTCAAATCTTGCCAATATAGATTTCTGTAATGTTTTTTTGTCTAACCATCGAAAATGTGACTTTATTATCTTATATTCAATGTTGTGTCATAGTGTTTCTAAAACCAATCTTTAATCAATAAATGCACCGTTAAATGGTTTCACAGAAAATCTTTTTTTTTTCGTTTACTATGTCGACTTTAGTAGAAATAGGCTTTTTTAGAAAGAACGACAAAAATGTAAATTCCAGTACAAATATTTTTTGGAATTGGATCATGAGCAATTGCATCCCTATATTGTGTTGTTGAGCGTAATTTACCCTATATTTCTAGAAGGAAAGAGGGTGGGAATTGGGGAAATTATAAATAAATAAATGAGAGCGGTGGGTTTGTGGTGAGACATTTTAATAAGCAGGTATCGAATTGCTTTTCAGTCTGGGAATCGGGAAAGTGACTTTAATTATTTATATATATATATATTTAATATGAGAAAATGGACACATCATTCAAGTGGATGAATATTCTGTGGCTGTCGTCTGTCTCTTTTGGCTCCATTAAAAAGGAACGACTACGAAATTGACTTCATTTATTAAGTAAAGCATAAATGACGACAAACTCATAAATCTAGCAGTTTGACTCTGATTCATCTTTAAAAAAATACAATATATATATATATGTATATATATATATATATATATATGCATAAAGCAAAAAAGGCAGTAAACTGCAATATATTCGAATTCGAGTAGGTTCAGGTTTTTTTGGGGAAAAAGTACACATTTCTTTCTTATTGGTAACTACATTAAAACATTCCTTAATAAAAGGAAAAACAAATGACTAAATTAAAATACTTTGATAGATCTTCAGCAATGAATTCACTTTATTTAGCATAATTGGAAGAACCTTTGTACTTAAATGGATTCTAAAATATGGAACTACTCACCTATACACACAAAAAGAAAAAAATAAGGAAAAAAGTTAAAAGAAGAGGACTATGGAGCTCCAGACACATAGCCTTCATTCTGAAGGTGATTAAATGGCATTCATAGTAATTTTTTTTTACTCTCTATGAATAAGACGAAATTTCAATTACTTAAACCACTATATCAAATCATTATTTGGTTTTTAATAATTAATTTTATTAAGTTTATATTTTTACAGACAGAATTTGCTCCACGTTCAGAAAGCATACAAAATTACCATATATGGGATACCATGATCACTATATCAATATACACTAGGATTTCGATGTCTATGACACCGGGATCACGGCATAGTACATGCAGAGATTTCAGTATGTAGTACATTCAAAAAAATTTCTATTTCTACGTTATGTCAATTAAGGATATTTTTAGAAAAAATTGATTGATTGATTGATTGATTACCTAACTGTGCACAAGTTACCCAAATAAATATATAAAATTTTGTATTAAGAAATGCTCAACATGTCCGGGAGTACCCTACAAAAAAGACAATAACTTACATTAATTGGGGGGAAGAAGAAATATGTAATAGTTTTATTTTTTTTTTAAAAAAAAAACCATTTTTATCACAGATTTGGAAGTAACTTAAAATGATAACTCAGTATTTGTCGGGCGTGTTAATTAAAAATATATATATATTTTAACTTTAAGGTAAAGCGAAGCAAAATGTGAACAATTAAAAACCATAATAAAGTAACATAAAACAAGAATGAATCAAAACTGTATAAAAGTATGTCTATATATAAAATGTTATACATACAATACAAATACAATATACATCTCAGAGACTCACACCTGTAAAACGTCTCATATGTATAAGCCGCCACTCAGCAACTACATTATGCATGGATGAACCTAGATCTTACGGCAGCTGCGTCGGTGGCTACGACTGCGGTGGTGGTATATTGGGCCCCTGAGATGTAACCGATATCTACGTCGCAGCCTGATGTAGGTTGCGATCTAGGTCTCTAGCAAATGAATATCGGACTGAAAGGAGGGAGATAATCGAAAATGTTAAGACCGGAAGGTGGGAGATAATCGACATCGAGCGTTTCATCAACATCATCGCCAAATGCATGTCCATCATTGTCAGCTGGTGTCTGGAATGTTGCACCACGTACATGCTTCGAGCGACTCGTATTCTGTGACCCTACAATGTCTACATGTGCAGATGACGACACCTCCAGCTGCCTCTGCTAGAAGTCTCTATGGTAGAAGATATCTGAGACCCTCCTCTCTGAGTCCCTCCAATGCAATCTTTATGCCGGTCTTGTCTTCGATCAATGGTGCATGATGGTACATTCGAGAAAGATGGTTTGCCTACAATTTAAATAATAGAAACAACAGTACACATTTAACTCACAATGACACAATTAAATAAAACAAAATATGTATACATACCAGCTGCATGAGACTAGATGTGAAACCATAAAAACACATCGTTGTCTATGCGCTCCATACGAGGACAACCAAGCATCAAGAGTGTACGAGGTATGTACCAAAACATGTACGGTGAATCAGCTGTCAGTATGTCTACACATGGCATAACTATATCGTTCGGGTACGCTCAGTCGTCCCACTACTTTAAGAATATGGCGTGCGTATGCACATAGTTGATGTTCCTCATCCCCTTCACCATCTGATGGATGACAACCCCTGTGTCGACGACCCTAGGGGGAACCTCTTGCGCCCATTCAAACTGCCTCATCGCTTTGTGGGGTAGGTGATGCTCAACAATGTGCCACTGCTGCTAGGCCAAAGGCCTAGTTTGCAGTGGAATACCTTGTGTGGGTCAATGCGTAAGTCTTTACCCAACCTAAGAGGCAGTCGGTCTCCTGATGTGCATCCTCCGCAATGCTCCTTGGGGCTGGGGCGGTGGTGGCCCTCAGGGCCAGGGGCCTTTTGCTTCAAAAGGGAAAATGAGCACTTCACAGATCCTTGTCTTGAGTGCACAATGGTGGCAAGCTTGCAATAACATCTGAACCGTAAGGCACCCATAGGAAATCCCCCTCCAATAGACTGTGAAGTAGATTGCGTGAAGCATCCATTGTGTGGTAAGGAACCTCCGGAAGCTGAGGTCACTAAGCCACTAGGTTGCACAGGGCGCACCAGGCCTCATCTCCAAACCCTCAATACGTCGAGGATGAAAGATGGCAAAACTGTCTCATATCTAGAACTACAGCAGCTATAATTGCCTCGGAATCTGATGCCCCTCGTCTTCGCATGAGAGTCCTCGCATAGGTTCCAGTACAAGCACAAAAGAACGACGCTAGCCCCAGAATATCTACATATACCGACGAGGTCTCGAAGTATGTAGCGGTAGACCAGCTGACATGAGAAGTTATTCCGATTGCATAACACACCCAACAGCAGTGAAAAGATGTTCGTCCTAGCCCTCTGCCGAATCTACTCATTGGATGGATGTTTTGATAGGCTCGTATATGTATATTAGTCCATGAACTTCTTCCTCGAAACACGGTTTCCGAATATATCTGATGTCGAAAGTCCATCCAAGACACTCAGTACATAGCTAGTGCCACTGAGCTGTTGTGTATGAGGGCTTTCGGCCAGTAACAACATCATCGTCGATGTGAAGGACAAAAAGCATGGCTACATCTTGAAGGATGATTGTGGCCTCGTCTTAAGTTATGTGAATAGAATGGGTCTCATGTCATCACCTCTTTATTAATGTTGTGATCAAAGTGTATTATATCTTAACCTTTAGACAACAACAATCATCATAGCTCCATATCCTCTATGATCATCCTGCACCTATCAGAGAATTCCGAATCTCTCTAATGGGATACTTTTTTAACATTATCCATCACTTCTAAGGTGAAGGGTCCTATGCTCCCGCTGGAGCATCACTCTTTAACGTATTCACATAACCATACAGGAATGAGGGTTTTTCGTCTCTGCTAATTGGGCTAGGAGCATTTCCCTAAACTATTGAATTTCACAATGTCTATATTATTTTTAGGATTTAGATCCTCTATCCCTTGTCTAAGTAATGTCTAAGTGTCCACCATTTTTCATGGAATGGTATATGTGCACAATCTTAAAGAGAAATAAGACAGAGAATGAGACAGAAAAGAGTTTGGAGATCTTTACCCTTCATTTTATTATCTCTTAGGGTGCCTCAAAGCTTGGACCAAAGACGCTGTCACGAGCTGGAACGAAGCAAGTTATTCACGTTAAAATACTAGAAATCTCACCTTTGCTTTCAAAATTAAATATGTCAAGCTACCGTTAGAAATATAAACTATTAAGACTCTCTCTCTCTCTTTTTTTTTTTTTAAAAAAAAAAGAGCTTACATTTATTCAAATCTGTAGATATGGCATGAAGTACATGTGATGGAGGCACGGTGTCTCAGCAACATCACATACCCAGTATATCTCAACAACAGCAAAAGCTATCGCTATGGTCTGGGGAGGGTGAGAGTCAGACAAACAATACCTTCATCCCAAAGGATAAAGAGTTCGCTTCCAGTGAGACTCTCGGCTCTATATATACCTGCATAGACACATAATGAACAACAAATAATTCAAGACAAAAACAAGCACAAAAAAATGCAAAATCAGCCTAACGTTGAGCAAGTATCTAAGCCCATGTATATACTCTAAGCTGCCCCTACATCATGTTTAAACCTCGATAACTTTAATCTTCGGTCTCTATAAGCTCTTATCCTGGACCATGTCCTCAAATAGGTGCAAATTTAATAGGTCATGTCTAATATGTTCCTTCCAAGTCAGTTTGGGCCTGTCTTTCCTTCTTTTTCCCACTAGGAGAAGGTTTTCAACTGCTCTGACTAACGCCCTTGTTTGTCTCCGCTTGACATGTTCAAACCATCTTAGTCTCTTCTCCCTTATCTTATTATTAGCTATCCTAGCCATCCCTAGCCTTTCCCGAAATACTTCATTTTGAGCCGGTCTAGCCTTGTATGCCCACACATCCACCTCAGCATCATCATCTCTGTCAGTTCTATCTTCTGCAATTGTATCCTCTTCATGGCCCAGCAGTCTATCGCATATAACTTTGCCGGCCGCACTGCCACCCTATAAAAAAATTTCTTTAATTTAGTTGGAAAATTCTTGTCATACAGCACCCTTGAGGCCGCTCTCCACCTACACCAGCCTGCTTAAACTCGGTTCGCTACATGACTATCTATGTCCCTACCCTGCTGTACAAATGATCCTAGGTACTTGAACTTGCTTACATATGGTACCACTTGACCCTCGATGATGAGCTGGCTATTCTCACCGTCGACTGTCGCTGAAGTTGCAGTGCAGATATTCGGTCTTAGAACGACTAATCCTTAGATCTTCTCTCTATAAAGCCCCTCTCCACTGCTTTAGTCTCATACTCAGGGTATGTCTACTCTCGACGACTAATACAATATCGTCAGCAAAAAGCATACACCACGGAACTGCATCCTGGATCTTCTTTGACAACTCGTTCAAGACAATTGTGAAAAGAATTGAGCTCAAACCAGACCCTTGATGGAGGCTTACCTCCACCGAAAACAAGTTTGTATTCCCCACAGGCATACGAACGGTTGTTTCAGTCCTAGCATACATATCCCTAATTATGTCTATATACTTCATATGAACTCCTCTTACATCCAGACTATCTCAAACCAGTCTACGTGGCACACTATCATACGTTTTTTCAAGATCGATGAAGACCATATGTAGGTCGCGGTTCTTCTTCCTATACTTCTCCATCATTCTCCTTAGGATGTGTACTGCTTCTGTATATCACCGTCCTGGCATGAAATCGAATTAGTCCAACGTAACCTGAGTTTCTTCTCTAATTCTAGTGTCGACTACTCTCTCTCATAACTTCATAGTATCGCTTAGCAACTCTATCCCCCACTAATTCCCACAACACTAGGCATCTCCTTTATTCTTATATAGCGAGACCATGACACTCCTTCTCCACTCATCTGACAGTTTTCCTGTTTTGAAAATAAGGTTGAATAGAGTAGTTAGTCATTGAACTCCTTCCTCTCCCAAATACTTCCACGGCTCAATTGGTATGTTATCTAGGCCAACTGCCTTAGCTCTTCCCATATTCTTAAGTGCTCTCATCATCTCTCTTTGTGTGATGATCCGACATTCGCAATTATTATGTTGTCGTTTTCGAGTAATGATGTTGTCGCTTTCTTTGTGTTCGGCCCTCCCACCGTTGTAAAAATTGTGGAAATTATTTGTCATTTCCACTAGATGTCTTGTTCTTTGACTAAAACACGTTCATCTTCTCCCTTTATAAACTTCCCACCTCTTAGGTCCAGCCTCTTTCGGTATCTAGCTTTGGCAATCTTGAACATAACATGTTCTCCGCCTTTTGTTTCTAGTCTTTCAAACATCCTTTTATAGGCTGCGGTCTTTGCCTCTGTCACTGCCTTCTTTGCCTCCTTCCTAGCGATTTTATAGTCTTCCCTCAAGTTCACTTCCCCCTCCACGTCTGTGCAGTGTAACAACTCTCTAAAAGTTTGTTGTTTTTCCCTTATTTTTTGTTGCACAGCCTCGTTCCACCACCACGACTCTTCATGTACTGTTGTCTTTCTTGTTGTTACCCCCAAGAGTTTCTCTCACCGCGTGAGTAATAGTAGTCGCTATAGCCTCCCACATCTGGGTCGTGTCCTCACCCATTTGATATGATATTGTGGCGATAACTTTATCTCCAAATATGTTAATTTTTCGTCTTTCAAACTCCACCATCGAATCCTGGGTGGGGATTTTCTAACCCCCTTTCTCAGCGTTTGGCTCAATACTATAACTACCACTAATAAACGGTGTTGCGTCACTACTGCCTCCCCTGGTATAACCTTGCAGTCTCTCCACAAACGTCGATCTTCACGCCTCATCAGAAAATATTCGATTTGCGCATTACGTCCTCCGCTGCTAAAAGTGATCAAATGTGTTTTTTTCTTAAAGAACGAGTTCATAATACCTAGGTCGTGGGCTATCGCTAGGTCTAGTAAATCTCTACTCTGCTCTTTTTTTTCTCTATAGCCAAACCCGCCATGTGCTGACTGAAAACCATACATATCCTTTCCAATGACTTCAGCACGACATATAAGCAATGTCAGAACTCTTTCTCCTGTTCTCCTAGTCCCACTTGGGTGCGTAAGCACAAATCATTGTCACTACCTCCTTGTTTAGTACTAACTTCAGTGCCATAATTCTATCACTATATCTTATCACACTGATCACGTTCACATACAATTCTAACTTTATTAAAAATCCTACCCTATTATCGGTCCCATCGGATCCCGCATACAGCAATTTATACACATCACACTCTTTACCTTTGTTCCCCTTCCATTTGGTCCCTTGGAGGCATGTACATCTATCCTACGCCTGTTAAGTGCATATACAACCTCAAACAATTTACAACTTAGAGTTCCTACATTCCAAGAGGCTACACATAAGCTATCCGCCGCTTCCTTCCCCTTATCTACACCCCTCTTCCTTAGACATGGTCTCACTGAAAAGTCATGACTCCTAGCAATATTTGCAATTAAAACTAAATCCTCAAAATATGCTACTGAAACCGAAAGTTTGCAACTAAATGTAAGAAAGCAAAATTTAGAAAACAAGCCTGCAAATAGATTAGCGCAAAAACTAGCGAAAACAAACAAGACAATAAACCTGTAAAGGCCTAATTTAGCTAGAAGATGCGCAACACAATTTGCCGAGCGTCTAACAAAAGAGACACTCACATGAGCAACAGACGACCCTAGGCAACGAACTTCCTCAATCAAATCATGCAGATCCACAGAGATTGCCATGCGCAAACCATGAATTAACACGAAGCTTCAGCATGAATGAGATTCACCACATGACGTCGCCATCTTGAGGATGAGAAAAGCAATGCCAACGACCCCATAACCAGCAAGTGAGTCCTTCCAAGCCGCATCCACGTTAGTGTTCATCATATTAGGTCGAGGCTTAGACCAAGATGAAGCCGCCGGCAAAGGTTGCGACTGAGCTGGAGACATCAGCTGGGCACACTCCGTAACCACCCTCTCTGCTTGATCCCAAAAGTCCAAAGTGCTGCTAGGCATTCAACCAAAAAATCTTGATAAGCAAACAATATTAGCAAACAATTGAAGCTTCTCACTGTTGCCAAAAAAAGAACAGCTTTCATATAACTCCATGAAGGAAGATACAGCAAGTTGAGACCAATGCATGCCCAAAGCAGATTGCAGTCACACGTTTCTTCTAACCCATGAACACTCAACAGGCAATGCCTATTAGATTCAATGATGGCACGACAAATAGCACAGATTCCATCACCAGTGCATCGTTTAGCTAAATTAGCCTTAGTAGGCTGTATATTACGAACTGCTTTCCATAACAATACCTTAATCTTAGTCTGAATTTGAAGATCCTTTAATCTTAGTCTAAATTTCAGTCCTTCAACCGTTATTTAACAGTTCTATTACTTTCAAAACGTCCAAGAGACTGTCGATGAGACCATTAGACCTATACCGAAACTATCAAATGAGGACATTCTGTGGGAAGGCAAGGTTCTATAGAAAGGGTAGTGTTGACCAGGAAAAGGGGGGGGTGATGCATTTGCAGTTGAATTTTCTTGTAGTTCTGTCCATAAAATGCACATTTGGAAACTAGTAATACCATATTATTACTCGATTTGGTAATTGATGAGCCAATGCACTATGATAGGTAGCAGTAAAGATACACACTTAAAACATAATAAAAACCAACAAATATAACAACGGAAACAGTTTTGGTAGATTGATTTTAGCCCTTTCTTGCAGAACTATTCCACAAAAAGAACCCACAATGTTAACAAAGCAGCTGCTCACTGTTCTAGGTAATCAATATCAAGAAAGCACCTCTTACAGGCTTGTGAGCTCTTCAATGTAGAAGGTTCCTCGCAAGGTAAGACCAATGAAGATTGCCCATTACGTCAACTTCGACAAACCATACTCAGGGGACTGTCTAAAAGTCCATTAGCATAACCTGGTAAGAAATATTTAGTTCTAACGCCCACATCCAGTGTTGTCAATAGCGCGAGGCGTACTGTAGCGCGACGGCCAAATTTTTGTAGCGTGTAGCGCATAGCGCCGTAGCGCGCGCTACACGCATCCGAGGCGCATAGACAACTAATAAACTAAAATATTAGGTAACAACTATAAACATAATATAAAATTTCATAATTGTTCAAAAAGTTTAAGCATAGATATAATTAAAACATATATAGAACATAAAAACAATTGTTCAAATTGTTCAAACTTCCAACATAGCTAAAACTAAAATAATTTCAAATCATCAAACACAAAATCTTCATTTTCTTCATCCCTATTATCTTCTCCATCTGAAGCTAGAAGATCGATTTCTTTTTCTTCATCTACAAGCACACGAGAAATTGCATTTACCGAACTTGAACCTTCACCTCTAGCAACTTTGGTGGATCTAGTGCCATAAATAGGATCGTGAACACTGGCAGCCTTACCAATCGCGCTCCATCTCAATAATGAACAATCATCAAACACATAATTTGATGGAATTGTAGCTTAGGCTTTATTATTTACTTTTTCTTTTCTTTTATTTTAATAACTGAAATTACTATTTTTTTCAAAAAAAATGAAATTACTGAAGCGCGCGCTACGTGCGCCTCGCGCGCCTCACGCGCTACGTGCGCCTCGGCCGCGCTTCCAGGATGTTGCTACGCTACATGACCTTGTAGCGATTGATCTTGCGCTACGTGCGCTACGCGCTACAAGCGCGCTATAGGCGCGCTACAGACAACACTGCCCACATCAACGAGGAATAACTTTCTTTGTTACGTCATTGTGAACAAACGAGAGAAACAAACAGATCCAGTTTGCAGGGAGCATAAGCCTTTGAGAGATTATTCTTTGTTAAGCCATCATCGAATTTTGCAAAATATTGCATCCCCGAAAGATTTCCACGGTCACCAGTATTGCTCCACCAAATTCGCAACTCAACCGTACGCAAAATAAAGCCATCTCCAAGATTATAGCTGCCAATTAATGGGACATGTTCCCATTTTCTCCAGGATCTGGTTTGTCCGAGAAAAATGCCTGCACAGAAATCTCATTATATCTCTAAATCATAAATGTTACGATCTTGTCTAAAAGCTTAAGCTAGTGTAGAGAATAAAATTTGTACATTTATATATCTTAGCATGCCTTTTCGCGTGTGCACTTGCCACACGTGCACAGTAGTAGTAGCAGCATTGCCATACGTGCACAGTAGTACGCATAGAGTAGAGTAACGTAGTATTAATTTTTCAAGAAGTAGGGGCAGCATTTTTCAAGAAGGGCAGCATATAGTAGAGTAACGTAGTATTAATTTTTCAAGAAGTAGAGGCATCATTTTTCAAGAAGGGCAGCATAAGTCAAACTCAGGACCTCATAGTGTTCTGATACCATGTTCAAACACATGAGATATCATAGTGTTCTGATACCATGTTCAAACACATGGGATAATTGCCGTACCTCGAACTAAGAGTAGGCTGCTATATTTATACTTGTCAATTACAAGGACCACTATTACAGTTATCAATGTGGTATATCTATATACACTACTTACGCACTAACCGTAAACATTAAGTCACATTTCCAAATAAAACATAGTATAGAATTAAAATTTAGTGAAAGCAAGATATAAAAATAAAATAGAAAGCAAAGCACCACACCACCACCTCTAAAAAATAATAGAATAGATGATGAAAGGCTGTGCTTCAAGCACGTGGAAAAATACAACACATGATGGCAAATCCTACCTAAGTAGCAGAATGAAGTATGAATTCTCTAATTTGCTGAAGGAGTTATCAAAAAATAAAAGTCATTTTCATTCCTAATTAAACAGTGTCCTCGGCTTCCATAATTGATTACAAGGGATTGAAAAAATAAGGATCTTATGAATAAGAAGAGCGTTGTTTTTCACATGTGTCTTGAAAACTGAACTAAATGTATGCAGACACCAGAGCGAGGGGATGGCATTCCTTACCTAAAAAGCTAAAGAATTTTGTTAAACTAATTCTAACATTTGAGGATAAAAAGCAAATAAGATAGAAGATATCAAAAGTAAGCCTCAAGATTGCGGAAAATCCTAGGAAGAAAAATAAAGGCATCATGATTAGGCATACCTGCATCCAAAAAAAACCTCTGTTTGCAGATAATCCAGAGGGATGTGTAGATTTCAGTATGTGGTGTTTTTGATCATTAATCAACCTGCAAAATATCCAACTTAGATACCCCAGAAAGAATAATTGGTAAATTCAGGTTATAAAGAACAACAATCTACCAGGTCAGGCTTGAAAGCATCCAGTACTTACTTGATAGGTCCATATTCCAATTATACTATCCTGTGGCTCAAAAACTTGCGAGAAGGAAGCAAATGCATATGCTAGAATAGTATCCTAAATGAGAATGGATTAACCTGCTGAACAGGTAAGTAGGTGTAGCGCCCCGGCCCGATACCGTCATCGGAACCAGTGCACCCGCCGTAGCCTACTATGAGAACTACGAAGCGTCAAGCAGATCAAGCGTACATCCTTCATAATGTAAGATAAAAACCAGCGGAAACGTCATAAAATTTAAACCTTCATCGTCATTAAAACATCCATAAAATGCAGCGGAATTAAAAGATGTTTGTTCCTCTCGCCGACATAAGTTTTAGATCAACATAACAACAAATGAGTTTTCCAAACTGAAATAAAGTAGTCCAGCATCTATCTATTCCCATGTCCATCATCCCATTGAGCCCACTCGCCGTCGTCTTCAACAAATATCAACTCATATTCAGGCTCACCTGAAAAGGAACAGAGTAATTGTTCTTAGCGAAATTATCGCTAGCAAGTAACCCGTCTATACACCTTACGGAATCACACACGTCGAGTCACCAGTGTATAAAACATTGCCCAAAAATAGGGTGCTCGGGTTAGCAAGTAGCATCTTAATAAGAATTCCTCAAAGCAGATAAAGCACATATATGTACACAGATATGAGAACCAACATGTATTAAAACAACGTATCACATAAGCAAGTCATAAACTAGTCACGTTTCTCGCATGTCAAATCTTATGCTCCGTGTATCATGATGCATGTACTTCTTTAAAATCACACACAACACCCATGCATATGTCTTCTTTCATAAACATGTCATGCATGTCATTTCACAAAACATTTCATCACTTTACATATCATTTCTTTGCGTAGCAGAACTTTATACCCTGTGGGTGATCAGTCCACAGCAACCATAACTTTATACCCCGTGCTGAAAGGTCCACGGCCCCATAACGTATAACTTTATACCCCGTGCTGAAAGGTCCACGGCCCCATTACATATATCATATATCCGTGCTGATAGGTCCACGGCCCCATTACATATATCATATATCCGTGCTGAAAGGTCCACGGCCCCATAAAATAACTTTGTTTTCCGTGCTGATAGGTCCACGGCCCCATAAAATACTTTATACTCTGCTGTTGATTCACAGATCACGCTTTTATACCCTACTTCCGCAGGCGTGACCTTTATACCCTGTGATCAACCAGCAGCCATTTTGTCTTTCGAAAACTTTAACTTTTCTTGTAAATACTTCTTTCGCAAAGCAAATCTCAAATCAAATGCAAGTGCCCATGTCATGATGCAGGATGCACATGTAACTTCATATCAAACATGTAACACACACACATACACCGTACATATCAAGTGTGCAGTCTTGCACCTCAAACAATCCATGTTCGTATCTTTCCAAGCCCATTCGTCTTACCAAATCACTCGGGATTCACTCTTATTCTTACATGATCAAACTTACCATCTATACCTCAATTACACCTCAATTACCTTTGCGTTTTATGTTCAAAAGAAGTGTGTAAGGTTACTACACGTACATAGGGCACCTAAAGGGTCAAAAAGACTTCCAGTAGAGTTGGAACGCTACATGAAGCGCCTATAGTGACTTAAAGCGCCTATACTAGGCGTTCGAAGTGTTCGGGGATGTTCCGTAGACATTGAACGCCTACATGAAGCGCCTAATGTGACATAGAGCGCTTTATGTAGGTGTTCGAAGTGTTCGGGGATGATTCAGGACGCATTGAACGCTACATTAGGCGCATAATGTGACATAGAGCGCCTAATGTAGGCGTTCGAAGTGTTCTGACGGTTCTAAATTGCAGTTTTTCTGTACGGGAAAGCTTCAGGACACATTGAACGCTACATTAGGCGCCTAATGTGACATAGAGCGCCTAATGTAGGCGTTCGAAGTGTTCTGACGATGCCAAACTGCAGTTTTTCTGCAGTAACTTCCTCTCCAACACCCTCCTTCTTCAACCCTTTCATTTTCAACACGTAAAGATCCATCTTAACATCTAGATTCATCTTACTTAACACACATCTAAACATGAATTGATGCCTAGCCATGCCTAACAATATCCACTCTAGCCTTCAATCATTCACAACCTTCAAAAGATCTCATCAACTTTCCCAACACAACAAGACTACAGCAATGTCTTCACTCATCTCTCAATTTCCTGCACTTACTCTCAACGTCTAAGTGTAGACAATCAACATAAGAGTAGAGCAAGACAATAAGCACGTCAAAATATACACTTTTATGGGCATGCTTGACAACAACAAAGCACCACACAACTATTTTCAGAACTATGGCCCAAAGAACAAGACTTTACACAATTAGCAACAAGACTTACATATAACAAAGCATTTAAGATAGACAAGACAAGAATACTAATGTGTGATTCATGTTTTCTCTTCGTAAGAACATAGGGCCTAAAGTATCAAAATTTGCGTAAAGCGTATAGAAAGATTACTTGCCTTGGTTTCTAGTTAACCTTACGGATTTACTGCAGAACCTTGATAAGAATTGAACCTAGAATGGCCTTTTCCTTCCTTTCCTTCTTCTCTTCTTCTTCTTCCTTTCCTTTTCTCTTCTCTCTTTTTCCTGCGGTTTTTTTCCCTCTCCTCTTTGGTGTGGAAAACGTCCCCTTATGCTGAGATGGGGAGTTACACTAAATTTCTATATCTCCCCCTATCTCCTAGTAGGGACTTTTTAGGTAATTTCTATTAATTACCTTTAATTCTATTTTGAACCCTTCTTTCTTATTCTTCTATGTTTTAAGTGACTAAGTCTCATAACCTACAAAATTAATTAAGTTGTATTTAAGGTTGACCTCTAAGTATTGAAAATCGTGCTTAAAAGTCACGGGGTGTAACAGTAGGTTACCCACTTTTCACGAGTCAATTGGCCCTTCGAATTTCCTATTTTTGTACAAAATCACACAAATCCCACGCAGCAGTTCAACACAAATGAGATCCACAAACAAAGAATAAGTGGGAAAAAAAGAAGCCAGAGCTAAATTACTTTTTTACATTTTGTTTTATTTTTTAAAAGTTAAATTCATTGATATTAAAAATATACATACAAGTTAACCATTATAATAGGTAAAAACATAAGCAATTGCTCAACGTGCTTTTAAACCAACAATAGGCAAAGCTTACTACTTCTAAGGAGCAATTCAAAATTCAATCAAGGCTCAATCAAAGAGGAGACGAAAACTTTCTACTCTTACTGCTACTATATTGCTTAACAGTCATTGCACTGGTGTCCTCCATCAAGTCGACCACTGAATCAGACTAATGAATTTGTTCTTTGACCTCAGACCCCTTAACATGAATAGGGAGATCATGAACATCATGTTCATGATCAATTTCTACCATATTTTCAACATATTTAGTTCCTGGTTCATGAGTGTTTTTTCACTTTACCTCTTTGGTGCTTCTTTGGCTTGAGTTCAACAGCTATAAACACTTGTTTTTCTTCCATCTCGTCATCACCTTTCTTTGCCCCAGTGCATGTATCCCTTTCTTCTTTGTGGTTCTCCTTTGCAAGTTTATCAACAAAGGAATCAGCAGCAGTCAATTGTTGGCTAGGAATTTCTTTAAATTTCTACGCCTCTCCTTTCGTTCCCATCCAACCTCTTGATGCACTTTTCTTACCTTCATTTCCACCCTTATGTTTTTTAGCCTCAAATTCAGAGAGAGCCTGTTATTTCTCTGAGTTACAGTCTGGAGTATAACCATCAAAGTTGTTCTGTTCAGATACTCTTTCATCACTCTTCAGAGCGTTAGATTTATTTTTCGACATCACTCTCCAGGGCGCTAGATTTATTTTTCGACATCACTTTCTCGGCAATGTTTCTCATCTATTTTCTTAGGGGAAAGAGCTTTTACCATTAGGGTATTCCGACTGAGGGCAACCACCCAATCCTGCTGCTTGCTAACCCGCTTTAAAGTATTCAGATGGAGCTTGACTATAGAACACATACCTTGTAAGTCTTCTTATTTGATCTTCACCTGTAATTTCTCATTATCCTCTTTTCTGGGTTGTTCAATTCTTCTTTGAAGCTAGCAGGAACTTCGAGTCTTCCATGTGTTAGCTGGGCCTTTGCTGTTTTTACAACTTCACAAGAGTGAACAAATGATTTACAAGATGGTCATTGAATTGACATCTATGGAATTTCTATAATCTTGGAAGACAAGTAGATTGAACACAAGCTTGGAAGATATTCACGGTGATATATTGAATCAAGAAAGCAAATCTTACTCTGTTTTATTACAACAGACTTAAACTTAGTTGCAGAGAAATGCAACTCATTTATACCTTACACACCAACGGCTATAATCAAAGAAATATATGTATCTAACGGTAACCTGCTAACCTGCTATATACAGTAATACACACAGTAATACAGTAATATACACACTTAATCTCATTCTTTTCTACACTCCTCCTCAAGCTTGGTGTAGATGTTAGCGCAACCAAGCTTGGTAGACAGTTTATGGAATACAGGTCCTGAAACTGGTTTTGTCAAAATATCTGCAATTTGTTCTCTTGAGGAGATGTGTTGAATCGATATAGTCTTGTCTTCGATCTTCTCCTTGATGAAGTTCTTATCTATTTCCACATGTTTAGACTTGTCATGATGCATAGGATTTTCAGTCATATTTATAGCGGACATATTATCGCAATATACAAATATCCTCATAATTCCAGAATAGTTAAGGTCCAGTAGCACCCTTTTGATCCACAAGCCTTCGCAAATACCTAAGGCTAGGGATCTCAACTCAGCCTCTGTTATATCCCATTTTTTTTAAAGGGGCAAAAGAGTCATTAGGGTCTAATTAATTAGAAAACCTGATTTGATTATCAAATTTTCCCTAAACTCTAATCAAATTTCTATTTAAACCACGCTTATGCTTCTCCCTCCACAGACGTGCGACTGCCTCCCCAGAGTAGAAAAAAAAGCGATGTCTCTTGCTCCAATCAAGGCCGCCGCTTTTAGGAAAAAAAATACCACCGCTCGATCACGCTCTTCAACGCGTATCAAATACCAGGTAGGTGCCCCCTTAACATCTGTTGAATGTAATAGCAGTAATCGTTTAATTTCTTTATGAAAACGAGATCGTGCATTAGTATTTGTGATTGTATAGATGTTTGATTATTGATTATACGTATATGTGATGAATTGTATGTCCGTATATATGTACGATGCTATTTTTGTATGAAACTCGAGAAAAGATTTGATTTTTGATTTGCGTGTGAATACCGGAATCATAGGAAGAAGCGTTTGTGCCAACGGCGCGTGGCTGGTGGTGGTGGGTTAGGACCACGTGCTGCCGGATGGAGGGATAAGGGAGGGCGGCGGTGGACTGAGTAGGGCTGGTTTGGGGGGGGGCGATTTGGATGGTCCGGGGCTGAGGGAAGGGGGGGGCGGCTGAGAGGAGGCAGAGGGGTGAGGGGGTGTGCGGCTGGTCAGGTTGGGGAGGCTGGATGGAGGGGGCGGCTGGGGGGGGCTGAGGGTGTGGGGCTGGGTGGGGGAGAGGGGTTGTGGTTGGGGACCATTTGTTGGGGGCAAGTTTGCAAATAGGATGATGAAAGTTTAGGGAGATCGCAGGGGGGGTGTCGCAGAAGTCATTGCAGGAGAAGCATGTTGGCAGAAACGTGAAAGAGAAAGGAAAAGAAAAGGAAAAAAAAAGAAAAAGAAAAAGGAAAAAGAAAAGGAAAAGAAAAAGAAAAGGAAAGTAAATGAAGGATTCCGTGTATGATTTCTGTGCATTCATGCATCACGAGACATTGCATATATGATGTGTTCTGTTCTGTTCCGTTCTGTTCTGTTAGGATATGCGAGACATAAGTCGCATATCTGATCTGTTCCGTTCCGTTCTGTTCCGTTCCGTTCCGTTCTGTTAGGACCCGGGGTCATGCATTGCACGATTAGATGAATGTTCTGAGAAGGTAGGTTTATCATGCATCACGTATGTGACATTGCATTTCACGCTCATTCTGCAAGATTACGTGTTTGATTGTTTTAAGAAGTTATGACCGTTATACGTTGTTTTAAAAAGGTATGACCGTTATACGTTGTTTTAAGAAGTTCTGACCGTTATATGTGTTTGCGAAAACGTGGACAGTCTATTTTCGTATCAACGTACTTATATGTATTTTACTACTGTCCTAGCATGTATGATCTCACAGGACCGATGCAGGCAGGGTACCTACTGAGTGACGTTTTTGTCGCTCACACCGTTCGTTTTGTTTTGTCGCAGACGATTCAGGATATGATTACCCATGAGTTAGAGAAGATTCAGAGTGCGCTCGGTGGGACTCGTAGAGACTATTTGGAGATTGAGGATCAAGCATTGAGGAAGTTTTATTTTATTTATTATTTTATTTGAGGACTTAGCTTAGGGATTTCCTTTTACATACTTTATGATGTCAATAGGGAATTTTGACTTGATGTTGACTTTATATGATTTTGGGGATTTTACTTTTGATTTAGGGTTTTGAGTTGATTTAATTCGCTTCCGCAATCGAATACTCTGTCGTTTTGATAAGTGCAGGGATTCGTACAGACGCCTTGTATAATCCTTAGTGAAATACGGCGGGCGTACCGGTTCTGACCCTAGGGTTCGGGACGGGGCGCTACAGGTGGTATCAGAGCCGAGGCTCTAGATCTACTGCGGAAAGCATAGAATTAAGAGATGATCTTAGACGTAAGAGATGACTATAGACTTAAGTTTCGATCGTAGATGTAAGTTGATCTTAGACTAAGTTTGATTCTAGACGTAAGCTATGATCTGAGACTAAGTTTGATCTTAGAATAAGTTTGATTTAGACTAAGTGATGATCGGACTGGGGCATGGTTGGGTTCTATTTTCGTTTTATTTATATGTATTTGACTGTTTGCTATTTCTTAAGTTTAATTATATATTTCCTGAAATGCCCTTGACCAAAAAAAAACTGAAAAATTTCCTTGTCGTACCAAACATGCTGTCGATAAGAGAAAGGTAGGAATGACACTAGGAAACACTCTGAGAATGGGGGTCCACCACAGGTCGTGCTTCCTCAGGCCCTGACCGACGCACTACGGGTCATGGCCCAAGCTATGGCGCAACCACATCAGCAGCCACAGGCTCCACCACCACCGCACTCGGACTTGAGACTCTTCTAGAACAGATGTAGAGGAGTGGTGGTGCAGCACAATTGACACCACCAATCATTTGGATCTAATTTCGGAATGAGTTCAAGAGGTATTACGTGATGACAGTACAATCTTCAGAGCATGGCTCTAGATCCACGGGCGGAAATGTAGAATTAGGTCATGATCTTAGAAAATAGGTTACGATTTTGCCTCTAAGTTTCAATTTTAGACATAAGTGATGATTTGAACATAAGCGATGATCATGGGCATAGGTACTGATCTCAGTTATAAGTAATGATCCTGAACATAAGTTACGATCTTAGACATAAGTAACAATCTCGATTAAGAGTTGACTTTAGACATAAGTACTGATTTAGTAATAAGTGTTGATTATGTACTAATTATGATTTGGAAATAAGACGTGATCTTGGATTTAAGAAATGATGATGTTAAGAACGATCCTAGAAATAAGTTGTGGTCCTAAAACTTAAGAAGTCGATCGGTTTTGAAACACGTATACCTAGGATATCCCATGCAGTTCTCCTTTATTTAAGGTTGATCTTAACACTCTAAGCCGTGATCTTAGTAACACTAGTTGAATACTATATAATTGATCTGAATGAATTACAATGTTAACCAGAATACCCTACTACAAACGTTAGTTGACATGGTAATGGGTCAGGCAGTAACTCGGGCTGCCTTACCATAACTGCAACATGGTACTCGGCACCATTAGGGTAAAGTAAAGCGGGTCCATATCCCTACTTTGACGAGAACATCATAGCAGGCTTAGGCCTAAGTTGGGACCATAGCTACTAAGAAATGAATTATAGTAGTATAGTAAATACTAAGAGATGATTTGTAGTAGAATGATATAAACTAAATAACGATTAGCGTTATAATCAGTAGAGCTTAGTTAATAATATTGTACAAGGGAGTTTATAGTCTATGGTTAAGATGCTGAATGTATGGTAATCAAAATAGGTCGACGATATTAGTCTTATTAGAGGTATTGAACAATAGCGGCATGCGAGAATCGACTATAGTATGTGCCTTGGAATACCATATCATTACAGAATTGTGGGTTAAATATTGACATCGGAACATTTGGTTTGAATCTAGTAGGCTTGAATTGAAATAGAGTAAGCATGAACCAGTCGTGGTTGCCTGTTCAGTTGAGATTTAACTAGGATAATTAGAGGTTTAAATAACCAAGTAAAGAGATACATTGGATCAGCATGGCACGCGGAAGCATGGTGAACTAGAATACCTTAAGTCGATAAATAGTTAGTGTGTCATGATGCTAGGATTGGACAATTTAAGTGAGAGATTTTATCATTGTAGGCGAAGGTGAGACTTATAAGAAACGATACGTAGACGGGTAGTTCTTTTGAAAATAAGGATGGATTGTAGAAATTATACGAAATATTGGACTATTATTTCTCTAGCAGATAAATATTTTATATAAGCACGTACACCGAGTAATGTCTATATTTTACATGGACTTCAAAAGGCATTTTATTTTCGAAAATACCTTATGAAGTCACATTTCTTTAAGTAGTTTACTAAACTTTACGAGGCTAATTTTTGTTTCCGTACTTGTAAATCAGCATAATAAAAATTTCAATTCTTTTGACGACCTTGAAAAGGGAAAACCCTTAAAATATTGATGTTCTTGCAAAAACGATTTGTTTATATATATTTCTTACACAATATTTCGAATTTCCGTTCTGATGCATATATTTATAGTCGAAATCAATTTAATTTGACGACTATCGACATCGCAAGCAGTTTAACAGTTTAAATGTTTTCGAAGTTATTTACCCGCTTGCGATGAACTTCCTTAACTTTTGTGGGAAAAAGAGGTAGCTTCCAAATATATACTTTTTTTTAAAAAAACGGAAGGTACCATATTCAAATCATTTCATAAAACCTTACATTATTAAGTTTTCAACTGTTTTGACGCAATTTTACCAAAATGCGTTGCGAACAAATTATATTATCGTTTTTTTAAATGGTTATTTGAGATATCGCATTGCGAAAACAAATCTATGATACTTTAGGTTTTGTGTTTACAAAAAAATTAGAAGGTTTAGTATTTTAAATAATTGAAGCCATATTTGAAATAATAGCTACGTAAGCCACTTTTCTTTTAACTTGAAGAAAAATAGGACCATCCACATATTTCGTATACTAGGCTGCTGACAATATCTCCGAGAAATTAAGAGCATGATCATAGAGATAGTTCCTAAGTATATAAGAACTGATTTTGAAGACTTGGTTGTATTAAGGAAGGATAGTGGTTACCATATTGGCATACACAAAGAATGTTAGTATGGTTAATTATACAGGAGATGAATCATATGTGATGAGTTTAAGAATTCGATATTATAGATTGCAATAAGTTGAATGATACATGTCAAGTGGTATAAGTGGGAGTTTGTAAGCACTAATTACGGAGAATAAGTAAAGATTGAACCCTATAAGGACTAGATCATCTTGTGAGATGCTAGTGATAACTAAATTCAATCGTATTAAAGTACAACGTATTCTGAAAAATACATACAGCTTCAGGGACGAGTCTTATGAACAAGGCGTTAAGTTAAAGATTGTACTACACCTAAGAACTGATTTTAGAGGGTTGCTCATGATAGTAAATATAAGTATGATATTGACCGACGATTAAGTTATGAAGCCAGTATAGTGACGATACCCTTAAGGTTGATCCAATAACTATAGAAGGAATAGGTTACGATATATCAGGCGGAGGACAATGGATTTAAAGATTACATTGTAAATATACGCACTGAATGAATTGAGGACTTAGGCCTGTATCGTGGAAGTGAGATGAGTAACATGTTGGAATACGCAAGGGATACTAAGTTTGGTCATGATCTATGTAAATGAGTTATGTAGGACTACTAAGTTACCGATTACGTAGCACACAAGTTTCGAGGACGAAACTTTTTGTAGGGGGGGGAGAATGTTATATCCCATTTTTTTTAAAGGGGCAAAAGAGTCATTAGGGTCTAATTAATTAGAAAACCTGATTTGATTATCAAATTTTCCCTAAACTCTAATCAAATTTCTATTTAAACCACGCTTATGCTTCTCCCTCCACAGACGTGCGACTGCCTCCCCAGAGTAGAAAAAAAAAGCGATGTCTCCTTGCTCCAATCAAGGCCGCCGCTTTTAGGAAAAAAAAAATACCACCGCTCGATCACGCTCTTCAACGCGTATCAAATACCAGGTAGGTGCCCCCTTAACATCTGTTGAATGTAATAGCAGTAATCGTTTAATTTCTTTATGAAAACGAGATCGTGCATTAGTATTTGTGATTGTATAGATGTTTGATTATTGATTATACGTATATGTGATGAATTGTATGTCCGTATATATGTACGATGCTATTTTCGTATGAAACTCGAGAAAAGATTTGATTTTTGATTTGCGTGTGAATACCGGAATCATAGGAAGAAGCGTTTGTGCCGGCGGCGCGTGGCTGGTGGTGGTGGGTTAGGACCACGTGCTGCCGGATGGAGGGATAAGGGAGGGCGGCGGTGGACTGAGTAGGGCTGGTTTGGGGGGGGCGATTTGGATGGTCCGGGGCTGAGGGAAGGGGGGGGGCTGAGAGGAGGCAGAGGGGTGAGGGGGTGTGCGGCTGGTCAGGTTGGGGAGGCTGGATGGAGGGGGCGGCTGGGGGGGCTGAGGGTGTGGGGCTGGGTGGGGGAGAGGGGGTTGTGGTTGGGGACCATTTGTTGGGGGCAAGTTTGCAAATAGGATGATGAAAGTTTAGGGAGATCGCAGGGGGGGTGTCGCAGAAGTCATTGCAGGAGAAGCATGTTGGCAGAAACGTGAAAGAGAAAGGAAAAGAAAAGGAAAAAAAAAAGAAAAAGAAAAAGGAAAAAGAAAAGGAAAAGAAAAAGAAAAGGAAAGTAAATGAAGGATTCCGTGTATGATTTCTGTGCATTCATGCATCACGAGACATTGCATATATGATGTGTTCTGTTCTGTTCCGTTCTGTTCTGTTAGGATATGCGAGACATAAGTCGCATATCTGATCTGTTCCGTTCCGTTCTGTTCCGTTCCGTTCCGTTCTGTTAGGACCCGGGGTCATGCATTGCACGATTAGATGAATGTTCTGAGAAGGTAGGTTTATCATGCATCACGTATGTGACATTGCATTTCACGCTCATTCTGCAAGATTACGTGTTTGATTGTTTTAAGAAGTTATGACCGTTATACGTTGTTTTAAAAAGGTATGACCGTTATACGTTGTTTTAAGAAGTTCTGACCGTTATATGTGTTTGCGAAAACGTGGACAGTCTATTTTCGTATCAACGTACTTATATGTATTTTACTACTGTCCTAGCATGTATGATCTCACAGGGCCGATGCAGGCAGGGTACCTACTGAGTGACGTTTTTGTCGCTCACACCGTTCGTTTTGTTTTGTCGCAGACGATTCAGGATATGATTACCCATGAGTTAGAGAAGATTCAGAGTGCGCTCGGTGGGACTCGTAGAGACTATTTGGAGATTGAGGATCAAGCATTGAGGAAGTTTTATTTTATTTATTATTTTATTTGAGGACTTAGCTTAGGGATTTCCTTTTACATACTTTATGATGTCAATAGGGAATTTTGACTTGATGTTGACTTTATATGATTTTGGGGATTTTACTTTTGATTTAGGGTTTTGAGTTGATTTAATTCGCTTCCGCAATCGAATACTCTGTCGTTTTGATAAGTGCAGGGATTCGTACAGACGCCTTGTATAATCCTTAGTGAAATACGGCGGGCGTACCGGTTCTGACCCTAGGGTTCGGGACGGGGCGCTACAGCCTCAGCACTGCTTCTTGCAACAACAGTCTGCTTCTTGCTACGCCAGGTTACCAAATTCCCCCATAAGTATGTAGCATACCCTGAGGTAGATCTCATGTCTTGCTTCGATCCTCCCCAATCTGCATCTGTGAAAACTTGTATATCCCTGTTCCCAGTTTTCCTGAATATCAAGCCTTGCCCTGGTGAGCTTTTGAGATACCTGAGAATTCTCATAACCACACTTAAATGATAGTTATTAGGTGCATGCATATATTGACTAACAAGACTTACAGCATAGCATATATCAAGACGTGTATGAGATAAATAAATCAATTTTTCAACCAACCTTTGATAGCTTAATTTATCTACCTCAGATTCAGTATCAGAACTTGTCATACACTGTTTTGTTATAGTCTTGGCTGATTCCAACGGAGTGACAGCTGGTTTACAGCCAGTCATTCCCGTTTCATGTAGTAAGTCAACTATATATTTCCTTTGTGAAATATAAAGTCCTTGAGAGGATCGTGCTACCTCCATTCCTAAGAAATACTTTAGCAATCCTAAATCTTTAAGTTCAAATTCTTTAGCCAGCTGCCCTTTAATTTCCAGAATACCAATTTCATCATTACCTGTTAAAATAATGTCATCTACATAGACAATGAGGATAGTAATCAACTGATTCTTGCTGTGTGTGAATAATGTATGATCACTATGAGCTTGCTTGAACCCGTACTTGAGTAAAACAGTAGTAAATCTAGCAAACCAAGCCCTAGGGGATTGCTTCAGTCCATAAATAGCTTTTCTAAGTCTGCAGATCATGGACTTATTTTTCTCAGTCCTATAGCCTGGGGGTATCTCCATGAACACTGATTCCTTAAGATCACCATTTAAAAATGCATTCTTAATGTCTAACTGATGTAATTTCCAATCCAAATTTACAGCAATGGAAAACAGAATTCTAACAGTGTTTAACTTAGCAACAGGAGCAAAGGTTTCCATATAGTCAATTCCATATTCTTGTGTAAATCCCTTGGCAACTAAACGTGCTTTGTATCTACTTATTGATCCATCAGAATTATACTTTACTGAAAAGACCCACTTACATCCAACTGGATTCCGTGAACATGTATTAGGTACAAGTTCCCATGTCTGGTTCTTAATTAAGGCCTTCATTTCCTCCTCAACCGCTGCTCTCCATCTTTTATTCATAAGGGCTTGATCAATGTTAGAGGGAATGACTACTGCATCTAGATTGACAGTAAAGGCTCGAAAATTAGCATGTAGTTTATCATAAGACATGCATTCATGTAGTGGATGCTTAGTAGAGGAACACTGAGCACTCATAAAACTAAAGTGCTGTGAGTGTTTTTGTGAAGGAATCATAGTACGCTTTCTAGTTCCTTTCCTTAGAGCAATAGGCACACTGTTCCCTGCCATCTCCTCCTTATCAGAGGAACCATATTGTTGTATAACAGTAGTGGGATGATTGTTGAGTTCAGGAGTTGGCACAAAACTTACAGAGTATGTGACATGTTGACAGGATCCTGTACCTGGGACTGGAGTTGACTATACCTCTGTCTTCGTGAATATACTCGTAATTGAGGAGAGGATTCTATGTTGCAATCATCTGGCAATCTGTCTGGCAATCTGTCTTCATCTTTCCTCAGTTTGTCCTCCTCCTCTGATACAGTCCCTGGTATAGAAGGTGATAGTAGAGAACTAGAGATGGGATTTACCTGCATTACTTCAACATTCTGATGTTTATCATTAGCAAAATCACTATCTATCATACTCAAGAATTGTCTATCTTCTGATGTACTTAGTTGAGTCTTTACATAAAAAGGTTGAGTTTCATCAAATACTACATCCAGTGAGATATACATTTTCTTAGTAACTGGACAATAACACTTATACCCCTTTTGGGTACTAGAGTACCCAACAAATACACATTTTATTGACTTATAGTCTAACTTGCTCCTGACATGTGGCTGTATAAACACATATGAGGTGCAGCCAAAGGTTCTAAACTCAAGTTCTGAGATTAGGTGAGTGTGTGGATAACACTCTAGGAGTGTCTGCCTAGGAGTTCTGAATCCCAATACACGTGATGGCATTCTGTTAATTAAGTAAACAGAGGTTAGAACAGCTTCCCCCCACAAATATTTGGGAGTGTTCATAGAAAACATCATAGATCTAGCCACTTCCAAGATGTGTCTGTGTTTTCTCTCAGCAATTCCATTCTGCTGAGGTGTATATACATTAGAAGTTTGGTGATGTATGCCAAGGTTGGAAAGAAATCTGCTTACCTCAGAGTCCATGTATTCAGACCCATTATCAGATCGAAGAGTCTTGACTGTTGTATTGAACTGATTCTGTATCAGGGCAACAAACTGTTTAAATATCTTACAGAAATCAGATTTTTGCTTCATAAGATATAGCCAGGTCAATCTTGTGTGGTCATCAACAAATATTACAGACCACTTACTTCCATTAATGCTAGAAACTCTTGAAGGACCCCATATATCCGAGTGTATCAGGTTAAATGGAGTACTTGCCTTGTACATTTTAGGTAAGTACTGACCTCTCGTTTGTTTAGCAAATAGACAAGTTTCACAGCATAGAGAACCAAGAGTAACATTGATAAATAATTCTGGCTTAAGTCTCCTTAAATACATGAAATTTGGGTGACCTAACCTGGAGTGCCATAACAAAATAAGACGCTTTCTAGTCTCAAAATCAGATTGCTTACCATCTATTCTAGGAACACTGTGAACACTATCAGTAACAATGTTCATACAAGAATATGACCTAGAACGCTCTTCAAAAAATCTTGGTTCGTGAGGCAAAATAAAGAGTCCCTCTTGACAGTTACCATGACCAGTCTTCTCCTCCTCCAAAGCTTCCCCCTTCAACACTTTCTCCTGAAAGCAATTGAAAGGAAGGAAGAAACACTTAGAAGGAGTAAAAATTGTCAGACAATTATTGTCTAACATTGCCTTTCTCACAGACAGAAGATTGCATGTTAACTGAGGGACATGTAGTACGTCTTTAAGTATCAGATTTTTAGCCACATAAACATTACCTTTACCAATAATTTTTAGACCATGTCCATTAGCAATTTTAACCAATTTAGGACACTGAAAATCCCTATATTCACTAAAAAGATCCTTTCGAGAAGTCATATGGTCAGTTGCCCCTGAATCAATGATCCATGAGCAACCTTTACCTTTCACACCTTTACCTTCCATGCTGGTACATGCCATGGTTGCTCTGATCTAGGATGTATTTTCTTCATTCAGCTGGTGGTTTAGTACTTTAAGTAAAGCACTAATCTGTTCATGAGACAGCTTCTGACAAGGAGCCTCCTGATTTGATGAAGCTGAGCCATTTCCACTATTGCCTTGAGTTACACTTACCATGTTCCCCTCTGTATTCCTCCAGTTTCCCTGAGAGTCAGCCCGGGATGTGTTATAATCAGACTTCCAGGACTGATTTCTGTACTGGTTCTGATGTTGTCTAAAAGGAGGTTTCACAGTGGAGCCAGGGTGTCTATAGCACTCTTCAAATGTATGGCCATGTCTTTGACAGAATTTACAAAATTTCTTTGATTGAAACCTTCCTGCATGTTTCTTTACAAACATGCCTGAAGGTTGAGCTTCAGTTGTTTCTGTTGCATTCTTAAGTGTAGCTACAAGAGCTGAAGATTCTGCGCTTACATTACTCACATTAGGTGTTGTCCCAAGCATCACCTTCATCCTACTCTCCTCCTGTCGGATTTGTGAGAAAGTAGAGGTAATAGAGGGGAGTGGCTTGGTTCCTAGGATCCGTCCTCTTACCGCATCAAAATCTTTGTGAAGCCTGCTAAGAAGCTAAAAATCCTTTCAGTTTCTTTAAGGTTTTTATAGGTTTGTTCATCTGTAGGGCTACTCCATTTAAGGACCTCAAATGTATCAATCTGTTGCCAAATATGTGAAAGATTTCCATAATATTTGGCAACTGGTAGATCTCCTTGCTTGATTTCTTTCAACTGAGCCTTAAGTTCATACAGTTCCGCTATATTGTCCTTCTTTGAATACATTTCACGGGTAGCCTTCCAGATTTTATCTACAGTGTTATACAGCCTAAAAGTTTCACTAATATCCGGATTCATTGAACCAAGAATCCAGGACATAAGCATAGAATTCTCAGCTTCCCAAGACTGAAACTTTGAGTCATTCTCACTGGGAATAACAACTTTACCTAACAGATAATCCTTTTTTCCCTTTCCCGTGATGAATAGCTCAATGGCTCTGCTCCATGCAAGATAGTTATTCCCATTTAGTTTGAGGATATTCACTGGAGCAGTATCCAGCATTGGAATAGAAGATTGTTTTTCAACAGTTGATGTTACCTCACTTTGTTCAGTCATGGTAAAGGTATGAAGAAGATGAAGTTTGCAGAGAAGATGAGACTCACCACAAGCTTAGAGATATGAAGAAGAAGAAGAGGATAGTACAGGAAGATTTTCGTCTGAGAAGGATTTTTGGGTTTGCTGGAAAAGAGAGAATTTGACGTTGATGGGAGAAGGAACGAAAAATATTGAGTCTGATGAGAAATCGAAAGTTTTGTTGTATTATGAGTCACGTGTATTGACATGCATAATACCACCTGTTGGAGGAAGACGTGGCTTCGTCTCCACCTTTTGTTTTTTCTAAAATTCGTCGGTTTTAAAAAATTGAGGACGGAGCCTTCGAGGTTCCACTTCCCCGTAAACAGTATTTTGCGTCTTTTGCTCCTTTTCCTTATTTCAATAGTACAATTTACTATTTCCTTTTTCTTTCTTTCAAATCACTTGTCAAACCGTACGACTTACGCTCTCTTTTCCAATTTCTTTCGTCTGCAATTCACGAATTACAATCTTCTTCTTCGTTCTGGGCAGTTTCTCTTTTTGGGCAGTTTCTCTTTCTTCTTCGTAGTTTTTCTTTGCACAGTTAGCTCATGCAAGATCTTCTTTTTCGGATTTGCCTTCGCTCTCCTCTTGTCTAGCAAGAGAGTTCTTGGTATACAATTTTCTTCCACAGATTAGTTTCGCGCTCTGATACCATATGGAATTTCTATAATCTTGGAAGACAAGTAGATTGAACACAAGCTTGGAAGATATTCACGGTGATATATTGAATCAAGAAAGCAAATCTTACTCTGTTTTATTACAACAGACTTAAACTTAGTTGCAGAGAAATGCAACTCATTTATACCTTACACACCAACGGCTATAATCAAAGAAATATATGTATCTAACGGTAACCTGCTAACCTGCTATATACAGTAATACACACAGTAATACAGTAATATACACACTTAATCTCATTCTTTTCTACAACATCTACTTGCAAGGAATCCCTTGAATAACATCTCCGTATTCATCAGTGAACAATACATCTTTTTATAGATTTTCTCTAGCTTTGGTTTCAACACAAATCCTTAGAAAAGCAACACAAGCCTATGCACTTGTCAGTGTTGTCTGTAGCGCGCCTATAGCGCGCTTGTAGCGCGTAGCGCACGTAGCGCAAGATCAATCGCTACAAGGTCATGTAGCGTAGCAACATCCTGGAAGCGCGGCCGAGGCGCACGTAGCGCGTGAGGCGCGCGAGGCGCACGTAGCGCGCGCTTCAGTAATTTCATTTTTTTTGAAAAAAATAGTAATTTCAGTTATTAAAATAAAAGAAAAGAAAAAGTAAATAATAAAGCCTAAGCTACAATTCCATCAAATTATGTGTTTGATGATTGTTCATTATTGAGATGGAGCGCGATTGGTAAGGCTGCCAGTGTTCACGATCCTATTTATGGCACTAGATCCACCAAAGTTGCTAGAGGTGAAGGTTCAAGTTCGGTAAATGCAATTTCTCGTGTGCTTGTAGATGAAGAAAAAGAAATCGATCTTCTAGCTTCAGATGGAGAAGATAATAGGGATGAAGAAAATGAAGATTTTGTGTTTGATGATTTGAAATTATTTTAGTTTTAGCTATGTTGGAAGTTTGAACAATTTGAACAATTGTTTTTATGTTCTATATATGTTTTAATTATATCTATGCTTAAACTTTTTGAACAATTATGAAATTTTATATTATGTTTATAGTTGTTACCTAATATTTTAGTTTATTAGTTGTCTATGCGCCTCGGATGCGTGTAGCGCGCGCTACGGCGCTATGCGCTACACGCTACAAAAATTTGGCCGTCGCGCTACAGTACGCCTCGCGCTATTGACAACACTGGCACTTGTGGGCTGTGGCTTTGTCCATGAAGATTGATCTTCCAACAGAATCCTAATTCTTTCTAGTGTGTTATTGTTGAAATATTGGAGTCTCAAACAAGGCAACCTCACTTAAAAAGAAACGACATTAAGTTTTAGCTTTTCAATTTTCTTATCTGATGTCCAAGACCATAAGAACAAGATCATGTTGCCAAATGACAACAGAGAAAGTTTTAGAATTTCATCCTTTCAATCTTTAGATTGGAATCCGAAGATGAAGAGGTCTTATAACACTCTTTGACTTTCCATTAGCCCCTTGCTATTCCATTTGGATTCTGCAAAATTTTTTAGGTTGAAAAAACAAGCTTTGTTGCCCCCATTACTTGACCAACAATCAAAGAGCCTCACTTTTTTTTTCCACCGCTGACTTTGTCCGGAGGAACTGCAAAAGATTTTCCCTCTTTTCCACCATCGTAGTTGAAAAAAGGGTAGAAAGGTTGTCTCTTCAGGTTTGAAATTGGTTTTAAGCAAGCTAGCCTAGGCCAATTTTGCACATACTAAGCCATGCATGCTTAGATCGAGTTTAGATCAAGAAAAAATAGGAATTTCGATAAGAGAAGAGAGTATATCTTATTCGCCGCACATTGGTGATGGCACTGGAATGGTCGGAGAAGGTTGTGAAATCGCCTAGGAGCATAGAACAACTTGAGATCAAGTCAATCCATCCATTTCGAAAAAGAAGAAATTAGAAATTTGTACACCAATCATGCATGGTGGCTGCCGGAGTGGGTTGATAGAGCTTTGCCAGCATTTCTGGGTGACAAAGGAGTGGGTGAAAGGTGGGGATGAGGTGAGGGTGGGGAAGTTACGGGGATGTTTTTAGAGAGAAAGGAGAGGAAAAAAGTAGACAGAATTATACTATGCATCCGCGGGTTTTTTTTTCACGAATTTTTAGTAGTCAAGTTTTTATCTCCAGCAACTTTTCCAATCTAAACGCAACAACTTGAGGATTCTACAAACTTTAAAACATACAGAAAAATAAAGGTCAAGAACAAAAATGAAAGATTTAAACTATAATTATTACCACAAGTGGCATCATTGTTGGCTGATTCTCAAACCTATCACTACAGGTTACAAAATCAAGTACCTGGCTTTAGCTTGCGCATAATTTCCCCAAAGAAGGAAAACGACCCCTTTTTTCTCCATAGAAATTGTTCTTATAACCGCATCAATAAAACTTTCCCACCCTTTATTTGCATGGGAATTTGCTTTGTGCTGTTTAACTGGGGAAAAAAGACTAACATAAACATGAGCATATTAGAGCAATAGAACTGGAAATTAACTGGAGCAAACATTGCTTTAAACAGCATGAATTTTGTAACACATGCAGTATTCAACAACCAAGACTGCATTGGGTCTCTGTTGTTTGATCTCCTGTTCATCCAGTACCGGAACAAGCTTGCTTTTGCTCTTTATTAAACAAGAAAGATTTTTTTTGAGCTCGGTTCATTTACTGAGATGCATTGAGATGGAGTTTGAGCTCCGCTTGAAGATACAAGTACTCCAAAATAAGGCCAAGACCCCTACCACAAAGGCATATTTTAGGAAATAAACTGAAAACGAGTCAAGCATCCATATGTTTTACCTAAGCTGCAATGATACTATAATTCCACCTCATTGCAGGAGAGTACTACAACAAAATGATCATTCAGCAACTTCTAGGCGACCCTCAGCAGTAGAATTGCGTAGCTAAGCGGATAAATCATAGTGAATTAGATGTCACAAGAACTTCCGTTAATCACTTGATAAGAAAGAGTGCAAAGAGTGTGTGCCTTTTGCTGTCAGTATTTTCTATGTAGCAAACTAAATGTCTTAGTCTTTTTCCCCACAAGTATGTCTTAGTATATCCCAATTGAAATAACAAGTTCCGGACTATACTTCGCATCACATCCAGAAATTATTCTGTCAGAACTTTAGTATTGGAAACTTGCCCTAATCTCCAAAATTGGATACCGAACAGATGAAGTGTGTATTTTAGAATGAGTTTTTGCTTAGAGTCCGCATGTCACTGTAAATTTTATATCTTCCGAGTACTAGTGAGAGTGAAGCAGGTGAAGTATTTGGCAAAGAAAGTGTTAGTATATGTGCCCTAGGCCATGATTTGGATGTTTATGTTATACATTTATTATTAATAAAGAGATTTATTATCATTATTGTTGGTTAGTATGTTACACAATTATGATATGTGTTCCTGATTCATTATTGTTATAGAGATAAAATAATTTATAATCAGTATGAGTATTGATTTGATAATCATGAGATGATTATGTATATGGTGGTACAAATCAATCTTATATATGGTGATACAAATCAATCTTATAGATACTTGTTAGATAACAATGTATAGGATAGACCCATCATGAGATTACTATATGGATTAACGTCATAACTAAATTTCATGATAGTCATGTTTTAATACTTAAAGTTGAGATTGTCATAGTTTCCAACATAAGGACTATTATATTTTGACATGATCAAACGTTATTCATACCTGGATAATAATAAAGGTCATGATTGAATATGATAGAAATTATGTAGAGGATATTGAACAATCAAGATAGAATTTGTCCCTGTCTTTTGAGAGAGATATCTTTGGTCCCCTCCATTAGTGAGACTGTGAAATGCATGGCCGTGCTCAAATGGATTGATAGTGCGATTAATGTCATTTGTTTTATCAGTCTACTTAGAGATCGAGTAATCATATGTTTGAACAATATAAATATGACGTTGATCATGACTTATATTCAAACTAGATATCGTGTGACAAAGGGATTAATTCATATACTATTATTAGGCTAGTTGGACTTCACTCGTATTAATTGGGTAGTTGTAATGTCTTGCTAGAGACCAGTTACGACTTGTTGGTTTAATGGAGATTTAACCGACTGTCAATTAATATAGGCCTATCGGGTCACACACAAGAATGTGTATGGGCTGCTATTAATAATATTAATATTAGATATTAATTATTATTATTATTATTATTTTCTTTTTTTATGGTGACTATATATATATGAGTGTATTATCGGATAATAAAGAGAGAATCCATATCTGATATGGATTTTGATTGGTCTTATCTAATTCTAACAGAATCCGTATTTGATACGGATTATGATCGGTATTAACTAATCCGATCTGGAATCGGATTTTGATATCTATATACATGTATATATATCCTGGTGTATCTCGTATTAGAGAGGATATAACAGAAAAACCCTAGAGCCGTTTTTGGAGAAAATCGAGTTCTCTCAGTCGCGCCGTTCAAGAGCTAACACTCCGGACGGAAGCATTCGTGTGGATACCGACAGAGGGTGTTCGTGTCATCGCACCTCCTACGTCTGCGGATTTCGAATCTACAGAGGTAACGTTTTGAATTTCTTTTATCGAATTAAACGAACAACATGGATCATTGGTAGGAAATTGGAGATCAAGTTTTGTTTTTTCGCTGCGCGTTTTTGCAGTGATCTTGTTGGATTTCCTAACAGAAAGATGATTTGTTGTTTGGACTCTCGTCCTAGCAAGCGCTTCTCAGACTAACTCACTAGGTTGAGATGGTTCGCGTCTATCAACATTGAGTTGAATCTTCAGGAAATACTCCATTATCAAACTCCCTAACTATATCTATGATAGAGATTTTCATGTTTCTCAGAAAAAAATGCACTAGTACATTCCAGTAATTTCTAATCCAAATTGAAGCTCTACCAAACGTCATGCTTCATCTCATTCCTCTTGTGCATTTGTAACCGAGTCATATGAGGCAAATGTCCCATCAGAAAGTTCCCTGAAATGAATATTTTGTAGGTGTAGAGCATCCTAACGTGAAATAAGGCGAAGTCAATTACACCTAATGCTGTAAATCAGTTGGAAACATGAATCTTACACATTTCCTGGTCTTCTGTTGTCCCTATCAAGTGCATGCAAAAACACTAGGATACACAGTCTAAATGCTGCACTTGTTAGTGTATGTGCCCTAAGCCATGATTTGGATGTTTATGTTATACATTTATTATTAATAAAGAGGTTTTATTATCATTATTGTTGGTTAGTATGTTACACAATTATGATATATGTCCCTGGTTCATTATTGTTATAGAGATAAAATAGTTTATAACCAGTATGAGTATTGATTTGATAATCATGAGATGATTATGTGTATGGTGATACAAATCAATCTCATATACACTTGTTAGAGAACAGTGTATCATGAGATTACTACATGCATTAGCGTCATAAGTAAATCTCATGAGTCATGTTTTAATCCTTAGACTTGAGATAGTCATAGTTTCCAACATAAGCACTATTATATTTTGACATGATCAAACGTTATCCGTAACTGGATAATAATAAAGGTCATGATTGAATATGATAGAAATTATGTAGAGGATATTGAACAATCAAGATAGACTTTGTCCCTTTCTTTTGAGAGAGATATCTTTGGGCCCCTCGATTAGTGAGACTGTGAAATGCATGGCCGTGCTCAAATGAATTGATAGTGTGATCAATGTCATTTGTTTTATCAGTCTACTTAGAGATCGAGTAATCATATGTTTGAACAATATAAGTATTACGCAGACCATGACTTATGTTCAAACCAGAGATACGCACACTGTGGGTGTTTCTCTGCTTCGGCCTGGTTTGCGGGGACACCTTGTATGGGTCACTGCATAAGATCTCATCCAATCTAGGAGGTCGCTAGGCTCCTGATTTGCATTCTTCATACATGCTATTTAGGGCTGGAACGGGGGGCCGGAGTAAAGGATTTCAACTTTTGCTCCAAGGATTCCCAGCATTCCCCAGACATTATATGCGAGTGCAAAGGACTCCCCATGGAAATACATTAGATGGTTTGAAGGCATGTATCATGTGCCTTAGTAAGGCTTAATAAACCTCTTCTGTTAATAGTAAATGCTAGTCATCTGATGCATTTATGGAGGCGTCCGTGTCCGTTGTCTTAAATTAATACTCTTCGGTTGTCAATGCAAGAATCACCAGAATGTAACTCTTGACCTCTTCGAGTAAAACCTGAATACCAACTGGACTATGCTCTGGGAGTAATGTTGTGGGATCCTACTTTTATACATGAGTGATTTTACATATATGTGGCCCTTCTCCACATAAGGGATTTGTTGGCCTATTTTGTCAGTTAATATATATATATGTATGTATATAAATATATATATACATATATATATATATGTATGTATGTAGACACACACCAAAAAAGCGTTATGTATGTGTGTATGTATATGATGTCTATGTTGGAGTTACTAATACTTGATGTATCTGTTGATCGCTCGGTACTCACTGTTACAACTAATGTAACACTTTGATCTTCTCTTCCCTTCCCCTTCTGACCTCCTCCAGAGAAACGACTGAAGAACGAACCCGCGCGAGCCATCTGCAAGCTCAATCAGGTGGAATTTCAATGGAAAGGCTTAGGATTTCGTGCATGGAGGAGGAGCAGCAATCAAGGAGTCCGCTGTCTAAACGGCTGAGCCTATCACTCGAGCAGAAACCAAGGCGTACAAGACTTTTTGGGATTGATCTGCAGTCACCCACACCTCCTATTTCTGCAACTGCAGCTCCAGTTAATCAAAATCCAATTCCCGTAACTCCATCTTTCCCATTATTTATGGGCTCCCATACCCTACATGGCCAACATGGAAACCCTATCTCTGGTGTGCCCCATTTTCAAGGAATTAATGCTAATGGTGATATGGGCTTGAACCTTAATTCTCCAATTGTGACCGGCATTAACTTCGGTCCTCCGGTGGCTACAGGTGATGCCACCGGATATATCGCTAATGGTGGTACGGGTTTGGACTTGAATTCTCCAGCTGAAGATTCTATGCACATTGGTCTTTCGGTGGCCTTAGGCGATGACGCTGGAAATAATGCTAATGGAGATATTTTTCGTCTTGTGCCGCCTGTAATGGCGGATGCTATGATCTTCATCCAAAACAGGGCACCCGAGCTTCGGTCTAGGGTCAACGCTATTGTGCATGCATTTATAGAAGGGAGGATCAGCATGCCTTTGGTAAGTGAATTTCTTGCTTTTAAAATTTTACCTATTATTCATAAAATTTTACCTAGGATAAAATATTTTGCATGTTTCAAATGATACAGACAATATAATCCTATGATGAGGCTATTACATAAGTCTTCTATGTCATGCTGTTTTATGAATCAAGTATTAATCATTTTCAGATCACCGAGAACGAATTCTCAATAAAGTTGACATTAAGTAATGTTGTTAGGCTTGTAATGTTGTTGGGCCCAAACATGTGAATGAGATTGAAATCTGTTGTGAGAATCAGGGTTATTCACAATTATGACATCAAAGAGGACAAATAGATGAACTAATGAGTTTGCCAAGGATACTGAATGTGTTTATTGGAGACGTTGATCCATTTAAGAGAAAAAAAATATAATAATCCATCTCATGTTGGAAAAGTAGACAAGTAAGACATATGATATAAGTATATAACTATACTACTAATGTCAACTTGAGTTAACAAAATCTATGACAAAGGGATTAATGCATATATTATTATTAGGCTAGTTGGACTTTACTCGTATTAATTGGGTAGTCGTAATGTCTTGCTAGAGACCAATTACGACTTGTTTGTTTAATGGATATTTAACCGACTGCCAATTAATATGGGCCTATCGGGTCACACACAAGAATGCGTATGGGCTGATATTAATAATATTTATATTAGATATTAATTATTATTATTATTATTTTCGTTTTTTTGTGTTGATTATATATATATATATATATGTATATATGTATATATATATGTATATATATATATATGTATGTATATATATATATATGTATGTATTATCGGATAATAACGAGAGAATCCATATATGATATGGATTTTGAATATCCTGATAGAATCCATATCTGATATGGATTTTGATTGGCATCAACTAATCCGATTAGGACTCGGATTTTGATGTATATATATGTGTATATATATATCTGTGTATCTCGTATATAGAGACGCACGAAAAAACAAGAATCATCAGAAAAACCCTAGAGCCGTTTTTGGAGAAAAACGAGTTCTCTCAGCCGCGCCGTTCAAGAGCTAGCACTCCGGACGGAAGCATTCGTGTGGATACCGATAGAGGGTGATCGTGTCATCGCACTTCCTACGTTCGCACCTCCCACGTCTGCAGATTTCGAATCTACAAATGTAAAAGTTTTTGATTTCTTTCATCGAATTAAACGAACAACATGGATCCTTAGTAGGAAATCGGAGATCAAGTTTTGTTTTTCCGCTGTGCGTTTTTGCAGTAATCTTGTCGGATTTCCTAACAGTGGTATCAGAGCCACTTCTTGTTCTCGTTTAAATCGATTATATCATGCTTACATGCTTATATGTTTTCTGTTTGAATTCGTATGGCATGATATATGTACAAACCCCAAGTCGGATTTCATATGATGAAAGAAGAATGGTGTTTTTCAATACGTTTTCATGAGATTATTTGTATATGGTAGAATTCGTTTGTCGTGTGATGATTAAAACGACTCTGTATATTAGATATAAACACACGATATGCCATGATATGTGTAAAACCATATTTGAATCTCATCTGATGAGAGCGGATTGGTGTTTTCAAATCGTTTTCATGAGATGTTATAATTCGAGATTGTTATATGTGATATAAAGTTTTCGTTTTTCATGTGATGATCAAAACGAATATGTTTATATCGATATGAACAACCGATAATGATTCTGTAAGAGTTTATGCATATTCAAAACAGACAGATTATCAATTCGATTGATGATTCTGTTTTCGGATTTCGAATGGCAGATTATCAATTCGATTGATGATTCTGTTTCGGATTTCGAATAGCAGATTATCAATTCGATTGATGATTCTGTTTCGGGTTTCGAATGATAACTCTCGGTTCGATCGATGCTTCTATAAGGGCTTACACGTATTCAAAACAATAAGATCGTTAATATGATTGACGCGTCTATGTTAGGGAACACCGTCCGCTAACCGGCTAGCAGGACCGTTGTTGTGACATTAAGAATGTCAATATATTTATTTGTTATAATATGTTTGTGTAAGATATATTATAATTATTTGATGTCTTTGCATGGTGCATAGCATGGCATTAGGACCTATGTGATTGATTTAGTCATATTTTATTTTGGGTTTTCACGGACTGCGTGCCGTTGTTTTTGTTGTATTTTATTTCACAAGTAGTTAGGTTTTCTATATTATTGTAATAAGTGAAGAATCAAGCTACCAAAGTGGTGATAGCAACACACACCAAGGACGAGTGGATTCCATGGAGATGGAGGCACGAGCTCAAGAGTAGAAGATATGTATCATTGCAAATGTTGTAACAGGAAGTCTTTCACATAGGGTTTCCTTTATGATCTTCATTTGGTCTCATGAAGATCATATTTAGTTTGGCCATGCTATGTCACGTTTATATATTTATCATTTTGTATGAGATGTGTGGATGATAGATTATATATGCATATAGGATGCTATGATATAATGATATGCAATGCAAGACATAAACTAAGCATTAGATGGAATCTAACATACAATGATATATGATGTTATTATTCCATAAAATCTAAGAGTTACATGAGATGTAATTGGTAAAAAAGTTACCTACCTAAATAACTTAATTTTAAGCGTCATGTCAAAGCTGAGTTTAGAATTAAGTCAAATATGGATCTTAGCTCACTAAAATATTTCTTCTGAGAGTTATGTTTTAGTGGGAGTTTTATAAAGTTTTAACCTCGTTATTAATTAAAGTGTTACTTTGCATGTTTTGTAGATCAAAAATGGCTGCTAATAACAATTCTACCTTATCACTGCGATCTATCCTTGAGAAGGAAATACTGAAAGAATGTGGGACTAATTTTGTTGACTGGTTTCGAAACTTGAGAATTGTTCTCAAGCAAGAAAAAAAGTCATACGTGCTCGATGATCATGTCCCTGAACCCCCTCCTGCTGATGCTTCTGTTGCTGCTAAGAGTAAGCATAAGAAGCATGTGGAAGATTCCAATGACATAGGATGTCTTATGTTGGCAACTATGTGTCCAGGACTTCAGAAGGACCTAAAAACACTTAGAGACTTATGAGATGAGTGTGCATCTCAAACAAGCATTCCAACAACAGGCTAGGCAGGATAGGTTTGACACCGCTGTTGCACTGTTTGATTGTAAGATGTCTGAAGGTGAATCTGTTAGCGCTCATGTTTTAAAGATGAAAGGCTACATAGATCACCTTGCAAGACTTGGATATCCCCTGAGTTTGGAACTCGCTACGGATTTGATCCTACACTGTTTACCTAGCAGTTTCTCTCAGTTCGTCATGAACTACAATATGAATAATATGGAAAAGTTCATTCCTGAGCTACATAGTATGCTCAAAACTGCTAAGGGGAATATCAAAAAGCCTATCCAAGTATTGAGTGTCAATATCAAACCAATGAAAAAGAAAGGTAAAGGCAAGGGTAAGCCCAAAAGTGCAAAGGGTGCAAAAGGGTCCAAGGGTCAAGCTAAGCCAAAACCTGGACCCAAGGCAAAGGTTCCTAAGGAAAGAACTTGTTTCCATTGCAACAAGCGTGGGCATTGGAAAAGAAACTGTGACGTTTATTTGGATGAGTTGAAGCTGAAGGGTAGTGCGACTACATTTTCAGGTATTTATGTTATAGAAATTAATTTATCTACTTCTTCTTCCTGGGTATTAGATACTGGATGTGGATCCCATATTTGTACAAATATGCAGGGGCTTAAAAGGAGTAGGATGCTGAAGAAGGGCGAAGTGGACCTACGTGTTGGCAATAGAGCAAGAGTTGCTGCTATAGCTGCAGGGACTTATGAGCTTGTCTTGCCCAATGGGCTTTTGTTAGTTTTGAACAATTGCTTTTCTGTTCCTACTATGAGTAGGAATCTTATTTCAGTATATGTTTTGGATGATGAAGGTTATTCATTAAAAAAAGAAGTGTTCTATTTTTGATAAAAATGACTTACTTTATGGTATTGCAAGTAGTTATAATGGCGTTTATGTCCTTAGCCTTGATGATCCCAATGACAGTAATATTTATAACACGTCTTCAAAGAGAACTAAGCCAAATGGATTAAACCCTACATATTTGTGGCATTGTCGCCTTAGCCGTATAAATGAGAAGCGCGTATCTAAACTCCATCAAGATGGATTATCAGATTCATTTGATTTTGAATCATTTGAAAATTGCGAGTCTTGTTTGATTGGAAAGATGACAAAAGCCCCTTTAACTGGACATAGTGAAAGGGCTAATGACTTATTGGGCTTGGTACATACAGATGTATGCGGCCCAATCAGCATTAGTGCCAGAGGAGGATTTCAGTATTTCATAACTTTTACTGATTATTTCAGTAGGTATGGCTATGTCTACCTAATGAAACATAAGCATGAGTCTTTTGAAATGTTTAGAACTTTTCAAAATGAAGTACAAAATCAACTTGGTAAGACAATTAAAACGCTTCGATCAGATCGAGGCGGTGAATATTTGAGCCAAGAATTAGACCAACATCTAAGAAATTGTAGAACCGTTTCACAGTTGACTCATCCAGGAACTCCACAATGGAATGGTGTTTCTGAAAGGAGAAATTGAACTTTATTAGATATGGTTCAATCTATGATGGGTCAAGTAGATCTTCCTTTATCTTTTTGGGGTTATGTCTTGGAGACAGCTGCATTCATTTTGAACCGTGTACCATCTGAAGCGGTTAAAAAGACACCATATGAGATATGGACTAGTAAGAGACCAAGTTTGTCTTTTCTTAAGATTTGGGGTTGTGAAGCTTATGTGAAAAGATTAGTGTCAGATAAGCTAGCTCCAAAGTCTATCAAATGTATTTTTGTGGGGTATCGTAAGGAAACTAAAGGGTACTATTTCTATATACCCTCAGAGAACAAAGTGTTTGTTGCTCGAAATAGAGTCTTTTTAGAAAAGGAGTTTCTCTCTAAGAGAACTAGTGGGAGTATAGTACAACTTGAGGAAACTCAAATTCCACAAGATACCATTGAACCGTCTTTAGAGACAATTTCAGAACCACAAACAGTTGTGGAGCCTGAAAATGTAACACAAGTCCAACGCAGATCTGATAGGATACATCGTCAGCCAGAGAGATATGGATTTTTTGTGATTGATGATAGTGAAGTTATGCTCATAGATCAAGATGAGCCTACTACCTATTAGGAAGCTATGTCAGGTCCAGATTCAGATAAATGGCTTGGAGCCATGAATTCTGAGATGCAATCCATGTTTGATAACCAAGTTTGGTCTTAAATTGATCCTCCAGAGGGTATTAAGACTATTGGTTGCAAATGGGTTTTCAAGAAGAAAACTGACATGGATGGAAATGTGCAAACCTACAAAGCAAGGTTTGTTGCTAAAGGTTTCAAGCAAACTCATGGTATAGACTATGATGAAACCTTTTCACCAGTTGCTATGCTTAAGTCTATTCGAATTCTCCTTGCCATTACAGCATACTATGATTATGAGATATGGCAAATGGATGTCAAAACTGCTTTCCTTAATGGAAATTTACTTGAGGATGTGTACATGACACAACCTGAGGGTTTTGTAGATCCCGAGAATTCAAAAAAGGTTTGCAAGCTTCAAAGATCCATTTATGGATTGAAGCAAGCATCTCGAAGCTGGAATCTTCGTTTTGATGAAACAGTTAAGAACTTTGGTTTCATCAAGAATGAAGATAAACCTTGTATTTACAAGATGGTTAGTGGGAGTGCAGTGGTGTTTTTAGTTTTATATGTGGATGACATATTGCTTATTGGGAATGATGTCCCTACCTTGGAAAAGGTTAAGGCTTGGTTAGGGAATTCTTTCTCAATGAAAGACTTGGGTGAGGCTACATATATCCTTGGTATTAAGATCTATAAAGATAGACATAAATGGATAATAGGCTTGAGTCAAAGTACATACATAGATAAAATGTTGAAGAGGTTCAACATGCAAGAGTCCAAGAAAGGATTCCTGCCTATGTCTCATGGCATTCATCTTAGCAAGAATCAATATCCTCGGACATCTGATGAGCGAGATCAAATAAATAAAATTTCTTATGCTTCTGCTATAAGATCGACCATGTATGCCATGTTATATACTAGACCAGATGTCTCATATCCATTGAGCACAACAAGTAGATATCAAGCTGACCCCGATGAAGGTCACTGGACAGCTGTCAAGAATATTCTTAAGTACCTCAGAAGGACTAAAGATGTATTCTTGGTTTATGGAGGTTTGGATGACGAGTTAGTTGTAAATGGTTACACATATGCTAGTTTCCAAACCGACATAGATGATTTCAGATCGCAGTCCGGTTTTGTATTCACATTGAATGTTGGAGCTGTTAGTTGGAAGAGTTCAAAACAAAGCACTGTGGCTGATTCTACAATAGAGGCTGAATATATAGCAGCATCACATGCAGCTAAAGAAGCAGTTTGGTTGAAGAAGTTCATCATTGAGCTAGGAGTGGTACCTAGCATTAGGCCTGTAATCAAACCGAGCAGCTCGATGGATTCGGCTCGTTCGGCTTGGGATCGGCTCGAGCTCGGATCGAGTAGGAGATAACCGAAACTGAGCTTGAACTATGTTCGGTGTTCGATTATTATCCGAACGAGTTCGAGCCTAGCTCGTGAACAACTCGGCTCGGTTAAAATAAAAAAAAAATTACCTCTGCCCTGCCCTGCCCTTAATTCATTTCGGGATTACAAATTTCCCCAACAGCGTTTTTTCTTTCCCTAATCCCCTCTTTCTGGCTTTCTGCGAACGCGAAGTACGAACGGCGAACCAAGACCTTCTGGCTTCATCCCATCACCGCCGGACTGTTCCCACCTCCGACGACGACTGCAATTGCACCACCACTCCACCAGCACTGCTAGCCGCTAGGATTCAGCCATTCAGGTTCACATGTTTCTTGCTTTTGTGATTTTTCTGTTAAGCTTTTAGGGTTTTGTAGGTATTTGCAATTTTGCATATCCATTCATCATTTACCTTCATTTGTTCTTCAAATAAACATTTTGTTTCTGTTATTATGGAGATTTGGGTTTTTGAGAAAGAGGCACACTAAGAGGCAGCGAGTAGCAGAACCGCGAGGGGCCGAGGGCTACTTGGAACTTGGAAAATTGTTTAAGCGGAAATTAGAACTTGGTATTATCCGAAACCTTACAATTTCACTGATGTTTCTTCATTTCTTGCTTAAGATTGTTTAAGCGGAAATTTTGAGGAAGTGAGGGCCGAAACCGAAACTGTTAGAATTATACTGCTATTTCTTGCTTAAAATTGTTTAAGCCGAAATTGTTTCTTGCTTAAAATTGTTTGTTGCTTAAAATTGTTTGAATTCAGAGGCCAAGGTCTGCGGCTGCGCCTGCGAATTGCAAATTTCCAGGAGTTGAAGCTTTTATTTCAGCCAGGTATCGTAAATTTCCAGGAGTGCTAGTTTGTTCATCTCGCTGGAGATGCTTTCCCTGCCTTTCCTTTGTACTATTTTTTGAAACTCACACCTTAATTTGTATCTTCACCTTTTTCAGACCATTTAGATTTGAAATTTGCTGAGAAATCTGTGTATCAGTGGAGTTTTCTGAGGAGTCGAAACAAGTTCGTTGTTCACACACATCTGGCTAAAAAAAATTGCGAAAGGAAGCCACAATTTCCTGCATTCTACCATTCGAACTTTCACTCATCCGCTAACATTCGAACTTGTAAGAATTCAAGGATCTTCTCTTCTTCTCGATCCTGTTTAGTTTTTAATCTGTGGTTGCTTGATTTTCCATGAAATTCTCAGAATTCGTCTTTTGTTAGTTTAAAAAGAGGAAATGCTTATATTGGCTTTACATACGCATTATCCAAACAGAAGCAAATGCCAAGTTTTATACCTTTTGAAGATCTTAGTCTTGTTTGCTGGGAACATTGTAGCAGTATATTTGATTCTTGATGTTGTAGACTGTAGTCAACTCAATTTTAAGCATTGGATGGAATATTGATTGTGAGGAAAGCTTTCTTGCATAGGTTTAATATCTTGTCAGATTTCCTCCTTGTTTCCTTTATTTGCATGGCAAGTTTGCATCTTGTTCTATTATACTACAAATGGTAGAGAAACTATATCCGCTGAAGATCTCTATGGTTGTTTTTATAGATTACATAATCATGTCATCACACGACGTGCAAAATGTTGATAGTATTGAACGAGAAGTTGATAACACTGATGTGATGTCAGAAGATGAAGTAAACAGCCCCCAAAGGAGGGGTGAAGAAGCTGTTGATGTTGAGTGTGAGGAAGGATTTGAAAAGAAGAAGAAAAAGAAAACCTCTAAAGTGTGGGATCACATGACAGAGGTTGTGGTTAATGGCGTGGATATGGTGCAATGCAAGCATTGCAAGAGAAATCTTAGGAAGAATAAGGACGGGACTACTACACAATTTAGTCGGCATTTGAATAGGTGTCTCGGTGTTGGAAAGAAGGATGTGGGCTCTTCTGGAAGTACGCAACAGATTTTGCAATTTAAAGATGGAGGGAAGAATGAGGAGAATGACCTTAGCAATTTCAAGTACGATCATGCTAAGGTACGAGAGGCTGTAGCTCGTATGATTCTTATGCATGAGTATCCATTCAATTTAGTTGAGCATGTGGGGTTCAACGATGTCATGAAGACTGCTTGTCCATGGTACATAAAGATTAGTAGAAATTCAGCGAGGGAAGATTGTTTTACGGTTTACAATTTGGAGAAGAAGAAGATGATGGATACATTAAAACAGGTTGGTAGAGTTGGCATCACCACTGACTTGTGGAAGTCATGTCAGAAGACACAATACATGGTGGTGACGGCACATTTTATTGATCCTGATTGGAAGTTGCAAAAAAAGGTGCTGAATTTTTGCAATGTGCCACCACCGCACACTGGAGAGGTAATTGCTGAAGCTTTAGCAAAGTGTTTAAGCGATTGGGATCTTAATGACAAGCTTTCTAGCATTACGGTGGATAATGCTTCCTATAATGACAAATGCATAAGAAATTTGAAAAGAGATTTCATGTTGCGGAAAGCCCTTCCCATTAGTGGTAAACTGTTCCATGTGCGTTGTTGTGCGCACATACTCAATTTGTTGGTCCAAGATGGATTGGAGGAGATCAAGGACATTATTGACACAGTTAGAGATGCAGTGAAATATTTGAATGCGTCAGAGTCTCGTCTTCGAGGTTTTGGCAACATTGTGAAGCAATACAATGTTGCTAATAAAAAACTGATTTTGGATTGTCCCACCCGATGGAACAGCACATACATGATGTTGGCTGCTGCTTTACCTGTTAAAGCTGCCTTCGGGAGATATGCTGGTGTTGATAAAGGGTTTGAGAAGTTTGCACCATCTATGTGCGAGTGGGATAAAGTCGGTGACGTCTGTGAATTTCTGAAGCTTTTCTATTCCATAACCAATATTATTTCTGCTGTTGCATATCCTACCTCGAATATGTTTCTTATAGAATTGGCTCGGATTAAAAGGTTGTTGGATGAGAAGAAGCATGATGGCTCTGATAGTATCAAGGAAATGGCTAATGTGATGTTAATGAAGTTTGATAAATATTGGGGAGAATGCAATGTCTTGCTTTCATTGGCTGCTCTTCTTGATCCTAGGCTGAAGAAGGATATTGTCACGCATTGTTTCAAAATTATTTTCAGGAAAAATTCATATCAAAAGCATGTGGATGACATGGTTGCGCTGCTGAAGGAATTGTTTGAAGAATACAGGGTTACAGATGCAAGTTTAAGTGCGTCAACACTTTCGTCGTCAGAAAGAGGTTTGAGTGTTGCTTCATCCAGTGGTGTAAGTAAATCCGGAATGTGTTGGGAAGGGCTTGGGGAGATCGATGATCTAAGCGACGATGAATCATGTGGTACTATTTCTGAGGTTGACATCTATCTGAATGAGAAGAGATTAAAAGGCGAACAAGATTTAGATGTGTTGTTGTGGTGGAGAATGAACAGTGGTCGATTTAGTATTCTTTCTAAGGTTGCTCGTGATCTTCTGTCTATTCCGGTTAGTACTGTTGCCTCAGAGTCTACCTTCAGCGCTGGTGGACGCATCATAGATGATTACCGATCCAGTCTATCAGTGGAGACGGTGGAGATGCTCTTGTGTGCCGGCGATTGGATACGACAAGCGAGGAATGCAAAGAAGGTAAATTATACTATTATTTGTGTTTTTGTTTATTTATTATCTTATAATACTTGTTGTAACTATTCGTTATTTTTTTAGACGGACACGGATGATCAGTATGCATGCGAGATTACATTACCGGATTGAGAATGAATATGTAAATGCAATGTAAGCACATTCTTCCTTTGCTCAATTGCTTGGATGCTTTATTGTTTATGATTTTTTCATGTAATTCATAAACTGTTTTTGTTATTTTAGTGTGGTGTTGTGGTTGTGGGCAATGAGCCAATGACCAATGGCCAATGGGCATGGTAGTGGAGCTGTTTCAGATTGGCGGCAATGTTCTGGAAGAATATGTGTGCTGCTAAACCTGGGTGAGTCTGATTTTATAGTCTTTTTTAGGCTGGTTGATTTCACGAAGCATATGCGTGCTGCTAAACCGATGTGGATTCAGTAGGTTGATTTAGAGGTTCTGAATGTCTGAAGGAAGTGTTTGTTTTGACTTGGGATAGTATAAGATCATTTGATATCTCTTGAGAAAATGTGGAATTGTGGATTCACTTGACGTGTGTATTTCTTATTAGAAAGTTCAAAGTTATAGTAAATACTTTGTTTTATTGGGAATTTTGTATTTGCTAATTGATAGAAAGCATGTGATTTTTGAATGACTTGAATTGAATGTCATGTTGGGAGTTGATTGTTGAAGTTGCTGGAAAGTAGAAATGCAGTAGGTGAAATGTGAAATAGGTTGAAAACTTGAAGGCTGCTGGAATTCTTTTTATGTTGCCGAGCTTAACGAGCCGAGACCGAGCGGCTCGTGAACCATCACGAGCCGAATACGATCGGTTAGTTCCTGTTCGTTTAGATTACCGAACGGGCTCGGCTCGGTCGCCTATATAAACGAACCGAGTTCGAACTTGTCAAAACTCGGTTCGCTCGGTTTCGATTACAGGCCTACCTAGCATTGCAAATCCTGTGGACATTTATTGTGACAACAATGGTACCATAGCACAAGCAAAAGAGCCTAGGTCTCATCAGAGACCTAAACATATACTCAAGCGTTACCATCTCATTCGAGACATCATCGATAGAGGAGATGTCAAGATATGCAAAGTTGACACAAACGATAACATAGCAGATCCATTGACTAAGCCTCTCTCACGGGTCAAGCATGATCAGCACACTATATCTATGGGTCTCAGATATTTGTAGGTCTAGTGCAAGTGGAAGATTGTTAGTGTATGTGCTCTGGGCCATGATTTGGATGTTTTATGTTATACATTTATTTTTAATAAGGAGGTTTTATTATCATTATTGTTGGTTAGTATGTTAAATAATTATGATATATGTCCCTGGATCATTATTGTTATAGAGATAAAATAATTTATAACCAGTATGAGTATTGATTTGATAATCATGAGATGATTATGTGTATGGTGATACAAATCAATCTCATAGATACTTGTTAGAGAACAGTGTATTAGATAGACCCATCATGAGATTGCTACATGGATTAACGTCATAAGTAAATCTCATGATAGTCATGTTTTAATCCTTAAACTTGAGATTGTCATTGTTTCCAACAAAGGACTATTATATTTTGACATGATCAAACGTTATCCGTAACTGGATAATAATAAAGGTCATGATTGAATATGATAGAAATTATGTAGAGGATATTGAACAATCAAGATAGACTTTGTCCCTTTCTTTTGAGAGAGATATCTTTGGGCCCCTCGATTGGTGAGACTGTGAAATGCATGGTCGTGCCCAAATGAATTGATAGTGTGATCAATGTCATTTGTTTTATCAGTCTACTTAGAGATCGAGTAATCATATGTTTGAACAATACAAGTATAACACTGAACATAACTTATGTTCAAACTAGATATCGTGTGACAAAGGGATTAATGCATGTACTATTATTAGGCTAGTTGAACTTTACTCGTATTAATTGGGTAGTCGTAATGTCTTGCTAGAGACCAATTACGACTTGTTGGTTTAATGGAGATTTAACCGACTGCCAATTAATATGGGCATATCCGGTCACACACAAGAATGCGTATGGGCTGATATTAATAATACTAATATTAGATATTAATTATTATAATTATTATTTTCGTTTTTTTTGTGGTGATTATATATGTGTGTGTGTGTATGTCTTATCGGATAATAACGAGAGAATCCATATCTGATATGGATTTTGAATATCCTGATAGAATCCATATCTGATATGGACTTTGATTGGCATCAACTAATCCGATTAGGACTCGGATTTTGATGTCTATATATGTGTATATATATCTGTGTATCTCGTATACAGAGACATACGAAAAAACACAGAATCATCAGAAAAACCCTAGAGCCGTTTTTGGAGAAAAACGAGTTCTCTCAGCCGCGCTGTTCAAGAGCTAACACTCCGGATACCGACAGAGGGTGATCGTGCCATCGCACCTCCTACGTTCGCACCTCCTGCAGATTTCGAATCTACAGAGGTAAAGTTTTTGATTTCTTTCATCGAATTAAACGAACAACATGGATCCTTGGTAGGAAATCGAAGATCAAGTTTTGTTTTTCCGCTGCGCGTTTTTGCAGTGATCTTGTCGGATTTCCTAACAGCACTCTCATCAATTTAATTGTTAATTTTGTTGAATTCGCTGTTAATGAGCCTATATCACAAGATTACAACTAAGTTCGCTATGATTACAAAACATACGAATCCATTGTAGAATTAAAATTTGGACAATAAGCAATACGTTGAATACAGTTATTCTACAACAGAAAACATACCCGTTAGAACAGCATTAAGTAGTAGAACCCCCTATCAATTGATAAAACAGAAGGTCAATAACCATCTTCAAGAAGATAACTGAAGCCTAACTCTCAGCTTGACATATTATACAAATAATCAGGCAAATGAGAAGAAGATTTGCTTAACGGAAGATAATTTATGTTCAGTCTGTTTTTGAAACACAACATTTCCTGCAAAAGCTCATGAATGACAGCCTCGTGAAAAAGCACAAAATGCAAGATAGATTGGTTAATGGAATCATAACTGTGGGGCCCATAGACATTAGAGATTCAGAAATAAAGTAGATATCTACTACTGATCAATATAGAATCTCAGAAACTACAATCCAGTCCAGTCAAATTAAGCATTCTGTGTTCCATAAGTTTTGCACGTGATGCCAGGGGAGGAAATTCAGAGTTAACTTGCCATATCAGTCTATACCAAAAATTCATGGATAGAGAAACAAAGCAAGACGAGTTCAAAATTTTAAAAGAAACAGTAAAATAATAACCACGAGAACAAATATTACCTGTATAGCCCATTTTTCTAGAGTCCCATGAACAGGAACTGAACAGCCCAAATCTTGTTGAAGTTCCTTGTATATGTTTAATAAACTTGAAGGCAATTTTGCATCATCAGGCACTGAAAAAAGACAGACCCATTGCTTGACCAGGTCCATGGTATGGATCCTTCACCAAGAACAAGAAAATAGATAAAATTCATCCGTTTTATTTGCTTAGGTAACAACAAGGACGGCACCAAACAGCAATACCGAGTACCTGTCCAATAATGACAACCTTCACCCTATCAAACGGAGTGGTATTGAGAGCATTAAAGATCAAATGTTGGGGTGGATAAACCGGAGCAGCATTACCAGTGATTTCGCTTTCCAAAAATTTACATAAAGCCTTCATATACGGCTTCTGAAGCTCTCCTGAGAGCAAGTTCACCCAACTCTCTTCACTTAGTAAATCCTCCAACTTCACATATTTCCTTCCCTCGCCTGTTTAACAGGTTTCAGCAATTAGAAATGCACAAATAGATTACCAGCAGCTAACTTTCTGAGCAATGTTAAACCTTTTCGATTTATCTTTACTTTTTTCCCAAACATTTTTTAATAGAGCTGATGGACCCGTAGAAAAAAAAATTGAAGAAAAATGCTAAAATCGATTTTTAAGAGATCGGCTACACAGAAATAAACATAAACAGAGCGCCATAGAATGTAAAGGGTTAAGCAATCTTCAATATTTTTGGGCGAAAAAACACAACCACAAATGTTTAAACTGCAAAGGCTATTTTCATGAACGCAATCTCGTCAATTACACTTCGCATTACTGATATTCAATAAAATTTCACTTACGCAACGAGATTCTCCATAAACAGGATATAAACAAGTATCAAAGCAAACCTGGGAGCATACTACATTGGAAAACCTTGTGGGAGCAAATTTTGAGGTTTCGCTTAGCTCTAGCAACCGCTTTGTTGAATTCCATCATAGATTTCTGCTCAGGGTCGATCGTTACTACGGGATTGTCGGAATCCGGTTTATCTTCGTCGGAGCCATGGACGGCGGCGGAAGGCAAGACATTTGTTGAAATAAGTACTGTGCCCGGCGAAGAAGGCAAGGTTTTGAGACGTTTTGCGGCAGGTTGTTTGAAGAAGTACATTATCGCCTTGGAAGAATTCTGAGTTTTCTGTTTGGAGGCGGGAGGAGGAGGCGGGAGATTAAAAAAAAAAAAAAAGGAGAGGTTAAACGGAGGTTCTGATATTCAACTGCACCCGACCATGTCTCATGTGCTATGGTCATTCGGTCGATTGCTCTCTGAGGTTTAAAATTACATACATAACCTCCTGTGTTCTTGTATTGATGAGAAAATGGCATTTCTATAATTTTTTCCTGCAGGAGGTGCATTACACGCGCTCGTTAAGTGGCTATTTTAAAATGTAAATTAATCTTGCTTAGGGGTGTACAAAAATTTTAAAAACCGGACCAATAGACCGAACCAAACCGATCCAAACCGTTCAAAATCAAACCATGGTTTAACAAACGGTTTATAAGTAATGCAAAAACCGGACTGTATTATTTGGTTTGGTTGCGGTCTTAAAATAACAAAACCGTAAAACCGGACTGGACTGTTTAAATTATAATACATTAATATATAATAATTATTTATATTATATATATAATATATATATAAAAACCTAACAACAAATTAATTGCCTAATCCCTATTTACTATTTCGGTTCCTTTCAGTCGTTCACTCCTGCGTCCTGCCCGTTCCGACTTCTGACGTTCCAGAAGGCTGTGCAGTATAATATATTAATATATATTAATTATTTACATTATATATAATATATATATATATGTATGTATATATATAAACCTAACAACAAGCTAATTGCCTAATCCCTATTTACTATTTCGGTTCCTTTCAGTCCTTCACTCCTACGTCCTGCCCGTTCCGACTTCTGACGTTCCCGCCGGCTGCCACTGCACAGCCTTCGCCATTGTTCAAATAAACCATTGAGTTCTTCTCATTGTCACTTGAAAATTGAAAAGGAAGTCTCTCCCTGGCACTTTGTAAGCCTGTAATCAACCATACTTTGATATTTTTGCAATTTTCATGTATTGCATATTTCTCTGTCCATTTATCGAGAATATTTATAGTACTCTCAGGTTGCAAGTTTTGATATGCTTATTTTATCTGTGCTTTGCTCTTTCGTAATCTGGTTAATTGCTTAAAGCCCATGTACTGCCTTACATTTGATGTACAAGCTGACTATTGAATTTTGTTGAAATACAAATCTTTTCTCTTCTCTATCTGCATATCTTACTCTCCCAGGGCTTTATTGGGTATTAGGATTTGAAATAAATTCCCGGTCTTCTTCTTTGTATAGCCTGGATTTGGAGATAAACCAATAAAACTGGAACCAAACCGAACCAAACTGGACCGGTCAAATAGTTTGTTGACCGGGTCTGGTCCAGTTTCGGTTTTGTCATTACTAAACCGTTACAAACAGTTTCGGTTTATAATATGCTTAAAACGAATCGGACTGGACCATGTACACCCTTAGAAAAAAAAGAGTACATCAGAGCAAGACAACGGATAAAATCGACAACCCTAGGTTTTCATCTTCTCTATGTATAGATCTCCTCCGGCCATTGATTCTCCTCTAGTGGCAGACTCAAAGGATTACAACTGCCATAAGCCAATCGATCTCCCTCTCCTTCAGAGTGACGCTAAAGTGCAGCTTTATTCGGCGACGTGAAGATTCTTCAGTTGGTGCTGCTTCAATCGAGTTTAGGGGATGATTCCTAAAATCAACAAATAATCGAAAGAGTGTCGTGGCTATCTAAAGAATGTCTTTGTTTTAAGGGTTGAATTATCGATTACCCTCGATTTGAAGGGGAAAAAATTCCTTATGTTGTAACTCGATTGATGAGGTAGTCGTTATTCCAATTGGCATCTCTATACGAAATAAAGATCCACACTAGTGCAGAACGCACTGGCTATTAGAACTGATTGAGGGCCGAATTAGACAATATCACTTTTGAAAGTGAGCAATGTCAACTTTGATTTGACCAAAATTGCTTTGAGAAATCCGGTTTCATATCTCATTTAGTATTCAATTTTTTTTTTCTTAAGTTAGCCTGATTATTTTGTATTCTTTGAGTTGTGGCTTAGTATGACAATGGCTAATTCTTTAAATCATGGCGTTCCGTTTGCTGATGAATTTGAGATTCGACTTTAGTTGATTTGATATTTTTCGTATAGAAAATATGCAACCATGGAGAATATGATGGACCTAATGTTGAACTGAAAAATGAGAAATCTTACAAATTTCGCCACTAGATTAGATACAATGGCTGGAGGAGTTTTTAGTCGAAATGCGGATCTCAGGCATCATTAGTGTTTAGACTTGGACAGGTTTGCTTCCTCTTTCAATTTGATATTTAGGAAACCATACATCTTGTTTAAATCTTCATAGATAGGGAAAGCTGTCTACTTATAAGCACAGTGCTTGAATATCCCTTTTATGTACTCTTTTAGTTGTTCGTTAGCATCTTCTCTAGACTTAGTAGCTAAATACCCGAACCATTAGATAAGACAAATAATGCACTACTGTTAGATCTTTTGCGATATTTATACCCCTCTGTGGAATATATATTTTTTAGAACAATGGAGTGAAAATCATTCCCATCTTTGTGTTGTGATTGAGATACTAATGCAAGTTCTTCCCTTCTGGATCAGATGAATTTATATCTGTTTAGTCATTAACCAGAACTTGCTCACTTGACGTGTCTGGCAAAAACGCAGCTCTGCTGCTGTGTAAAGTCTTCTATAGTTCTCCCTATATAAGCTCCTTTCGTTGTTGGTTATGATATTTATAATTGTCAACATCTTTCAGATTGAAGTGTGGTTTTGAATTAAAACCTCATGAGATTGTAGCATTTTAGCATATTGTGGATTCTGATTTTCGGTGTTTCTTGATCTTTGTTTATGAAAACAGGTCCAACTTCGTCTAGTGGAAGTCAATTGAGAGCTTGAATTCTGACAATATTTACTTCTCTGTGAGATGGGGAAAAGAAAAAAGCCAGCTAACACCAAAGGACAGACTGGTTCAGCTTCATATTCTCTCTCTAACTTGCATCAAAATTCTTCAGCGACATTGAGAGAAAAGTCAAGTGGTAAAAAACCAAACAATATCAGTGCAAAATCTATGTTGAAACTGGACCATATAAAAAACCTTGCTGTGTGGGCAAGTGGTGACGGATCCATACCCTCTCTTGGTGCTTTCTTTGGCAACCTTTTGGCTGCATCTGCTGAAGCCTTGAATGTATCGCCTGATGCTAATTTGTTTTCTTGTCAAAGGTTAACAAATACTTGTCCTTTCTTGTTCCATGTATCACTTCGGTGTATTTCTTGCTAAGTGAGGCCAACTCGGTGCGCTTTGTTTTTATTTGTATTTGGAAAGCAAAATATTTTGTGCATGTTCATGTGTCTTTGGAGACGAGGTGCATATGAAAATAAGATCTTTACGGCTGCATCTGCGTATGATGTCATTTCTGAAAAGGTCCTATTTGAATTTTTTATTTAAAAAAACAAATGGTGCTCTGCTTGAAGTGAGATTCGATTCTTTGGCTTTTGGTTCACCATTATGTCTCTTCCAGTTCATAGTGTACCCTCTATGAATATCTTCTTCACCTCTGGGATCCAAAGTTATTTATTGTTATTAATTTTGGGTATGGGATTGGGAAATGGAGGAAAAGAAGCAAAAGCATCAACATTATAAGTGCCAAAACGTTTTCATGGGCGCAGCTGATGGCCTGGATAGTGTATGTGCTATTTGTAAATAATGTAACAAGTACAGCTACGGTATACAAGATATTTCATGATGCCTATACCTTTTTGAGGTTTTCTATGTTTCCTTTGTATCTCAAAAGTTAGTGTCTGATCTGGTGCGTCCTTCCTTTTTCTTCCAGATGTGAATCTGTTCTTCAACCTGGCTATAACTGTACGATCAGGATTGAAAAGAAAAAGACAAAGGCACGACATAAGTACAAAAAGTCTAGCCTAGCCCCAAAGAACAATGTGGTTTATACGTGCCAGTTCTGCTCGCATAGAAATGTAAAGAGAGGAACACCCAAGAATTATATGAAAGAAATATGTACATCAAAGGGCAAATCAGGTTCTAAAGTGGATCCAGTGGACATGATTGCCAAGACGGTTCCTAAACCTCAGGTCCTCACAGAAAGCAAAGATAGTTCCGAAATAACTGAATTATTTTCTTCAGAACAGTTAGTCAGTGAGGATCCTTGGGTTAATAGCCCTTTGACTCCTAATACAAGACAGGGTAACACTCTTTTGGACTTGAGGTCAAAGAAAAGGAGCAGGAACAAATCAAGAAAAGTGGTAGTATCTGGGAGCAGTTCTGCTCCAATAGATGCTGAAGGAGCGAGCAGCGCACCCAGCAAGAGGAAGAGAAAATCTTGGACTAGTCTAAAAGATATAGCTAAGTGCAGTGAGCAAGATGGTACCCGTAGCTTTGCCAACTTAAAAATTCCATTTATTTTGTAGTTAGTGATGTGAAGGAACATCCTGTGCCAGATCTTTGGTAAAAGTTTTTGCCGTGAAAGGTAGAAGGTGCTGGTAGGAAACTTTGCGGTTATAGAAACTATTCATCCTTCGGGTTTCCATTGAGGGCCTTTTTGTTTTTAAGATTCAATCAAATTTATCTCCGAGTCATCAAGCCTATGTACTTATTTTTCTTTCCACTGAGAAGTACATTGTTTTTTCTATCTGGTAACATCTTTTATTCTTGGGGCTTCTGAGTTGATTTGGCCAAATATGTTTTGGTATAACCTTAGATTCATGTAGACATGCATTTGCTTTTTTGTCACTTGGGGAAGATTGCCTATTATGTATACCATGAGATGATTCTAACAGTGTATAGTTTATGCTCGTGACTTGGCCAGAGTTGAGGAGAACGAACATGCTCTATTCTTTTGTCCTGAAAGTGCAAGGATTTGGAATACTCCCTCTAAATTATTTTACACCAGGATCAACAGTTGATGAATGGGTTTGGAAAAACGCTGTAAATGAAACCAAGATGAAAAATGTGAAACTCAAAGGGCTTCCAGACGTTTTATTTCTATATGCATCGTGATTTGTATGGAAAGAAAAGAACTTTCAGGCAACATCGCATCAAACAGGGGAGGATTGCGTTCTAATTTTGAAGGAAGTTCAAGAATGTGTACGAGTCCTGAAGAACAGTAGGGAAAAGGAAAGCATCACGCAAACCATTAGGAAACCTGGTTGGTATGGGTACCACAACTGACAGGTTGGATGGAAGTTAAGATAGATGTCAGCACAAGGAACAAGAAGAGATGAAAATGGACTATGGTTAGGAGGCTTCATCTGAGCAACAGAAATCACAACTGTTTTCATTGTGGAACTGATGGCAATCCAAGAAGGCATTTTGTCTAGCTTAGAACTTGTGGACGAGACATGTTATCCTCGAATCTGATTCAATAACTGCTATTAATGAGAGAGACATTGACAAGTCCTCTGCGAATCCAATATTTAAAGACTGCAGGGAAATGATGAGGAGACTTTGGATCATCAGACTGGCATATCAGCCAAGAGAAAAGAATAGGCTTGCAGATTGCTTGTCACACTTGATATGCAATGCCGTGGATCCAGTAGAGTTTTTGAAGCAACCACCGCAAGTGACGTGCCAGATATTGCCAGAAGACTTATGCTAAGGTTATGAGGCACCTTTCCTCCTTTTGTAACCCAGAAAAACAGAGAAAAAAAAAGGCCTCGATTTGCTTTTACTTTGCTTCCTTTAAAATATCTACATTTGCATTCATCCGTTTGCCTCTTTGGCTTCACTTTATGTTGTTACCATCATGCATCCCTTTTCCTGAACGAAAACCAAGGGACATCAGTAGCGTTTTCTTCTAGTGCATCTTAAAACAAGTGTAGTATATGAAAGTAACAACCTGTAATTTGAGTTGATGTAATTTTAACGATTTATCTCACATCTTAGTGGGGGCACAATGACTACTGTGTCGAATTCTGGAAGAAGTTTGGTACCCTCGTTCATCTACCAGAAAAGAAATTTTCAAGTCGATGAAGACGCTTATCTCCGCATTCTGTTATATACTTTTTTCCAGAGTATCATCTTTACTTTACAGGGTGAAGTTGTATCCTGTCTTATGCGGCTTTTCGGTTTTGTTCATATTACATATCAGATGTTCAATTGAGATTGCAGATGGGGATAACATTTACCAATATTTCAGGCTTGTGGAAGTTAGTTGTCGTGTCTTGATAGCTCCTTGGCTTTTTCCAAGTATTAACTAGAGTTTGATAAAGATTTGACTGGAAATAGCTGTTTTACTTCTTGTTGTCTACATTTGTTAAGCAAAAACTGTTTCTTTTTTGGACAGTTGGCTTGTTACATGATTTATTGTGCAAGGAAATTCTCAGGTGACTATTCTACCAATCCAATGACAATGTGAATCTACTTTTTAATTTTAGATCTTTTTTTCTTATAATAATTCTCTTGTTCTTGGGCAATAGTAATTCCTTATCCAAGACTTTTTGGTTAAATGCATATACGGTTGTTTAGTTCCTCACAAGGGATGCTCAAAGACCGGTGTCAAGTATGTTCACATTCCTGGTATCGAAATCACCAACTCCGGAGACTCCACTGTTTCAGTATTATAAAACTGCGTAGAAGATGTAAATCAATAAATCAGTGGACTTCTAAGCTTTCTTTTGATCATGTATGAAGAAGAGATATTTCTGTAAAGGTGTAGTATCAAGTTTCACAATTTGTGTTGGCTTTTATTCTAACCGTTGCAAGTATTGGAAGTTGATAAACCGGTATTTGCAGTGGAATGATGTAAAAGGGGAAGCAAATGTGCATTATAGAATGACCCTTATTGTAATGAAAGTAAAACTATCCAAAGCCGCTGAAGTAATCAGCAATCAACATTTCTGATGGAAAACATATTTGCCCGTTCAGAGCATTATACTAATCAAAGAAACGTACAACTCTTATATATTTCGTAAATATAAAATCTGGACTATTATAATTATTAATTACCAATCTTTCATTTGGTATTAATTTTTAGGTATTTGTAAGAGATCTTGAATGAGTATGATATTTCCGCTTTACTAACCGTTTAATCTAATTATTGATTAACAGTAAGTGTAAAATCTATTAACTCCATCTTAAAATATAAGTTTACTTTTATTTGTTTAACAGCGTATTTAGATTACACTACGTTGAAAAATGAAGTTAAACTGAGACAGATGAAGTATTCATTTTCATTTATTGGCATAGGTTAGAATACCTAGATCCTACTAAGCCGGAGGAAGTATTCATTTTTATTTCTTTCCATCGATTAGAATACCTAGTGATAAATCCATTAATTCTCTGTTCTATGTTATTGAATGTACGGGTTGAAACTCATTAGTTAAAGATTAGTGGATAATTTACTGTTCTAGCTAGTTGTAACTTTTGCAGGAGCAACATAAATATATGGGACCAGATAATAGGTGGCTAAGTCAGGTAACGTAGATTGTGCTTGTTTAGTAGGTCCGAGATAGAGGGTAAGTCTTGGACCAATTCGTAAAGTTAATGTTTTCGAATGTTTACGTAATATTTGGATATATTGCTTCTTCTACTCAAAAAAATATTATTATGATTGATTTTTTTAATATATTATAAATTTATACTGTATTAAGAAGTCTATCGTGATAATATTTTTGAAACAGATGGAATATTACAAATATTAATAGAAGTCTGACATGTGTCTCCACTCTTACCAATTTACCTCATATCCTAGTTATATTGATAATGGAAGAACAAATTTCATTAGTTATTTCTCTTGAGGTTTGGAAACTTATTATATGATTTGGATGCTCAGACTTTTCTAACTCTTTCAACACTTATAGTTTCTTTTATCTACTTGTCGTCTCCAGGACATAACCTAACTGGTTATGGATAGGAGTTCTCGAAAAAGAGGTCAGGAGTTCAATTTTTGCCAAATGCAAGAAAGCCCTTTTCCAGCAAGTGCATAGTGTGGGAACTCCTTGGCATGTAGGCTTGCTTGCAGTGCTGGAGGCTCCTTATGCAGACTACTGTGTATATGATCAAGCTCCTGCTAGCAGGCCATTAGATACCTAATTTACATCCCTACACTACCTTTGGGACTAAGTGTGACAGAGAACCTTACTAGTTGGGGTTCAATCTTTTATCTACCCGTCAAGAAATAAACTAGGGCTGAACAAAAATACTAAAAACCAGACAAGATAACCAAACCGCACTGAACCAAACTGTTTAAAACCAAACCGCAGTTTAACAGCCGGTTTATATGTGAAGAAAAAACCAAACTATGTTTTGCGATTTGGTTTCGGTTGTAAAAATTTAAAACTGTCAAACCGGACCAAACCGGTTTACTATATTTATATATTAAATATTATATATATTATATAATTTTTATGCCTATTGCCTAGAACCTTCTTCTACCCGTTGCCCGTTCACTTTCACCCAACCTAATTCCAAAATACAAGTGAAATCGTGCATCCTTTCCTCAGGACCTCAACTTCCGCGCAGCCGCATACCCTAATCTGCGCATCTTCAGGCCTCCACCAGCTTCGCGTCTGGCGCCTCCACACTACCGTCCGTTCCCAGTTCTTTTCTCTTCCATCGTCCCAAGGACCCAAATTCACAACCATAGCCACCCACCACCATTTATCCTCTCTGTTTCGCGGGAATCAAACAGCAAACTAGCGTCAGTGCATCACAAAGAAAGTGGTAAGTTTCTTCAGCAGCCCTTTTAAATTTCCCCTTTCTGTTTTCCCTCTCCGTTTTTCCTCTCTATTTCGCGGTCGGGGTGTTCAAAGCTCCAAGATCTTTCACAAAACCATCTTAAAATTTAAGAATTCTCTAATATATGTCAACTTAATTTACACAGCCGAGCTCTGCCTGGATTGAGAAGCGAGTCTGACATTACACAGCCGAGCTCTGCATGCAAGAAAACATTTTACAGTTAACATCAGTGACCTTGCAGAGTAATGTTAAATATGATGTATGTTTGAGGTTTGCGTGGTTTACTTGACTATTGGGATGTGGGTGTTGGTCATTTTGCTTCTTATAACTAATAAGATGCTGCATTTTAGTATTTGAATGTCAGTTTTCGCCGAGATCTTTTGCAATGATTTAGACTTACTTTGGGTATTACTCCCACCCTCAATGTCTTCATTCTCAGTGCTTTCCTCCTCCCCCTCCCTCAATTTACATACTAGCTTACAAACGTCCACGGGCATCAAGTATACCGTCATTGCCAAACCGGGAACAAACCGGAACCAAATCCAACCAAAATGGACCAGTCAAACAGTTTGTTGACCGGTTCCGGCCCGGTTCCGGTTTGGTAATTGCCAAACCGTTACAAAAAGTTCGGTTTGTATTATGTCCAAAAACCGGCCGGACCGGACCATGTACACCCCTAATCTTGCTTAATCTTGGACTAATATACCCCCTCCAACATAAAGGTCATGTTAAACTGATTAACCAAATCAGCTAAGTATGAATAAATACAACCCCTTGCCTTGCCCGTTCGTGCTTTCTCTCTGCATTTCTTCCGCAGATTGAAGGTGTTAAACTCCATACTCAGATTGAAGCTACCATGGACACATCTTCTTGTAACAACTATGGTGGCTACGTGGGTGGTGGATGTAAGTATCCGAGGTATGTTCAAATGAGATGCAAATGTAGAATAGATGCTGATATCAGAATTGTGAGGACGGAAAGACCTTCAAAAGGCAGGATGTATTTCGTGTGTGACGTAGGTAAATGTGATTTCTGAAAGTGGTGCAACCCAATAGGCATGGAAAGTGCTGTGCAATCAGATTTTACACGCAATGTAGACATTGAGGAGATGAACATTTCAAGAAGAACTGATTTTGAAGTAATGCTGATAAAGAAAAGCATCACGCAAATGAAGATGATGATGTGTGTGTCTGTAGGTGTAGCTATGATTTCCCTAGTTGCTCTATGTATTTGAGATGATTGTGCAGTGTTGTTGCGTGTAAGTATGGTAAAGTTTAACAGATGTGGTATGCGTGCTGAGTGTCAGCGAGATGCACGTTAATTTGGTGTAATTATTTGCATTGGGGGAATTGAAGGTTATTTGGTGGTGTGTGCAATGAGATGATGTTTAATTGCATTTGTTTGAGCTGTTACAAAATGCAATGTAGTGTGTCTGATGTTTATTCCGATGTTAGTAGTGATGGTGCATTGTTTTAGAAGAAAAGATTGTTCGTATGAAGACATGCATTCCCCTTTCTCTTAAGAATGAATTTTGAGAATGCCAAAAATCTTCTTGAGAGTACCAAAAGTTTTGTTCATGAATGGGTAACCTCCCTGTACTGGTTATAAATAGCCCAGCCCTTCAACAATTTTTTTCACATCACAATCAAGCTCTCTGCTTTTCCAGCTGCCTTGTACGAAAGAAAATGGATTCCAAGAACCCTCAGCCCCATCCGGTGAAGAAACAGAAAATAAATCCTAGTGATGGTCCGAGTGCACCCAGGAAACCAAGCAAAATGCCTTATCCGAAAGAGGTTGTGGAAGAATATGTTGTATCTCCCAGAAGGGGAGTGGAGAGCAATTTATATGACGAACATGTGGAGATCGGGAAGCTCTGGGATAATTACTACTGGATGTCTGAAAAGCAAGATGATGATGCTGCAAGAGTTGATGAGGTGGAGGCCAGGCTGAGGAGACTGACGGAGAAGTACGCGAAGATGAAGGCAAAGTTGAAGGCCTTGGCTGCTGCGTTTTCTTCTGATGATGAAGCTGCGTGAAGGATGATGCTGTTTGGTTCTTGTCTGGGGGTGGTTTTGGGAGTGGTTTTGGGGGTGGTTTTGGGGGTTGTTTTTGGTTCTTTTCTAATTGTTGTCTGCTACTGCTTTTGGGTTTTTTTCTGCTACTGCTGATGATGTTTTTTTGTTCCTGCTGCTGAATTTTTCTTCCTGATGATGATTTTTTGCTACTGCTGCTGCTGATTGTTCCTGCTACTGCTGATGATGATTTTCTGCTACTGCTGCTGATGCTGATGAATTTTTGATATCTGACTTCATATACTTCTGCTACTGCTGGTGATGATGTTTATTTTTGTATAGGCTTTGGTTGTTAACGATGATGGTTGTTTAGGTTCAGGGCGAAAAGATGTAGATGAAGTTTATTTAAGATGCTGTTTTGGGAATGAAAATTTTGCCTTTGCTTTTTGTCATCACCATATTGGTTTGTGTTTTCTTTTTTGCATTTTTACCCAGCGATTTTTAAAATATGGAATGTGTTTGAATGTGTTTGATGCAATGATTGGAAGCACAATGTACATCAGAACATACAGGACTGAAACAATATACCCTGGTGTTTGATGCGTTGACACAGAGAATGAATCAGAGTTGGCAATGCCAAACATCCTTATTCTAATATTACATAAATAGCCAAATGCCAGTACATATCAACACACAGAGAGTGCACCAGTAAAAATGGTAACAGTAAACTGATACATAGCCAAATTTCAAAACTGATACATAGCCAAATGTCAAAACTGATACATAGCAAAATGTCAAATCTGATACATAGGAAAATGTCAAAACAGCCTCATTTGGTTACAGCTGTGTTCCCAGGCAAAGGTCCAGTTCAATAGGGGTTGACCCTTCAGCTGATACTTGTGATGAACTAGCTGCTCCACTGGTTGATGCATTCGCTATCCTCTGTCTCTGCATCAAACAAACGCTTAATAAATCAGTAATGTACTGCATCAAATAAGCGCTTAAACAACAAAAATACAAATACCTTGTTCACGTTTGCGGAAGTATGGACAGGACTAACGCATGATCTCGCATTGTGCCCTTTCTGCTTACAGTTGCTGCAATGACTGTCAAGACCCTTCATGGTTGCCCGGTCAGAGTGCTTCCTTGGTTCGTCATGTTGTCTGATCCTTTGCTTCTTCGACCTCCCTACTTGTTTCTTGACATCGGGTGGAAGGATCGGTGCAAAGTTGGTATGAACCCAGTAGATGCTAAATGGTATGGGATACAACACTGGTGTGTAGGCCTGTACATACATGTCCTTCGAGTAGTACGAATGCACATAATTAAGAAGTGACCCCCTTTCCATCTGAATTGCAGCAATTGCATGTTTACATGGATGTCCAACTAGCTGAAACAATCTGCATGTGCACTCCCTTGTATTTAGATCAACAACATATGTTCCAGCTCCACTTGAGACTTCAAATGTCTTTCTTGCAGCCATGATGGCAACGCAGTGTCTGCTAGTTGCCTTTATTTTCTCAATCTTTGCAACCACATTCAGGCACACTGAGCCCTCATAAGAATTGATCCCAATCCTCTTGCAATTCATCCTTGCCATTGTATGCTTTCTGATGAACTCCATCATATGTATAAGTGGCATTTCTCTAGCTTCGAGAATGCTCGCATTAAATGACTCAGATAAGTTGTTAACCAGGACATCACACTTACTTGAAGTAGAGAAAAAAGTCTTTGACCACAGATTGGATGGAACGTTCTGCAACCACTTTGCAGCATCCTCATTCAAAGTTGTTAGGGCTGCCATGTGCCTGTTGAAATCACCTGGATGTGAGGCAGCAGCACATGCCCATAGAAGATCACCCACTTCCTTACCACTAAACTGTTGCTTAAAGTTTTGGTACATATGCCTAACACAGAACCTTTGCTCGCATGAGGGAAAACTGTGTTAACATCATGCACTAGTCCCTTTTGTCTATCACTTATAGTTGTGTATTGTTGGCCGTCTGCCCTTTCACCAATACACTCTGACAGATGCTCCAAGAACCATTTCCAACTGCTAAAGTTCTCTGCTTCACATACACAAAAGGCAATTGGGAACATATTGTCATTTCCATCTCTTTCAATAGCACTAAGCAGCTGACCCTTTAAGCTACCTTTCAAAAAACATCTATCAAGACCAAGTATAGGTCTACAACCATTAACAAACCATATCCTGCAAGCATTGAAACACACAAATAACCTCTCAAACTTTGGAGGTGACCTCTCATCCAATACGATGTTTTTAATCCGCACTTCACTGTCAGGATTAGTCCTTCTAATCATCTTTGCGTAGTCCCATAATTGTGCAAACTGTTCCATCTCCAAAACTTCAATGTCCTCCTTCGCCTTGTGTTTTGCCTTATACACCTGTGACCGGCTCACATCAACCATCAGATCTCTTCTCACTTGGTTTTTAAGACTTTTACTGTGCGCATCAGGGTGGTCCATGAAGTGTTGCTTGTATTTTTTGCTCAAGTACCTGGAAATACAGTGTCTGTTGGTGTATTCCCGCCCACAGCTATGTTCACCTTTCAATGTCTTAATCATAAAGATTGACTCCTTCCCAATCTTAGAACCATGAATCCTCCATGTACAGCCCCTAGCACATGAAGTTGTCACCCTTGTACCTTCATTTTTTTGATACTTTACTTCATACGCACCCCTTATATTCCACTCAATAAGTGCCTCTCTAAACATCTTAGCAGATGCAAATTTCTGCCCAACCCTCAATTCAAACGTTGTCTTACTAAATTCTTCCTCAAAATCAAAATCATAGTATCCCTTCACCACATCTTCTTCAGTCCTATGCAACAATACGTATTCATTTTCCACTTGTTCATTCCAGTCACCAAACTTTATGCCTCCGGTATCATCATGTAGCATAACTTCACAGCTTTGTACTTCAAATTCATGGAAAAACAGTCAAATACATGTACAATGCGCATACTGTTTCCAAACAAAAAATAATAACTATTTTGGATCACATCACTAAATTAACAATATCCTAATCTGGACCTTCAACAGGTACATCATTTCTTTGTTCTTCAGATTCACTTGAACGAGTGGGTTCTAGGATCTGTCTAGAAGCAAAATCCCAGAAGATGTCATCATCTAGAATGTAATCTAGACCCTCAAAGGTACCAACTGGATCTGCATACCTTGAACTCTCTCAGATTCTATACCAGTTTCAAAATGGGTGAATTGAATATGTTCCCTTTGTTCTACATCCAAGAATGCTTCGGAATGTGAAGATGATTCCCTTGGGGCTGTAGCTGCAACATTTGTAGAGTCTTGTGACAGCTCAATTCTACTTGGGTGCAAATTGACCCTTTTGTCCTTGCATAAAAGGTTTCTTTTCCTCTTCGTGGGGGTGATTTTTCTACCATCTATTATCATGCTGTCTTTATTACCTCCAGTCATCCCACATACACTTGATTCCTCCCTTGTATCCATTTTGTCACTGTCTTTAATGCTCACTGCAGACACATCCATTCAAAACTTTACTCTACCATGGCATCAACTTAAAGTTATTTCATTTAAACTACACATTAACTAACAAATCCATCTACGTACACAACAACAACATCCATGCAAATCCTTTTACGTACACCTATTCATGCTGTAACAAAATACACAACAACAACATGAATGCAATTTTTCACACACGGACTTGAATCCATACACAAATGAACTACCATCAACAAACCAAAAAAAGACACAGTGCGAAGAAAACATCATCAGATTCCCGTTATTAACTAACATTTTATTGATATACACTGTTTCTGCAAGAATCAACAGCAGTTTCTATGTTTTTGGAAGAAACAATGGCTCTCTATTCCTTCTACAACTGTAGCAACAACCTCCCGTGCTTACAAACACAACTAAAACGCAAGTTTCAGCTTAGCTGAATTCTTCTTCCACCAAAGCTTCTCCTTATGTGTGTTAGATAGGTTCAAACGGAAGAGAGATAGTTGCCTTATATTTTGTTGGTTTTTTTGAAGATTGATTACCTCAATTGTACCTCTTTCCCCCGTTTTTCAGAGACGTTGGTGACAGGGGTATCTTTGTCTTTACAGAACCTCCGGCAAAAAAAATTACAGAAATGTTTTTGTCATCAGTCCAAAAGCACAGGGGGGTTATTTATGTAATTTTAAACCTCAGGGGGGCAATCGACCGAATGGTCATAGCACAGGGGACCAAAAGGTGATTTTCCCTTCTGGAATTTACTTAGTTAGATCATGCCAAGAAACAATTTTTAAGGGTGCAGTTTTGTGATATTGAACTCAGGTTACTGTTTTGTAATATTGAAGTCATGTGTTCGAGTCACATAAATAGTTTATTGCACAAAGTGTAAAGTAAAAGTATGTATATCAGATCGCGAATTGATCCGATCCCTCCTCATATGCGAAAACGTAACAACCTAATGCAGTGAGAATTCCCTTTTATCATGCCACTTATATTTAACTTATATTTTCCATTTCCAACAAAGACTAAAAAATAATTTTGCTTGACTTTAGAATATAATGGAATAAAGCAAAATGACTTATTAAATTGTCCGCGGTTCTTATATTGTGAAGTATCAGTTGATCGACATACCTTGACGCAATTTTCAGTATGTGTCATCGGGGGCAACCTCTGTGTTTCTAACACATATGTATGCTTTCGTACATCTGACCCTACATACCCCGCCATAGACGGAAGCATTTAAGGTAATGATGTAATGTTGTTGTTGGACTTATATTTAACTTATATTAAATATTTTATATATGACATAGTTCTTATTAGATATTTATAACGAAATATTTATATAATAAGAATAAAACATCTTTACTTACAAATAAGCACCCGGGTGTCTTCCATCTTACACGATATTAAAATAACTTATGGCATGCCAAAAGCCTTCAGTAGAACGGCTTATACTATGTTTTTTTTTTGCCTCATTATACAAATATAATATCCTACTATATACTTTTTCTATTTATAATAATTTTTGAGTTTAACTTCAGTGTAAGTTAAAGAAGTTAAAGAAGTCAGAGTAATATGTTTTCTAATAATCTACCGGATAAACAACATATACACACACACACACACATATAATTAGCTGATCTAGATAATAAACAATGAGTCTACAAAATATAGAGATACTATTCCGATCCTTCCATGGTCACGTTAATTTCCATTAGATATTATAATTATTTATTGTTCCTAGATAGTTATTAAGAAAATCTCAACTCACTAAGTTCAAAAAAAAAAGCTCATGTTTATATACTTTTTTACCATTATAGATAATCTATAGGAAACAATAAAAAGCTACTAAATAAAGAGCGATAATTAAAATGAGTTATGTATTTCATATTCTATAATATATATATGTCTATGTATATATATACACACACACACATAAAAATTTATTCTACTTAAATTTATTAAGTTAGATTACTTTAATCAAAAAAATCAACACATAATTTAGCTCAAATGTCAAAAAAATAAATAAATGCAACAATAGTTCTATCATGGTACCTAATTAGTGTGTCATGATTATTTTATCGTCATAACTCAATGAAGGTAAGATGATGATAAGAAACAGAATAATAGAGAATGAACTTGGAGAGAAACGTTTTTCTTCATTGATTTTTGAGTACTACATACACTGTGTATAAATAGTATAATTTCCCTATCAACCAGGACATGATTTTGGTTATGATTGATTGAGGATAAGAATCAAAGATTCTATCAAATATCCTCTTCCCTAATTTACGTCAATTTACAATTATTACACAAATACACTTTCCTTTACACTTCCCCTTAAGTTGTGTATTGGAGCATTCAATACCCAACTTGCTCAAGACTTCTTCGAATGCTCTCCCAGTTACCGCATTGTCAATATGTCTGCAAGCTGATCTTCACTCCTTTCAAACGGTAACTCTATACTCCCATCGTCAAGCTTTTCCTTGATAAAATGCTGATCTACTTCAATATGTTTGGTTCGATCATGCTGGACCAGATTCTCCTAAAATACTAATTGCTGCTTTGTTATCACAGAATAATCGCACCGGAAGTCGTACTAAGGCTCCAATTTCTCCCAATAGCTTCTTCAACCACAAAGCTTCAACAATTCCTTTGGCCACCCCTCTAAATTCTGCTTCAACACTTGATAATGCCACTACCTTTTGTTTCTTACTTTTCCACGTGACCAGATTTCCTCTAACGAATGCGAAATACCTTGACGTAGATTTCCTATCGTTTAGGTTACCTGCCCAGTCTGCATCTTTAAATACTTCTACATCCAAATGTCCATGTTTTGCAAACAGAATCCATCGCCCAATTGTCTCTTTCAAATACCTCAGAATCCTCTTGACGGCAATTATATGTGACTTCTGTGGATGGTGCATGAACTGACTCACGACCCCTACTGCGTATGCGATATCTGAGCGTGTATGTGAGAGATAAATCAGTCGCCCAACTAGTCTCTGGTATCGCTTTTGTTGCACCACAAACTCTACTTCAGATATATGTAGTCGATGATTCACTGCTATCGGCGTCTTTGCGGGTTTGCAATCCACCCCGACTGGAACGAGACACTTCAATCTCTAGAAAGTATTGTACCAACCCTAGATCTTTCATCTCAAACTCGGCAAACAGCTTCAGACGAACTCGCACTATCTCTTCAGCATCATCACCAGTGATAATCATGTCATCCACATATATTATCAGGCACGTGACCTTTTCCTTGTTTCTTTTGAAGAACAGAGCATGGTCAGCATTACTCTGCTTGTAACCATTCTTTCTCATCGCCAATGTAAATCTTCCGAACCATGCTCGTAGACTCTGTTTTCATCCGTAGAGGGCCTTTTTCAATTTACGCACTTCCCCTTTTCAGAAATCATCTGTAAAACCTGGTGGAGCCTCAATATATACATCTTCCCGTAACTCTCTATGTAAAAACGCATTCTTTATATCGAACTGGTATAACATCCAATCTCTATTTGCAGCTACAGAGAACAGAACTCGAATCGTATCAATCTTCGCCACTGGTGAAAAAGTCTCGGAGTAATCGATTCCATACATTTGGGTATAACCTTTTGCCACTAATCTTGCCTTTGTCTTTCCACCGTCTCATCTGCTCTGTACTTGATTGTAAAGACCCACCTACACCCCACTGGTTTCTTTCCCTCTGGTAGAACACACTTTTCCCAGGTCTCATTCTTTAGCAATGCTTCAATTTTAATCGCCATTGTTGTTAGCCACTCCTCCTTCTCGTTTGCCTCCTTTACTGTCTTTGGGATAGACTCTGAGTACATTGGTGCTAACAATGCTCTCCCTTGAGTTACAGGATACCGCACTGTCTGAGATACCGCATCATGTGAATGACGGGTTGGTGGAATGTCTCTAGTACTTCTGGGAGGAAGAACTCGTTCTTGTCTCTCACTAGGATTAGAGTTAGACTCAAATTGCTCATAAGATGCAACAGGAGTAGAAACAATATGAGAAGGTACATTATTTACCTCTTGAGGAACATTGTCCGAAGTCGACGTCTTAGGAGTGGTAACTGGCGCTAGTGGTACCTCTACTTCATTTACCGTAGTCAGCTCGGTGGCGCCACCTGCTTGCCCTTGTTGGACATCCATCATGCAATCGAGATAACGCAACCACGCAAAGGAAGGTGACTCACTTATATTCTCCCCCTGAGACCTGATTGGGTGGTCATAGTAGTATTCGGTTTCAAGGAACTGACAATCCATGGTAACATAGAGATGCCGAGTGTTCGGATTATAGCATCTATACCCTTTTCGGTGACTATCATAACCAACAAAGATGCACTTGTCAGCACGAGAGTCAAGTTTGAAACGTTCATGTTTGGGTATGTGGACGTATGATGAGCACCCAAAAGCCCGAGGAGGTAGTGTAAGGGCTGGTGGTATGTTGGCTTGAGTGGCGAGGATTTGTAATGGTGTTTTATGATCGAGGGATTTGGTGGCTAGTCGGTTAAGAAGATAGACCGTGGTGCCAATCGCATCCGGCCATAAACTTTTCGGAGTGTGAGACTCAAGGAGCATAGATCGAGCCATTTCAAAAATGATGCGATTTTTCCTTTCGGCGACCTCATTTTGTTGTGGGGAGTGGGAACACAAGGTTTGATGAACGAGTCCTTTGTATTGGAAGAAAGGGCGCAGAGGAGTATATTCAGTATCATTATCCGTGCGAAGGATTTTAATTTGAGTTTGGTACTCTTACACCCGAGAATTTTCGAACTAGCCGTTAAGGCATTAATTTAAAATTAACGTAGCCGTGAATGTAACGACCATTCGAAATTAAATTAACTATAGGGTATCATTTACGTCCAAGTAGTTTCGTAACTCTATATTGGATATATTTATTATATAAATAAAAAGTAGCAATAAAGGATAAGTAAACAACAACAAAATAATAAAAATAAAATAAACATATAAAGAGATAAAAGGTGTCGTGGGTGAGAGGGTGGACAAAAAAACAAAAACAAACAAACAAGAAACGTGGGTTAAAAAGAATAACAATAATAAAATAATAATTAAAATTGAAAAAAAAAGAGAAGAACGTGATTGGGGGGATAACAGCCCCCCTTAATTTCGCACGGCTAATTGCTTAAAAAGGGGCAAGGAGGATAAGTGGGTAACGTAAGAGGGAGGAAAGAAGGATTAAAAGAAAAAAATAAATAAAAAAAGTGAGAGGGGAAACAATTTAGACTTTATACAAAAAAAAATATTGCTTCACACGTGCCCGTGGCCTTCACACGCGCTGAGTACGCGCTCCCTGGTGGAGCAGCCGCAGTTTAGACATCATACAAAAAAAATATTGCTTCAGGGTCGGCCTGCCAGCAGACCAGGCCAGCCCCTTAATGGGCCGCTGGCTGGCTGCAGCAGAGCCAGCCTATTTAGCTATTATATATATATATGAAAAAAGAGGAGGTCGGCTTAGCGGACTGGGCCGAATGACCAACGGACCTGGCCAGCTGCCAGCCGGCCCAATTAACGCGAAGACTAAAAAACGGAGGAAGGGGTTGTGGCGCAGCCCAGCCTTAACGGGCCGGGCTTATGCGGTTAGTGGACCGGGGCTGGTGGTAAGGGCCAACCCACTTTATTAAAATTATTTATTTTTTTCCTGAATTTCTGTAATATAGTAAATGTTATTTAATTAATTTAAAATAGTAATAATTATAAGAAAAATATAAATAAATATCATAAAATTATAAATAAATTCCAAAAAAATATAAAAGATAAAAAGTAAATTATTTTCAATAATTGTGATAATTTATTTAATTTGGATAATTAGGTAATAAATAGAAATAAATTAGGGAAAAATGAGGAAAAATATAGAAAATGCACAATAAATGTATACAAGTCATGGAATAATAAGTTTAACGTCAAACAACATTAAATCATTATTCGGATAATAAATGAACCTAGATTTTAGTGCCGGAGGATGGTGAGGATGGGCCAGGGGCCTCAGGCGATCATTAAGTGAACTTAGAATTGAGTGCCGGAGGATGGTGACGATGGGCCAGGGGCCTCAAACGAATTGTGTTTTTGCATTCATGGCACGTGCATTGCATTATGGCGGATCGTGACGTACGGTCACGTACGCTCAGGATGGTGTACGATGGCGAGGGCACGACACTTAGGATGGTGTATGGTGGCGTGGCCACGCACACTCAGAATGGTGACTGTGGGTGGGTAAGACCCACAGCCACTCAGTAGGACTCGGGTTCATGCATTGCACGGTGGAGATATCGGCATTTTGTGTGACATGACTTTGTTGCGTGTGGCATGCATGGTAGGACATGCATCACGATATTGTGCATTTTTTATCTGGAGGGAATTACCTTTCTGTATTATCTCATTTGCTTATGTGATATCATGCTACGTGCTATGTGCTATGTGTTATATCATTTTTGGATGCTCGTCTTGTACTAGTTGGAGGCAGGTGCCTACTGGGTGATTTCTCCATCACTCACCCCTACTTCTCCCCCCCACCAGGTGAACACGAAGAAGCATACGACTATATCTTTGTTGAGGACGAGGTTGACACGGTAGTATGGTCATACTGACGGTCGCACCTAGGATGCGAGGAGACCCTGCGACTGTCCGTTATTAGTTAATTGGGGTTTCCATCAGACATCACCTTGTTTAGTTCTACAAACTCTAGATGTTAGCACGTTGACGTTATTGTTATGTCTTATTTATTATTCTACCGATGAATTTCTTTTATTCAAGTAATTTAATGTTACGGAATTTCATTTCTGCGAGAAAAATTTCTACGTATTTTCGGCCGTGTAGAAAGTTGATTCGACGCCTTGTATTCTCCTTAGTGAGATACGGCGGGTGCACCGTTCCTGATGCTAGGGTTCGGGAGCGGGCCGCTACAGGTGTTATCAGAGCCGAGACTTTAGATCCACCTCGGAAACACATGATTAACTAGATCACTTAGACATAAGCTATGATCTTTACCTATGAATGACAATTATACCCCTAATAAATGAAGTACATCTAAGTTATAATCGAGTTAAGGGAGGTGTGCGCGGTTGTGAGCTTTCTCTATTTCATTACCGTTGTACCCCAGAAATTTCGCATGAGCAGTCTAAATGCTCAAATCCCTCTATCCCTCCTGTCAATCCAAATTCTCGTCAATGTTCGCACGAAATCTAAGAAAATACCGTCGCGTCGTGAAAACAAAATCTGACAAATGAGGCATAAATATGCGACATGGCCACTAATAATCACAAGACCGCTCGTAACGAAAATACAACCACAGAGTATTACAGGGCCACTGCCGCCACCAAGTGCTCAATGTGGATGCCACACTAGGATCAGTGTGGGGGGAATTATGCAAGTGTCAGTGCGTCAACCGGGACGTTTTACGAAAGAGGACACTGAGCAGAGGCCGACGCCACCACCACAACAGAATCAGGTACAAGATAAAGGGAAGCAATGATCAGTACCTAGATCTACGTGACGACTGATGCGGGCATCAAGTGGACTAACGACGTCGTAGCAGAGTTCAACCGTCGACGACCAGGTCTCAATGACTCATCATCAGTACAGATGATGTTAGTCAGAGATAAATGATCAGAGTTGCGCAGCGGAAGCATGGCTTTCTTAAGTCGCTGAGTATATCGCTGAGTAAGTTCAGAAGAGTGAACCTCAGTGGATCCGAAGAAGATTAAGTATATCACTGAGTAGCCCTGACCGACCAAGGTAACTGAAGTAAGGAGTTTTCTTGGTTTGGCTAGCTGCTACGGGAAATTTGTTAAAGGATTTTCGGCGACACCAATGTCCTGAGCAGACGGAAGCAGAAGAAGGCGAAGTTCGAGCGTATCGTTGATATTAGCAAAGTTTTGCCGAGCAAAAAAAATTACACAATTTTGCTAAATTAGTTATGTATCACACACTGATCAATACAACATACTTTAACGACATACTTTCCTACATCAAACGCGCACTAGAACATCAACCATATAAAAAAAATCCAACACACATATATAAAGAAATATAACAAAGTACAAAAAAAAGATATCACATAACATAATGAAGTATGAATATACAGTAACATAATTCAACATATTATATATATATACACCACAAAAAAAGATAAGTTGCAAAAAAAAAACAACAAAGTGCACACCATATTCATGGCCGATACAAACAAATACATAGTCCATTATAACATGTAAACAAATTAACTTAAATCGTTAGTAGTAGAATCGCAGTCACATCTGCAAAACCAATAGTTTTTCCCACCATCATATACTACCACTCCATGGCCTAATAAAAGTTACTAATTCAAGTACAACATGAACAACAGACACCACAAAAGTGCAAAATAAAATATAAAAAAATATATTAAAAAAATTTGACCACTATATATAGAAAAAAAAAAGAAAATGTATCAGCTTGTTGTAACATACTAGCATAAAGACAATAAGCACAAGATATACTAACTACTAAAATATGTACACCCTTACCGTAGGGTAACTCTGTGAGTTGTAATGAACCAACCAACTTATCAAGCCATATAATGTTATCACCACATCAAACACAAACAGTATAAGTGCGAAAGACTTTATATACACTACACCTATACATACAAAGCGACCAACATGAAAAATACAAAGTACAAATAAAAGATCTCAATATATATAGAGTACAATAACAACGTAGGAGTAGCGAACATACAAAAGATATACGATAAGACAGGAGTATATGTGCTAAATGACTACTAAAAAAACCCAGTATGTTACAACCATAAGGAAGCATATAGACAAACATAATTGGTTACAACATTAATTGACGTAAATAAGTCGATTTAAGAAAACATACAAATAAATACATGAAATAAAAGTAAATAAACGATTCTAAGTAAATATGCACAAGCATACACACAATTATATCAATGACACCTCAACATAACTATGCAACGAAACAAGTAATACACATCGCAACATATAACAAGAACAAACAACACAATTACAAGGAATACAGTAACACAAATACTTTTTATACAAGATATGGATTACGACATAGGCATACATTTACAAATTTTAAAACAAAATCATTAACATACACAACTGAAGTAAAGTAGACTAATTACGAGTTTTGACAACATAATATTGCATGACAACATAGTAATAGATTAAATTGTAAATAAGTTAATAACAGAAGGAAAAAAACCAAGAAAATAAATTTAATTATCATGCTTGAACACCCAAATAAATTATATATATATATATATACGTTACAGTAAAATCTATGCATTATGCATTTCCTTCAGCATAATCTATATAACGACATTTATACAACAATAAGATGAGGTAGTACGAAAAATATAGAGTACACGTAACAAATATTATTAACGACTAACATAAGTACAAAAAGAGAGATCACGATAAACCAAGACTAAAATAAACGCGCATAGCAGGTGTACCGCTTAAAACTCAGCTAACAAACTATATAAACATAATACATGTGACAAACTACAGATAACGATTGTGAATTCATGAGTTACATATGATACATAAGTCACATATGTGGATACACAACCTACCATATGTCTATACCAAACATTTAAAAAACAACAACTTAACCATTAAAACGACACACATATTAAAACTCGTGTATGCCGATGTATGTAATGGACGGAGCTATGTTGAGTACTGCATTTCATCTCCGGATCAATGAGTAGCCAGAGAAGACGATACATACATTGAAGGATATGTTGAAGACTTGCGTCATTGGTTTCAAAGGAAACTGGGATGGTATGATCAAGTTGATCAAGTTTGCCTACAACAACAGCTACCATAACGCCACCGGCATGGCACCATTCGAGGTGTCCTTTAGAGTTTGATGTCAGAGACAAGGTTTACTCGAAGGTGTCACCTATAGAAGGTATGGCATGTTTTGGGTCTGAAGAGTAAACTAAGGTTGCGGTACATTGAGCCTTATGAGATGCTCGAAATGATTAGTTCGTTAGCTTACCGTTTGGCGATACCTCCGGCGCTGACCCAAGTGCACAATGTATTCTATGTTTCTCAGCTAATGAGGTACATTTTAGACCTGGGTCATGTAATGGACACACCAACTCTAAGAATTAGACCGGATGCATCATGTGAAGAGGCTCCTGTACGAATCGTAGACCGCAAAGATCAGGAGCTAGAGGACCCGATGCGAAAGCGCTACCCCTACCTTTTCGTATAAGGTGCGACAAGTTTCGAGGATGAAATTTCTTGTAAGGTGGGTAGGATGTTACATCCGAGAATTTTTGAACTAGCCGTTAAGGCATTAAATTAAAATTAACGTAGCCGTGGGTGTAACGACCCTTCGAAATTAAATTAACTATAGGGTATCATTTACGTCCAAGTAGTTTTGTAACTCTATATTGGATATATTTATTATATAAATAAAAAGTAGCAATAAAGGATAAGTAAATAAAAAATAATAAAAATAAAATAAAACATATAAAGAGATAAAAGGTGTCGTGGGTGAGAGGGTGGACAAAAAAACAAAAACAAACAAATAAGAAACTTGGGTTAAAAAGAATAATAATAATAAAATAATAATTAAAATTAAAAAAAGAGAAGAACATGCTTGTGGGGGGGGGATAACAGCCCCCCTTAATTTCACACAGCTAATTGCTTAAAAAGGGGCAAGGAGGATAAGTGGGCAACGTAAGAGGGAGGAAAGAAGAATTAAAAGAAATAAATAAATAAAAAAAGTGAGAGGGGAAACGCGAGAGCAGAGGCAGCGGTGCCCAAGAAGAAAAAGGGAACAGGAGGAAAGAGAAAGGAAGAAGGAAGAAAAGTCCAAAAAGGTTTACTCTAGTCGCGTAGTTTTGTATGCAATCCAGGTAGGTTCCTTTTTCCCCCTCCAATTGGTACAAATTCAAGCATGCTTTGGTGATATGTTATCCGTTTGGTGTTTTAATTGTTGAAATCTATACCATGTGGTTGAATCTGTGCAAGATTTATGAATTTGAAGTCTACTGTATGCGTATATTGGTGTTCTTGGATACAGTTGATGTGTATAAACCTTATGCGTGACTTTGATTTGATTTTAGAGAAAAATTTGATAATCAAAATAGCACAGTTTAAGGTTCTCGGTTGTTGATTTGACCTTAGAATAGGTTTCCATAGACTGGAAATAGGCAAAAATATAGATCGGAGTCGAAAAATGGCCGCCGGAGGCGGCTAGAGCGCCTCACACGCCGCCATGAGGGCTGCGCGTGGCCTTCACACGCGCTGAGTACGCGCTCCCTGGTGGAGTAGCCGCAGTTTAGACATTATACAAAAAAAAAATTTGCTTCAGGGCCGGCCTGCAAGCAGACCAGGCCAGCCCCTTAATAAGCCGCTGGCTGGTTGCAGCAGAGCCAACCCATTTATCTATTATATATATATAAAGAAAAAAGAGGAGGCCGGCTTAGCAGACTAGGCCGAATGGCCAACGAATCGGCCAGCAGCCGGCCCAATTAACGCGAAGACTAAAAAAACGGCGGAAGGGGTTGTGGCGCAAAGGCTGGTGGTAAGTGCCAGCCCACTTTATTAAAATTATTTATTTTTTCTGAATTTCTGGAATATAGTAAATGTTATTTAATTAATTTAAAATATTAATAATTATAGAAAAAATATAAATAAATATCATAAAATTATAAATAAATTCCAAAAAATATAAAAGATAAAAAGTAAATTATTTTCTGTAATTGTGATAATTTATTTAATTTGGATAATTAGGTAATAAATAGAAATAAATTAGGAAAAAATGAGGAAAATATAGAAAAGCACAATAAATTTATACAAGTCATGGAATAATAAGTTTAACGTCAAACAACATTAAATCATTATTCGGATAATAAATGAACCTAGATTTGAGTGCCGGAGGATAGTGAGGATGGGCCAGGGGCCTCAGGCGATCATTAAGTGAACCTAGAATTGAGTGCCGGAGGATGGTGAGAATGGGTCAGGGGCCTCAAACGAATTGTATTTTGCATTCATGGCACGTGCATTGCATTATGGCGGGTCGTGACGTACGGGTCACGGGCGCTCAGGATGGTGTACGGTGGCGGGGCTACGACACTCAGGATGGTATACGGTGGCGCGGCCACGCACACTCAGTATGGTGACTGTGGGTGGGTAAGACCCACAGCCACTCAGTAGGACCAGGGTTCATCCATTGCACGGTGGAGATAACGGCATTTTGGGTGGCATGACTTTGTTGCGTATGGCATGCATGGTAGGACATGCATCATGATGTTGTGCATTCTTTATCTGGAGGGAATTACCTTTCCGTATTATCTCATTTGCTTATGTGATATCATGCTACGTGCTATGTGCTATGTGTTATATCATTTTTGGATGCTCGTCTTGTACTAGTTGGAGGAAGGTGCCTACTGGGTGATTTCCCCATCACTCACCCCTACTTCCCCCCCACCAGGTGAACACGAGGAAGCATATGACTATATCTTTGATGAGGACGGGGTTGACACGGTAGTATGGGCATACTGACGGTCGCACCTAGGATGCGAGGAGACCCTGCGACTGTCCGTTATTAGTTAATTGGGGTTTCCATCAGACATCACCTTGTTTAGTTCGACAAACTCTAGATGCTAGCACATTGACGTTATGGTTGTCTTATCTATTATTCTACCGAGGAATTTCTTTTATTCAAGTAATTTAATGTTACGGAATTTTGTTTTTGCGAGAAAAATTTCTACGTATTTTCGGTCGTGTAGAAAGTTGATTCGACGCCTTGTATTCTCCTTAGTGAGATACGGCGGGTGCACTGTTCCTGATGCTAGGGTTCGGGAGCTGAGCGCTACAGGTACTGTGTTTGGATCAAATTGTAAAAGTGTATAAATGTTTGAGGAACATCAGATTTTTGTTTTAAGAAATAGACATAGGTCATACGAAAAAAATCATCAATAAATAAGATAAAATATTGAAACTGATGCAAGTTAGAAATATTGGCGGGGCCCCATACATCGGAATGTACTAATGAGAATAGTTTGTCAACACGAGTAGTATTAGGATGAAATGTAGTGCGGTGACTTTTGTCACGGATACAAGTTTCATAATTGAAAGACACTTATTGATGCGTAAATAAACGCAGGAAATAACAATTTTAAGTAACTAAAAGAAGGATGACCTACGCGTCGGTGCCATAACCCCAAATGTTGATTGGCCGTCCGGTAAGCAAGCATAGACCGACCCTGTTGAGCAACTTCGTCAAAGTAGTAGAGGCCACCACGTTCAGTGCCACGTCCAACAGTCGCCTTCGTACGAATGTCCTGCAAGATGCAACAATGTGGTTGGATTAGGGCGATACAACCAAGGGCTTTAGTAATATGGCTAATAGATAACAATTTAGTCACGAGACCAGTAACATATAAACAGTGTGGAATAATTAAGGTGGGAGATAGTTTAATAGAACTTCTGCCTTGGACCGGAATATGCTCACCAATAGCGGTCTCAATATGGGTTATAGTAGGAGAGGTGAAACATATGAAGTCATTAAGGTCATTGGTCATTGTATCTGTAGTACCACAGTCAATGATCCAGGAATTATGGTTTTGGGCTAAATGGGCATAGGTGGGAATTGTGAGGACTGGGTTGGTATTTTCGGAAGTTGGGGGACCAGAAATACAAGTGGCGAAAGGTTGAGGGACTATTCCGTATTGTGGGAAACAGGGAGGGTCATATTTAGGGCTGGCGAGATTAGGAGGACTGTGTGGAAGGTTTTCAGGAGAGTTAGGGGGGCTTGTGTGCAAATAAAGCAGTATTTAAAGAGAAAGGGTTGGGATTTCTCCCAACCCTACCTGAGGCGGCCGCTGGTTCTCTAGAACCTTATGTCTCTTTCTCCAACCTTCCTGTCTCTTCGTCTGCTGCCTCTCATTTTCTTCCTTCGACTGCTGCCCGTCCGTTATTGTTCAGGCAAGAATGTGAGCAATCAGGTTCTCCCCTGCTCCTCTCTGCACTGCTGTTGGTATCCTAAATGTGGGTCCCCACGGCTGCAGCACCCTTGCCTACTCGATCGCCGGTGAGTGACACCCGACTATTCCACCAGTCTGGGTATCCCACGAGAATAAAGCAGTTTTCTTTAGTGTGCTTCTTTCTTCCACAATAGGAGCACCGAAGACTGTTCTTGTCTTCTTTTCCCTCTGAGCGCCGAGAAGAGCTTCCTTTTCCTTTGTTTTTAGCAGCCAACCTATACCCCGATGATGTGTCATCTACCACTGAGAGGTCAGTTTTCAGAATATTCATTCTAGCTTCTTCTCTTCTAATCAGTCCGTATGCCACCTCTATTGATGACAATGGTTCTCGTTTCAGTATCTCTCTTTTTGCCAACTCAAACTTTTCATCTGTAGCAGTCAAGAATTGGAACAGTTGTTGTTCCTGTAATTTTTGGTTGTAAATCCGAATATCATCGATGTCCTTCATTGGATTTAGATCCTTGACATCTATTGTCATCCAAATCGATTGAAATCTGTGCCACAAATCCTCCAGTGTGTTTGAACCCTGCCGAAGGGTATTTGCCTTTTTGTGCAGATCGAACACCTGCAATGAGTCTGAACCAGAACCGTATGTGATCATCAGCCCGTCCCAAAGTGCTTTTGCGGTAGGGTATTGAGATACGTTTGTCACAAGGAGGGGTTCAATATTTTGAATCAACCAAGTGAACACACATTCGTCGTCTTGCTCCCACCGTTCGTATCTGGGTTTAGTGGGTAGGGGTGGTGGAGGGGTCCCTGTTAGATGGGAACTTTTCCCCCTTCCCCCGATTACCTTGCGGATCAGTGTAGCCGATAGAGAGTAATTCTCACTATTGAGTTTTACTCCTATGGTTAGATTTTTGGGTGCCTGAGTTTGGAGGCTCTGACGAAGTAAATTAGCCAATTGTACCGTGAGTTCATTAGATACGATAGAACTGGACTTTGGTTCCGAGCCTTCGCCAGACATGTTGAACAGATATAAGATCGAATCTTAGCCAGTCGGTTTGAGAGAGGTAACTGGACAATGATGAATATACCTCTTCTGAGTCCGAACTTTATCAAGGTGCAAATTCCTTGCATTTTCTGGTGGGTTTGTTTGGTTTTGTTTTATGAGACAATGATGAAGAAAAATGTATGTTTTCTGAGTCTAAAGGATCAGACTGTGCTCTGCTACCACGATAAAAAAAGAGAATAATAGAGAATGGACTTGGAGAGAAACGTTTTTCTTCGTTGATTTTTAAGTACTACATACACTGTGTATAAATAGTATAATTTCCGTATCAACCAGGACATGATTTTGGTTATGATTGATTGAGGATAAGAATCAAATATTCTATCAAATATCCTCTTCCCTAATTTACGTCAATTTACAATTATTATACAAATACACCTTCCTTAACAGATGATGATAATATTCAAAACATTAACTACTTTTTTTATAGTTTAAAAACTAATTAATATTAATCAATTTATTACAGAATTAGATCATGTTTTATCTTGAATATGTTAAATTATAACTCTTAACAGTTTAATATGTTACATATATTAAGTTAGGTGATTCGAGTATAATATAAATATGATTTACTTAAATATATGTTTTATCATTAGAGCGCAAAGATGGTTGAGGATTTATGTTTTGTCATTGTCTTTTAGAGGAAATATTTTTATTTTGAAACCGAAAGAGCGGAAATTTATCACTTTAAAGTTTCAGTGGAAATAATCACATACATAAATACAATAAATCAAGCAAACGTTTCCATTATTTGTTTATACTATTATACTATATTTCTATTAGTATGTCATAAATACAGACATATGTAGAGTTGAGAGTCTCATTAGATCAGTTGGAGTTTAGTTATTCTTTGTCTACATCTCATCTTCCTCTAGTTCTTAGCCATAACTTTTTAATTTCGTTGGAATATAATGGGTGATGTTGTTGTAAATTTTCAGCGGAGATTTTCATATTAAAAATAGCGTAAATAAATAAATACAAGAAAGCATAGAAACATCTCCAGTTTATTTTTCTTGTTGGGAGGAAATTATAATTTTCTTTTTTCGACGATAAAAAAACTTGTTCAAACTAAATAAAAATTTTGCTCTGGTCTCCTATCAAGCAAAATCCGACAAGCTACCTCCCTTGCACTCTCCAGCGCTCCGGCTGATATTCCGACCCCCGGCAAGGAAATTCCATCTTTTAGGGTAAGTAATTGCAGAAGCCAACTTCTGCTATTTGCTTTAGTCAACTGCTGGAGTATTTTCCCCTATTTGTTTCCCCTCTGCAACTCCAAGGTTATTCTCTTTTTCATCTCCGGGTTTAAGCAGCATATTGATTTTGTATGCTTTAGTGCTTCCAATTTTTCAGCTAATAATGCGCTTTTTTGCCATACACTTGGGTTGGTATGGTAGTTTTTTTTTTTTTTTTTGCTTTGGTTGTTCCTATTTTCTTCTTGCAATGGTTACACCACTTGGTATAGATTTTTCCTTTTCATATTTTGGGATAGGTGTTGGGAAAGAGTTCAGGTGGATTTGGCAGATTGATCTTTCTTGCTGTCTCTGTTGGAATAAGGTGGCTTGTCTTTGTGATTAGGTTCCTTGCTATGGTTTTTATGTATGTGTCTAGGGATAAAGGGTGAAACTTTCTTCAAAAGTTAAATTGGTAATTCCTCATTCAAATTCTTTTTATTTTCCATATCTTACTCCAACAAGATTAATTCAAGTATTAATTGGGTCAGCTCATTCCTTACCAGATATGCGTAGAATATGTATCGTTGATCCTACTCCTAGTGTTTCATGCTCATCTGTTTGTATGAGTTATGGATTTTTCAGCTGCGTTTACCAGGCCTTGAGGTCAAATCATTTTATGGGCCTTATTTTCAACATTCAAGATTTTGTTTTGTGGACCCAAATTTGTCTTTCATTTCTGAGTTGAAGCACTGTTTGCTACTGTATAATGAAGGAAAAAGGTGCTTTAGGCTGGAACTGGTCATGGATGGGGAAGAACTGACAGAGCAGGAAACAGCTCTATATGATCGTCAAATTAGAGTTTGGGGGGTTGATGCTCAGAGAAGGTTCAGTGTTCTTTTAAGCTTGCTTCCCTTTTGTGCGATTAATTAGGGTTCTTTTTTAATGTGGAAACACAATAGTTATAATGCCATTGTTGATTTGTCTCTTTGGCGCAGGCTTAGCAAGTCCCATATATTTGTGAGCGGACTTAAAGGCACTGTGGTTGAGGTGCTTTCTTCTCTTTTATTGTCTTTAGCAAAACATTTGTCCTCTTAGTGCGTTCACCCATCTGTTTTTGTATTTTATGAATTGCAGTTAGACACCACTGCAACTTTTCTTCACCATTCAGATATTGTTACTTCCATATCTGAAACAGTTTCACCCATTATCTCATGTGAAATTAGGAAATTTGCAAATAAGCTGCATCGTTTAGTTGTCTGTAATGTCTTTGGCCTGCATATGTGGTGAAAATATTAAATCCAAAGCTTCAACTGGTTCCCAAGTAATTTTTTGCTGTCAAATTGATCAACTTTATGTCACTCACAAAGAGCAAATAACAAAGTTTGTCTAATTCTTAGAAGTTTTTGTATTGTTAAAAATAAAATACAAAATACTCTGCTCCTTTCCTTTTTTGGGGGTTTGCTACATGAAGTGCTAAACCTTAGAATGCTTTCTGTTTCTTTCAATTTTCAGCTTTGTTTGAATGAATTTTCTGTGTTTTCTTGTGATTCTCTTGTTAATCATTCAAAATCTGTATTTTTAATTAATTAATTAATCATTTGTATTTTTTTAACCTGGTTTTGCAAAAGTGGAAGTATCTGTACTTGTATTGGGGTCAGCTTGATTATTACAAACTGACCTTGTGGTATTTGGATGTCTAGTTCTAATTGCTATATGCTAGATTGGAAAACCCCAAATTCATCCTCATTTTTATGTGTCATTAATTTTTTTAGCTATATGTAAGTATAAAACTGTCAAGTTTGTGCTTCCTGTTGTGCTTATTTGAAGTTTTTTCCTTTTAGATGTATCGCTTCAAAGTTGTGCTTTTCTGCAATCATTTTCCCTTTTTCCATTTGAAAATGACCCCATTTTTTTAATCCGGACAGCCAAATACTGAATGCTTCTTGCTTTTCTTGATTCTATATGATACTTCTTGTATCTGCGTGGCATCCTTGAGACTGAAGTTGCTCTTTTTTTTATGTTTCTCTGCTCTGTCAGTTCTGCAAGAATATTGTCCTCGCTGGAGTAGGTAGTTTGACATTGAATGACGATCGTCCAGTTGCTGAGGAATTATTATCTGCAAATTTCTTGGTGCATCCGGATGAGATTGTTTCCCAAGAGAGATCTTTAGCGGAGCTTTGTTGTGATTCATTGAAACATTTCAATCCTATGGTTCGTGTTTCTGTTCAAAAAGGTTAGGTCTCTATCTATGTGAACATGATCTGAAATCAAACAATTCAAGTTACTTTTAAGATTCAATCATCAAGTTGAAACTGGATTGGATGTTTCTACAGATATGTTGTGGTAAAAAATACTCTTTCTTTTGCAATCAAATTTCCAGACTATTTGTTCCTCAGATTTTCCCATGTGTTTACTGCAATTAATAAGCCACATCCCTCCGATCTAATCCGTTAGCTCCTTATTTCGTTTAAAAGGAGCTTGCTATACTGACTTATATTCTTACTGTCTTTTCACTTTTTGAGCTATTAGGAAGTGCTGTTTGAAGTCTTCTTTCCTCGTTTTTTAGCTTTCATTTTATACAGAACCTAGAACTTTTGAAGCCTACCTGCAGAGATGAAGAGATGGAACAAATATTTTGCTCCTGTGTTAGGATGAGTTTCTAGCGCAGACCTCTTCTTGGTGTTGGCCAGACAAACCTCAGACCCAAAGTTACTTGTGTCTAGCTGGTTCATTCACTTATTTTAAAAGATATAGTTTGTTACTTCATGTTTATCTGGAGAAGAATCGTTTGTGGTTGTAGGTGATTTGGCCAGCTTTGGTCCTGAATTTTTTGGGGGATTTGATGCAGTGGTTATCAGTTGTTGCACCCTAGCAACAAAGGTATGACAATAATTGACTTTACAGTGGTGGCGAGTGATTGAGTTAGATTGCTTCTTTACGTATGTTTTTCTTTTACTTTTGGTGATGAAATATAATTCTTGTTATTCTGTGGCGTTGGGGTGCAGAAATCAGTGAATGAGAAGTGTCGGAAGTCGTCAAAGCGTGTTGCCTTCTATGCTGTTGATTGTAGGGATTCTTGTGGCGAAGTATTTGTCGACTTACAAGACTATACTTATTCAAAGGTGGTAGCCTTATTTTTGATATGATACCTACTTTCTTGTTCAGACTCTCTCTCTCTCTCTAGTATATTCTTATACTTTGTTGTGTTACACTGCCCTGACACACACACACACACACATACATATATATACACACACGTATATATATATATATATATATATATATATATATATATATATATGTTTTATGTATGAATGTGTGTGTGTATATATATTTATTTATTTTCTGCCCCCCTCTCCCCCGTTTTTGGGTAATTGGGCAAAAGGATCCATATAGGCAATCATAAGTGGTGTCAATAAGGCTAGATTGCTGCTGAATTACGCTACATTCCTACTTAAAAGCCTAGAGATCTCTTGAGTTGAGCGTTACTGGCTTTTTCTCTGGTAAGGAAATTCATATTCATAAAGCATAGGATGTATGTACGAAGAGGAGGATCACACCCAAAACCCCAAAAGCTAAGTCTATTCTGTCAAGTCCTATTCTTTGCAGAATATGCTTTTGTCTAACCAAGTTTCAGCCATTCCGCAAAGCTGAATGTTTCCAAGGATATCCTGAAGTATTCATTAACTCTTTTCATCACGACTTGAAATACATGTTGATTTTTCTCTTGCCGAACACCATAAACTACTGCAGTCAGACACCGGAGACCCAGTTGTTTCTGGAATTAGACCCATGTTTGATCCTTGGTAGCTCCAACTCATAACCTGCTGCCAGTGACATATATGATGATTAACATCTATGGGTCATATGTAGAACCAAATCCTTTGAGTATGGCAAGAAAAGATGTTTATTTGAGTCTCTTGGAGGGAATCTCATAGCACATGTTGATTCATCTAATCAAGTCCTTGTCTAGGGTAGATAGCCTGTTCCAGCTTGCTAACTATAAAATTACAGCATATATGGGAATACGTGGCCAAACAATTCCAGCCAAGGCACAATCTGAACCTTACTGTATTTGTGCTTCCAGAGCACTCTTAATGGAGGATGTGTTGGAGGGGAACCAAGGCCATGTATCCACCCTGTGGGAAGTGCTTAGGAGGATAGCATTACAGCTCTCCACAAAATATTTCACCTCATCATTGCAGCCCCTATCCTGGAGCTAGCTCTAGAGACCCTTCCTCATAATATCACCCATCGTAACCTCTTTAACAGTTTTTCAGTGTTTTTCCCAGGCTGACACTGTAAACTTTGTCCAAAATTCCCCATGAGTACCACAGTTCTACCCAAAAGGAAGAAGATTTTCCATCTCCGATTACTCTTGTGATTTCAGGGAAAACCAAGTATCTGATATGGACAATCTTTTTCAACATCCAAGGGTCTGGATTCTGGCTCCACTTACCAAAATGATTTCCCCTTCAAGTTCACAGTATACACTCACATTATACCAAGGTTCTTTCTACCTTAACTGTTCCACATAAGTATCTTTATGGACACATAGTTAGCCTCATAATGTCTGGAAATGACCAGCCTGATGGCCTTCTAGGATTGCACACCGCTATTCTCTTTTGATGGTCTTAAAAATTTTTCCCTTTGAAAAGCTTGTGTTTCTTCTTTGATAAAACTTTTAGCTGATACTACCTGGAATCGGATAGAGTGTAGGGTACGGACATATATCCGGGGTGTAAGATCTTCTGTTTTATTAAACTCAGGATACAAGGACACGTATAAAAATTTGTATATGGGTGCGTGGACATGGGTGCGTCAATAAGTTTTCGTATATATTATAGGCTGAAAATAAACAATAAGGCAAATTTTCTTATCATAAAATAACATTAAAGATAAGCACAATTTTTAATACTTAAATTTCCTCAATAAAATACTATTGATATTTGCTTAAAAATACTATTGATATTTGCTTAAAAATACTATTGATATCATCAGATAGTCATCTTTTACTTGCAAAGAAAAGAAAAAAGATAGTCATCTTGTACACATCATCTTTGACTCGCAAAGTTCAATTCAATCCCCCCCTCTCTTTTTATGTATGTTTAATATACTTTGGACTTCCCATCATCCAATCTGTGAACAAAAAAGAAAAAGGAAAAAGAAAAGAATAAAAAAGAAAAATATTGCCCTTTTGTCCGTCTTATCATATCCTTCTCTATGGTTCGGATCCCTTTACGGGGCGGTGACAAATGATCGTGCGACACATGACAGCAGGAAAGGGGCGTGAGACTGGATGATGGTTGGCCTGTAGGGGGCATGTGGCTGGCTGCGGGATGGTGACCTTCATTGGACGGTGAGGAAATCCAGAGTGCCTTCCCTCGAAAAGGGAAAACCATCATCGCCGTCGCTGTCATCTCAGTGTCATCGTCAAACAGAAGAAAGGAACAAACATCGACGTGTTCTCCAGTTTCCATGCTACATCTCCGACTAAGATACTTCCTACTCAAGACTCATTACTCATCCTCCTCATCTAATCGTTCGGTCAAGAATTCATGAAGTTAGATGTGAACGGAAATTAGATGTAATGCGGTGGTTCAAAATTGCTATCAACTTGAAATTTTGGGAGACATCACGTTACATTACGTCTTCAAACCCTGCATTAGTCAATGTCATGTGAACGTCCGAGGATCCCACAGATATCCCGCACCCATGCCAATGTCGTGTCGTATCGACACAGGTGCGGCAGGAGTAGTAGGCGAGTCTAGGTAACATAGGATATTACTGACAATTTAGCTTTTCTCCTTTTTGCTTGTTAAGCGTATAAGTTACTCTTCTCTCTACGAGGCTCAGGATTTTAGATGAGACGTTTAACATGATATAAGAGCCAACAGAGGTCCCGGTCCAAATCTTGTTGCCGTCACTTTTTGAACAATGTTATATTTTCCCACTGTCTAATATTATTGCTACTATTTGCTACTATTATTGCACGTGTGGTAAGTCAACACGTGAGGGAGCCTTAAGTGTATAAACTACTATTCTCTTTTCAAGCTTAAACTTTTAGGTGAGATAGTAATTTAACACCTCTTATAATGGTTTCTATGGTATTTAGTATGGGTTCTGAACTACTTTCCTTTTTTCATTCAGAAAAAAGCAGAAGAGATGGTAGAGTGTAAACTACTGTATCCGAGTTTTGAGGTAAGTCAATTATATCTCGGGGGAAAAGTTTCTCCTGCACAATTGATTCTGTTTCTTAATTTCAAGAATGAAGTTTGCTAGCTTATGGTTATTTTAACTAGATTTACCACATCCATACGTAGCCTCTAATGATATGCTTCACTTGTTTTAATAAATATGCATACTTCTGGATTACAGTGGTCTGGAAGTTTACTGGTTTGAAGTGTGATGATGATTTGATTTCTGTCTTTTACAAGCTCAAAATATTGCTTTATTGCAGATAATTGGGGTTTTGCTGTCTTATCTAATAGATGATATGAGGTCCAATTAGAAGATTTTGCTAGTTTGCTAGTAGAGGGAAGCCAATCCAACTAGATATGAGATTCTTGTAATTTGATAATCGTTACTTTAAGCAATGACAGAAGTCCTAAGTCCACCTTCTAGTCTAGTTGAAGAATTGGAACATGGGAGTAAAACCTGTGAAATTGATAGTTACAGATACTGCTTCAGGAGTCTTGTTTGATTGCAGTCAGTTCCATGCATGATCAGAATAGTAAATCGTTTGAAGTCTGATGATTTTGTAAAATGTTTTGCAGCAAGCTCTTGCTATCCCTTGGGGGTCTCTTCCTAGGAAATTTACGAAGTTATACTTTGCAATGAGAGGTACCACTGATCTCGTTTTGCCTGTTTCTTTTTTATACTCTATTTTGCTGTTCTCTCTTTTTACATCAAAATGGTCTTTTGCCTTTTTGAGAATTTTTTTGTCCTTGCCACTCAAAAAGAATAAAGATTATATTTTAACTTGCAAAAAGAGAGAATAAGGATTACCGTGAATTACCGTGATGTACACGATGGATTTGGTTTTGGAAACATGAACAATGGAAAAAGATCAATTTTAGATTTTGTAATAACGTATGATCTTATAGTGGCCAATACATTTTTCTAAAAAGAAAAGATGAACACATGATTACATTCAAATATTGACCAAATAAGTTTCAGATAGACTATCTCATGACTCGTAGGAGAGATAAGAGCTTGTAAGAACTGTAAGGTGATCACATGAGAAAGTTTAACAAATCAACGCTGCCTTGTAGTCTTGGATGTATGTATCCGATATAGATGATTGAAAGGCTGATAGAAGCCAATATAAAATGGTGGAATTTGAAAGAAGCTAAGCAAACATATTTTAGAAAAGTAGTATTAGAACAAGAAGTCTTAACAAATGAAGCGTGAAAGGATGTAGCGGTACAGATAAAAAAATAGCAAAAAATTTACCTGGCGAGTCAAAAGGTTGAGCACTTGAAAATAAGGAACCTTGGTGGTGGAAAGAAGAGGTGCAAGACAAAGTAAACACCAAGAGAATTAGTTATAAGACACTTTAACTTTACAGGAATCAATAAAAAATAAACTTTTTATTAAAAATCTCCTGAACCAATTACTCTCTCATCTATCCTCGACCATTCTCCACCAGTGATGTCTTTAGTCCTTCCTGTAACGGATAGTTTCCCGCCTCAAAAGTAACGTCTCCTCCATCCAAACCACCCCTCCTCTCTTTCTCTCTCCTCTCCAACGACTTCCTCCAACACATTGGAGCCACTTTAAGCGACTTCTCCATCCAAATCTCCCCCTCTCTTCCCTTCTCTATCTACTAAACCTGGAGGTACTTTACGGCCATGACCTCTCTGGCCTCTGTAACAAGTGGCCAGAGCATATATCCACCTCCTATTTTGCTCCAAAATGGACAGATTTCCATGTCATAGCCTCGTTTGCTAACATGCAAGGCCTCGATCAAAACTAGCCTGGGCAATTTTACTCAAAGAAGATTGTTTATGAAGATGCAATCACGCTAAAACCCTTCACTTGCATGTCATCAACGGTGAAAAACCTTTGTTGTTCTGTCTACTTATGTGGTCGGGAACAATCAAAAGTTGGGCCTCCACAATTGTTAGTCAGGTAATAGACAATAGCGCTTCAATTCTGAATGTTCGAAAACTCGCTGAGGACAGATGGAGTAACAAAGTTTTGCTTGAAACTCAAAGGTATCAATCCGACCTTTTCCTTTTCAGGCTTTAATCGGAAGAATCTAAAAATGAGATTCTTGATGAATCTTTCTATCTTTTGGAAATATGGTACTCAATCTGTGTCCTTAGGTGCTTGAAAAAGGTATCCAAAAGTTAAAGTTTAGTGTAATTTCTATCTGGATTAGGTTCCTTCCCTACATATTTAGTATTTCAACAATAACTCACTGGATAATGGACATTCTGATAGGGAAGCCCATGTTCATGGATAGAGCAATAAGCGCCCAGTCCAGGGTGTCTACGGCAATGATATGTGTTGAAATCATTGCAGGGGATGAGCTTCCAAACTCTGTTAAATTTACGGATGAATATGGTTTTGAGGTAACACAGTGTGAAATACGATTAGATGCTAATACAATGTTCTAAATGCGAGACATTTTGAGCATTCTTGTGAAGAAGAGGATAAACAAAGAGTTTTATCCAAAGGAGACAATATAGCACTCCCTGAATCATAATAAGAGACTTCAACATTGTGCTAAATGATCACGGCAAGAAACGGAAAAAGAAGCTTGACAGAAATGCTGTGGCTGAATTCACTGATTGGATTCAACAAATTGATCTTTTCAACATATCATCTAGGGGTTTTTAATTCACATGGTATAACAAACAAGATGCAGATAAAAGGGTTCACACTCGTATTGATCATATGTTCTGTAATCAGTCATGAAAATCACTTTTCTCAAACTTCCAACTTGATTATGAAGCATCAACTATCTCTGATCATTGTCCTGGCATACTCTCTGTTCAAATGGATAAGCATTTTGGGCCCAAAACTTTTAAATTCATAAAGGATTGGATGAGGCATCTAAAATTCAAGGAATTCTTTCATGGAAGCTGGAATGCTCCTGAAGCTGGGAACCCACTAAGCAAAGCTAAAGCACAAGTTAAAGAGACAAAAACGACCTTTAAAGGCTCTGAACAAAGAATTGGGGACATAATAGAAATGGTGGCTAAGGCAAAACATGCTCTTGAGATTACGGAACAAAATGTTCATTTGGAGGAGCAAAACATAATGCTTCAAGAAAAAGAAGGTTGCTCTTCAAGAATACACAAACCTTTTTTGCTTTTGAGGAATCTTTCTGCAAGAAAAAAATCAAGGGTCAAATCGATAAATGTTGGGGACATGAACACGTAATTCTTTAATATGTTTGTCAAAGTTCACACATCTGAGATCAAAATTCTAAGGCTACAAGATGACCAAGGAAAAATGGTTGAAGAGTATGATATAGTAAGAAACTTAGCCACTGACTTCTTTGAGAATCTGTTCAGAGAGCCAAACCAAAATCTTACCCTTAACCTGAGTTGGAGAGGAAAAACTCTAATTTTGAATCAAAGTAACTCCTTACAGAAACCAGTCATAAAAGAAAGTTAAGGGGGCCCTCTTCTCAATGCAGAAGGACAGTACTTTAAGTGATGATGGCTTCACTTTTGAATTCTTCATTGCTAATTAGGATTTGGTGGGTGAAGAATTCACTGATGCTATCCTTTACTTCAACAAAGTCTATATGTTCTTTCCTATAAATGCCACAACCATCTGACTGATCTCAAAGGTGGATGCTCCCATTAAAATGAAGGATTTCAGGCCAATCTTGCTGTAATGTAACCTTTAAAGTTATATCCAAAGTATTGACAAACAGAATGAAGCAAGTGTTGTCTTCCATTGTGGATGAGAACCAATCTACTTTTACACAAGACAAACATTGAAGACAACATCCTTCTTATGCATGACAGTGTTAAAATACTACAAAAAGGCTACTGGTCCTAAAGGATTTGCCATCAAGGTGTATATGATGAAGACATTTGACATAGTTAAATGGGGTTATCTTATGGAAATCTTCAAAAACATGAACTTTCCAGAGAGGTATAAGGATTGGATATACTCATGCATCTCTATAGTCTCCATCTCAGTTAATTTCAATGGTTCCTTGGTTGGGTATTTTCAATCCACCAGAGGACTGAAACAAGGAGCCTTTCTTTCTCTTCGCGTCTTTATACTTGTTATGGAATGTTTGACTCAATTAATATGTATGAGTAATGCGGTGGAAGACTCCAATTTTCGTCCTAACTGTGAGAAAATGTGTTTTAACTTCATTGGCATTTGCAGATGACATTTTCATCCTTGCAAATACCAATGTAACTTCTCCTTGCCTCTTTATATTTGTTATGGAAGGATTCACTCAATTACAAAATATAAGAACTGCGGTGGAAGACTTTAGCGTTCACCTTAACTGTGAGAAAATGAGTTTAACTTCATTGGCGTTTGCAGATGATCTTTTCATCCTTGCAAATGCCAATGTAACTTCTGTTAAACTCATAAAGGACTCTTTAATGGAGTTTCAAGTTCTTTCAAGGTTGAAGCCTAACTTGCAAAAATTTGGAATCTTCATTGATGGATTTTGTGAGGCAAAGAAGAAAGAGCTTGCTGAAATCATGGACATACCTCTTGGTTTACTTCCAATAAATATTTAGGTTTGCGTTTAGTTACAGGTCTCCTATCCTATAAGGTTGCTCATATTTGATGGATAGGCTAAATAATAGAATCAAGAGCTGGGCAGCTTCTAAACTATCGTACGATGGTAAGATACAACTGATTAATTTAGTTCTAATTGCAATTTGCAGATACTGGGCCTCCTCTTATTTTGTCAAGGGAAATAATCAAGGAAATTGAAAAGATCTTGAGAAAATTCCTTTGGAGAAACTATAAGAAGGCCAAGGTCAGCTAGGCTTCAATCTGCAAACCAAAAGAAAAGGATGGCCTTGGGATTACAGACCTCAAACTCATGAACGGTCCTTACATATCGAAAGTTATTTGGGGTATTTGTGAAAACAATGAAAGGGTTGAGGTTAAATGGGTACGTTCAATCATCATAAAAGAAAGTCATTTTGGGAAGTGCAAACTGACTCTTGGATATGGAAGATGATTTTGTGGGTAAGGGACCTATACACTCAGTATATAAAGAAGATCATTGGAAATAGGAGATATCCTTCTGGAAAGATTCCTGGTTTCCATGGAGAATTTTGTAAATAAAGCACCTTGAACTGCAAAGGAAATTGAATATACGTCGGGATGCAAGGAATCCCATGTGGTAAACAGTAATCAATGGAGACTTCCTTATGATAGAGACCGGGATAATCAGGTCTACAACTTCTATCAGGCATGCTGTGACATCAAGCCAGAACATGGACAACACTACTAGAAATGGATGCCAACAACTTCCTTCTCAATCAAGAGTGTTTCTCAAGTTTTAGAATAGGTCACTTCTATAACCTAGTCTGGTGTACTTAGGGGTGTTAACGAACCGAGCCGAACCGAATACTAAGTTTTCGAACTCGAATTCGTTTAGCTAAACGAATAGTTTGGCTCGGTTCGTTTAGCTAAACGAACTTTAAAATTGGTTCGAGTTCGGCTCGATAACCTTATAACTGTTTAAACGAGCCGAACTGTTCGCGAACAGTTCGGCTCGTTTAACTAAACGAACTCGAATACCTATTCGAATTCGGATCGTTAACAAATAATTAACGAACGAATACGAACTGAACACGAACCGAACTCGAATAGTTCGCAAACGGCTCGGTTTGTTTAACACCCCTAGGTGTACTCATCATATTCCATGGTATCCATTCATTATATAGCTTGCATGTTGGAAGAGGTTGAGTACACATGACAAACTTTGAAACTGAGGATTGATTTTAACTAACTCTTGTGTTTTGTGTGGTAGAGGGTTGAAGATCAGAGCCATTTGTTCTTTGAATGCACATGCACTTCTAATGTCTTAAAAGCAGTCCTGAAGCAGTTGCATTGCATGGATGGAGTTTACTCCTGGCAGGGGGTTGAAGATCAGAGCCACTTGTTGTTTGAATGCATGCATTTGTAATATCTTGAAAGCAGTCCTGAAGCAGTTGCATTGCATGGATGGAGTTTACTCTTGGCAGAGAGTGTTAGATTGGTTGCATGGAAACCTAGGAAAAGTTCCACAACCAGCTCGTATACTTTGGTTTTTCTGCTACTATATATGAAATATGAGGGCAAAAGACTATGAGTTTTCATCATGAAATTAGCAAAGATTGGCATAGCACAACAACAAAAATCCTACAGTCCATCAAAGCTTGCTGCCTCTTCTTGGAGGAGCCTAAGAAAAAACAAAATCGACTGGGAGCTAGCCATCAATCTCAACCTGCCATTGAGTATTTTTCTGCTTAACTTCACTTTACTATTATTAGCAGAATATCTGCTCTTCGATCTAGGGGTTCTTTGATTTCCAAGAGGGATGAAACTTAGATCCATTTGTGTTTTGGACAAGGTATGTTTGTTGTTGTCTTTTACAGACAACTTTTCTATTCCTAAGGGTCTTTTGCTTTTGACAGTCGTAGTTCCTATGGTTGTCACAGCCATCCGTATAGTCAAATTTAGAACCACTTGTATTTTGACCAAACTAATCTTGCTGTTGTCCAACGCTGACAATTACCCTTGTAAATTCATCTAAATTGGCCTTTATATAAAATTTTACCTTGTAAAAAAAATCAAGACAATTAGAAAAAATATAAGCGTTCTGAGAAAGAAGTTAATTAAGCCGTAAGTGAAGCCAAATCAAAGGTGTTCGAAGATTTATAAGCGGTTGGACATGAAAGATGGTGAAAAAGCTATTTATAAAATTGTTAGAACGAGAGAAAGGAAGATAAAAGATTTGACTCAAGTTAAATGCATTAAAGACGAAGGTAGCTAGATTTTACTAGAGGAAGGACAATAAAAGATAAATGGATAAGATATTTTGAGAAACTTTTTATTGAATTAGTGGAAGATGAACTCGTATGGGGCGAGGTGCGCTATGAAAATGATAGAAACATAACATATAGTAGGAGAATTCGATTTTTAAATGTAGATAATGCTTTGAAACAGATGAAAAATGGTAAAACAATTGAACCTGACAGTATTCCAACTGAGGCCTGAAAGTGCCTAGGAAGAAAAGATACTGTGTGGCTTACAGATCTCTTTAACAAGATTGTGAAGAGTGAAAAGATGCTGGACAAGTGGAGGAAAAACACTTTAGTACCTCTGTAGAAAAACAACAGAGATATGGAAGATTGTACAAATTATAGATGAATTAAGTTAATGAGCCACATAATGAAGATTTGTGAGCTAGTGATTAAGAAAAGATTTCACAAAGAGGCTAGTGTATTTAAAAATTAATTTGAATTTATGCCAAAAATGTCAACAATGGAGGTTATTTATCCATTGAACAGAAAGATATCGAGGGTAGAAGTAGGATTTGCACGTGGTTTTCATTAATTTAGACAAGGCATATGATAAAGTTTCACGAGAGGTCCTGTGGAGAGTGTTTGAAAAGAAAGGTGGTGGAGTAGCATATATAGAAATTATTGAAGATAAGTATGAGAACGTGGTGGCAAGCATAAGGACTCAATGATAACTAAGCACAAATTTTCCATTAGAATGGGTTTACCCCAATGATTTGCATTAATTATTTGCTTTAGCTATAGATAAACTCACTTGACATATTTATTTACCAAAAAAAAACTCGCTTGACATATTCAAGATAAAGTTCCGTGGAGCATATTATTTGCAGTTGACATTTTGTTGGTGGATGAGACTATAAATAAGTCATTCCTTAACTGAAATATTTGCAGGAGACACTAGAGGAAAAGAACTTCAAATTGAGTCGACAAAAGACAGAGTATATGAAATTTAATTTTAGTAACAAAAGAATGACTTTAGAGCCTTTTGTGAAACTGGGAGATCAATAGATTCTCATAAGTGAAAGTCTTAGATATTTAAGATGGTTAAACTGGAGAATTATGTTAGGTCTTTTTTGTGATAAGAAAGTAATGAATAAAGTAAAATGACTCACTAATTTGGTTGCGCTTCTTATATTATGAAGTAGCAGTTGATCGACACAGCTTGACGCAATTTTCATTATGGGTCATTCGGAAACAACCTCTGTGTTTTTAACACATGGGTATGGTTGTGTACATCCGACCTCCCATACCCCGCCATAGGCAGGAGCCGCTAAGACAATGAGGTAATGTTGTTGTTGTAGCTTAAAGAGAAGTTCTAAAAGACAATAATAAGACCCGTATTGTTATACGAGTCTGAATGTTGGACAATCAATTTGAGTATGAACAAAGGATGTGAGTGGCGATAATGAGAATGTTAAGATGGATATGTTGACATACAAGGAAGGATAAAATAAAAAATGAACATATAAGGAGAAAGATTGGGTGACTCCTATAGATGAGAAGATGAGTGTCAATGTTAAGATGGTATGAGAATGCTCAAAGGCTTCCTGCACATGCACATGTTAGGCAATGCGAGACAATGAATGCGGTATATGTTGAATGTGAGAGAGGGAGACCAAAGAAGACATGGAGGGAGACAATATGGAAGAATGACTTATATGACAATTGAGGAGGATATAGTCAGTGATAGAGCACAGTGGAGTCAGTTGATTCATTTAACCGATGGCATGCAGAAGGTATAAGATTTAAGTGAGAATTTTAGGTACTTAAGCTGAAATCATGGTTAAGATGATATACTATTTTTGAGATGCGTATTCTAAATGCGCGTATTATACGTGAGATATTAGAAGATAAGGACATGATTTAAGCTTTGACTATAAGTAAAAATAAGAAAATCAAATAAATAAGCGTAAAAGAAATGATTGATTCATATAGCAACCTCACATACTAAGAAAAAGGTTTGAATGTTGTTGAGTTAGGCTTTCTAACTTACAAAAAAAAAAGTTAGGCTTTCTAAATTCCAGAGAGGTTACATAAGGAAATACGTGACTGAGGTTGAGATAATTCAGTTACCAAAAATATCACCAGACTTAACTATTGCATGTGCTTCACCAAAAACGTCTAATCTATACAAATATTTATAGCAACTTCAATTAGTTTCACTTCTCCTAACACCGCTTCAAGTCCCGTTAAAAAAGTCCAATACTGTTTAAGCTATCTTGAAACTTAACATTTGCCTCCCTCCTACTGTGCTGCTGTAGCCTCTTATTCTTCTCGTTCCATATCCTATGGGCACAACCTAGTAGACTTAATTTACGCCAGTCAGACTATTGACGTGCACCTGTCATGTATAATTCAGTCCAAAACAGTCCTCCCCTGGAATACTGTAGCCTCACAATTTAACTTGGTATGAATATTATTTTCCTTGAATTCTTATAGGAGAAGAACAGATGCTTCTGCTTTTCGTGAGAGTTCCTGCAGAGAAGGAACTTGTTTTCTTTAATCATGCCCCATTCCTTAGTCTGTCTTGAGTATGCTCTCTCTCACAGCATGCTATTCACAAAATTAGAGCAAACCTTTGAGCATATCGTTTTGGCCACACCACTCCGGCACAAGAAACATCCTGGGTATTTTGTCTTTGAGCATCATAGACACTTGCATTGGAGAAGGATGAAGGCAAGGTCCATTTTCAGCAGCCTTTCCCTGTATCCTTTGCACTTCCCACGTCCCATTTGCACATATTTTCATATTCTGTCCATCCTGTTCCTTGAAGCTAGCTCCTTTTCCCGCTTTTCAAGTTTACAACCGCTTTTGCATCTTTAGTGACTTTGACTTTATTTTTTTTGGGTGCAAGTCTAGTACAATGCTCTTAATCATACAAGGTGAGTGAAACAACAACAAAATTACCTCATTGCCTTAGAGGCTCTCACCTATGGCGGGGTATGGGGGAGGGGAGTCGGATGTATGCAACCATAGCCATGTATTAGAAACACACAAAGGTTGTTTCCCGATGACCCATAATGAAAATTGCGTCAAGCTATACCGATCAACTGCTACTTCACAATATAAGAAGCAAAATCAATTTAGTGAGTCATTTTGCTTTATTCCATCATATTCCAAAGTCAAAGAAGAGTGTGTCCTTGACTCCATTGGAAATGGAAACATGATCATGAAAAAAGGTAGTCCAATATAAACTGCTACCTTTGGTGACCCATGCATGCCTTTTCCCGTTAACGCCCAGGTGGTTTTTTATTCTTTGCTTTCTTTGTATTTTGTGAATATAAGAGTCAACTAGAAGCATTGTGCATGTGTTCTGTGCTTGCCGTGCCAGGGGATGGTTGGAGTCTGTACCCGTCCAGCACCATGGATTCGCCAATGGTTTTCTTCCCTGATTGTTTTCCCCTGAAATATATGAAGAGATTGATAGAATCACGTGGATGAAAGATTAGATGGATAAACCTTACTGCATGTTCTGGAGCGAACTTACTTTTTGAATCTTTGCATGCTTAACTATTTACAGTTTTGGAGAAGTTTGAGGACCTTAAAGGACGGAATTCTGGCGATACTTCAGCTGCAGACCTGCCTGATATTCTGAAGTTGAAGAAGGAACTTTGTGACTCACAGGTAGTCTGATATACATGTGTAATAAAAAACTTCCGTTATAAGATTCTCATACTGAGAAATTGTTGCTACCTGCAGTCACTAGCTGTTTCTCAGATCCCCGATGCTCTTGTAGAGAGATTGGTAGCAGGAAAACGAGAATTTCCTCCAGTTTGTGCCGTAATTGGAGGAATCCTTGGGCAGGTTATTGCTTTTATGTATCATTTCCTTGAGTGGTCGCATGTCATTGTTGATGCATTAGTTCTTAATCAGCAATCTTGACTTTCTATTTCCATAGGAAGTTATTAAAGCAATATCAGGCAAAGGTGATCCCCTGAAGAATTTCTTTTTCTTTGACGCTATTGATGGCAAAGGCATAATTGAAGACGTGTCATAGATGAATTCTGAGATCTAGTGGTTTAAATCAGCTAGGGCTGTACATGTGCTAACGTCGAGTTCATGGATATTGTGACTAGATTGTGGTACTTAGTACTGATGTTTCTGTCTAAGTGCTTATGAGAAGTACTAATGTTTCTGTCTAAGTGCTTATGAGAATACTTCAGTATTGAAAGCTAATCAACATGTGGTCGGCCAGATTGAAGTGCAGGAATCATTTGGTTAGGTCTAATCTTTTTCGTTGTTTTAGCTTTGTTTACTGGCTCGCACGTATTCATATCATCTAACTTGATTGTTTCCCAAGATGATGGTGAAATTATTCAGTTTTGCTGATTGTATTTGCAGGAAAAAGAGGAAAATTAACAGTTTTAGTTCTATTCTGCTGCTGTCATAAATAATTTCCAAATTTTTTGATTTGTCATGGTTAATCTCCAATATATTTTTGTGTAGTCCTCGATTTTAACCTCACCTGAAATACTGAGGTATTCTGGATGGATAACATGGACTGCGTTTATCTCTTAGTAGCTAAAAAGGGTCTTCCTGGTGCCCTAGGCTTATGCGTCTGCGTAGGGTCCGGGAAGGGGCTAGATTGCTTCGCGATCTGCTGTACGCAGCCTTATCATACACTTTGTGCAAAAGGCTATTTCCGCTGCTCGAACTTGTGACCTCAAAGTTTGCTGATTGTGTTTGCAGTAAAAAGAGGAAAATTAACAGTTTTAGTTCTAATCTGCTGCTGTCATATCTTTTTAATTTGTCATGGTTAATCCCTAACATTTTTATGTGTAGTCCTCGATTTTAAACTCACCTCGAATACTGAAGTATTCTGGATGGATTATGAAGGAACCCTTTAAAAACCATGGACTGCGTTTATCTATTAGTAGCTATGCCTATTAAGCCTATTGGGGATTCCATTGGTATCTGTTGGTAGCTTTCCTGTAAGCTATCTGGTGGTGCCTTGTCACATTAGGAGTGAATGAAAAGCCCAGGTTTGTGCAGGATAGGAGGTTGGATGGTGCAAGGTAGTCGAGACAAGGGTTCCCAATTATGCCATAGTTCTGCAGTTCTCGGGCAAACGGAGATTGTAATTCATACATGGGATTTGGTGGAGTCAAAAGACTTGGTAGCTGATGAATCTTGTAGACACTTCTTTGAATGTGAATTATATTGGAGAACAACTAGACCTTAGATGTATCAATGCAACTGCTGCTGAAGCCCAGGCTTTCGGCAAGTTCCAGGAAATAATGGGTCTGTCCATATACACCGTTTTAGGATATATATGTAAGGGGAGGAACAAGAGAAGGTCGGTGTCAAAAACAGTGAATCCTTATCCTCCCCCATGTGAGCGTGTGTAAAGTTTTTTAGATTAATCAGGGTTTGATCAAGCTAGCTGAATGAAGTTTTAAGCTGTTGTAACATAGGAATTTGCAGACCAAAAATAGAATACCCGCTTAAAATAACAAAACATATTATATTTGTCGAGAAGTTCAAAATCGTCTAGATATGATGCTCATTGTGTATCTTAATTAGTTGAATCGTTTCTTGTTGGATTCCTATACGCAGTTGTGTAGATGTGTCTCTGAGGAAAAACAGGGTGCCAACTCTATCTCGGCCAATAGAAAATGCATTTCCCACAAAGCAGTTGTTAACAAGACAGCTCGTGAAGCTTCTCTTTATTCCTCAATCGCATTCAGTTTTTAGTCTGGAGTAATTAGGGATATAGGGGTTCTCTGTCACTACGAATAGCTGTTGGGCTAGATATACCGATTTAGCGTACCTGGCCGGATAGGCCTCAATTCCATCACAAGGATATAGTAACACCGCCTTGTGTATTCGACACCAAATAAGAGAGATATTAGCCTAGAATCCTCAGTGACGGTAGTGGATGCGAGTTATTCACCAGAATGCGGCCCAGATAAATGGTAAAAAGGCCCCGGGTGAGTCCATATATGCATCCATGCAACAAAGCTAGAGGGATGAATAAAATACCCTCTTTGCCCGTATCCAAAGATACATGCAATCCATCAAAGAACATGTCATGACAGAAATTAATAGCCATAATAAGAGATATAAAAAAGTGAACAAATACCTGTGTCACCTATGCCAGTGCATGACACATGTAACAATGTAGGAGATGAGCTGAAGAGAAGAGGCCGCTCGCCTTGGTCATACTCATAGATAAGGTGTGGACAGGTCCGTAAGCCAAACACATTTAACCATTGGGGGTATATCTTCGACATTGTCAAAATAGGAGAGAGTATTATGTAACTGACCATACTGAGCAAGAGAGTGTGCTACCATATAGCTTGGCGAGGAACATGCGAAATACTATCGTCCCCTAACCCAAGTAAAACACTAAGAAAATATGCCGAGCTTGAGCGCTGGGTGAATGTAACCATCCCCAGAGAATCAACCTCAACATTTATATGGCTGTGGCGCTGGAGAAAATAAATGAGAGCTATAGTTGTCGCCTGGAGCTCTGCCTGAAATGGTGTCGATAGTGGAAGATGGAACACTAATCCGCCCTTGAAATGGCCATGAGAATCTCGTAAGAGTGCACCCCCTGCAGCAGAAAAAGACCCATGGACTGCATCTACATTAAGCTTGAGACTCTGAAGATGGCGAGGTCGTAATTGTGGAGAAAGGCCAAGAGAAAATAAATAAGGGTCAGTGGTGGCATTCTTCCTCTTCTGTGCAGCACACCAGATATATATGTCATGTCTAATGAGCTCAGTTAATTGAGATAAGGACCACCGGTTAGTCCCAAAGATCACTGATCTGTACGATCGCCAGACCGACCAAAGAATAATACCTAGTACCACAATGCGAGTGGTTGTGGCCCGTCCCGAAGTGCAGCATAGCAAGACCAGATTGGCCTAATTTCGCCACAATGTAAAAACAAATGTGAAAGCGTGGCAGATGAAGATCGGCAAAAAGGGCAACAAGTAGGGCAGGTATCCGAAAACCTTTGCAGATTATCTTGTATGGGTAAGACATGGTGATACAAACACCATAAGAAGAGAGAGATACTTGGTTGTTGTGATTTATGCCACAGAAACTGATGGGAGAACAGCTTTGGTCTTGATGGACGAAGCATATCGTATGCGGGCTTAAGAGAAAACAATCTAGTAGGCTCAAGACGACATAGATAAGAGTTTGCAATACCTTCAACATGGGAAGAGCATAATTGATGGACTCCACATATCCGCTTCCATCCCATCGTATCCGTTAGTTGAGGTATATAATCCGCACGTCCTCCATATTTGGAGTGCATAAAGGCAAGCCAAACTCCAGTGTTGTTATGATAGGACGACCACAACTTGTATGAGTAAGCCATATATAGAACATCTAGCCGACGAATGCCCGAACCACCCTCATTTAGTTGTAAGCACAAGTTTTGCCATCTTACCCAATGATGGCGCGTATCACTAATTTAGCCATACCAGAAAAATGTGCATACCCGCCTACGTAAAGCAGCAATAATACTATTCGGCAGTGGTGTTGCCGCAAAACATGCAATGGTATCACAGTCGATACATGTTTGATCAAAATGAGCCTATCTGCCGATGAAAGAAGTCTATTCTGACAAGTCTGGAGCCGTCTATCAATTTGATTTAATAAGTCTACACAATAAAGGGGACGATTTCGGGCCCGATAAAGATTAACACTCAAGTTACGCTGTCATTTGAAGCACTTGTTCCATGCCGCGAATATGGTGAGCCGATGCACGAGAAGGAGTGAGACAACTTTTCTGAAAATTAACACACTGACCAAAGCTGCTTGATATTGGTTCAGAAAGCCTCGAAATCGTTGCAAGTTACTTTGTGCACCATTAAGGAAGATCAATAAGTCATCAGCAAATGCGAGATGTGAAATGACATGCTGTACTCGACCAACGGCAAAACTCTGTAGAGTGCCATCCTGAACTAAAGCGTTAAGACCTCTGGTAAATGCCTCTGAAGCAAATATAAATAATAGGGGAAAAAGCAGATCACCCTGCTTGACGCCTCTTGATGGTTTAAAGAAATCACACGGTCGTCCATTAATAAGAACAGATAAGAAAGTGCCTTCCAAATGATTGAAGATGAGTTGTTGAAATCTTGCAGAAAAACCAATCGTAGACAATAACCATCGAAGAAATGCCCAATTAACTCGATCAAATGTCTTCATCATGTCAAGTTTGATCATAACATTAGAGCCTCATACTTTTTTATCCAACATATGCGTCATCTCATGCGCAAGCAAAATATGTTCTATAATATCTCGGCCTTTCACAAATCTAGCTTGCTCTGGAGATATGACTGTAGACAAAATAGAGGTCATTCTAGTTGTCAATGTACGCGTACTTACCTTAGCCATAAAGTTGGATAAGCTAATTGGATGGAAATCTGAGAATTTTGTTGGTGATGACGTCTTTGTGATCAAGGCAATAAGGGTACTATCCATCGCCCGTGGGAGCCTAATACCAAGGAAAAATTCCTGCACCGTCTTGAATACATCCTGACATACAAAATCCCAACAACAATAAAAAAAATAGCCATTATACCCATCAGACCCGACAACACTTTGGATCAAGTGACCATGTGGCAGACTTAGTCTCTTCCATCGTAGGCATAGCAGTAAGCTGGTTATTCATCTCATGAGAGACTCGCTGGTTATTCATCTCATGAGAGACTAACTTTGAAATATAGCGAAGCACCGCGGCCATATCCGAGACTGGTTTAGCAGAAAATAATCGGGAGTAGAAGGCCACGGCCTCTGCTTGAATAGAGTCTTGCGTGGTTCAAATCTCTCCAGCAGGTGTATAAATACAATCTATGTATTGACGACGATGACAATGTTAGTGTATGTGCCCTAGCCCATGATTTAGATGTTCTATGTTATACATTTATTATTGATAAAAGAGGTTTTATTATGATTATTGTTGGTTAGTATGTTACACACTTATGATATATGACCCTGGTTCATTATTGTTATAGAGATAAAATAATTTATAACCAGTATGAGTATTGATTTGATAATCATGAGATGATTATGTGTATGGTGATACAAATCAATCTCATAGATACTTGTTATAGAACAGTGTATTGGATAGACCCATCATGAGATTACTACATGGATTAGCGTCATAAGTAAATCTCATGATAGTCATGTTTTAATCCTTAGACTTGAGATAGTCATAGTTTCCAACATAAGGACTATTATATTTTGACATGATCAAACGTTATCTGTAACTGGATAATAATAAAGGTCATGATTGAATATGATAGAAATTATGTAGAGGATATTGAACAATCAAGATAGACTTTGTCCCTCTCTTTTGAGAGAGATGTCTTTGGGCCCCTCGATTAGTGAGACTGTGAAATGCATGGCCGTGGTCAAATGAATTGATAGTGTGATCAATGTCATTGGTTTTATCAGTCTACTTAGAGATCGAGTAATCATATGTTTGAACAATACAAGTATTACGCTGACCATAACTTATGTTCAAACTAGATATCGTGTGACAAAGGGATCAATGCATATACTATTATTAGGCTAGTTGGACTTTACTCGTATTAATTAGGTAGTCGTAATGTCTTGCTAGAGACCAATTACGACTTGTTGGTTTAATGGAGATTTAACCGACTGCCAATTAATATGGGCCTATCGGGTCAAACACAAGAATGTGTATGGGCTGATATTAATAATATTAATATTAATATTAGATATTAATTATTAGTATTATTATTTTCGTTTTATGATTATATATACATATATATATATATATATATATGTATTATCGGATAATAACAAATGAATCTATATCTGATATGGATTTTGAATATCCTGATAAGATCCATATTTGATATGGATTCTGATTGGCTTAACTAATCCGATTGAGACTCGGATTTGATGTCTGCATATATGTATATATAAGGATGCATCTCGTATAGAGATTACACCCAATCATCAGAGAAAAACATAACTCATTTTTGGAGAAAAACCGAGTTCTCAGCCACGTCGTTTCAAGAGCTAGCACTCCGGACGAAAGCATTCGTGTGGATACCGGCAGAGGGTTTCGTGTCATCGCACCTGCTTCATCTGCAGATTTCGAATCTACAGAGGTAATTTTCGAGTTTCTTTCATCAAATTAAACGAACAACATGGATCCTTGGTAGGAAATCGGAGATCAAGTTTTATTTTTCCGCTGCGCGTTTTTGCAATGATCTTGTCGATTTCCTAACAGAGGATCCTTAACAATATTATGAAAGTAACTTGTATTTGCATCCCCCACTTTTAAGCCATTTCACCCTAGCCTTATGTTCCCAAAATATCAACTCAATCTTCGCTGCTCTGTTATATTCTGCCTTCGTAGCATGGTAAACTGTACGGGTGTCTAAGGATGGAGCTCTTTCATACTCGGCTTCCAGGCGCCGCACCTTCAACTCAGCAACAACAAGCTTATCAAAAACATTTTCAAAGATATGGTGATAGTGTTGCGAATCCTTCTTAAGGCGATGGAGTTTGTCATATATACCGGCATGCCCCAATCATAGGATAAGACATCCACTGCGTTCGAACAAAAGAGATGAAACTATCATGCTCACTCCAGATATTTAAAAAACGAAATGATTTAGGTCCCATAACCTGTTGCCGCGCACATGCGAGAAGTAACGGTGCATGATCCGAGGTAACACGAGACAAATAACGAACTTTAAGATTGCTGCAATGATCATAAAAAGCTTCAGAACATAATAAACGATCCAAACATCGCTTAACGAGTCCTAAACTACGTCCATCAACCCACGTATAAGGATTCCCCTCGTATGGGATGTCAACAGGCGAACATTGGTGAACACAGTTGACGAATTTTCGTTTGTATGTATATGCATATCAAGTCTTTTTGATTTTTTTAATTAAAAAGTCGACGTCAAAATCTGGGCACTGGGTTTCAAGTCACGATACTTAGACACTCAATACTCGTTTACATACTGATGTTCTTGGTACTTATATACATACTTAGATATGTAATATCAAGGTTCGAATTTTCCTATTCTTGTCGACAGAAAAAATATGAGTTAAAATCAAATTCAAAAATAAGGAGTTAAGGATAAAGACGGGGGTAGATTAATCCCGTCAATCTCCATATCCCCTTCAAAACCTCTAACAACGCAATCACTCAGATTCTTCTCAAACCCAACATTGAAAATAAAGTTAACAAAAAAGCACCGAAGAAAAAAAAAAAACGAATTCACAGCAATCATTCTGTCACCAAAAGGCTGAATCTCATCATGAAGCAACCAAGATCCAATGTAACACAGCTCAAGAACCAATCACTGTACCAAAACCTTAAAAATCTCAAACGCGGTTGGTCTGTTATTATAAAAACACATTTTTTTACACTCCTACTCTGATACTATGTTAAATATACGTTACAAATTTCTAAGCATTTCTTCACAAGCCCTTAGTTTGTCCTTATGAGAAAAGAAGTTACCACCTTCAAATGAATCATGGAGAGTGAGAACTAATGATGTTGCAATTCAAGTGTCAGCATATCTCAACCAAAAAGGAAACGAAGCTAAACAAGGAATCAGGATATTACTGCATTAAAGCAAAAGATGTATTCAATCCTGTAATTTATCCTGCACTTACGTTGAGAGGATTTTATGGTTAATTAGCGTCCTAAATTAAAGGCTCAGTTGTAATATTTATACTGGCACAAATCGGCCATTGGAATACAAGAAAAACAGTTCTTCACTCTTGAGTCTTAATCTTTACTGTTTATTCTTAATTTAATATGGTATCAGAGCTAGTATTCCATGTTGAGAAATATGTTTGGATAATTTTCAAAGTTATGGTTTTAAGTGGTGAATACTTAGAAATGTCACATATGGTGTTATAAGGGATTAAAGGTTGAAAAAGTGAAGAAAAATGACGTGGATCTCTTAGGCAGAGACACATGGATCGATCCATGTACATCAGCCCCTCATGTGGATCGATCCATGTTGAACTGAGAAGAACCAAACTCACAGTAAGACGTCGATCTCTCACGTGGATCGATCGACGTACGTCAGCCCCTCACGTGGATCGATCGACGTACGTCAGCCCCTCACATGGATAGATCCATGTCTCGCAGAATGTTTATTTTTCCAAAAAGTGATGAAATGATTGTTTTTCATTTATATATGTTTCATATATGTTTATTATGTGATTCTTATGAGATATTGGTGATTATAATTGTCTTGTGACTAACGTGCCTTGGAAGTTTCTACAACTTACCCAAAAGGACAAAATTGGTATTTTGAGTTTTGTAGGAACATGATATGGTGAAAATATTTCAAGGGTGCATTCTTATACTATTTGTCATGACAAGGGTGATATCTTGATTATTTCTGACCATCGGGGTCAAATCTGGAGTTTTCATATACCAGGGGTATTTTGGTCATTCTACCCCCAAGGGTATTTATGGTATTTTCACTCAAAGAATCTCTTGAGCATATTATTATCTTCATTCTGGAGCTGATTTATTATTAATTTGAAGATGATATGGTGATTCTTTATCTTATTCTCTCACATGATGATATTATTAACTATAGCTGGATATGTGACGATTTGAGATGTCACATTCTATTTTTTCTTGAAGACCCTCTTATATATGTTATAAGAGAATATTTATCATCATTATTCAGAGATATTAAAGGTGTCAAAGGTGTGAAAATGATCTCAACATGTAAGAAGAAATATTAGGAATTTCGGTGTTACACGTTGACATAATCTTGTCAACTATCATCTATTGATTTCTTTTTCAAAAATATTAGTTGATACACATATATATATATGTTGAAAAACGTGTATAATCAGGTGGAGATGATACATTATTCATTTTATGAGTTGGAGACAAGTGGACAAATAAAAAAGGAGCTAGTTGGCAAAAATGCCAACTTGGAAAAATTGAAAACATTTGAATTGTAGCCAACAGTTAGGGCTATTTTCAGCAGAAATTTTTGAGTCAAATGGAGCTCTCACATGTCCTATTATTGTGCTTGAAGTTAAAGATATTTTGGTGGTATTATCCTTTCTTATTTATTAAGAAAAATCAAAGTTATTTTTGGAAAAAGGAAAAGGTAGCCAACAGCTACAAATCATTCTTGGAGCTGATTTTTGAATTTGAAATATTCAATGTCCACATGCCTATTATCTTGCCAAAGAGTTGAGAAGATGATGGAGTTGTTATGGTGATATTACCTTGACATTCTCAAGATAATTCCAAGTCATTTTTTTAGTTGAAAATTTCGGCCAACATGATGTGCCAAGGTGGACCAATTATTTTGTCTTATTTTGCCAAGTGGACAAGGTCAACCAATGATGAGAAGACATTTGGAATTGATGATGAAGATGGTGACACATTGGAAGTCTTATCTCTAAGGCTCAAATCACACTATAAATAGAGGCAATGGTGAAGAAGATGAATCACACTTGAAGCTCACAAACATTTGTTGAATTGTCTAGCTTTCATCTTTATTTTCTTGTTATTGTTTTATTCATTGTAGAAAAGGTGTTCTTGTTGTGCTTGTTGTGCTACAAGCCTCTTGGGCTTCATTTGTAAGATTGGTTAGCCATCTTTATAAGGCTACATCAATAGGTGGTAGAGGTGTTGCAACTAAGTGTTGCTTAGAAGGTGATCATCCAAGTCTTGAATAGGGTTGGTGTATAACCCAAGGATCAAGCTTGGTTCTTGTTGTAAGGTGATTCATTTGATAGTGAAATCTAAGGAAAGGTGTTCCTTGGGACTGGAGTAGGCCACATTGACCGAACCAGGATAAATTCTTGGCGTTCTTGTCTTGTTTCATCATTTCTATTTTCTGCCCGTTTTTACTGCAGATTTCACACAACTTCTCACGTTTTGAAAAAATAGCTAAACATTTTCAAAATTTGTGATTTTTGGTGGAGTTATACTTCAGACTGTTATCTTTCATTTGCAACAAGAATCACTTGATTTGAGCAAGGGAAAATTAGTCTTTTAGTCTTTGCAAGATAACTGCTCCAATCTGGCTGTAATCTGACCAGTTTTGAGAAAACTTAAATTATGTATTTATCAAGAATTGTTTAAGGTCAGGGCCTTTTGGAAACATCATCTACACATCCTAAGGAGTGTTTTGATATAATGAACAACCTTTTTAGTTGAGTATTCAAAGAGAAACACTATTTTCAAAATCAGCAACATTCTGTCCAATTCAGTCCAGATTGACCATCTGAATCTTTTTATTTGTTTGAAGAGTCAAACGATCTTATTTTTATCGGATTTTTGGACAGAGTCTTGTTAACGCATTGAAGTTCAATTGTGAAAAGTTTCATAATATTTGGAGTTGTGTACAATTATTTTTGAATTTTTCAAAAACGGGTTCTGAATCTGAAGTGGTCTCAGATTCTGTTTTCAAAGGGTTTTTTTACAAAGGGTTGTAGTGTAATTTCCCCAAACCACTATTCACCCCCCTCTAGTGGTGTTTATTGCAGGCGAACGGTCCAAAAACTGGTATCAGAGCCAGGCCAACACCACTCAAAAGAAGCAAGATTCAACACCATACGAACAATACAAGGCCAAGAAACAACAATTCATTATATACTGCTCGTCTCAAATCCAAGGTACATACAATGGCTATTGTTTCTCACAAAGGTGAGTTGGAAAGTGTGTCTACACAACACCCTCCTCTTTTTGATGGCAATAATTTTGTTCATTGAAAACTAAGAATGAGGCTATTCTTAATGGCTATAGACATCGATTTATGGTCTATAGTTGAAGATGGGCCGTACATTCCAATGAAAGTTGTACAAGTTAGTGGAGTCACACAGGAGGTTGAAAAGTATAAAAGTGATTGGTCATTGGAAGATAAAAAGAAAATATCCATGAATGCTAAAACTATGCAATTACTTTTGAATGGACTTACAACTTCTGAAGCAGGATATGTGTCAAATTGCACAAGCGCACACGACATGTGGAAATCACTTGTATTAAAGCATGAAGGTGCTAGTGGTGTTAAAGAGTCAAAAATAAACATGCTTATGATTGAATTAGAGACTTTCAAAATGTTGTCGAACGAATCCATAACATCTATGGATTTGAGGATTACTAATTTTTTCAATGCCCTTGAAGCTTTAGGGAAGTCATTTTCAAATAATGAAAAGGTTCAAAAGGTGCTACGAAGCCTTCCTGCTGAATGGGATCCAAAGGTGACTGCAATCGAGGAAACAAAGTCAATCACTAGAATGGATGAATTGATCGGGTCTCTTAAAGTCTATGAGGTAAAACTAAACCAACGGAAGTCCGAGTCATCTAAATCATCAAGTAAGTCAATGGCTTTCAAAACAACTGAAACACATACAAATAATGATGACAGTAATAGCGATACTGAATTAGATGATGACTTGATATTAATAGCAAGAAAACTTAGGAAGTTTTTCAAATGTCTTAATAGGAATAAACAACGTTCTTCTTCTTTTTCCTCTCAATCTAGGAAAAATAATACAAACAAATGGTATAATAAAGAATTAAAGTGTTATGAATGCGGTCAAAAAGGACATATTTCATACGATTGTCCCACGAAGAAAAATAATAATAATAACAACAATAATAAACAAGCCAAGGACAAGGAGGCACAAACGACAAAGACAAAGGAGTCTAAGGCAAGAAAAGGGAAACGAGCAATGAAGGTGAGCACATGGAGCGACTCATCAGACTCAGAATCAGAAACTGAGGAAGCTCAAGTCTGCTTCGTATCAAACGAGGTATGTTCTTCATCTGATAGTGATTCTGATAGTGACATGACATTTGATGAAATGTATGAAGAATTTTTAAGAATGCATGCTCACTGTAAGAGGCTCTCTAAAGAAAAGAAGAAACTATTTGAAGAAAATAACAAGTTGAAGACGTCCAACTTGGAATTTTCTGATCAATTAGAATCTCTTAAACAAGAGTCTACTAATAATCTTGATTCTTTAGAGAATAAAATTGAATCATATAGGAAAGATGAACAAAAAATAAAAACAGAAAATAATATGTTAAAATCCAAGTTGGAAAATTGTGAAAATGAAATAATACAACTTAAGTCTTCTAAACTTAACTTAGAAAAAATGTTAGAACAATTTAAGTCGGGTGCTAATATGTTAGATACACTAATCTCATCACAAAAATATGGAAATGATAAAACCGGCTTAGGCTATAAAGAAGAAGATCACAGATTAGATAAAAAGACTAAGTTTGTATCATCAACTACTAAACAACCTTATAAAGCTATAAAAACAACTTTGCCTGCTAAATCTTCTTCTACTCCTTCTTCTGTTTATTCTAAGACAAAAATACAACATACACCCATAAAAGCACACACGCATAAACATACATCTAGGCCAAACTTTGCATCTAGACAACCTAGAAATTATGCCTATATGTATACAAATGCAACTAGACATAATAAAATGCATCCAACTTATTATGAACCTAAGTATAGGCAACACTCTTATAAGTCTTATAGGAATGCCTATGAACATACTTATATAGCGCCATTCAAGAAACAAAATCGCATGCCTTATACACATTATAAAAATCGGCCAGCATATAATGATTATCAACCAGGCACAACGTGTATAACAATGCATCTTCACTTATGTGGAATAATAATCTATATGCTTATCCTTCTTATTTTAACCATGCTAAAAATGTGCCTAAAAGGTATGTTCATGTTTGGATACCTAAGGGATATCTAAACAAGAATAGTGCCCCTAACATTCAAGGACCCAAATAAAGGGTACCTAAAACTTTGTCTCCATTGTAGGAAAAATGCAAAGAATGCAAGAAGGAGGCAAAGTCAAAGAGTCTAAAAACCAAATGGTTTTTAGATAGTGGATGTTCGAGGCATATGGCGGGGAACTCCAAACTATTCATTGAATTGGAACATATCAAGAAGGGTGGAAAAGTAACATTCAGTGACAACAACAAAGGACAAGTTGTTGGAAAAGGAACAATTGGGGATCCTAACACATTTCAAATACGAAATGTGTTGTTAGTAAGCAATCTCTCTTATAATTTACTTAGTATTTCTCAACTTATAGATTGTGGTTATAATGTCTCTTTTCTTCCCAATTCTTGTGATATAATAAATGAAAAAGGAGAAACGGTTTTAAAAGGAAATAGAGATGGTAATATTTATACTCTTACCTTAGATAACATGTTAGATGCTAAGGTTAAGTGTCTAATATCACATGACTTAGATGTGAATTTATGGCATAGAAGATTAGGCCATATAGGAATTTCAACCATTAGGAAATTATCTAAAAAGAATTTAATTAGAGGAATGCCTAAGTTAGACTTAGATAATTTTCAAATGTGTGAAACATGTATTAAGGGAAAACACATTAAAGAAACCTTAAAACCGAAACATGAAGTGAGTACTAGTCATGTACTAGAATTGCTTCACTTAGACTTATTTGGTCCAAGTAGGACAAGAAGTCTAGGTGGACACTACTATGTGTGTGTCATAGTAGATGATTACTCACGCTACACATGGACATTGTTCTTAACACACAAAGACGATGCTCCATTAGCAATCGAAACCCTTATTAAGCAACTTGAAAACATTTATGAAGAAAATGCTAAAAGGATTAGAAGTGATAGAGGTGGAGAATTTAAAAACAAAGACGTAATCAAATTTTGCGAACTATATGGAATTAAACATGAGTTCTCACCACCTAGAACACCACAACTCAATGGAGTTGTTGAACGTAAAAATAGAACAATGCAAGAAGTTGCTAGAACAATGCTTTGTGAAAATAAATTACCTAAATATTTATGGGCTGAAGCTGTTAGTTGTGCATGCTATATTATAAATAGGCTTACTATTAGAAAGAAATTAAATAAAACGCCTTATGAATTGCTAAACAATAGACAACCTAAGATAGATTATCTTAAAGTATTTGGATGTAAATGTTTTGTGTTGAACACTAAGGATAATCTAGATAAATTTGAACAAAAGTCTATTGAATGCATATTTGTTGGTTTATTCAACTAACTCAAGAGCATATAGGTGTTATAATCATGCATCTAGAAAAATAATTGAATCTATACATGTGAAATTCAATGAAAATGCATGCTTTGAAGTTAGTGATAAAAATCAACATAAACAAGAAACTAATGTTGAAAATATGTTTGATGATGATGTATTACTTGAGCATGTACTTGATCATCTAGAACCAACTCCCCATGAACAAGACATGCATGAACCCCTAGATGAAATAAATGAAGAAACTTTGCATTTAGAAGATAATACAACTAATGATCAAATTACATATGATAATGTTCACACTAATGAAACATTTGAACAAGATGAGGGTGAACCTAGTCAATCTAGGAATTGGTGGCATCCTAGAGAATTAATCATTGGGGATCCAAGTGTTGGGGTTAGAACACGTAGAAACATAAGTCAACTTGAAGGACATAGCTTAGTCTCACACATAGAACCTAAGAATGTTAAGGAAGCCTTATGTGACATATCATGGATAGATGCTATGCATGAGGAATTAAATCAATTCACAAGGAACAACATATGGGATTTAGTACCTAAACCTGAAGACAAGTCTATCATAGGAACTAAATGGATCTTTAGGAATAAAATGGATGAACAAGGATATATTACAAGGAATAAGGCTAGGCTAGTCGTACAAGGTTATAATCAACAAGAAGGTATAGATTATGAAGAAACCTTTGCACCTGTTGCACGACTAGAAGCAATTAGATTATTACTTGCGATTGCAAGTCTAAGTAACATTAAACTCTTCCAAATGGATGTCAAGAGTGCATTCTTGAATGGATACATCCAAGAAGAGGTGTTTGTCAAACAACCCCCTGGAGTCGATGATCCAAAGAATCCTAACCATGTGTACAAGCTTAAGAAAGCTTTATATGGTTTAAAACAAGCTCCAAGAGCTTGGTATGATAGATTTGCAAAATTTCTTATTCCAAATAATTATCAAAGGGGAACCATAGACAATACATTATTCCTAAGAAGAAAAGATAATGATTTGTTAATAGTTCAAATATATGTAGACGATATTATCTTTGGTTCAACTAACCCTACTTTAGTCAAAGACTTCGAAGAGTGTATGAAGTCAGAATTTGAAATGTCAATGGTAGGTGAATTGAACTACTTCTTAGGCCTTCAAATCAAACAAACCCCACAAAAAATTCACATTAGCAAACTTAAGTATGTCAATGATATGATTAAGAAGTTTGTCTTTGAAGAGTTGAAACCTACAACTACCCCCATGAGTGTTAGCACCAAACTAGATAAGGATGAAAATCGTAAACCTTCTGATGACACACTTTATATGTCTATGATTGGATCATTGTTATACTTAACTGGATCAAGACCTGTCATCATGTTTAGTGTGTGTATGTGTGCTAGGTTTCAATCTTGTCCCAAGGTATCACATTACAATGCAATGAAAATGATCTTTAGATATCTTAAGCATACACCTCACGTAGGACTATGGTATGATAGAAACGCTAAGTTGGAATTACACGCATATAGTGATGCTGATTATGGTGGTTGCAAGTTAGATAGAAAATCCACTAGCGGTACATGTCAATTCATAGGAACCAACTTGATCTCTTGGTTTTCTAAAAAGCAAGCTAGTGCAGCTCTTTATACCACTGAAGCCGAGTATATTGCTTTGAGTTTATGTACTACCCAAATACTTTGTCTTAAACAGCAACTTAGTGATTTTGGCATTAAAATGAATAAGATTCCAATTTTCTGTGATAGCACAAGTGCAATCAATCTTTCTCGGAATCCGGTGCTTCATTCTAAGGCCAAACACATTGAGGTGCGATACCACTTTCTTCGCGATCATGTTCAAAATGAGGATATAGTCATAAACCATATAAGAACTGATCACCAAATCGCTGATATCTTTACCAAACCCCTTAATCAAGCCACTTTTGAAACCTTACGAGCCAAGTTAGGTATGATGACTTACGACACCATTGTATAGTTCTATCTTTTGCATGATTTACAAAATAAAGGGGGAGATAGAATAAGAACATGATTTTAGTTGGTAAGTCATTATTTGGTATGATAAGTTTCAATTGGTATAAGTTGAGTATAGGTTAAGGGGGAGAGTATAAGTTGAGGGGGAGCATAACTATTTAAAAAACAAAGTTTGAAAACAATTGGTAAGATTTATAATGTTAAATAATTGGTTATGAGTTGTGACATTAAAATCATGTTGAGTTATTTTGAAAATCATCCAAAAAGGGGAGAATGTTGAGAAATATGTTTGGATAGTTTTCAAAGTTATGATTTTAAGTGGTGAATACTTAGAAATGTCACATATGGTGTTATAAGGGATTAAAGGTTGAAAAAGTGAAGAAAAATGACATGGATCTCTCAGGCAGAGACACATGGATCGATCTATGTACATCAGCCCCTCATGTGGATCGATCCATGTTGAACTGAGAAGAACCAAACTCACAGTAAGACGTCGATCTCTCACGTGGATCGATCGACGTACGTCAGCCCCTCACGTGGATCGATCGACATACGTCAGCCCCTCGCATGGATAGATCCATGTCTCACAGAATGTTTATTTTTCCAAAAAGTGATGAAATGATTGTTTTTCATTTATATATGTTTCATATATGTTTATTATGTGATTCTTATGAGATATTGGTGATTATAATTGTCTTGTGACTAACGTGCCTTGGAAGTTTCTACAACTTACCCAAAAGGACAAAATTGGTATTTTGAGTTTTGTAGGAACATGATATGGTGAAAATATTTCAAGGGTGCATTCTTATACTATTTGTCATGACAAGGGTGATATCTTGATTATTTCTGACCATCGGGGTCATTTCTGGAGTTTTCATATACCAGGGGTATTTTGGTCATTTTACCCCCAAGGGTATTTATGGTATTTTCACTCAAAGAATCTCTTGAGCATATTATTATCTTCATTCTGGAGCTGATTTATTATTAATTTGAAGATGATATGGTGATTCTTTATCTTATTCTCTCACATGATGATATTATTGACTATAGCTGGATATGTGACGATTTGAGATGTCACATTCTATTTTTTCTTGAATACCCTCTTATATATGTTATAAGAGAACATTTATCATCATTATTCAGAGATATTAAAGGTGTCAAAGGTGTGGAAATGATCTCAACATGTAAGAAGAAATATTGAGAATTTCGGTGTTACACGTTGACATAATCTTGTCAACTATCATCTATTGATTTCTTCTTCAAAAATTTGAGTTGATACACATATATATATGTTGAAAAACGTGTATAATCAGGTGGAGATGATACATTGTTCATTTTATGAGTTGGAGACAAGTGGACAAATCAAAAAGGAGCTAGTTGGCAAAAATGCCAACTTGGAAAAATTGAAAACATTTGAATTGTAGCCAACGGTTATGGCTATTTTCAGCAGAAATTTTTGAGTCAAATAGAGCTCTCACAATTCCTATTATTGTAATTGAAGTTGGAGATATTTTGGTGGTATTATCCTTTCTTATTTTATTAAGAAAAATCAAAGTTATTTTTGGAAAAAGGAAAAGGTAGCCAACGGCTACAAATCATTCTTGGAGCTGATTTTTGAATTTGAAATATTCAATGTCCACATGCTTATTATCTTGCCAAAGAGTTGAGAAGATGATGGAGTTGTTATGGTGATATTATCTTGACATTCTCAAGATAATTCCAAGTCATTTTTTTAGTTAAAAATTTCGGCCAACATGGTGTGCCAATGTGGACCAATTATTTTGACTTATTTTGCCAAGTGGACAAGATCAACCAATGATGAGAAGACATTTGGAATTGATGATGAAGATGGTGACACGTTGGAAGCCTTATCTCTAAGGCTCAAATCACACTATAAATAGAGGCAATGGTGAAGAAGATGAAATACAAATGCTCATCATCTACCCAAAGACACAATAAACCGAACCGGACAGAATCCATGGCCGACCAAACTCCTCAGTCCAGTACAACCCAGCCTGTGGGGGTAACCAACCCAATGGCAGAATCACTCAACTTGTCGCAAGTCTTGGAACTTTTGCAAAAATGGGTACCAAAACCGAGCCCAGCAGAAGGAGGATCTAACCAGCAACTCATACTGGCGGACAAACTCAATGATCATAATTACGCCATATGGACCAGGAAGATGAGCCTCACAATTGATGGCGGGGAGAGACTCAGACACATCACAGTCGCCCCCCAAGAAAGAGGATCCATTATACGAACAGTGGAGACAATCTGACTCCACTGTCTTAACATGGATCTTGGAGAACATTGAGCCGGAGATATTGAATCAGTACATTGATTATCCCACATCTTGGGATCTATGGAAAGGGATAGAGGCTACATACATCAGTGGCAAGGATCCACTGCAAATCTACGACTTAATGGTCAGAGCCAACAGCCTGAAGCAGGGAACCCAATTGCTGGAGAGGATTTACAGCCAACTCCAGGCTGTATGGAAGGATATTGATAGGCGTCTACCAAATCCAATGAAATGCCCTCAGGATATGACAATATACAACCAGTTCCAGCAGCAGAGCAGGTTGTATCAATTTCTGCAGGCAATCAGTGAAGAATATGATGGCGAAAAGAGGGATTTGTTAAAAACCGACCCTCTACCAACGGTAGAGGAAGCATATTCACAAATCCGAAGGGAAGCCCACAGATGAGAAATTATGAAAGGAGAATGCACTGCAGGACCTTCTCCACAAGGGATTGGCAGTGGCCTCCTAACAGAAAGGAAGAAAAGCCCTCATTTTCCACAGCAGGGAAAAGGAACACGGTCAGCACAGGGAGGAAATACCCCACCTATTTCATTCTCCCGCAAAGATGACGAGAAAACTCACCTCCGGTGCACACACTGCGGTGGCAGTCGACATACAGCCGAAGGGTGCTTCCAGTTGACTGGGTATCCGGATTGGTGGTCGGATACAAGAAAACGGGGCAAGAGAGGCGGCATCGCAGGGTCAGCCACGGGCAACCAAGAGGAGGCCGCCAATGATGGAACTGACAAGATTGGCTTCGGAGGAATCACCCAACTCACCTCACCAGAGAACGCAAGAGTCGAATGGGAGAAAAGAGGGGAGCAACCGAAGATAGAAGAAAGAAGAATGGCGTGGAAAGATCCAGAAGGGCGGCAGACTGCAGGTATAGGGCTTGGGGTGGCAAATTTCCCTCCAAGCCCTCACCCCTTAAATAAAGGCAAAAATAGTTTCTCCAAATTAAAAATGTTGGATAAAAATTCTACCTGGATTTTTGATTGTGGTGCCACCGACACTATGTCATATGATATCAGTGATTTTGTGTCTTCCACTCAACCCATGAAAAAATTTATTAGTACCGCTAATGGGGGAATCTCTCCTGTTAACGGTGCTGACAGCATTCAGATTTCACCCAACTTAAAACTTAAAAATTGTCTATACGTACCCTCTCTGTCCCATAAATTGCTATCTATAAGCCATCTCACTGAAGAGCTACACTGTACTGTACTGATATACCCCACTTTTTGCCTTGTACAGGATATTCGGACGAAGAAGATAATTGGGCATGGTTCTGAACAAGGTGACCTATACTGTATTGACGAGGTAGACCAACAATGTACAGTAGCGCTCTCCCATGGGACGGTTGACAGGGAAGCTTGGCTGTGGCACCGCCTCCTGGGTCATCCCTCCTTAGGGTACATGCAAAAAATATTTCCTCACATATTCAATAAATTATCTTATTTACATTGTCAAACGTGCATTTTAGCAAAGAGTCACAAACATACATATTCCCAGAATAATACACAAACAAAGAAGCCTTTTTCATTGATTCACTCAGATGTGTGAGGCCCATCACCAACACCTAGTCCAAATGGTGTGTCTTATTCCTTACTCTTTGTTGATGATTGCACTCGTATGACTTGTGTTTACTTTCTCAAATGAAAATCTGACGTGTTTGATAAATTCGTTATGTTTTACCAAATGGTTGCTACCCAATACCAGACAAAAATCCAAGTCCTACGAACAGACAATGAGACTGAGTATGTAAACAAACCATTCCAAACATTCTTTCAAACACATGGTCTTATCCGGCAAACCACTTGTCCAGACACTCCACAACAAAATAGAGTGGCTGAACGGGAAAATCGAATCCTCTTAGAAATCACTCGGTCCCTAATGATTGAGTCGAAAGTCCCTAACTATTTTTGGCCCGAAGCCATTGCAACAACAAATTACCTCATCAATAGATTACCCACAAAGATCCTTATATACAAGACAACCTTAGACACTATTGCCCAACACCACACTGTACCCCTCCATCTATCACTCCCTACGCGAGTATTCGGATGTAATGTATATGTTCATATACCCAAGTCCCAACGAACTAAATTTGATCCCTGTACCATTCGGTGTGTGTTTGTGGGGTACGGAGTCAATCAAAAAGGCTACCGATGCTTTGATCCCCGCACTCGCCGACTCTATACCACAATGGATTGTGACTTTCTTGAATCCGAATACTTTTACTCATCTCCATATCCAGAGACAAAACCTCAGGAGGATGACTCATTCGGTTGGTTGTTTGCACCAACGTTACCAGAGACTGTCCCGCCAGAGGGAGTAGGCCAAACCACCGGATCAGCCTCTGATGACAGTGAAAACACACCTCCTACGGATCATGTACTGATGGTATCTTCTTCGTCCGAATGTTCTCCTGAGGTAAGTAAGTTAGATATATCAGTTCTAATTGAGTCTGTACCAGTTATTAAAACTCCTGATCAATCCCCAGTTGAGTCCACAGGTACCAGATATGTTCTCCCACCTTGCAGAAATCGTGGAATTCCTCCTGCTAGATATGAGCCTGAGTATAACCCGAAAAATTCCAGGTATCCAATGACCACCGTGACAAAAGGACTTTCTGAGACTGCTCAAGCGTTCCATACATCTCTTTACAAAGCTCATATTCCCTGGACAGTGGTGGAGGCACAGTCTCATCCAGAATGGAGAAAAGCGATGATAGATGAGATGAATGCACTAAAGAAAAATGAAACATGGGAGAAGGTTCTTGTCAGTCTACATAAACGGCCAGTAGGATGCAAATGGATCTTTACGCTCAAGTACCGTGCAGACGGAACTATTGAGAGTACAAAGCATGGTTGGTTGCAAAGGGATACACACAAACCTATGGGATTGATTATTCAGAAACTTTCTCACCGGTGGCCAAGATAGACACAATCCGGGTACTTTTTTCAGTTGCCGCAAATCTTGAGTGGCCGTTATATCAGTTGGACGTAAAGAATGCATTTCTTCATGGAGACCTGAAGGAAGAAGTGTATATGGAACCACCCCCTGGATTCACAGACGAATTTAGAGATGGAGAAATATGCAGACTTCGGAAGGCCTTGTATGGGTTGAAGCAGTCACCTAGAGCTTGGTTCGGCAGGTTCACTTTGGCCATGAAGAATTATGGGTACCGTCAGAGTAATTCAAATCACACTCTCTTCTTAAAACGGAATAAGCATCTCATCACTTGCCTGGTTATTTATGTAGACGATATGATTATTACAAGAAACGACATGGAAGAAATCACAAGTCTTAAAGAATACCTGTCCAGTGAATTTGAAATGAAGGACTTGGGACTACTTCGATATTTCTTGGGAATTGAAGTGTTTCGGTCCAAAAAAGGGATATTCATATCTCAGAAGAAATATATACTTGATCTATTGGCAGACATGAATGGTGGACTGTAAGCCCGCTGATACTCCTATTGTGACAAACCATGGACTCAAAATAACAGAAGAAGCAGACTTAGCAGATAAAGATCAGTATCAGCGCTTGATAGGAAAACTGATATATCTGTCCCATACTAGACCAGATATAGCCTATGCAGTTGGGGTGCTCAGTCAGTTTATGCATAAACCTCAAAAGCCACACATGGAGGCAACAACAAGGGTTGTGCCATATTTAAAAGGGACCACAGGGAAAGGTATATTGTTCAAACGGCATGGAGACTTGGAAATAAAGGCCTACACTGATGCAGACTTGGCAGGAAACCCAAATGATCGAAGATCAACTTCAGGTTACTTTGCTCTGGTTGGAGGTAATCTGGTTTCATGGAAAAGTAAGAAGCAAAAGGTGGTGGCATTATCAAGCGCTGAAGCAGAATTCCGGAGGATAGCTCGAGGACTTGCTGAGGTACTTTGGCTAAAAAAGGTATTATCAGAGTTGGGATTTCCTCCAAAAAGAACACCGAGTATACTGTGTGATAATAAGGCTGCTATAAGGATCTCAGAAAACCCGGTACAACATGATCGAACTAAACATGTGGAAATAGATAGACACTTCATAAAAGAGAAGTTTGATGATCGCATTGTTTGTCTTCCATGTGTGAGATCAGAAGATCAACTAGCAGATATACTTACGAAAGGGGTACAAGCTGGGCGTTTTCAGGACATCCTGAGCAAGTTAAGCATAAAGGATTCGCTGGCTTAACTTGAGGGGGAGTGTCAGCATATCTCAACCAAAAAGGAAACGAAGCTAAACAAGGAATCATGATATTACTGTATTAAAGCAAAAGATGTATTCAATCCTGTAATTTATCCTGCATTTACGTTGAGAGGATTTTATGGTTAATTAGCTTCCTAAATTACAGGCTCAGTTGTAATATTTATACTGGCACAATTCGGCCATGGGAATACAAGAAAAACAGTTCTTCACCCTTGAGTCTTAATCTTTACTGTTTATTCTTAATTTAACATCAAGAGATTATACAAGAGAGAAGGGCGGCCGTTGCAAGTGCTAAACTCAAGGGAAGACGCCTTTTTGCCGAATCCGAAGAAGTTATATACGGTGATAATGTGGATTTGATTCAAGAAATTGAATTAAAACCAAGGGCTTCAACTGGGGTTAATGTTTCTCATGATGAAGTGATGATCAGAGCTCTTCATGCTTGGATTTTGCTTTTTCAAGTGAGAGATTGGGAAGGGATGAATATGCTTTGGGATATCAAGAGCCAATTCAAAGAGAAGAGGGGAAAGATAAAGGACTGAAATCAAGTGGAAATGAAAAGAGATTGATGTTTGGAATGGCTTTTTTGATATGGTGTCTATGTTAATAGCTTTTGGCTTTAACTCAATGAGTTGCAATGGTGAGTATCTGCAGGGACAAAAGGTGATGCTACTGCCAACCTGGATCTTTTATTAGTGCTTGTGCGCACATACATTTGGACATACATGTGTGTATATATATGTGTGTGTATACATGTGTGATGATGTCGGATTATATCACCAAGTATTTGTTTGATGTGGTGCCGTTAGATCTCCGTCAGTTGTCCGTAATAGGCCGGTAGCTGACCTGCACAAAGGAAAAGGGTCAGAGGTCCCGGGATCTATGGCCCCGGGTAATACCCTCCGACGATCAAGTCAGTTAAGGCCATTTTAGGAGAGGTTTATATATTGATGAAGGTTTTGTAAATAAAGGTTTTCTGGTAAACCTGTACTTTCACCGTGGGAAAGATGAGTTACTGTAGTGAGTTGTCAAAGTGTAGCTTGTAATAGCTTGTCCTTCTCTCTCCTGCTGTTCTGCCTTTTTATATGGCGGCTTAGGCCAATGCATGGGCAGAGCCCGGAAATTGTGACAGGCAAGGAGGTCATTTGGATGACTCCTGCCCTTGCATGTTCGCCACGTGGTTCGGTACTGAGCTGAGTAAGCTAGCTTGGGACACCTGGCTGGGAGTTTCACCTGGTGGAATTACCCAGGGTAAACTCTTAGAACCGAGATGAAGTCCTCTAGAAGCACTCAGAAGTGCCCGAGATGACTGATGATGTGGGGTCAGCCTGCCGAGATGAAAGTGGCCGACTCCAAAGAGCATTGGTGGGCCTTTCGCGATGCTCGTAGCTGACGCCATAAAAGGTGGTCCGAGACCAGTGGGTAAATCGGATCCAAGGCCGAGTACATCTCTTTGGCCGAGATGAGGCCTTGTGGCCGAGATGTCACCCTTAGGCTTAAATGAGACCTTTAGACCAGGATAAGGTCTTTAGCCCCAGATGGCGCTGAGACCGTGTGGCCGAGATGGCGAAGGGGCCCTGTGGCCGAGACGGACTGTTTGTCCGCATATGACCTGGTCAACCTCCAGGCCGACCTACGGTACTTAGTCATTTTTGCGCCCCTACTTCAGCGTTGACCGTTATTGACTAACGGGGGGTATTTTTTGGCTCATCACTTGCCCCCCAGATTAGTCTGGCCGAGCTGACCTGAGAGGGCAGGCTGATCTGTTCAGGTTTTTCCTGTGTCGCTCTTCCTTTGATGTCGTGTCAATCTCTGATTAGGCCGCTCAGCGTACTTATTAGGGGTACATAGTACGAAGCATTTATGATAGCTTCTGGCCGAACTGATCAGTTAATTCTTACTAGATTCTTAGGCACGTTTTCTGTTCTGGCACGTGTCAGATTCTGATTGGCTCGGTCTGTGCATTTACTGTTCGCGCAGAGCACGAAGCGTCAGCTGCGCAGCTTTTTGGATTCCGCCGTTTCATGAATCAAGGGCCATTTATTTCAGGCGACTCTTGGACTGCCGAGATGGAGTCCTATAAATAGGTCTTCCCCAGTCCATTTTTCCTCTTTATTTGCTCTCACTCTCTTATTCCGGCAATTTCCTTTCTTCTCCGGCGAATTCCTCTGATTCTGGCGACTTCCAGCCTCCTTCAGCCTGTGCTCCCTCTTCATCTAGTCTTCTTCATCCTTCAATCCTCTGTAAGTCTTCTTCTTTCCTTCTCTGCTTCCCTTGATTCACAAAATCTTTCTGCAGGTGGTTCTTATGCCGCCGGGGGCGAGGAAGCCGTTGTTTCTTCGTCGCCGTCTGGCAGAACTGCCTCTGCCGATGATCTTCCCATCGACAGTTTACTCCAGTCTACCGGGGACTCTGCTCATTCCAGCAGAGCCCTAACCGTAATCAATTCCTCGCCGGAGCCAGTGAGGGTTGTCTCTGCTCCGGTATCTGTAAATCCTCCGGCCCCTGTAAGGGACCCTTCTCAGTTCTCTGGAATCATAGAAAGAGGTCGGCCTTCTCCTCTTGTCCAAGAAACTTCTTCTAGTTTGTCTGAGGCCGACCTAGATAGGATTTGTAAATATTATAAAATTGACAAAAATCGTTTCGGCCCTCTTCTTTCCTTGCCGGGTCAGACTGCTTATGATCCCCCTAGGGATTATGAAGCAGTCTATGAAGATTACTTCAAATCTGGCTTCACTCTCCCTATTCCTGAGCCCCTTCTCCGTATTCTACGGGCTTATGGGCTCAGGCTTCCTAAAATTCAGCCTAATGGCCTCAAACTCATTCTTTGTTACATTCTTTTCCTAAGACTTGCTGAACTCCCTTTCAATACCAGTATTTTTCGAGTCCTTTTACATGTTGGACTTTGCATAGCTAGTATTACTTCAGCAAACGAACGTCTGGCATTGATTTCCCTTTTGCCACCAATATTCCTTCTTCCAATAAAAGATGGAAGGAAAAATTCTTTTATGTTAAGAGGTCCGAGCTGCCGAGCAGGAGTATCTGGAAGGCTGGCAGAGCTGATAACACGAGGCCAAGCCAAGATCACTGCAATGAGGTAGACAGACTTCGAGCACTTCCAATAGTCATTGACTGGCAAAAGGTGGACTCGGAGATCTGGCTAGCAGCCGATCTGGACCACTCGGCTGTTGGTGACAAATACCTACCACTCTCTCCGGATCAATTACTCATTATCCGAGGTGCACTTTGTTGTTTTTTCTGTCTCAGCCATTTCCTTTCTCTTTTTCAGTGTTTAATTGTTTAACTTTGAATGCAGGTGCAATGGCTGGTCCTTCTACCCGAGCTGAGATGATGGCTGAGACTCAAGCTAGGAAAAGGCTCCAGAGAGAAAGGAGACTAGCCACTCTTGGCTCTGGGGGGGCTTCCACTTCGGCGGTGCCCCCAGTTTCAAGTGTTGCTCCTGCTGAGCCCGAGCTAGCGGAGCCTGAATCAGGTAAGTTCTTGTTTCGTACGCAAAAATTTTCTAAGTGTTTTACACTTGTTTAAATTCTGACTCATTTCCTTTTCTACGCAGCTCTGCCGATCACAATTATAGATGAGGAGCCTGAGACCGAGGTCCAGCCTCAGGCTCCAGCTGATTCAGAAATCCCAGCGGATGCTGGTGAAGGCTCCAGCCTTCGCCCCCGAAAAAGGCAACGGGGTGAAGGCTCCAACAGTCGTGATCCGGGGCCGTCTCAGCCCCCGGAGATGATCATTGCTGAACCGGTTAAGGTGAACCTGCCTCAGCCAGCTGAAGTTCATGGCCCAATCCTGATTGGGTTTTCAGAAGGAGACTCAGCCTTTGAGCCTGCTATAGCTGAACGACTGAATCAGGTAGCAGTTCTGCCCCTGGACCATCAAAAGTTCAGGGCAACTGCTTGGGGCGAGCTGACAAACGCCTTCCAATCCAACATTGCTCTGATAAGTTAGATTTTCTCTGAGTGCCTTGTTCATTTTTTTCACTCAACTTTTCCTAACTCTGCTTCCTTTGCAGGTCCGAGCTCAGGAGTTGGATATTTTAACTCGGAGCAAAGAATTTCTTGGGGAGGTTGAGACCACAAGGAAGCAGCTTGAAGAAGCTGAGAAGAGAAGAGCTGAGTTGACCCAAGAAATCTCTGATCTGCGAGCTGGAAATAATCAACTCCAGCAAAGGGCCGAGGATGCTGAGACAAGGTTGGCCACCTCCAACTCTAAGGTGGATGAGTTGGAGAATAAGGTGGCTGACCTAGAGATGGCCTCCACTCAATCTCTCAATGAGGTTGAGTATTTGAAGAAACAAATGGCTGAGATGGCGCAGAGGAGCCAAGATTGTTATGCCCCGCACCCTCCGTTGGATAATTAAAAGGCGAAGATGGAAATTAAACGGAGTTTAATGATAGTCAACGGAAATAAATGAGGCATTAAGTAAGAGGATTAATTAGAAATTAATGATAAGAATAAATAGTAGAATCAAATTATATTTAATTTTAGAATTAAATAATTAAGGTTTATCCTTTAAGATAAATAAGATAATAGATATAATTTAGAAACTCCAAAAATTTTTCACTTTCCATATCAAACTGATCAACGTCAGTTTCTCTCTATTATAGAAAAGAAACCAACGCTCCTTTTCTCTCCTCCCCATTGACGGTTTCTTCTTCCCCATCTAAGGAGAGTTTCTCTCATTTTCGACTCCAGGCGAAGGATCCCTCTAGATCTTCGATCCGTTCTCCGTTCATTCTTGAATCCGCATTCGAGTAATCAAAGGCAAGTAATCATCTTATAAGTTCCTACGATTTGTGAAAGAAAAGGCCTACTTTTGATATTAAATGGATCACCATGCAGTAGTTTCTTTCCGTGATTATTTGTATATGATTTATGTGTTTGGTGTTGACGATTTGGCCATTATATGTTGAAATCTTGTTTGTTGTTCATGGTTTATGTGTGATCATGTGAATCCCCATCCCTTGAATCCCACTTGCTTGATGATGGCGGTTGAAGGGAGGGATGAGTGAAAAGGTTAGGTTTTTGGGGTTGATTTGATGAAAGATTCGAGTTTTAGGATTGAATCGTTGACGTGTGTGTGAAGGATCTGGTTTGAGAAGATTAAGAATGGATTGATAGGGAAGATTAGGCTTGGAATGATGGGAGGAGAGTTGGAAAACGAAGGGGATATAGATCTGCAGATTCTGCAGAAATCGCAGGATGAAGATTCTAAAATTCTATGACGTCGATCGATCGACGTATAGCAGGTGAGAGATCGACGTGCCTCAGATGCACGTCGATCGATCGACGTGGAAGGAGTGAGAGATCGACGTGCCTCAGATGCACGTCGATCGATCGACGTAGTTCAGGGTGAGGGTATGACGTGTAGTAAGTGAGGGTATGACGTGTAGTAAGTGAGGGTATGACGTGAGGGTATGACGTGAGGGTATGATGTGAGGGTATGACGTGAGGGTATGACGTAGGTTGAGTGAGAGATCGACGTGCCTCAGATGGACGTCGATCGATCGACGTCAGGGTATGACGTACGTAGATCGATCGACGTCAGGGTATGACGTCAACCAGTTTTGTGGGAAAGTAGGGGAAGAAAGAGGGAAGCTAGGGGATCCTTTGGGTGACCTTAGGGACTTCTTAGGACTTGATTATGACTAGTCTAAGTCTTGGGAACATGACTTAAGATGTTGAATCAAGGTTGAAGAATTTGAAGGGTATTCGAATCGGAGTTCAACGTGGATGACCTAGGAGGGTTAGGAAATGAACGTATGAGGTGTTATAGTGTTCTTCGAAAGACAGATAGGAGTACTCGCATGAGTGTGTGAAGTTTAGTAGCAAGACTAAGTGTTGATGACCTAGTTGAAGCATAAACTTTGATGTGTAAGCTAGAGAAGTCTTGTGTGTTACTTGTACTTGCGCATGTGAACATGAACTGCATATGTGAATGAGATATGTGATTGAAACGAGGAGTCTTGCATCACGGCACGTGCATTGCATATGGATTGGAAAAGAGATATGCTTCGGCACAGATTTGCGAAGGTGACCTGTAATGTAAACCGGGATGGAAATATAAGCCGGGGCGCGTTACAGGGTATAAAGTTGTCTGTAATGCTAATCGGGATGGAAATATAAGCCGAGGTGCATTACAGGGTATAAAGTTGTCTATAACGTAAGCCAGGATGGAAATATAAGCCGGTGCGCGTTACAGGGTATAAAGTTATGTGATGTGACCGGACATTGTGACATGCATTGCATTGTTTAAAAGAGAAAGTGTTCATGCATATGTGAATGTGTAGTGTAGTGCATATTTTGACATGCATCACGAGAGTCAATGTGGTATGAATGTGAGTGGTATCTGATTGCCTATGAATTGTTAATTGTGTGCAAATTGCTGTACTTGCTTTATTAAGTTATTCGCTTATATATTTGGAAGTTTACAAGACATGTGCCCCACAACTCTCTGGAATTATATGTATTACTCATGTCTTGCCATGTGTTGATCCCGTATGTCTTATAAGCGGGTTACTTGCTAACGTTGTTCGCTAAGGGTACTGCCTTTGTGTTACAGGAGAACCTGAGTATGACATGATCTTTATTGAGGATGACGGCGAGTGGGCTGAATGGGATGCATAGTGACATTTTGGGAGCTAGCTGAGACAGTTATTATTAACTCCAGTTCTTGTATATACTTGAGGATTAGTTCGTTATGCCTTTTGAGATTTTATTATCATTGGATACACGGAATTTGATGGTGGAGATGTTAGGAAATCAACCGAGATCACTGCAAAAACGCGCAGCGGAAAACAAAAACTTGATCTCTGATTTCCTACCAAGGATCCATGTTGTTCGTTTAATTCGACAAAAGAAATCAAAAAGTACCTCCGTAGATTCGAAATCTGCAGATGGAAGAGGTGCGAAAATACGATCACCCTATGTCGGTATCCACACGAACGCTTCCGCCCGGAGTGCTAGCTCTTCAAACGGCGCGGCTGAAGAATTCGGTTTTCACAAAAACGATTCTTGCCCTTTCGTTTTCTACTGGTTGTGTGGTGTACGAGATACACCATGCTCCGTACATATATATAGATATCAAAATCCGATTCCTGATCGGATTTGTTAACGCTATCAAAATCCGTACCAGATACGGATTCTGTTAGGATTAGATAAAACCAATCAAAATCCATATCAAATATGGATTCTCTGTTATTATCCGATGATATAAATATATACATAAAAAAAAGAAATTAATAATAATAATAATAATTAATATCCAATATTAATATTATTAATATTAAAAACGATAATAATAATAATTAATATCCAATATTAATATTATTAATATTATTAATCTCAGCCATACGCATTCTTGTGTGTGACCCGATAGGCCCATATTAATTGGCAGTTGATTAAATCGCTATTAAACCAACAAGTCGTAATTGGCCTCTAGCAAGGCATTACGACTACCCAATTAATATGAGTAAAGTCCAACTAGCCTAATAATAGTACATGCATTAATCCCTTTGTCACACGATATCTAGTTTGAACATAAGTCATGGTCAGCGTCATACTTATATAGTTCAAACATATGATTACTCGATCTCTAAGTAGACTGATAAAACAAATGATATTGATCACACTATCAATTCATTTGAGCACGGCCATGCATTTCACAGTCTCACTAATCGAGGGCCCCAAAGATATCTCTCTCAAAAGAGAGGGACAAATTCTATCTTGATTGTTCAATATCCTCTACATAATTTCTATCACATTCAATCATGACCTTTATTATTATCCAGTTACGGATAACGTTTGATCATGTCAAAATATAATAGTCCTTATGTTGGAAACTATGACAATCTCAAGTCAAAGGATTAAAACATGACTATCATGAGATTTACTTATGACGCTAATCCATGTAGCAATCTCATGATGGGTCTATCCAATACACTGTTCTCTAACAAGTATCTATGAGATTGATTCATATCACCATACACATAATCATCTTATGATCATCAAATCAATACTCATACTGATTATAAATTATTTTATCTCCATAACAATAATGAATCAGGGACATATATCAAAATTGTGTAACATACTAACCAACAATAATGATAATAAAACCTCTTTTATTAATAATAAATGCATAACATAAATATCCAAATCATGGCCTAGGGCACATACACTAACAGGAGATTTATTAGATATATGTGTTTCCGCACTTGTTTCTCTTACGTCATGGATGATGTGTATTCTAGAGATGAGACGTCTTGTAGTCTTCTCAGTAAGCTACGACGGGTGAACCGGTTCGGATTCCGCTGTTCGGGTCGGGGCGCTACAAAGATGATCAGAGGATGATTAATCTGCTGCGCCAAACTTGATGGAAGCTGAGATCAAAACAATTCAGGACTTCAGAAAGTCCAAATTTTTTGAAGAAAACATGATCCATCTGCAAGGCTCAGCCATGGAGGTCGGCCAGACTAGAGCCATTGATGTCTGCTCTGCAGTGCATCCTGATCTGAACAAAGAAGACTCCCGTATAGCCGAACTATACAATCCTCTTGCAGCTCAAGAGTTTGAAGAACTGTTTCAGAAATTTGTTGACGGAGCTGACTTGAGGGATGAGGATCAAGATGACTAGGCTTTAGGACTCTTCTTTGTTTAGCTTTAGTAGGGCAGGCACCAAATTGTACTTTAATTCTCAATCAATGAAAATTTCATCTTTTTGGCTCAGTTGTTTCTCCTGTCTTTAGTACTTTTACTGAGTTTATTTTTCAATGCTATCATTGCTAACTTTTCATGTCAGTCTTAATAACCTTGATCAACTTCATTGAAAATAAACTAAGTCTTCAAGTCAGAATAAACCTGTTGCTTGGGCTGAGCTAACTCGTAAATAAGTTGGAGCTGAACTCTGCCTTGTTTTGATCAGGTTCTGACTTGGATTGTAGCCGTGCCTTCAATTCTTGAATATATAATGTTGCTCTTAATGCAACTTTATCTAGTCGAACTAGATGAGACAAGGCATATGAACCTTGCTCGTTCTTACTCCGACCTCCTTAGGTTAGGAGGATTTTTAATGCTTGTCTATGCAAGTCTTTTCTTTAATGAATTTTTACCTCAGACCTGCTGAGGCTTTGTGGGTCATTTTTCAGACTTTTGCCTCGGACTTGCCGAGGTCTTGTTTTTCTTTTTAGTAGATAAGTGTCTCGGTCTTGCCAAGGTCTTACTCTTTTCTTTGTTAAGTCCTTACCTCAAACTTGCCGAGGTTTGGGTATGCACTTGAGTTGGCGTTCGCCTCAGACTTGCCGAGGTCTTGTTGTGCTCTACCACGAGTTTTTGCCTCGGACCTGCCGAGGTCTTGATTTGCCGTTCAGCGATCCCTTGCCTCAGGCCTGCCGAGGTCTTGATGTACCCTTTAGCGGGCATTTGCCTCGAACCTGGAGGTCTTTTTGTACACTTTAGCGGGCATTTGCCTCGAACCTGCGAGGTCTTTTTGTACCCTTTAGCGGGCATTTGCCTCGAGCCTGCGAGGTCTTTATGTACCCTTTAGCGGGCATTTGCCTCGAACCTGCGAGGTCTTTTTGTACCCTTTAGCGGGCATTTGCCTCGAACCTGCGAGGTCTTTATGTACCCTTTAGCGGGCATTTGCCTCGGATCTGCGAGGTCTTGATGAGCCTTTCATAGTGCTCAGAATTTGCTTGGACACTTGACTCTTGAGAAATGCCTCAGAAAAGTTGTATTGATATACAAAATGGTTACAATTTACATCACTGATGCAGAAGTCTGAGATGAGAAGTGTGCCAAGTTCGTGGAAGAGTTCGTCCCTCTAAAGTTTGCAACTTGTAGGCTCCCGTTGGAAATACTTCAACGATGCGGTAAGGACCTTCCCACTTAGGATTAAAAGTTCCCGCCGAGACAGCATGGCTGACTTCGTTGTCGCGCATCACCAGATCTCCCACTCGAAAGGATCTCGGACGTACCCGAGAGTTGTAATACTGGGAAATCAAGCTTTTATACTGAGCCATGCGGATGCTTGCTCGGTCTCTTTTCTGCTCGAGTTCATCCAGGTTCAATCGTAGCTCTTGGTTATTATCAGAAGCTGAGTAATAATCCACTCGAGTTGAGGTAGAACCGATCTCCGCGGGAATAATGGCCTCGGTGCCATACACCAATGAGAAAGGAGTTTCCTTTGTTGAAGTTGATGGAGTTGTCCGGTAGGCCCATAAGACGCTGGGTAATTCATCCACCCAACTAGTGCCAGCTTTGTCCATGCGCTTTTTAAGACCATCCTTGATGATCCTGTTGGCAAGTTCTACTTGGCCATTTGACTGAGGATGAGCTACTGAGGTGAAGCCTTTCTTGATGTGTAAATCAAGACACCAACTCTTCACTCGATCCTCAGCAAACTGTCTGCCGTTGTCTGAGATCAGGATCTGGGGTAGGCCGAATCGACAGATAATGTTTTTCCATAGAAACTTTTTGACCTGGCCCCCAGTTATGGTGGCTAGTGGCTCGGCCTCTATCCATTTAGTGAAGTAGTCAATCGCTACCAGCAAGAATCTGACTGAGCTAGGAGCTCGGGGTAAAGGTCCCACTAAATCCATACCCCATTGCACAAACGGCCAAGGACTGGAAATACTGGTCATCTCATGACTCGGCAAATGAGAAGTTGGAGCATGAGCTTGACATGATGGGCACTTTTTAACCAGCTCTTCTGCATCTTTACGAATAGTGGGCCAATAATAACCGGCTAAGTAACACTTGCGGGATAGTGATCGTGCTCCAGAGTGGCTTCCACATATGCCCAAGTGCATTTCACGAAGAATGTAATCTCCTTCATCCTCAGGCACGCACCGCAACTGCGGCTGAGAAAAAGATTTTCTGTACAGGTGATCGTTAAAGAGCTTGTGACTTATCCTCGGGCGGGGTCTGATGTTGCAGATAGGTGACTATCTCGTCCATCCAGGTGTTGTGATAGTCTTGCTGCAAGACTTCATTCCCATCGAAGGCACGATGCTTCACCAGCTCTACAAAAATCTTTTTTCCAATAGTGGCCGAGGTGGATGAGGCCAGCCGAGATAGTGCATCAGCTCGTTTGTTGGCCGACCTGGGGATGTGTTCTATCATAAAGCGTTCAAACATTCCTTTCAAATGCTGAACCTTAGCCAAATACCGCTTCATGTTGTCCTCCTTGGCTTCATAGTCTCCATTAATCTGAGAAACTACGAGCTGTGAGTCACTTCAGGCGGTTATTTGCTGTGCCCCCAGTTTACGAGCTAAACTCAGCCCAACTATCAAAGCTTCATACTCGGCCTTATTATTAGTGGTCTCAAAGTCAAAGCGCAAGGCGTACTCCATCCCTTCCTCGTTTGGATTAATTATTAGGAGCCCAGCTCCACTTCCGTCCTTCGAAGAAGACCCATCTACATATAAGATCCAACCTTGTGCTGGAGGAGGATCTTCTTCAACAGATATCCATTCAGCTAGAAAGTCGGCCAACACTTGAGCCTTAATGGAAGTGCGTGACTTGTAATTGATGTCATACTCAGCAAGCTCCATTGCCCACTTAGCGGCTCGGCCTGAAGTGTCTGGCCGAGATAAAATTTGCTTCAAGGGCTGATCCGTCACCATGATTATGGGATGAGCTTGAAGATAGGGTCGGAACTTTCTTGCCGCCACTATCAATGCTAAGATGATTTTTTCAGCATTAGGGTAACGCACTTCAGCTCCATGCAGAACTTTGCTAGCGAAGTAAATGGGTTTCTGTACAGCATCCTGCTCTCTGAGCATAGCTGCACTCACTGCCTCATGGCAGGTTGATAAATATATATACAAAGTCTCCCCAGGTAGAGGAGATGTCAGCATAGGCACCTCGGCCAGGTGTGCTTTTAAATCATCAAAAGCTTTCTGACATTGGTCATCCCAGAGAAAGGCAGTTTGTTTCTTCAAGATTTGGAAGAAGGGTAGAGATCTCTCAGCTGACTTAGAAAGAAATCTGCTCAAGGCAGCAATTCGGCCTGTCAACCTCTGAACCTCTTTGATGTTCCGAGTTGGGTGCATGCTCTTTAAAGCTTCAATCTTGGCCGGGTTGGCCTGTACCCCTTCCTTGGAAACCATGTATCCGAGAAACTTTCCCGTACATACTCCAAAGGTACATTTTTTCGGGTTCAGCCTCATACGGGATTCTCTTAAGATGCCAAACACTTATCGGAGGTTTGAGATATACTGGTCAAGAGTCCTGCTCTTGATCAACATATCGTCAATGTAAACTTCCATAATTCGGCCAATTTGATCTCGGAATAGCGAGTTGACCAAATGTTGGTAAGTGGCCCCTGCTTTTTTTAAACCGAAGGGCATGCTGACATAACAATAAGTGCCCGAATCTGTAATGAAAGAAGTCTTTTCCTGATCCTCCTTTGCCATCATGATCTGATGATAGCCTTTAAAAGCATAAAGGAAATCAAAGACCTCATTCCCCAAGGTGGAATCCACCAATCTGTCAATCTTTGTCAAGGGGTAACAGTCTTTCGGGCATGCCTTGTTTAGGTCGGTGTAGTCTACACACATTCTCCAAGTCTTGTCGGGTTTGGAGACCACAACAGGATTGGCCAACCAAATCGGATACAAGACCTCTTCAATGAACTTTGCCACAAGGAGTTTCTCGATCTCTCCTGCTATCACTTTGTTCCTTTCTGGGGCAAAGTTTCTTTTCTTCTGCTTAATGGGTCTAACCTGAGGATCCACATTAAGCCGATGTTCTGCTAAGGAAGTCGGGATCCCGGGCATGTCCTCTGCCGTCCTGCAAAGATTTCCGCGAACTCCCTTAGCAAGCTCTGAAGCTGAGTCAACGTCTCAGCTGGCATCCATGTCCCAATTTTGATAGTGTTCTCAGGCCGACCTGGGTCTAGGATGAATTCCTGAACTGCGTCATCTATATGCAAACGCTCGTCAGTTGGGGGAATGAGATCATCCAGAACAACCTGCTGGACGGCCCCACTCCCTTGGGTAGCCACTGCATAACAATTTTGGGCTATAGGAATATCCCCTTGTAAAGTAACTACTCCACCTGGGGTAGGAAACTTCATGCTGACATGCAAGGGGGATATTACGGCCTCCAGAGCTACCAGCGCTGGTCGGCCTAAAAGAATATTGTAGGCCGACCTCTCTTTGACCACCACGAAATCCATCCACAAACAACGGTAAGAAGGAGGTCTGCCAAAGCTGACACTAAGTGTGATCAGGCCAGCTGGCCGAACAGGTATACCAGTGAATCCAAATAAAGGAGAAGTTACAAGAGTCATTTGGGAGTCTGCCAAACCCAACTGTTTATATACATGATATTACATAATATTCACAGCACTCCCGGTATCTACATAAACTCTTCGTACTTCTACAATTCTATCTGGTGCCATATGTATACACAGTCCAATTACTAGACCCGTGTTATTAGAGTCTAGTGGAATAAAATCTTCTGGTCCATAGGCCAGTTCCCGAGCTAACCTTCGTTTCTTTGGGGGAGGCCCAGATGACGTCCCTGACGTACTGGGACCCCCCTAATTTTGCTGAGGCGGCCCTCCAGAGATGGTGTAAATTATAGAATTAATTTGGGGCTGCACTGCGGCCCCTTGTCGGTCTCTATCTTCATCATCGTCCAACCTGGGACGTGCGGGTGGAGTCTCAGGTCGACACTTATCTTTTTGAGGGTTTTTTCGGAAACTCAGACGGTTATGGAGTCGTGAGCGTGGGTCATAGAACTGCTTCAGGTGCCCCAACTCAATCATCTTCCGAATTGCTTGGGCCAGTTGCTGACAATCTTCTGTATCATGGCCGACATCTCGATGATACCGGCAGTACAGATTTGGATCCCTCTTATCTCTGGGACCTGCCAGAGGTTTCGGGTCCGTTCTTAGTCCATCTCTTTCCATGACAGCCAAAATTCTGTCTTTCGAGTCCAAAAGGGGCAAACCTTCTCTACCTCGTTTACCTCGGCCCCCAAGGAGATCGAACGCACTGCGCCGATCACGCTTGTCCTCATTTCGGTCCATTTTGGCACTGGGCCGAGCTTCATGCCGAGTACTCTGCTCGGCCTCTTTCTTTAACCGGTTTGCCTCTTCTCTACGAGAAAACTGGTGTGCCTTTTCCAGGCATTCCCTCAACGTGGTGGGTCCCTCTTCTGCGAGCTGAGAGAAGAGACGACCCGCCCTAAGACCATTGATGAACGCAGCGGCCTTTACTCCTTCGCTCCGGTCACTGACCTGCAGTGACTCGTCCGAGAAGCACTGCATATATTTCAGCACGGACTCTTCAGGACCTTGCTTCAAAGTCATTAAGTGTGAAGAGTTCTTGATGAACGGCGCACTTGATACGAACTGGGACTTAAACTTCTGTGCCAACTGTCTGAAGGAGTCCACCGACTGAGGTGGAAGCTCCTAGAACCATCTTCTTGCCTTCCCCCACAGATACATGGGGAAGGTCTTACAATAGAGTGGATCTGGAATGTTCTTTAGGCTCATGGCCGTCTGAAACTGAAAAAGATGATCAGTTGGATCAGACGTCCCATCATAGGTATCCATTTTTGGTACCTTAAAATTATCGGGTGCCAAATACTCCGTGATGTCCCAAGAAAATGGGCTTTCTTGGATCACCCTCATGTATTCTGGTCTGGGCTCTTCAGGTCGGCTCCTCGGCCTGCTAGGGTCAGCCTCCTGACGAACACTCTTGAAAGATCAGGACTTTACACCCAGGCGCTGCCTGGGTATAGGCACCGATTCTACTGTAGGGGCTCTATCGCCACTACGTCTTGCATCTGCCATGAAACCCTGAGAATGGTGAGAAGATTGTCGTTGAGTCTTCTCCTTTGGGTGGAAGGAGGTAGAATCTTCCTCCATATATTCCATCTCAGGACGCTTCCCTTTGAGCCGCTCCACCACGGCCTCGAACACATCCAAATTCTCGGCCACATATTTCATGGCCTTCTCTTTCTCATCCGCGGTTACCACCGGGACCTTCTTCGCTTCCGGCTCTGGCCTCCTGGAATCCTGTCCAGGATGAACAGAGCGGGTGTCTTTTCGACGGTGCAGATTTGAGGACTCTCCCAGTTCTTCGCGGGCTTCTTTTCCCATTTGAACTGACTTGAAAGCTTAAATAGTGCGATTAAGAAGACTTAAATGACGGAGGTTTGGGGCCCTCCTTCTAGCGCCAATATGATAATGTCGGATTATATCACCAAGTATTTGTTTGATGTGGTACTGTTAGATCTCCGTCAGTTGTCCGTAATAGGCGGGTAGCTGACATGCACAAAGGAAAAGGGTCAGAGGACCCGAGATCTATGGCCCCGGGTAATACCCTCCGACGATCAAGTCAGTTAAGGCCATTTTAGGAGAGGTTTATATATTGATGAAGGTTTTGTAAATAGAGGTTTTCTGGTAAACCTGTACTTTCACCGCGGGGAAGATGAGTTACTGTAGTGAGTTGTCAAAGTGTAGCTTGTAATAACTTGTCCTTCTCTCTCCTGCTGTTCTGCCTTTTTATATGGCGGCTTGGGCCAATGCATGGGCAGAGCCCGGAAATCGTGACAGGCAAGGAGGTCATTTGGATGACTCCTGCCCTTGCATGTTCGCCACGTGGTTCGGTACTGAGCTGAGTAAGCTAGCTTGGGACACCTGGCTGGGAGTTTCACCTGGTGGAATTACCCAGGGTAAACTCCTAGAACCGAGATGAAGTCCTCTAGAAGCACTCAGAAGTGCCCGAGATGACTGATGATGTGGGGTCAGCCTGCCGAGATGAAAGTGGCCGACTCCAAAGATCATTGGTGGGCCTTTCACGATGCTCGTAGCTGACGCCATAAAAGGTGGTCCGAGACCAGTGGGTAAATCGGATCCAAGGCCGAGTACATCTCTTTGGCCGAGATGGAGATGTAGGCCGAGATGAGGCCTTGTGGCCGAGATGTGACCCTTAGGCTTAAATGAGACCTTTAGACCAGGATGAGATCTTTAGCCCCAGATGGCGCTGAGACCGGGTGGCCGAGATGGCGAAGGGGTCCTGTGGCCGAGACGGACTGTTTGTCCGCATATGACCTGGTCAACCTCCAGGCCGACCTGTGGTACTTAGTCATTTTTGCGCCCCTACTTCAGCGTTGACCGTTATTGACTAACGGGGGGTATTTTTTTGGCTCATCAATGTGTATAGTCAGTTAAACTGATTAGCATATTAGGCTAATGTTTGTCGTTATAGAGAAATTTGTTCAGTCGATTCAGATTTTGCAGGATTGTTCCATGAGGCATCAAACACATGTCAACATTTCATTGTTAGGTCTTTAGGGCATATACGGTTTGTATGAGGTTTTAATGGATCATCTGACTTTCATATCTACAAGTATATGTCTCATTAAGTGTATCATATCTTAGTACATGCTGTATATATTGTATGTGCTTGTTCAAAGTCATGTTAGGTCATTTAAAGCATGATTGAAGGCCAAGCAAATTTCAAACGCACAGCTAAAATGGATTGAAGACTAGGCAGCTTGACATGCTGTTGGTATTTTAGCCATATCTCCTCAACCACAACTCCAATTGACTTGATTCTAGTTGGAGGTGAAAGCTAAGAGGATTATCTACAACGTTTTTGTTCTACACTTTCTCAGATTCAGCCATTATCAAGGCCAAACAGTGCCTAGAAGATGAAGATGCTTTGTCACCAGATTGCTTCAAAGGTATCCATCGGAAGCAGGACAAACTTCAAGAGGTCATATCTCCGTCATTCCAGCTCCAAATAAGATATTCCAAGTGCCCAAATTGAAGATCTTTTCAATATCTAAAACTTTGATCTTATACACTTTTGATGAATCGGAGTGGGACGACGTCAAACAATTCAAAAAACATTTGGGCCTCTTTTTCTGGCAGGCTGCTGAATCACCTGTGAGTCCTCACCAACTGTTCTTACAACCTTTTGACGTCTTTTGCATCAACCATCTGCATCAACACATTGTTCCAGATGTCTAATAAGCTGCTAAGTTGGTTGGAGTGGTCCCAAGGCCAAACAAGTAGGTGCATCACCAATTTGAAGACAAACTGTCAAGATTGCACCACTTGATAAAAACAGGCTCAAACTCGACCCTAAAAGTTCTGAGACCTCAATCAGGCCACATGGTTCATTAGAAGAATTCGCAAGGAAGGTGTTAGGCTGGCCCAATCACATTTAAGATGCTTTAAACAAGTTGCACAAGCAAAGCAAAAATCGGCTGAAAACTGCCTAAAACAGTACCAATGAGTTTCCTTGCTTCTCTAGCTTAGTTAACTAGTTTTTCTTCCTTAATTCTCATTGGACCTTACATGTACAAATATCATAGTCTTTAAGCTTTTTTTGCCTACAAATACTAGGGCAAAACCGTGTAGAAAGTGAACTTTTTTTTTGAGATATATTGAGAATAGCCGAGAGCTTTTTTGTTCAAAAACTTTGTTCTTGTTGTTTCCCTTGAATCAAGGCATGATTCCTTTTAAGAACTGAACCATCTTAATGTATACTTCATATATTTGGGAGGGATATCATTTAGGAGGGCTAATTCTTACCTAAATAAGTTGAAATGATCACTTGTGAAGTTGGTTCACATTCTTTCACGGAAACAATGGTTCTATTTAGAGCATGGTGAACTTGGTTTTGTTTTGCAACCATCCAAATCTATTATGAGCTGTGTTTTGAGTTAAAGGAAGGTCCCTCTCTCGTGATCAATCGTGCATCAGCTGGACAGAATGCTACAAACGTTGCAGTTGGCCACGTGGAGAAATCCGAGAAGTTCGGGGAAGCTTCTTCAAGAGGTGGCAGCAGAAGATGTTATTTTTTCTGACAACGTTGAGATTGGCCAAACTATTGAGCGAGGACCCTCATGTGGTGGTTCTTGTTGATCACCAGAATCTGAACATGCAGAACAACTTGGCATTTGAAGCTTGGTCTTACAACAATTATGTCTGTTTGGACCAAATTTTGAGTTGCTTGGATTATATTCTTATGGTGTGTATTGTACTTACAAAACTGCAAAATCGTTGTGGCTAGCTTTAGATAAGAAGTATCAATATGAAGATGTCATCATAAAAAAGTTTATAGTCGGTAAGTACATGGACTTTAAAAAGTCAGATTCCAAAATTGTAGTTTTCAAGGTTGAGGAACTACAATTGTTGTTGGCTGAAACAGAAGAGGAGGGCATGACTTGGAGTGACTCATCTGACTCTGAGACTGATGATAACGAAGAACAGACGGCACAAGTATGCTTTGCATCCAAAGCATCAAACGAGGTATCCTCTGATTCGGATTCTGATTCCGAATCCTCTTATGATGATTTGTTTAGTTAATATCTTGAAGTGCATAAATACACGAAGGCTCTTGCAAAAAAAAAAAGAAATAGTTAATTGAAGACAAGAAATTGTTAGAATCATCTAATACGAACTTTGTTTCTCAATTAATTGAAGACAAGAAGCTCGGCTGACTTCAGTTCCACCAATCTTAACAGCTTGAACCCGTGACCTCAAGGTCACAAAGCAGCAACCTTAGCAATTGCTCCAAAACTTGCATTTCTACTCAATATCTGAATGTGAAATCATATTTTCATACTGACATATATTTTCTATGGCATAATAAAAAGTGAGGATGTCAATTAGGCCTAAGTTAAGTAGACGTCCGAGATGTTATTGAGTTTAAAGTTTTATATGTACAAGTTTTTCTCATTTAATATAATGGTTCGTTTAATTTATTTCATGTATTATAGTGATTGATTTTCAAAAAGATTGTCGAATTGGTCTATATTATGAGCTAAAGTGATTTATTCTTTACCATGTGTACGTATTACATATAGAAAACACAATTAAAGATTTTTTCTTTACCATGTGTACGTATTCCTAACACTTGAACCAGTGGTTTGATATATGACTAAAACAAAGAAGAAAATATTGGTGGATGCGTATTTCATTTTATTGATTGTCAAAATTTGGATAGAAATCAAAACAAATGATCAAGTTGATCAAAACGTAACAAACAAGAAACAATTTACTGCGAAGAAGCTCGGAGCAAACGAAAAATGCACTATGGCGCCAGAAGAGAATTTCGACTTGAGGAAGAAGGAAATTCTAAGAATTCTATTCACTTCACAAATGTACAGCTAATACAAGTATTTATACTAATCTAAAGAAGCATCTAGAAACATAAAAACACACGTGAGAAACAAGCTAGTTTACTACTGCACCAGCAAACTCTGTTACACCGGGCTAGAACCAGCTCCCGCATGTCACCCGTGCTATCCTTATGAAGTCTTGCGGTCCCAGCGTGCCTAACGTGCCAACCGTGCCATACGTGCCAAGACTTAGTTCCGTTCCGGTGTGCCAATCATGCCAACCGTGCCACACGTGCCAAAGTCTAAATCTTGTACTGCCAACCGTGCCAAGACTCAAGCACCTTGCCAACCAGCCAACCGTGCCAAGACTCCAGCGCCTTGCTAACCAGCCATGCCAAGCACATGCCATGGCTAACCACCAACCATGACCTTCTTGTCACTTCCTATTTCTTGCTCCACAGTATCCATATCTTTAACACCCCCCCTCAATTCTGACTTCTTGTAAATGTTACAGACTCCTAATGCAGAAGTCAGAAATTGCAACCTTTGAGAACTCAATGCCTTAGTGAACAGATCAGCCATCTGAAACTCAGTCTTGACTGGCATTGGCTTAATCACCCCCTCTTGAAACTTATCTCTGACAACATGACAATCCACCTCTATATGCTTTGTCCTCTCATGAAAAACTGGATTTTCAACAATATATATGGCACTCTTATTATCACAAAACAATTCTACAGGCTCTTTCTGTTCTATACCCAGGTCTTTCAACAAATACAACAACCACTGCACTTCACAAGTGGCTGCAGCAAGTGACCTGTATTCAGCCTCTGAGGAAGACCTTGAGACTGTAGTTTGTTTCTTTGCTTTCCAGGATACTAAAGCATTACCAAAGAACATACAATATCCTGTAATAGACCTTCTGGTTTCAGTACACCCAGCCCAGTCTGAATCTGAATAAGCCTTTAGCAACTTTGAACCTGTGCTGGGAAACAATAAACCCTGACCAGGATTACTCTTCAAATACCTAAGCAACCTGTGAACAGCCTTCATGTGCATTTATGTGGGGCAATCTAAGAACTGACTCAATTGTTGCACAGCATATGAAATGTCAGGTCTTGTAATAGTGAGATACAATAACTTTCCAATAATTCTCCTGTAACAAGAAACATCTGAGAATAAAGGTGAATCATTATGTTCCAGTTTTAAATTTTGTTCCATGGGTGTCAAGGCAGGCTTAGCAGCCAAGAAACCTGTCTCTTCTAATAGTTCCAGTGCATACTTTCTTTGACAAATCATAATCCCCCCCTTAGACCTTGCCACCTCAAGTCCCAGAAAGTACCTCAGAACACCTAAGTCTTTTATTTGAAATGTGGAATGTAAATGAGCTTTCAGAGCCTGAATATGAGACAATGAATCACTAGCTACAATAATGTCATCAACGTAAATGAGCAAAGCAATAAAAGATTCTGAGGTTCGTTTAGTAAACAAGGTATAATCATTTTTGGACTGTTTGTAACCCTGAGACAGTAAATACACAGTAAGCTTTTCATTCCACTGTCTACTGGCTTGTTTAAGCCCATAAAGAGATTTCTGAAGCTTGCAAACTGCATTAGGGATGGAAGACTGAACTCCTTGAGGCAACTCCATATAAATCTCCTGATATAAATCACCATGAAGAAAGGCATTATTTATATCTAACTGATGCACATGCCAATGATTCACAGATGCCAAAGCTAAAAGAAGACGCACAGAAGTCATTTTTGCCACAGGTGAGAAGGTGTCAACATAATCTATACCTGGTTGCTGAGTGTACCCCTTTGCCACTAGCCTGGCTTTATATCGTTCAATTGACCCATCAGCCTTGCGCTTAACCTTATACACCCACTTACAGCCAATGGGTTGTTTACCAGGTGGCAAGGGAACAATGTCCCAGGTACGTGTAGCCTCCAAAGCTGCCAACTCAACCTGCATAGCTTGCTGCCAGGCTGCTGATGTAGCAGCCTGCTGATAAGTCACAGGTTCCTGATCAGTACTGATGCTAAGGATATAGGACTTGTATTCGGAGCCAAAGTTTCAAGAGAATGAAATGACTGTATAGGATAAGGCACAGACTCAGATGGTTCCAAATCAATAGAGGAATGACTGAGATTGCAATAATAATCCTGCAAATAAGAGGGAGCATGTCTCTGCCTAACACATCTATGATCAGAATCAGAGGCAGGAGGCAAATGGACCTCCAGGTGAGTTATTGGTATCTGATCATTTGGAGGGGATACTGACTCTTTTGAGGATGAAGAAGGAGATGAACACATTGAAGGCACTTATGACACTGAGGACGACTCAATTTCATCTGACTGAAGAGCATCAGGAGAAGGTGGCAACTGATGCAAGGGATGTCCTTGAGGAGGTGATGGGCACGGAGGCAGAGGTGCATCAGTCACAGCATGAGGAACTGAGACTGATGCTGATGGCAAGGAAGATTCATTAGAAAATGGGAAAGAATTCTCATGAAACAAGACATCTCTAGACACAATAATAGACTTGTCTTCAAGTTTTTGAACAATGTACCCCTTTGTATTCATGGGAAATCCAAGAAAGACACAAGGAAAAGCTCTGGGTGCAAACTTGGCTTTATGAGGAGTGTTGTCACATGCAAAGGCTAAACACCCAAATACTCTGAGATGAGAATATATAGGCTGAGTTTTATGCAAAATCTCATAAGGAGTTTTACACTGAAGTACAGGAGATGGCATCAAATTTATCAGATATGTAGCATGCTGAAGACAGAATCCCCAATAATCAATGGGCAATGAAGCATGAAATCTAAGTGCTCTAGCTACAACCAAAAGATGTTGGTGCTTCCTTTCAACCACTCCATTCTGTTGAGGAGTATGACTACAGGTTGTTTGATGGACTACCCCATGTTGCATATAAAATTCAGTCATTTTAAATTCAAGTCCATTATCACTTCTGATGACCTTGATATGAACATTGAATTGAGTAAACACATAATGAAAGAAACTTTGCAAAATCTGTCTAACTTCAGACTTTGCCTTAAGCAAATATATCCAGGTATACCTTGAACAGTCATCAACTATAGTCAAAAAATATCTCTGATTGTACATTGTAGGGTGCCTATAAGGGCCCCATATATCAACATGAATAACATCAAAAGGACGCTTAGAGGCTGTAGCAGATATAGGAAACGGTGATCTTTTCAACTTTGCCAAAGGACAGACTGTACAGACATTATTCTGATCAAAAGAAGGTATTTCTGGATGTAACCTATGCAATTCTTGTATTCTAGTTGATGAGGCATGCCCAAGTCTGGCATGCCACAGATATGAATCAGAGTTAAGACTAGAGGAAGACAAAGCAGAAGGCAAAAGACATGTACTGGATTCTCCATACTGCAGAGGTAAACTGGAATCATGTATATAGTAAAGCCCATGATGCTTCTTAGCTGAACCAATCATCCTCCTGGACAACTGATCCTGAATCAAACAACCAGAATCATGAAATGAAACAAGCAGATGAGGGGAGTCAGTAAGCTTGCTGAGAGAGACAAGGTTAAAAGAGAATGAAGGAACATATAAGACATCCTTCAAGACGAGACCACTGTGCAATATAACCACTCCTCTATGAGTTGATTCAACTGTGACATTGTTAGGAAGCTTAATAGAAACATGATCAATGGGATTATAAGACTGAAACAAAGCCAAAGAGCATGAAATATGGTCAGTGGCTCCTGAATCCAAGATCCAAACGCAATCAGTACTTACAGACCGCTTACCTGTGGACATACCTGTCTGTGCTATCATGACAGCTCCCTGCACCTCCTTATTTCCACTGCTTCCTGAAACAGCATCATCAATATCCAACAATTTTAAAAGCTTAGTAAACTGTTTTTGAGTAAGAGACTGCGTAGCCTGTGGAAATAGACCAGACAAAGGCATCTCAGCATCACAGTTCTGAACCTTCTCTTCAACCACCTCAGCTGCATTCACTTGATTCTTAAACTTAAATCCAGGAGGAAATCCATGCTTTCTGTAGCATCTATCACTTGTATGCCCTATCATACCACAGTGATTACATTGCAAACGTTTATTTCCTTCCTGATAAAATCTTCCATTTCCTCTCCTGTATGTCTGTCCTTGCTTCTTATTAACATACGTGTTCGCTACAAAGCTCTCTTGATCATCACAATTTGAAATCAATGCTGTAGGTGCATTATTAAAACTAGTTGACACAGAATTATTAGTAATCTTCCTCTCAAACTTCAGCGCCATCGCAAAAACAGTTTTAATATCCGGTAGAGGAGTCATTACGAAGACCTGTGATCTTACTGGATCGAATTCCTCATTCAAGCCTTTGACAAACTTTATAACATAATCACTCTCAATGAACTGATTCACCTTTTTAGTTATATCACACACACAACGAAGACAATCACATTTTGGTACAGATCTTAATGAAGCTAATTCTTCCCATAGTACCTTTAGCTTCGTAAAGTAATCATTTACGCTAAGATTTTCTTGCTTCACAGCATAAAATTCACACAACAAATCAGATAACCTGAAAGGATCACCACTTCCATACCTCATAGCTAAATCATTCCACACATCTAGAGCACTATCGTACCACATCACACTTTGTGCAATTGAAGGAGAAACGCAGTTCATGATCCAGGATTGGATCATTGTGTTTACCTGCCTCCATGCCTGAAACTGAGGATCATTTTGTGCAGGTTTAGGCATAGATCCGTCTATGAAGCAGGTTTTGTTCTTCACCAACAACGCCATTTGAAATGTCCTGCTCCAAGAGTGGTAATTATGCGGATTGAGTGGAGGTTGAACCAAGACAATTGCTGGACTATCATTTGGATGCAAGTAGTACGGGCTACTTGCTGGATTTTCATTGTTTATGTGATTGCTTCGCGAGCTAGATGAAGCAGCACTCGTATTAGCCATGCTTATATCTCAATTTAAGTGATTCGTAAGATAAATGTTGCGATGCAGTGTTTGATCATGAGCATACGATGAATCAATATCGAATTGTCATGGCTCTGATACCATGTCAAAATTTGGATAGAAATCAAAACAAATGATCAAGTTGATCAAAACGTAACAAACAAGAAACAATTTACTGCGAAGAAGCTCGGAGCAAACGAAAAATGCACTATGGCGCCAGAAGAGAATTTCGACTTGAGGAAGAAGGAAATTCTAAGAATTCTATTCACTTCACAAATGTACAGCTAATACAAGTATTTATACTAATCTAAAGAAGCATCTAGAAACATAAAAACACACGTGAGAAACAAGCTAGTTTACTACTGCACCAGCAAACTCTGTTACACCGGGCTAGAACCAGCTCCCGCATGTCACCCGTGCTATCCTTATGAAGTCTTGCGGTCCCAGCGTGCCTAACGTGCCAACCGTGCCATACGTGCCAAGACTTAGTTCCGTTCCGGTGTGCCAATCATGCCAACCGTGCCACACGTGCCAAAGTCTAAATCTTGTACTGCCAACCGTGCCAAGACTCAAGCACCTTGCCAACCAGCCAACCGTGCCAAGACTCCAGCGCCTTGCTAACCAGCCATGCCAAGCACATGCCATGGCTAACCACCAACCATGACCTTCTTGTCACTTCCTATTTCTTGCTCCACAGTATCCATATCTTTAACATTGATTAGATAATTTGTGCCTTTTGTTTTTTTTTTTTGATTCCAAATTATTTCTATAGTGAACCCTAAATATTGTAATCAAGTAGTTTTCTAATAGTTCTACGGTTGTACAATTCAACATAAGGAACCGATAATGAACCGGAGTGTAAAAGATTTAGACAGCTAGGATTTGGACAAGAGCTAAGGACGCAAAATATAAATTAAACTATTTGAACAAGTACCTTATATTATCCGCCCTATGAGTTGACCCTGATCATGCCGGTCTCTTACTTTTCTCCTTGTTTGTTATATCACAAAATAACAAAAAGCCTGACGCAAATTCTTCATATTATATAGTGAATGGAATTTTGTTATGACTAAAATAATTGTTTAATATAAATTTATTCTACAAGTATCTCAACCTTGCAACTTATTTCTTAGTGGAATTGGACTATTTCTTAATTTAAAAACTTTAACGTCTAAGAACCAAAACAATGTTGAATGTTGGATCTGACAAATTGATTCCTCGTATATGTGATATGGGTTTTTTTAATTGAGTTTTTCAGTTATGTTTCTTGTTCTTATTATGATATTGTTATCCTACATCAAATGTAATAGTGAATTTGTGTCAAATTTTGTACGTTGCCAAACAGCATTAGTCTCTTGTTTGCTATCTTTGAAATGTTGCGCAAGGATACTTTTGCGTTGCACAACATTGAATATCACTACATACCCTTTTACCACATACAATGTCCATATACCTTATTACCATTTACATTATATATACTTTTCCTTCTAATAAATATTGTCTTAATTTACTTTTCAATACAGTATAAGCTACTCTATATTAAAAAATAAATTACTCTATGTTATAGTCCCGTCATGTAACGTGACTATAACATAACATAATAATTAAATAAATTGGCAGTTTTGTCATTTCTAATTATTTTTCACGTGAATCCTCAAACTTTTGATCAAGAATTAAGTCCCATAATTTATTTTATTAACATTTTACACGTATCTTGGAAATCTACTGTGTTTGTACAAAAAGTTAACAACTATAGTAGACCACCCATAAGGACAAAAAGAATGCCTTATTTTCTACCAATGCCAGTTGGCTGCTATTGCATTAATTTAGAAGGCTAGGAATCCCACATCAGCTCAAGGACATAAACTATGAATTAAACTATTGGAAAAAGTACCTTAAATTATCCTCCTGGAGTTGATCGTGACCGTGCCAGCCTAAAAATTTTCTCATTGTCCTCGATTTCTTCACATGTAGCATCAAGGATCACGCCTGCAACCTTCATAAGCAAGAAACAAAGATAGTAATCGTTATATTGAATAGAATATTGGTATGATCAAATATTTGTTGTTGTTTGCTTTGGTTACATCAAATAATTTGTTTATTATAATTAAGTTCATTCAACCAGTATCTCATCCTGGCATCTTATCGGTTAGTGGGCATGTACTATTTCCAATTTTCAAAATTTTTGAAGGCTAAGAACCAAAACAATGCATATATAGTATCACCATATGCACTATTATCAGAAACGATATCACTATATACCCTATTAACATATAATGGCTTACCTACTATTTTCCCTAGTTTAGTTTTTATATTAAACAATGTGGGACAATTCTGAAAATCCGCCTTCACGTGATAATCTGGATTCATACACGTGCTTAGAACTTGCCATCAATAATAGTCTTGGAACTTGTAATGAACACTCGGACTTCGTGAGAGGAGAATGATATTAAATAGACAGCATCCACCAATGAATTCCATGAGACGAGTCCATATCCATGCAAAAACTTAAGCCATACATAACATGTAACATATCTCAGTTTCACTAAACTCATCTATTTTTCTCTAACAAGTTTGAGGCAATTCTAAGCTTGGGCTGCAGAGATTTAAAGTGATAAGATCATTAATTTGCGTTTGACAACTTCTAATCTCTAACAGTTTGGCTTCCTTCCAGCTGGTTTTTGTGTTCTTAGCATTGGGCTGTTATTGTCCACAGGAATCTTTACAACACTTTCATAAGGCTAGTTTTGCTTTATAAAGATCATAAAATCTTCATAAGTCTGACAATTCTCTAATATTTGAAAACTCCCTGATCTCGAGGGCTCCTACTTTCAAAAAGCATTAAGTAGGATGTAAATCAGGAGATCATCAACCTCTTAAGTTGTGGAGATCATATACAAGGAGCCCACACAAGGTATTCAATGCAAACGGGGCCTTTGGCCCAGACATCAGTGAAACGACCACAATGTACGTGTCTCTGGAATCGATCTCGGTACCTCTTGGAGCAAGTCTCAACCCAAATACCAACTGAGCTGTATCTTGATGACCTAATATTTGAAAACTGATTATACGAGAAGCCGATCCACCTAATCATGTTGAAATTCTCTTTCCTCATAGTTATGGTTTTAATGCTTGCACTATTGTGCAATTCGGGAGGCAGTTCAGGTATGGTAGTTGAAGACAACATGACGTGCTCCACTTCCAATGTGTTACAGAAGTCAAAGGGTATGCTCCTTAGACATGCTGTAGCTCACTATTTCAACAAACACTACTTCCTCAACAACAATTTCACCATCAACTATACTATAAGTAAGAGCTCAATGCTTATATACTTGTTTATTCAACAAGACTAACTCAACGAAAAACAAAAACAAAAAGTCGTAACTATCTATTCACCCTTGTAGATTGTTTTTCTGTTGGGACCTAACATAAGCCAGATATTTTAGTTGTTAAACAAGGTTCGCATGCTCCTAATTCTAAGGGAATTTGGGTAAGTTCAAAGGCATATGCAGCTACAGCATGTCTAAGGAGCATACCCTTTGACTTCTGTAACACATTGGAAGTGGAGCACGTCATGTTGTCTTCAACTACCATACCTGAACTGCCTCCCGAATTGCACAATAGTGCAAGCATTAAAACCATAACTATGAGGAAAGAGAATTTCAATATGATTAGGTGGATCGGCTTCTCGTATAATCAGTTTTCAAATATTAGGTCATCAAGATATAGCTCAGTTGGTATTTGGGTTGAGACTTGCTTTAAGAGGTACCGAGGTCGATTCCAGAGACACGTACATTGTGGTCGTTTCACTGATGTCTGAGCCAAAGGCCCAGTTTGCATTGAATACCTTGTGTGGACTCCTTGTATACGATCTCTCCAACTTAGGAGGCTGCTGAGCTCCTTAATAAATTACATATCCCAGGTGAAGCAGTCAATGTAGATAGCCTTTGACCATCAAAAGCCTTTGTAAATATGTCAGCGAACTGATATTCTGTCTGGATTGTCATAGGCTTAATCACTCCCTCCTGAAATTTTTGTCTCACAAAGTGTCAATCAATCTTTATATGCTTTATTCTCCCATGAAATACGAGGTATTCCACAACATACATAGCACTTCTGTTATCATAAACATTGCAACAAGCTCTGCTTAAACTATCTGTAGATCCCTCAGCAAGTAAATCAACCATTGTACTTCACATGTGGTGGCAGCCAATGCTCTATATTCAGCATCTGATGTGGACCTTGACACTGTGGTCTGTTTCTTGGCCTTCCATGATATTAAAGCTTCTCCTAAGAATATGCAAAAACCAATAATAGAGCGTCTGATCTCTGAGCAACCTGTCCAATCTGAGTCACTGAAGGCCTTTAACTTCAAATCACCACCTTTTGGAAAGAGCAAACCCTGCCATGTTGTTCCCTTAAGATACCTTAGAAGTCTTTGAGCAATTCTAAGGTGCAGCTCTGTGGGGCAATTATTGAGAAAAGGTGTTTGAATGCTTTACAAATGCATGATTTAAATGCTACGAGTTTATGAAATATATAAATAAATCATTACTTGACACATTTATGTGATATACATGCTTCATATGCTTATATATATTGTTGCCGTACTAATAAGCCATGAAGCGTTAAAGCTTACATCATATGGCAAACATTTGTTGTCTTTGTACTATTTTCAGGTGCCACAATTAATGAACTAAACTAGTTCATTAAGTGGAGTGATTAAGTTAATGAACTAATTAGTTCATTAAATAAAGACATACTTGGAGAAAGCTTGATGGCAACAAATTTAAGAATGGAAAATCTTCTCCTTATTCAATTCTACACGCCATATATGTATTAGATATATATATTCATATTTTCTTAAAAATGCACAATACACATACCACCGACACGTTACATATATTACAAATGTACGTCGACGTCACACCACTATACACACCTCATATTTATGAGTATATTCAGGTCTTATATCATATAATATAAGTCATGGTGACATCAAAATTATAACGACATGTTACAACGTCATAAACTAAAAATTGTCGTATCGGGTGACTACCAAAACTTCACCGACATGTCAGGTACTTGCCATATAAAGATGGCCAGCCCATATACTTCAGAAATGGCCAAAAATTTTGTGACTCACATGTTAAAATCAGCCACTAAATCGTACCATGTTGGCACACACAAATCACACACAATTTAGGCTAAATTTGTGGAGAATTCAAATTCAATCTTTTCGACTACACATGGGCGTTTTTACCTCATCCATTTGAGCTAGATATACACTTTATTTTATTTATATTATGTGTGACATAATATATGTTTTTAATTGGAGAAAAATCGCGTAATCGACGAAAGTCGAAAATTCGGTTTTCTACAAACATACAACATGGAACGTTTTTTTGGCATAGATGTAACATGTATCTAGACACTTTTTACATATTCAAGACATGTTAAAGTGTTCTAGAAAATTCAAAATAGGGATGATTATCATTTACCATATATGTGTAAATATTGTGCATTATTTGATAAAGCTTACTAAAATGAAATTTCAGCACATGTCCAGCTCTCATACACGCCTATTACATCTTGATTGGAACCTAGGTGGAGCTTATTTGACATTTCAGTTGGTGGAAAATATGCCACACAAGATTAGTGACATAGAAGAGGGCACCACACAAGGAAAGTATTCAAAAGAGACACATGCTGAAATTTCAGCACATGTCTCCTAAGATGGGCAATTTTTTTGTAGTAGTGGTCCTCAGTTTGTCTCCCAAAGTTTAAGGGATTGAAATGTGATTGTATGGTAATATTTTGACTACATTTGAGCACATATTTTGAGAGTTTTTTTTTTGCAGAATTTACAGCTCATTAAAGGATGCCAAGGTGGACCAATCAACAAATGACAAGTAAGCAAGGTCAAGTCATCCTTCCGATCATATTGCGCCAAGTAAGCAAGATTGTGTCATCTTATATACAAGGAAATCTTCCAAAAACATTAAAGACAATTCTCCAGAAGGGAAAAAGCCCTAGGGGGCGGCCAACATGTGATAAAAGGGAGAAGATAGTGCAAGATAAGAACAAGCTACAACTCACATTCTCTCAAGTGCAAAAAGGTATACTACTTTCTTCTTTTCCTTTTCATGTCTTCTTCTTCTTCTCTCAAGCCTATTGTTCATATATTCTACATATTATATAGGCTTTGAATATACCACCCATACATGTTCAATTGATGTAAAAGTTTGATCAAGATATGATCAAACCTTTATTCGATCGGTGGTGGTGTTCGTGATTGATTTGCTTGTTTGTTTCGATTGTAAAAGGGTGGAGTTAGTGTTTAACTCTAGTCGCCCTTGTGGTAAGGTGTTTTTGGTGTTAAGTGATATCCGACAAAGGTATCCTCGAAGACTGGAGTAGGTTGATTTAACCGAACCAGTATAAAATCCTTGGTGTTCTTACTTTACTGCACTTTACTTTAACTTTTCAGTTTTCTACATTGAATTTGTTGCAACAGTAAAAATATTAAATGATTTTCAAAAATTATAAAAGTTTGCAGAAACATGGCACAAGTTTCAACCCATTTGGATAAGTGTAAGTCAGTCAAAAGTTAATAGTTCTGAGACTAATGCAATCTGATTTTTAGATTTGCAAAGGTTGAAAACATCAATGTGGTTGACATGCTTCTCAAAAGAATTTTCAAAAACTGTTTCAACCTACTAAAATAAACATCTTGAGGGTCTTTTCATAAAATTTTCAGACCATTTAGAGTTATCATTTAATAGGAATAAAATTTTCAAATCGGAGTACGGTTTTTGGCAGATTTGCGCAATCTGACCAAAAACGTATTTTCAAGGGGTTAGGATTGGAATTTTAATTTGAAAATTTTTGAGTCACTTATAACATCGGATAGTAAATTCTCACCAAATCTTATAATTTTTTGAGGTCTACAACTAGGTCGTTTAAATAATTCAAATCATGATCTGAAAACAAAAACTGTTTCAGAAGTGAGTAATTTGGGTCAAAAACTTTTAAAAACAAAATTTTCCATACTCACTATTCAACTCCCCTTCTAGTGGTGCTATACAGGTCCTACAAGGGGTATCAGAGCGTAGGCATACTCACTACAAGAGGATCCTGTAGGACCTGTAAGGCACCACTAGAAGGGGGTTGAATAGTAGGTGCGGAAAATTTGGTTTTTAAAATATTTTTACCCAAAAACCCAACTTCTGAAAACAGTTTCTGTTTTAAGATCCTTATTTGAAACGTTTCAAAGTCTAGGTTACAGACCTCCAAAAATTCTGAAATTTGAAGAGATTTTATTCTCAGATGTTCTTAGTATCTCCTAAAAATTTCAGATTAAAATTCAACCTCTAACCCTTTACAAAATCGTTTGTGGTCAGATTGCGTAAATCTGCCAGAAACATTAGCCTGATTTGAAAATTTTATTCCGATTAATCCGTAACTTCAAATGGTCTGAAAATTTAATGACAAACCCCTTAAGATATGTAATTTAACGGGTTGAAACGGTTTTGAAAACGATGCAAAGTGCTGGAAACTAAAAGTAAAGTGCTGAAAGTAATAACACCGAGAATTTTATACTGGTTCGATTAACACAACCTACTCCAGTCTTCGAGGACACCTTCCTCGGTTATCACTAATCACAAAAAAACACCTTACCACAAGGGTTACTGGAGTTACACACCAACTCCAACCCTTTACACACAATACAATCAATCACACAGGTCATGAACACCACCACCAAACGGATGAAGGTTTGATGACACCCTGATCAATCCTTTTACAATAAATGAAACGTGTATGATGGTCTAATCAAAGCCTATTTAATATGTTGAATATAAAAACAATAGGCTTGAGAGAAGAAGAAGAAGAAAAAAATGTAGAAGAAGAGAGTAGAAGACACTTTTTGCACTTGTGAGATTATGAGAATTGTCTTGCATTTGTGTGGCTCTTTTCTCTTCTTTTTATCTAGACTTGGCTGCCCCCTATGGATTTTCTTCACCTTGAGAATTTTCTTTTAAGTCCTTAGAAGAATGCCTTGTATAGATGTGGCACCATCTTGCTTACTTGGCACAACTTGATTGGATGAATGTCTTGGCTTTGCTTACTTGGCACTCCTTGATTGGATGAGTCTTGTCATCATTTAATGGCTGTAAAAATCCGAGAATAAAATAAAAAACATGTTCCAAATGAAGTTCAAAATATTTTCAAATATTCTACAATAAATCCCTTCAAATTTGGAAAGCAAATTAGTCAACAACATGCGCTCCTTATGCTGGATAATACTTGTGTGTGGCTAGTAGCTTACCCAACGTGTTGTGTTTTCTGTCGAAGGCAATCAGCAGATCAGAATCATACTTTCTATACGTGTTCATTGATTCGTGACATATAGGGGCATCTCTCTTCGATCTTCTCTGGGCGGCACCAACAGTATTATCTTTCAAGCAATATTTGCGTGTGTGGTGGATTAGTGCAACACGGACCACTATGACGGGACAATTAGCAGCTGTAGTTCCAATGCTTGCATCTTCGTCCATCTGGAAAGAATATACAGCAATATATTTTGGAGACAAAACCTTCTCATTATTACGTCTTAAGGAAAGAATAAGAGTAGCCATATATACCTGGTGTTCGTCTGTTTCTGGGAGCGAGTTCGCGACCTCAATTCAGCATTTGATCACTGCAAGGTACTCGCCACCTTTACGATCGAGGAAAATACAGATTATTTGATGGGGATTACCACTAATGGGCAAGTTAGAACTTAACGTAGACGCCGCAGCAAGACGTCGAGAGGCAGCTGGAGAGGCAGTTCTGCGAGACAAGGGTCGAGTTGTCTATGCTATTTGTTTTCCTTTTCCGGTTTTGACTCCTTTACATGTAGAGTTGCAGGCTGTGTTATTCTCTCTTATTTATTTTGCAACACGGGTTTTTTTGGGTTTCACATTGAGATAGATTGTAAGCCCTTACTTGATATAATAAGTACTTCGGTAACACTTGCCTCATGACTAGATAGGGATCATAATCGTTTTTTGATGCTCCTGAACTGTATGGCCGTCGCACTCTCACATATACCGCGTGAGGGGAATAGCGTAGCACATTTCCTGGCCCAGCATGGACTGATGAGCGGATGCCTATGCACTTTTGGTCGATGGGTGGACCTTCCGCCAATGGCGCGTGGTAGCTTGTTGACGGATATTCACACACCTACATCCGATGATGACATCTACTTTGGACATCTCATGTATGCAGGCGATTGATACGTTCTTTGTAATATATTTACAGCATTTGTTTCAAAGGTGTTAATTTGCCTGCTGATACCTGAATATTTCTTGCTGAGGATCAATGTTGGATGTTTTATGCTCAATGTTAGATGGGATAGCAAAAAATCTACGATGTTCGGCTGCAGATTCCGAGGTGACTTGCTTGGACAGTATCGGTTGGAGACATACGAGGGCATTGCTTCATATCCACGTTGTATTTTTTGAAAGGATTTGTATTTGGTCAACGCTCCAATTATATAAATATATACGCTCGTCAAGGTTTTATGTCAATAATAAACTAAATTCCACCGATTGAACGTAAGATTTAAATAGTCAAAGGAATAAAACGTTTTCAAGCTAGGAAAATATTTCTAACCACCAAGAGCAACTATTTAACAAAACACAAGGGAAACCTTTGTGTCTGCCCAGACAATTAAAATAAACAAACTAGAATAAGGATAACTTACCCAAATTCCCTTATAACTAAGAGCATGACAACCTTGTTTAACAACTAAAATATCTAGCTTATGTTAGGTCCCAACAGAAAAACAATCTAGAAAGGCGAATAGAAAATTACGAATTTTTTTCCCGTGGTTAACAAATTTAAAGTGCAATAGTGTAATAAAATAAAAAAAGAAGAAGATGGAGAATGCATAAGATTTGTAGTGGTTTAATTCTATTTGATCATACTCAACTACGATTTTATTTCTAACATATTTTTCAACAACAATTCTCGTATTACCTTCAATAAGGAACAAGAACTACAACAACTAATTTAACAGTAGCAACTTTTACTTGTTCTACCACTTGAACTCAAGCAAGAGCTCACTATTTCAACAAACACTATTTTCTCAACAACCATTTCACCCTCAACTATACTATAAGTAAGAGCTTAATGCTTATGTATTTGTTTATTGAACAACACTAACTTAACCTTTCTACTTGCCTCTTCACCTTTTCTCAACAAGCTCTACCTAAGAAGATCATTAAAGACATTTTGGTTAAGGTTAAAAATGGATGACATTTCTGAAAACAATCACGAGTGACGTAGATTATATAAATAATACCAATTGTGAAGATTACAAGCTTTCAAAAGAGTCTAAACTTGAAATACAAGAGTTACACAATTATTTTGTGCAAGTTGTGCTTATAAATCAAGAGCAAGATGAAGTACAAAGAATATTTTGGATGGTTGAGATGTTTTCATTATTTGGCATCTTATATGTTAAATGGGATCTTCACTTTGGTGCACTCAAAGTTTCTCTTGCTTCTTTCATTTCACCCACATTCTCTTTCTTCTAAAACTAACTTTCTTCTTTGACTTGGGGAAGAATTTTTTACCTAAAAACACTTAAAATAATATTAATACATCCAAAATAGTCTTATAAACATTGGTGGTCAACGTCCAAGTGATTTGGAGGTGATAAGAAAAAAGAAACAATTTCATTAGACAAAAGTTCTGGTTTCTAACAACTATATTTTTACAAAATCAGAATTGCGATGAACGTTCGATGTCTCCAATTTAGAGTATGTTGTGCTGTCCAACTTCTCCAGTTTAGAGTATGTTCTATTGCCGTATGTTGTGCTCTACGAACTCTTATTAGAGTTGGCTGTTTAGAGGTCGTCCGCGTTACAGAAATCTGTTAAACAATAGTCTGAACATTCGAGGCGACAACTTTAAAGTTCGTTCGCTGCACCCAACTATAAATAGCATTCATTGACTAGGTGTTGGTTGTTTTACAGAACAGCAGCAACAACCACGACGATTGCTAACAAAAATGTACAATCGCAGTGTTGCGACACAAACATAATGAAAAATGGTTAAAGAAAACAATAGACAAAGAACACACGATTTTTACGTGAGAAAACCCTCAAGGGGAAGAAAAACACACGGCGGTGGCAAACCAAGAAATTCACTATCGACCAATTGAGATTTTGGTTACATCAAATCTGCGCCTAACAGGGGTTTTACATGGAGGAAATGATCAATATGATTTATAGAGTTTTCCTTTTACATCACTAATTTACTTTGAATAGGACTCTATCAGATATTCCTTACAAAAGATAATTATGGAGGATTTGATTTAGAACAGGATTCTCTTCAATCAAATCTCTAATCAAGGAATATTCAATCTCGTAAACTTCTGGCTGCCGCCCCTTAGCACTTTCATCAAGTAGCAAGACTCAAAGAAGCTTTGCAGAATTCAAACTTCTCTTTTGGAACAATCTTCATCATCATGTCTGCTGGATTTTGGCTAGTATTAGTCTTCTCCAAGTCAAACTGTTTTTCCACAAGCATATCCCTTATGTAGTGATATCTGGTATCGATATGCTTCGTTCTTGCGTGATAGGCAGAGTTTCTGGCCAAGTGTATCGCACTCTGACTGTCACTAAATAGCTTGTAGCTGACCTGAGAATGTCTCAACTCATTTAGTAAACTCTTCAACCACACCAGTTCCTTGGTAGCTTCAACTGCTGCCACATACTCAGCTTCAGTTGTTGACAGTGCAATGATCTTCTGCAATCTTGATACCCAAGTGATTGCAGCACTGCCGAGCTTAAAAACATACCCAGTAGTACTCTTGTGTTCATCAACGTTTTCAGCCATATCAGAGTCTACAAAGCTGAACAGGTTCAGGTCATTGTTGTCGAACTGCAGTGTCAAGTCTTGTGTTCTAACTAAGTATCTTAGTATCCACCTCACTGCAGCCCAATGCTCGGGACTTGGATTAGATATGAATCTGCTCACAACTCCCACCGAATGGGCTGTTCTGGCCAGATGCACACCATGGCATATATCAAGCTACCTACGGCTGAGGTGTAGGGTACCTTCTTCATCTGTTCAAGCTCATCCTTTGTCTTAGGACATTGTTTCCTTGATAAGTTTTTGAACTGTCCTACCAGAGGTGTTGACACCGGTTTCGCATTCTCCATATTGAATCTTTTCAGTACCTTAGAGATATAGTCTCTTTGGCTCAGCCTCAGTATTTGATTCTTCCTGTCTCTTTCAATCCTGAGTCCCAGTATTTTCTTTGTCGGACCGAGGTCCTTCATGGAGAATTTCTTGGACAATTGATCTTTCAGCTTCTTGATCTCAACAGTGCTTCCTCCTGCTATTAACATGTCATCTACATAGAGTAGCAGGATAATATACGAACCTTTGAATTTCTTGAAGTAACAACAGTGATCACCATGACAGCGCTTATAGCCGACCTCTGTCATAAAGTTGTCAAACTTCTTAAACCACTACCTCAGAGCTTGTTTCAAACCGTACAAGCTCTTCTGCAATTTGCATATCAAGTCTTCTTTACCAGGTACTTCATAGCTCTGTGGCAGCATCATGTAGATATCTTCTTCTAAGTCTCCGTGAAGAAAGGCTGTTTTGACATCAAGCTGTTCTAAGTGCAGATCTACTGTGGCTGTGATACTCAGGACGGTTCTGATGGTAGACAGCTTGACAACTGGTGAAAAGATTTTAGTGAAGTCAACCCTGGTTTTCTGTTGGAAGCCCTTCACAATAAGCCTCGCTTTATACCTTTGAATGCCGCCAGCTTCTTGATTCAACCTGTACACCCATTTGTTCTGACTGGCTTTCTTCCCTGGTGGCTTCTTTACAAGATCACAGGTGAAGTTGCTTTACAGAGAGTTCATCTCATCTTCCATGGCTGCCCTCCAGTCTTTCCGTTTGCAATAGCTTCTTCATAGCAGGTCGGCTCATCACAGTCAGTAAGAAGCATATAATAAAGTGAAGGTGAGAACCTAGTGGGGTCAGTAATGGTTCTCCTCTCTCTCCGAACAGCAATAGGTGATGTAAGTTGCTCTTCCAGAGCTTCATCTTGTGAGGTGGGCACCTCAGCAGTATGATATGCAGGTTTGCTCAGCTCGGCATTACCAACATCACTGTGCTCAAAGTACTTGGGATTTACAGGTTGCTTCTCTCTTTTTACTCTGTCATTGTAAAGCACGTTTTCATTGAAGACCACGTCCTTACTTCTGATCACCTTCTTCCCTACATGATCCCACAGTTTATATCCAAAACTGGCACCTCCATAGCAAATTAAAGAACATACCTTGGACTTCGGGTCAAGTTTTGATCTCTCATCCGGCTTCAGCAGTGCGTAGGCAGTGCAACTAAATACTTTGACATGGTCAAGTGAGATCTCCTTGCAAGTCTACTCTTCTTCAGGAAGTTTACAATCAATTGCGGTGGATGGTCCTCTGTTGATCAGATAAATAGCAGTGTTCTCTGCCTCGGCCCAAAAGGATTTATGCGGATCTGCATGTATCCTCATACTTCTTGCTCTCTCACAGATAGTTCTGTTCATCCTTTCAGCGACACCGTTATGTTGAGGTGTTTTGGGCACAGTCTTTTCTCTTCTGATCCCATTCTTTGCACAATAGTTCTCAAAATCTTTGCTGCAGTTTTCTCTACCATTGTCTGACCTCAAGCACTTCAGCTTCAGCCCTGCTTCATTCTCAATAAGACTCCTCCATCTCATAAAGACTTCGAATACGTCAGACTTGTGTTTCACAAAGTATATCCACAGCTTCCTAGTTGAGTCATCAATGTAAGTAACATAACAACGAGAGACATCCAGTGAAGGCGCATCTGAAGGCTCCCAAACATCTTTGTGTACAAGCTCCAAATTTTCAACTCCGAGATTTCTCTTGTGCTTAGCAAAGCTTACAGCTTTCTGTTTTCCATTCACACAGGATTCACACAGTGGCATGTCTGTAGCGCCCCGACCCGGACAGCGGAATCCGAACCGGTGCACCCGTCGTAGCTTACTGAGAAGACTACAAGACGTCTCATCTCTCGTGTACACATCATCAGTGACGTACGAAAGTAGACGCGGAAACATGTATATATCGAAGGTCAACCGTCAACTCGTACATCAAAAAACTAAAATCCCAACAACTGATCATAATGGTTGCCAACTGAAATCCTCAAACAAATGAAATAACGGAAATAAATAACACTGTCTCAACTATTTCCTCAACATGCACTCTAAACGTCCCATTCAGCCCACTCGCCGTCATCCTCAATGAATATCATATCGTAACTGGGTTCATCTGCAAGATCAAAGGCAGTACCCTTAGCGAAAAACGCTAGCAAGTAACCCACTTATAAGACATACGGGATCAACACATGGCAAGACATGAGTAATAAATAACTTGAGGGAATTGTGGGGCACATGTCTTGAAATTTTCCAAATATATATAAGCGGAACATGTAATAAATCAGGTACAGCAACTTGAAACGTAAGTAAACAATTCGATGTCGATCAAATAACATAAACACACATACCACAACGACTCTCGTGATGCATGCCAAATAATGCACTACGCTACACAATCACATATGCATGAACACTTTCTCTTTTAAAACAGTGCAATGCATGACATAATGCCCGGTCACTTCATATACTTTATACCCTGTAGCGCGCCCCGGCTTATATTTCCATCCCGGTTTACGCTACAGCCAACTTTATACCCTGTAATGCACCTCGGCTTATATTTCCATCCCGAGTAGCATTACAGACAACTTTATACCCTGTAACGCGCCCCGGCTTATATTTCCATCCCGGTTTACGTTACAGTCTTTTGTGCCCTACAATGCGCCCCGGCTTAAATTTCCATCCCGGTTTACACTGCAGGTCACCTTCGCAAATCTGTGCCGAAGCACCTTTCTTTTCCACTCAATATGCAAATGCACGTGCCATGATGCAAGACTCCTTGTTCATTCACATTCCTCGATCACATATGCAATTCACATTCACATGCGCAAGTACAAGTAACATACAAGCTTTCACTAACTTACTTATCACAACTTTAGGCTTCAACCCTCTCGTCAACACTTAATCTTGATTCTAGGATTTACAACCTAAGGCAATTATCCCAACCATCCATCATTGAACCCTCAATCTCCTCGTACGTTCACCTTCTAACCCTTCTAAGTCATCCACGTTGAACTCCGATTCGAATACCCTTAAAATTCTCCAAACTTGATTCACCATCTTAAGTCATGTTCCCAAGACTTAGACTAACTTTAATCAGGTCTTAAGAGGTCACTAAGGTCACCCAAAGGCTCCCCGAACGTCCCCTTTTCTTCCTCTATTTTCCACAAAATTTCAGGACATCATCCCCTATACATCGATCGATCGATGTCCAACTGGGGACATCGATCTCTCACTTCGATCGATCGATGTCCTTCTGAGGACATCGATCTCTCAAGTTCCTCTACTTCGATCGATCGATGTCCTTCTGTGGACATCGATCTCTCACCCATCCCCTACATCGATCGATCGATGTCCTACTGAGGACATCGATCTCTCAGCCTCTAAGACATCGATCGATCGATGTCCTTCTGAGGACATCGATCTCTGACTTAGATCGATCGAAGCCTGCGTTTTTCCCAAACTTTCCTCTGCAATTTCTGCAGAACCATGAATCAATCGTTTTCCTCAACGCATACCAATCCATCCACACCTAACCCTTACTACAATCACAGGCTTAAACTGCAGATTCAACGCTACGCAACTTACCAACAATGATTCAATCCTAAAACGTGCATTCATCAACCACATCAAGCCAAAAATCCCGCCTTTCTCCCTCAAACCCACGCAGACACACAATCACATCAAGAGGGGATCCAAGGGATAGGGATTTGCATGATTCCACATAATCAACAACATCAACAAAAGCTTTTCCATATACATTGGCCAAATCACGAAAACAAATCACATAAATCGTATACAAATAATCAAGAACAAACCTACTGCATGGTGATCCAAATTGATAATAAAATAGGCCGTTTTTCTTTCGCAAATCGTAGGAACTTATAAACAGATTACTTGCCTTTGATTACTCGGAGGAGAAACGAAGAACGGATGAGGACTGGATGGATTCCTGGGGCTTTCTCCTTCTCTTGGGAAACGGCTAGGGTTGAGGCTGCAGAGCGTCGATGTTTTCTGAAAAATGAGAAAACTGACGCTCTGTCAGTTTATATATGGTCAGGGGGAAAGTTTGGTGTTTCTAAATGATATTTCATTTCTTATTTATCTTAAGGGATAAATCCTAATTATTTAATTGTAAAAATTAAATACAATTAATTCCTACTATTTAACCCTTCATTTAATTTTCATCAAACCTATTATTTAATTCGTAATTAGTAGGGTTGACCATCATTAATTCCCGTAAAATCCTTCTTTGTCTTTTAATTTCCCTACGGAGGGTGCGGGGCATAACATCCCTCCCCCCTTATAAGAAGTTTCGTCCTCGAAACTGGCGTACCTTATTGGAAGAGGTGTGGATATAACTCCTTCATTTGTTCTTCAAGCTCCCACGTGGCTTCGCGCTCCGTATGGTTACTCCACTGAACTTTGACATACGGAATGACGCGTCGGCGTAGGACTTGATCTTTTCTGTCCACAATCCTCATTGGATTTTCTTCGTAAGTGACGTCTTCTTTCACATCTAAGGGTTGGGCTTCAAGCACATGGCTTGGATCCGATACGTATTTCCGTAGTTGAGATACGTGGAATACGTTATGGACTTGGGATAAACTCGGAGGTAAGGCTAGTCGGTATGCTCTTTCACCGACTTTACCAAGAACTTCGTAAGGACCAATATATCTAGGGCTCAACTTGCCCTTCACTCCAAATCTAGCCACTCCTTTGGTTGGTGAAACTCGTAGGTAAACCTTATCGCCTTCCTCAAACTCCAACGGTCGTCTCTTGGTGTCAGCCCAACTTTTACTACGATCTTGAGCCACCTTGAGTTTCTCTCTTATCACCCTGACCTTTTCCACTGTTTGCTCAACCAACTCGGGTGCAGTGATGGTCCTTTCTCCAACTTCATCCCAACAAATCGGGGATCTGCACTTACGCCCGTATAACGCTTCGAATGGCGCCATGCCAATTGCGCTGTGATAGCTGTTATTATATGAAAACTCCATTAATTTCAACATGCTATCCCAGTTCCCTTTGAAGTCCAAGGCGCATGCTCTCAGCATGTCTTCCAATGTTTGAATGGTCCTCTCGGATTGCCCATCCGTTTGCGGGTGGTATGCCGTGCTCATTCTCAACTCTGTACTCATAGCTTTCTGGAACGCCCTCCAGAACTTAGAGGTGAACTTGGGGTCACGGTCCGATACGATGCTGACTGGGACTCCATGTAGGCTTACAATGTTGTCCACATAGATATTGGATAACCTCTCATACGAAGTACCATGTGGCATGGCTATGAAGTGAGCCGTCTTCGTTAATCGGTCTACAATTACCCAAATCATCTCGTTTCCATTGCGGGTCTTGGGTAGGCCCATTACGAAATCCATCGTCACGTGCTCCCACTTCCATTCTGGAATCTCTAGTGGCTTCATCAAACCACCAGGTCGTTGATGTTCTGCTTTGACTTGTTGGCATATCAAACATCTCTCAACATATGCCGCTATTGACCTTTTCATCCCTATCCACCAATAGTTTCTTTTGAGGTCCTTATACATCTTAGTACTTCCGGGGTGGATAGACATCCTTGAGTTATGCGCTTCTTGAAGCAATTCGGCTCGAAGTTCGTCTTTACTGGGTACGCATAACCGATTCTGAAACCATAGACTTCCATCTCCTCGCAACTGGAAATCCTTTACTTGTCCCGTGGGTAATCTGTCGCGGATTCCTTTCAGTGCTGGGTCCTCATACTGCGCTTCTTTAATTCGGTCTACCAAGTCTGGGCTGATAGATAAAGCTGTAAGGACATTTGCCACTGAATCCACCAATTCAAGATCAAACTCTTCGATCTCTCTTTCCAACGGAGACTGTCTCGCGTGGCTAGACTTCCTGCTCAATGCGTCTGCCACTCTATTGGCTTTACCCGGATGGTAGTTGATGGTCAAGTCATAGTCCTTGAGTAACTCCAACCATCTCCTTTGTCTCATGTTCAACTCCTTCTGCGAGAATAGATACTTTAAGCTCTTATGATCAGTGAACACAGCACATTTCTCTCCGTATAGATAGTGTCTCCAGATCTTAAGAGCAAATACCACCGCTGCGAGCTCCAAGTCATGCGTCGGATAGTTCTGCTCGTATGGTTTCAGTTGTCTTGACGCGTACGATATGACTCGTTCGTTTTGCATCAAGACACAACCTATAAACAGAGGGTTAGTTTAAGACTTGCATAAGTATATACAATGCATTAATTGTAATGGTGTACATACCTAGTCCTTTCTTGGACGCGTCACTATAGATCACGAAACCGTCGGTGCCGGAGGGTTGTGCCAACACCGGGGCTGTGGTCAATCTCTTCTTGAGCTCAGTAAAGCTCTGCTCGCATTCAGCAGTCCATTCAAATTTAGTCTTCTTCTGAGTGAGACGACTCAATGGTACTGCAATCGTTGAGAATCCCTCAACAAACTTCCTATAGTAGCCTGCCAAGCCTAGGAAGCTTCGGACTTCGGTCACATTCGTGGGTCTTGGCCATTCAGTGATGGCTTCTATCTTCTTAGGGTCTACAGAGATCCCATCTTCAGAAATTACGTGACCAAGGAAGGCTACACTTCTTAGCCAAAATTCACACTTGCTGAATTTGGCATACAGCCTTTGTTGCCTCAGAATTTGTAGCACCACTCTTAGATGTTCAGTATGAGCTTGTTCATCGGGGGAATAGACCAGAATGTCATCGATGAACACTACTACAAATTGGTCTAACTGTTCTCGGAACACAGTGTTCATCAAATCCATGAAAGCAGCTGGGGCATTAGTTAGTCCAAAAGGCATCACTAAGAATTCATAATGCCCGTATCGAGTTCGGAAAGCTGTTTTAGGTACGTCTCCGGCTTTCACAAGTAACTGATGGTATCCTTGACGGAGGTCAATCTTGGAAAACCATCTAGCTCCCTTCAGTTGATCAAATAGATCCTCAATCCTTGGTAAAGGATATTTATTCTTAATGGTGATCTTGTTCAACTCTCGATAGTCGATGCACAGCCTCATGCTGCCATCTTTCTTCTTTACGAATAGGACTGGGGCTCCCCACGGTGATACGCTGGGACGTATCAATTTCTTGTCCAACAACTCTTGCAGTTGCCCCTTTAACTCCTTGAGTTCAGCCGGAGCCATTCGGTAGGGTGCCTTAGATATAGGCTCGGCTCCAGGGATCAAGTTAATCTCAAACTCCACTTCCCTCATTGGTGGCACTCCCGGTAGGTCGTCCGGAAACACGTCTTTGAACTCATTTATTACCGGTATTTGGTCCATGGAGGGAACCTCCTGCTTCGCATCTAGTGCATACACCATAAATCCCTCAGCTCCCTTTTGTAAGGCTTTAAAGGCCTTGATCGCTGTCATGTATATCTTCTTGGGAGCTTTGGTCATTTTGAAGTTTCCTTGGATCGTTATTTCATTCATATCGGGGTCCTTAACGGTCACCTGCTTGAGTTTGCAGTCAATATTGGCATGATTCTTGGTCAGCCAATCCATGCCTAATATTACATCAAAATCCTTCATCGGAATTGGGACTAGTGTAACTGAAAAGAATTTTCCGTCTAACACCAGCTCACAGTCTTTGTACTGGTGGTGAGAAACCAGTACTTGCTCGCCCGCTGCTTGCACCCTAAATGGGTTTTCAAGCCATTCAGGTAAACGGTCGAGCCCCTTGGCGAACCTCTTAGAGATAAAAGAGTGGCTAGCCCCGCTATCAAACAACACATTGGCAGGTACTTGGTTAACTAGAATCACACCTAACATGAAAGGGTAGCACATAAAGGTCTCATAAAACAAAACATATTGAATTATCAACTTATAAGGCTAAAATTCAACTTAGATTGCTATAATCAAACTTAAGTCGTACCTGTTACGACGTTGGTATCCTCCTGTACCTCGGCGTCCGTCATCGCATGGACCCTCGCATTAGGCCTGCCTCTCTGCTGCTGGGCAGGCCCTGTTGTCACCTGAGGTTTAGCATTCCATTCAGGGCAATCTTTGATCCTGTGGCCCGCCTTCCCACACTTGAAGCACGCTCCACTCACCTTCCAACATTCGCCCACGTGTCTCTTGTGGCAGTGTGGGCACTCTGCGGGTGCTTGTTGACCAGGTTGGTTGAGTTGTGGTGTCCTTTGTACTGGCCCTGCCTGCCCTTTTCTGGGAATCTTGACCCAACGTCCGGGTCTACTGCCACTTTGCTCCACTCTTGGCCTCTTGCTCGATTCTTCTCGAGCCTCTCTTGGTTGTGACCTGCGCATGTCACTCTCAACGCGATAGCAGGCATCTAACATCTCCTCAAAGGTTTTCAAGCTTGACCCCGCTATTGCAGTCCGAATGCGGGGGTTCAGTCCTTCCTCGAATTTCAGCATTTTCATCCTGTTGTTTTCTAAAACCAAGGGTGTGAACTTGCCCAAGGCATGAAACCGGTCTGCGTAATCAGAGACAGTCATTCTCCCTTGCTCAAACCTGTCAAACTGCCTCATCTTTTCTAGAACTGCGGTCTCAGGCACATAGTAGTCCTTGTAGGCCTTCACAAATTGATTCCACTGGATGGGAGGAGTCATCTTGGGCAGGATGCCGTTCCACCATGCATTTGCCCTGCCAGTCAGGAAAGGTGTGGATACATCCACCTTGTGCTCTTCAGGCACTTGTACAAGCTTGAAACATTTCTCTATCTCATCAAGCCAAAACCCAGCCACCTCTGGGTCAGTTGTCCCTTCAAAGTTTGGGGCGTGCATCTTGCGCATTTCCCCAATATAATACCTTATGCCATGCTGTGGTGGTGCTGGCGCAGGGGGTTGTTGCTGTTGTTGCGCCACTCCTTGCGCTATCACTGTGATAGCATCGATTAGCGCCTGGGGTACTAAGACTGGGGGTGGTGGTGGTGGAGGGTCGTTGTTCCCATTGCCACCGTTTCCTTGGTTGTCTCTTCTGGGAGGCATTTTCTGCAAGATCACGTCATTAGTATCGAGCAATTCCAAGATAAACGTGAAATCCATAAGGGGTACGAGGCGTAGTTCATAGGTTAAGACAATTACATTTTATTTGATTTCACTAATCGCGCTCGTACACACACCCATCCCAGATCAAGCTTAAATCTAAGATTGCTTACTTAGACTAATAGATCATCTTAAGGTAAAGATCATAACTTAGGACTCTACATGTCATAACCTAGGTCTCCGAGGTAGATCTGAAGCCTAGGCTCTGATACCACCTGTAGCGCCCCGACCCGGACAGCGGAATCCGAACCGGTGCACCCGTCGTAGCTTACTGAGAAGACTACAAGACGTCTCATCTCTCGTGTACACATCATCAGTGACGTACGAAAGTAGACGCGGAAACATGTATATATCGAAGGTCAACCGTCAACTCGTACATCAAAAAACTAAAATCCCAACAACTGATCATAATGGTTGCCAACTGAAATCCTCAAACAAATGAAATAACGGAAATAAATAACACTGTCTCAACTATTTCCTCAACATGCACTCTAAACGTCCCATTCAGCCCACTCGCCGTCATCCTCAATGAATATCATATCGTAACTGGGTTCATCTGCAAGATCAAAGGCAGTACCCTTAGCGAAAAACGCTAGCAAGTAACCCACTTATAAGACATACGGGATCAACACATGGCAAGACATGAGTAATAAATAACTTGAGGGAATTGTGGGGCACATGTCTTGAAATTTTCCAAATATATATAAGCGGAACATGTAATAAATCAGGTACAGCAACTTGAAACGTAAGTAAACAATTCGATGTCGATCAAATAACATAAACACACATACCACAACGACTCTCGTGATGCATGCCAAATAATGCACTACGCTACACAATCACATATGCATGAACACTTTCTCTTTTAAAACAGTGCAATGCATGACATAATGCCCGGTCACTTCATATACTTTATACCCTGTAGCGCGCCCCGGCTTATATTTCCATCCCGGTTTACGCTACAGCCAACTTTATACCCTGTAATGCACCTCGGCTTATATTTCCATCCCGAGTAGCATTACAGACAACTTTATACCCTGTAACGCGCCCCGGCTTATATTTCCATCCCGGTTTACGTTACAGTCTTTTGTGCCCTACAATGCGCCCCGGCTTAAATTTCCATCCCGGTTTACACTGCAGGTCACCTTCGCAAATCTGTGCCGAAGCACCTTTCTTTTCCACTCAATATGCAAATGCACGTGCCATGATGCAAGACTCCTTGTTCATTCACATTCCTCGATCACATATGCAATTCACATTCACATGCGCAAGTACAAGTAACATACAAGCTTTCACTAACTTACTTATCACAACTTTAGGCTTCAACCCTCTCGTCAACACTTAATCTTGATTCTAGGATTTACAACCTAAGGCAATTATCCCAACCATCCATCATTGAACCCTCAATCTCCTCGTACGTTCACCTTCTAACCCTTCTAAGTCATCCACGTTGAACTCCGATTCGAATACCCTTAAAATTCTCCAAACTTGATTCACCATCTTAAGTCATGTTCCCAAGACTTAGACTAACTTTAATCAGGTCTTAAGAGGTCACTAAGGTCACCCAAAGGCTCCCCGAACGTCCCCTTTTCTTCCTCTATTTTCCACAAAATTTCAGGACATCATCCCCTATACATCGATCGATCGATGTCCAACTGGGGACATCGATCTCTCACTTCGATCGATCGATGTCCTTCTGAGGACATCGATCTCTCAAGTTCCTCTACTTCGATCGATCGATGTCCTTCTGTGGACATCGATCTCTCACCCATCCCCTACATCGATCGATCGATGTCCTACTGAGGACATCGATCTCTCAGCCTCTAAGACATCGATCGATCGATGTCCTTCTGAGGACATCGATCTCTGACTTAGATCGATCGAAGCCTGCGTTTTTCCCAAACTTTCCTCTGCAATTTCTGCAGAACCATGAATCAATCGTTTTCCTCAACGCATACCAATCCATCCACACCTAACCCTTACTACAATCACAGGCTTAAACTGCAGATTCAACGCTACGCAACTTACCAACAATGATTCAATCCTAAAACGTGCATTCATCAACCACATCAAGCCAAAAATCCCGCCTTTCTCCCTCAAACCCACGCAGACACACAATCACATCAAGAGGGGATCCAAGGGATAGGGATTTGCATGATTCCACATAATCAACAACATCAACAAAAGCTTTTCCATATACATTGGCCAAATCACGAAAACAAATCACATAAATCGTATACAAATAATCAAGAACAAACCTACTGCATGGTGATCCAAATTGATAATAAAATAGGCCGTTTTTCTTTCGCAAATCGTAGGAACTTATAAACAGATTACTTGCCTTTGATTACTCGGAGGAGAAACGAAGAACGGATGAGGACTGGATGGATTCCTGGGGCTTTCTCCTTCTCTTGGGAAACGGCTAGGGTTGAGGCTGCAGAGCGTCGATGTTTTCTGAAAAATGAGAAAACTGACGCTCTGTCAGTTTATATATGGTCAGGGGGAAAGTTTGGTGTTTCTAAATGATATTTCATTTCTTATTTATCTTAAGGGATAAATCCTAATTATTTAATTGTAAAAATTAAATACAATTAATTCCTACTATTTAACCCTTCATTTAATTTTCATCAAACCTATTATTTAATTCGTAATTAGTAGGGTTGACCATCATTAATTCCCGTAAAATCCTTCTTTGTCTTTTAATTTCCCTACGGAGGGTGCGGGGCATAACAATGTCAATGTTTAACAGACTCTCCAGCTTCCCTTTGGATTCCATTACCTTCATCCTCTTGTCACTCATGTGTCCAAGACTTTGGTGCCAGATCTCGGCGTCACTTGTCGAGGTGACTGCATTTATTGAGCTCTTATGTGAATTTGTAAAGGGTACCAGCTCTCATCCATGTGCCACGATTAAAGATCCATTGACTAACTTCATGTGTGTCTTGCTAAATCTTCCTTCCAGGTCGGCGTCATCTGCCAATTGAGTAATTGATATCAAGTTCTTGGTCAGCCAAGGTACGTGTATTGCTTACATCAGCTTCAGTTGCCTTCCATCTGGTAGAGTCAATATGATGTCTCCCTTGCCAATGATATCACAGGAGTCATCATCCCCGAGATACACATTTCCAAAGTTTTCACTTTTGTAATTTGTGAAGTATTCTCGGTTGGATGTGGCATGAAAAGAGGCCCTAGTGTCGAAGATCCAATGCGCGTCAGCTTGACTTTCACAACTCAAGATTAGGCCATCACTGTCAGACCCGGACGCCTGAGAGACATGAATTTCATTTTCGTTGTTGTCAGTCTGATCAGCCTTCTTCTCAACTGGTTGTTTCCCCCTTTTTTATAACAATGGGGTCAAGTTGGACCCCTCTCCTCCAACTAAAATGGAAACGGTGCAATATTATGTAGTCTGTTGAAAATTGTTGTTAGAATACCAGATCATGGCACAAAAGGGAACGTATAGGATAACTAAAAAGCATAAATAAAGCAAAATAGAAATCGAGACATAAAAGACGCACGCTTGAGGTGACCCTTATTTTTGCAATTCAAGTAGGTCAGATATGAGCCTTTTGATTTGCTCTTCCTGGGTGGATATCTCCCACCTCTATCATTGCCCCTCTTGGCAGGCCTACCGCGCTCCTCTGTGTTCAGCGCGGCTCCAAAACTTTTAGCGCTGCCACTATTTCTCTTCCTCGAGTCTTCATCAAGCAGCACATCTACCACATTCTCAAATTTCAACATACCTTCTCTGGATGAGTTGATCACAGCCATAACAACTTCATCGTCGAAGACAATCCCAACCGACTCAAGTTGGCTAGTAATTGTGTTGAACTCATCCAAGGTCCGTAACACACTCTAGAAGAGGTGAATAGTGTTTGGCAATTTTGCAGAATTTTCTTGTGTGGCTCAACTCCAATGAAATTCAAAATCAAAGAAAGAATAGGAGATGAGAAACAATGAATGAGTACATCGGATATAGAGTGGTTCGAATCGTAAATGATTCTACTCCACTACCACTTTGTTGTCAAAGTGGATTTTCAACAACTACTCTTCCTATTAAAGCTAATAAGAACAACCACAGCAATACTTACACTAACACCTTAGTGTAAGCAACCACAACAACGACTTCTTGAACAAAATACCTTTGTGCAACTACAGCAACGAGGGGATACATAAGTAAAACTCAACTTCTAAACTAATCATGTAGCTACGAGGGGAATAGAGAGAACTAAGAATTATATTCTTCATCGAAAGAGAAGCACAGTCCGGATAGAGCCGCTTTAAGTTTCATCTTCAGTTTTTGATATTTGGACTTTTGATCATTAAGCTCTGTTTGCAGTGTCATGATTTGAGTGTCGATCTTTGTTTCTAATGTCTTGACTCTCTCTTGGAGTTTTTTGTAGTCCTTCTCAAGATCATCAATGCGAACTACTTCTTTTGTTAGGTCTTCCCCCCCCCCCACTGATCCAAAATAAAGTGAAGCTCTTTAACTTCATCTTCTGCATTAAATGGGATCTCGGATCCACTCCCTTCTTCTATCGGAGCTTTTCCCTTATCCACTCAAGAGGTAGGACTGGGTTGTGTTTGAGGTTACGTTTGGGGTTCAGTTAGAGGCTCGGTAGGATGTGTTGGAGGTATTGGTTCTTCAACAGGGATGTTTTCAGCTTCTTCCTCTTCGGGTTCGTTTTGACCTCTCCTTCTTTGGGCCTCCTTTCGGGATTTATAGATTTGTTGAATGTTGGCTTTTATATAATAGTCTCTAGAGGCTATTATTTCATCATACTCCTCATTCAACTCCACATTACTCTTTCTTAGCAATCTATAAATGAGATTGCTATAAGGTAATGCCTTTGATTTTTTCGTTACCGCCTCCGAGATGTTTGTAAATACTATATCTCCATAATTCAATTGCTCCCTCATTGCTATATGATAAGCAATATAAAAATCCAAGTTGCTTGGGAGTTTAGCTGACTTACCATTGACATAAAAGGTGACAATGGCAAGCAAGACTCGATACACTAAAGGCATGTCATTAGTGTTTTTGGTGGGGTGGAAACCAAGGAAGGTTTTAACTTCATCTTCAGACACTTTGTATTTATAGTTATCCCACTTCCAAGGCTCAAAATCGTCTAGCCCCTCATCAGGAACACCAAGAAGTTCATTTATGGTTTTCGAATTTAAGGCAACAAGCTGACCTTCTATAATTGAATTTAATGAAAATGGCATTCCATTGAGATATTCTACCCACATATTAGCATAAAACAGTCATATGTATCGGGTGGACATGTGACTCATTACCGATACATCCCAAACTAGTCTCCGTTTTTTTATCATCAAACCAATTGATGATTGGTCTCAACTCCTCATTGCTCAAAATATCCCCAATTTTGAGCAACTTCAATGGAATAGTGGACCTTTTATGGTCTTCCCATTCACTAAATAACAACTGAGATCTAAGTGATATGTAGTTGAATCTACATGTACCAGTTGGCTCCTTTAAGGCATCCTCATATTCTCCTGATTTGAGCCATGGAAAATTGTTGAGGACAAGCCTCCCCTTTACTTCAGCTAACATGCCTTTTTGAGATGGGGTTGCCCTCTTCCTTAGTCCCTGTGTTCTAGACCCCGTTGGAACATGAGGATGAGATTAATATGCCTCCTCATGAGATGTTCTTGCTCTTTTCGTTTTTGGGGCCATTTGGAGATTAGGTACGAAAAAGTTCAAGAAATTGTGATGAAATAGATGAACTGATGAGAATAGTGATTGAATTTAAGAAAAAGAGGGAAGATTTTTGCAAGAATTTGGAGTTGCTTGTCGGATTTAAGAAGCTTTGAGTGAAATAGAGGTGAGGGTTTCGTTGGAGAAGAAAAGGAAATGAGATTGTTCTGATTTTGCAGCTTTTAATTAGCCTGCCCGTGATGACATCAATCGATTGATGTCTGAGAATTCGATCGATCGATGTCGCCAACTTTGATTCCTTTGACAACGGCTCTCCATATATCAAATCCGCAGCCTTGCAAATGATTGATCATTCGAAATTTCCACAAAGAGTAGTTTTGGGCGTCAAACACAGGTGCTTTAGTGTTTGATCCTAAGAATAGTGCAGTTGGCTTGGAAGATGAAGTGTAGGATGAAGAGGTTCTCATTGCCATGATCTTTAACCTTGCTACTTGCAAAAATTGGCCTAGTAATCAAAATTAAGCTCTGATACCAATTGTTAGGTCCGTAACACACTCTAGAGGAGGGTGAATAAAGTGTTTGGCAATTTTGTGGAATTTTCTTGTGTGGCTCAACTCAAATGAAATTCAAAATCAAAGCAAGAATGGGAGTCGAGAAACAATGAATGACTACACCGGATATAGAGTGGTTCGAATCGTAAATGATTCTACTCCACTACCACTTTGTTGCCAAAGTGAATTTTCAACAACTACTCTTCTTATTAAAGCTAATAAGAACAACCACAACGATACTTACATTAACACCTTAGTGTAAGAAACCACAACAACAACTTCTTGCACAAAATACATTTGTGCAACTACAACAACTACAGTTCTAAGAAAAAACAATTTCTTACTACCTCACAACTTCAACAAAGTTCTCTCAAGAACTTTCGCACAGTGGGTTGAAGGAAGTAGTGGGGATTCATACTTTTCTCACTAGTCTAAACACAAGCAAGAGATCAAATATTTATGGTTCCTCTTGTGTTAGACTCTCTATCTCTCAAAATACAACAATGAAGAACAAAGAAAGTCTTAACAAGCTTTAAGCACTTTTACAAATATGAGAGAAATATACAACAATGAATAATGAAGCTTGATGATGGTGAAAGTATATATTTACCTCGTCCAAGCTTCATCCATTTATAGGAGATGTTCATCGCGTTTTGAAGCCTCCACCATGTCTTCAACTCCATCAAATGTCAAAATAATGTCCAAATAGTCTTTAGCCACCCTATGGAGTGATTTGATCCTCAATAGCCAACCTAGGATTGATTAGACATGGATATAATAGTCAAAGAAGCATGTATTATGTTAGAGTAAAGTCCACAAGAAATTTGAGCAAGATTGGATAGAGAAAACACCATGAATCTCCCTTGGATTTTGTTCCAACGTTCATAAAAATTTGAATTCTAGGGGACATCGATCGATCGAAGCGCCTGGCTGAGAGATCGATGTCCTCTAGAAACTTTGTAGTTTTGAATCTGCTTGACATCGATCGATCAAAGTCTTCCCTGGAGAGACTGATTTGACATCCATTGATCGATGTCTCCTGGACTGAGATATCGATGTTGGACATAAACTTTTCTGCCTGACATCGATCGATTGAAGTCTCTCTTGGGAGAGACTGAAGTGACATCGATCGATCGATTTCCTTAGGTTGAGAGATTGATGTTGGACAGAAACTTTTCTGCCTGACATTAATCGATCAAAGTCTCATTTTGGAGAGACTGAAGTGACATCGATCGATCGATGTCCTCAGTCTGAGAGATCGATGTTGGACATTAAGTTTCAATCTCAACCATTTTTGACATAGTGTATTTTTCTCATTTTGCATCAAATCTCAAGTGAATTTAAGTTATTTAAAACATCTTTACATCATCAAAACATTTTATATCTTAACATCAAAGCATTCATTACGTCCTTTGTTGTCTTTTCTTTTGAGATGTTGAATGCTACGGTTTACATCAGGGACAGGCTAATGGCACCAAGAGCTTTACGATCTAGAATTTCCTATTCTCAATCCGTCATGTCAGTACGCTTCACCTCCTTCCCTTCAAGAGGCAGATATAGATCTCTCTGATATAGATAGTCTTTAACCTGCATCTTCGAGAAACCGAGGTTTGATCCATTAAATCACTCAATCCTTGATTTTCCATCTTTGACCATTGCTCCCACTCGAACAAAGTATCATGCGTCTCTAATACCAGTTGTTAGGTGTTTTGCAGAACAGCAGAAACAACCACGGTGATTGCTAACAAGAACGCTCAATCGCTATGTTGCGATACAAACGTAATGAATAATGATTAAAGAAAATAATATACAAAGAACAGGCGATTTTTACGTGGGAAAATCCTCAAGGGGAAGAAAAACCCACTGCGGCGGCAAGCCAAGAAATTCACTATCGACAAATTGAGATTTCGGTTACATTAAATCTGCTACTAACAGGGGATTTTATAGAGAGGAAAGGATCAACATGATTTATAGAGTTTTCCTTTTACATCACTAATTTACTTTGAATAGGACTCTATTAGATATTCCTTACAAAAGATAATTATGGAGGATTTGATTTAGAACAGGATTCTCTTCAATCAAATCTCCAATCAAGGAATATTCCATCTCGTAAACTTCTGGTGTGCTGCTGAGCTGAGGTCAATGCTCTGCTAATCAGCTCTGTTCGAGATAACATTTGTTGTGCAGCTCATATCAGCACTCTCTAGCTCTGCACTATCCAGCTATGCACTATCCAGCTCTGTCACGGCAATGTCTACCAAGTTTTATTCAAGTCATCTTAAGTTAATCTCAGCAGCTCAGCTCTGCTGCTGATTTCAGTTCCACCAAGCTTAACACTAGGGTATGTCGATATTCCAATGAATTTCAAAAACATGTGTACAAACATTCGGACTGAATCCATTTCAGTTTGTTAACATTAACAAACATTTTGTATTGCCAAATATGAGTTCCTTGTATGAGGTATCGTTCTTGCATATAAACTTTAAGTTCTTAGGGCCATAGGAACGCACCTCAGAGTTCCTACATGATATTAAACGTTCATACTCTAAGAGAATGAATTTTCCAAGGCCTAATGAATTTTTCCAAGGCCTAAGTGCTTTTACTAGTCACAGAAGAGACCATATGATTGGTTTCTTCATATCTGTTCTTTTACTTTTGTTGACAGCTTCCAAAGTGGGCTTCTCGTTGATGGGGAGTTAGGGACATTTCCCGAGTCTTTTCTCATTTCCTTCCCATTTTTGGTTTGTTGCTCAAGTGATAGGCTTCCTTCATCATTTGTCAAAATACCCTGCCAAGTCTTTTGTTGCTGTCCAGTTAGGAACTACCTTTGCTTCCTTGCATTTCCATTCATGTTTAGAACTCTGCTATCCACTAGAGGTTTATTATCCTAATCTACTCACATGTAGCTTCCCAGTTGTGTCTAAACTTTGCATTTCTTACACTAGATAGGCATCTATACATATTCTACTCCTTGCTAAATTTCTTTTCCATATTCATTTATGATCTTCAATTTTTTTGACAGATCATCCCCTGCCTTTATCTCAATGCAAATTCTTGCATATGCTACTCTTGTTTCAGCAGTTGTAGGTATATCAATAAATATTGGCTTCCCAATCATTTTTCGTAGTCGTTCTTGAGTGACTGGGTTGACGTATTGCACACATAGAAAGGGAAATCTCACCCAGACAGGGATGGCATTTACTTTTAACCTTTTGATCTTATTCCATATGTCCCAAGGCCAAAGAAAAAAGCACTCTGTTACCAAATGACATGAGTGAGAGATCTAGAATGTCTTGCTTGCTGATTTGAGATTAAAGTGCAATAGGAACAAGTCCTCATCTAGTTTCTGTGTTTCTAAGAGGCATTTACCAAGCCATTTCTCCTCCACAAAGTTTTTGAGGTTGTAATAAGACGCATTGTTACACATGACTTTTGTCCTGCAACAGCAGCACTCCATTTTTCCTTTCAATGGTTGACTTTTTGTGGCGATATAGCTATGAATTTCTCCTCCTCCCCACATCATCATGTACGAAAGTAGGGCAGAGGATTCTTCATGCTCGAAATCAGGCTTGAGAAGGCATGGCGATGCTGATTTCATACGAATGAACCCTTGCATGTTCTCAAAAGAGGCTAGATCATGGGTATCTGTCCATTTTATGATGAAATACAGAGTAAGTATTCGACCACTTTTTGTGGCAGCCATATTGGACAGAATGGCTAGAGAAGTTATAGAGCTTTCAAATCCAAGGTTATCGTGGGTAGAAAATGAAGACTTGTGATGGCTGAGGGGAGAAATGTTTACAGTGGTAAACGCAAGAGGAGAGAGAAAAGTTTTGGGGCGGATGAAAGAGGAGAGGAGAGAGAAATATGTCTATTGTGGTTGGTTTGTTACCATTAGAGAGTCAGATGTTTAGAGAGAGGTGAGAGGGAGTTTTAGCGAGAGAGCTCATTGTTTATCCACTTCTTCACAAGAATGATCAAATGTATTGCATTTAGAATATTGTATCTGCATCCTTTCGTATTCCACACTTTAGGTTACCTCAAAACCATATTCATCTGTAAATTTAATAGAGCTTGGAAGCGTATCCTCTGCAGTGATTTCAACACATATCCTTGTCGTAGCCACCTTAGACTGAGCGCTTGTTGCTCTATCCATGAACAAGGGCTTCCATATTTGACTATCAATTCTACCTAGTGTGCTATTATTGAAATACTGGATGCGTCTGGAAGGGAGCCTAATCAAGACATGAATTACATTTAACTTTAACTTCTGGATACCATTTTCACACATCCAAGGATGAAGAAACAGTACCCTATTTCCTAAAGGTAGTGAGGATTTATCAGAATCTCTTATTTAGATTCTTCGAACGAAATCTGAAAAGGAAAAGATCGTCTTGACACGTTTATGTTTCAAGCAAACCATTGTTATTTCATTTGTCCTCAGCAAATTTATGAACATTCAGGAATGAAGCGTTATTGCCTATTACCTGACTAATAAAGAAGAATTTTAGCATAATTGTGTCTTCAGGAACAAAATCTTTCTCGAGCAAAATTTCCCAAGCGATTTTGCTCGAATGAGGCATTGCATGTTAGCAGACGAAGCTAAACCATAAAAATCTGGCCATTTTGGAGCAAAATAAAAGGTGGATATGTGCTTCGCCTGCTTATTGCGAGTGCTGGAGAGGCTCGTCTGGCCGTGAAGTATCGTCAGCTAGCTTTGATTGGATGTTTAGTAGATAGAGAAGAGAGGAGAAGGTTTGGGTTGAAAAGTTGCTTAAAGTGGCCTGATGTGGTAAAGGAAGGGCCGTCGGAGAGGAGAGCAAAAGAGAGAAATAGGTGGTTTGGAGCGGAGGAGATGTTACCATTAAGTGTTATTGCCCATTAAATAAAAATCCTCCCTTTGAATTTCATTTGCTTTACATCTGCACTCCACAACTTTGTTGTATATGGGCATTAAAAGAATAGGTGGTCATGGTCTTTTATGTACCTGCCATATATTAGTTTGAATTAGTCTCTAACTTAGAATTTTGTCTTGTTTATTCACTATCTTCCGGCATGCAAGACAAAGTATGATTGCATAACATCGAAGATAATGATTACACCAAATAATTTTTCACATTCAACTATATGCAGAAGGGATTGAAGAGCCTTTGTATCATTTTTCAGAAAAAATTTAGAGTTTGGCTTCCGAATCCAAAATCCTCCCCATGTCATATAGTTAAGCTTGAGTAGGCATGCTAATTTGAATAACTTAATCATCCATCATTTACCATATGGTATCCTCCACTCATATCCATCAATCACCGTTAAACCTCTTGCATCCTTACTAATACTAAGTTTTCTCCTTAATTCTGGATGATATAGACTTGGAGTTCCTCATACATGTCAAGGGTCATTCCAAAGTGATGTAGTCTCTTCATTCGCTATCACCCTACCAATGCAATAGGCATATTTTATCCCTGGTCCAAAGGTATATTTTTCAATGCCAAGATTCAAAAGGCCTTAGCTTTGCCTCAAAAATTGTTTTTCCTCTCAAAATGACCATATGTACCTAAATAACTCAAAGACTCTCTTTTTATTCACATATATTTCAGATAATTTCATGATGTATGCATTATTTACAAGAGTCAAATCAAAGATGCCCAAATCTCTCCTATCTTTGGTTGATAAATCGTGGACCATTTTACTTTTGGTCTTCTTGTACCCCCTAAAGAAAGGACTTTAAGATTATCTCTATATCATTAATAATACTTCTAGGCATGAAGTAGAAAGCAGTTTAGTATCTAAATATGGCTATTAGAACTAAGATAATCAGCTGCAATTTTTGCCCATATAAAAGCTTTGAGGTAATTCAACTTTGTACTATGTTGGAAAGCTTGTCTGGAAGAGCTCCATAGTCCGAATATGAAAGCTTGCCAGCTATAAGTGGAAATCCTAAGTATCTGATTGGAAAGTTCCCGAAGGTCAATCCTAGAATTTCAGCTATTACCTTCTTTTCCTAAGAGTTGATACCAGATGTGAACGCTTCACATTTTTGTAGATTAGGTTGAAGGCATGAAAGAGCTTGAAATTCCTAAAGCGCCTCTTGTATAACTATTACAGCGAGGTTGTCAGCATTTGCAAAACGAATAGGTCATCTAAACGAATAGGTCGTCTACAAAAGCTAAAGAAGAGAGTTTAATATGTTCACTTTTTGGATGAAATCCGTATTGGGAGTTTAGAATCTTCACTTTCAAGAGTTGGGTGAAGCCTTTCATAATAAGGATGAATTGATAGGGGAATAAGGGTCCCTTTGTCTAAGCCCTCTTGTTGCTTTGAAATCACAAGTCAAAGGCTCCAATCAAGTTAAGGGAGAAAGAAGTTTTGGAAATACAGAGTCATATCCATTTCAAGTAGCTGTCAGGAACTCCATCACCTTCACAATCATCATTAAGTATTGCCAGCTAAAAGTGTCAAACTTGTAGGACCTGCAAGGCACCACTAGAAAGGGAGTTGAATAGTGGGTGCGGAAAATTTGGTTTTTAAAATTGTTTTAATCTAAAAACCCAACTTCTGAAAAAAGTTTCTGTTTTCAGGACCTGTTTTGTGACGTTTGAAAAACTAGGTTATAAGTCTTCAAAAATTCTGAAATTTGGAGAGATCTTAGTCTCATATGTTCTGAGTATCTCCTAAAATTTTCATATCAAAATTCAACCTTTAACCCTTTTAAAAATCGTTGGTGGTCAGATTGTGCAAATCTGCCAGAAACGGTAGTCTGACTTGAAAAATTTATTCTGATTAAACCGTGGCTCCAAATGATCTGAAAATTAAATGAGAAACCCCTTACTATGTTTATTTAATTAGATTGAAACAGTTTTGAAAAATTCCTTTGGTAAGTTAGTCAAATATGTTCAAAGCCTCAACCTTTGTAAGCCTGAAAATCAGACTGCACTAGTCTCAAAACTTTTGATGTTTGGATGACTTATACTTGTCCAAAAGGGTTGAAACTTACACCAAATGAAACTTAAAATGTGTGGCTATGTTTCTGGAAAGTTTCATGATTTTTGAAATTCCTTTGATTTTTTACTACTGCAATGAAAATGATGCACTGTGCTGGAAACTGAAAGTAAGTGTTGAAAAGTAAAGAACACAAGGATTTTTATACTGGTTCGGTTAAATCAACCTACTCCAGTCTTCGAGGACAACTTCCTCGGTTATCACTAATCACAAAATAACAAACAACACCTTACCACACAGGGTTGATGAAGTAATACACCAACTCCAACCCTTTACAAAACCTTACAAGCAATCACATTGATCACAAACACCACCACCGAGCGGATGAAAGATTGATCACACCTTGATCAATCTTTTACAGCAATATAGCGTGTATGGTGATTTATATGAAGCATATACAATATGTATGAATATGAATACAATAGGCTTTGAGAGAGAAGAAGAAAGAAGTGTAGAAGAAGGAGAGTATGAAAATGTTTTTGCCTCTTGGATTTGTAAGACTTGTCTTATTTTTGATTTGCTCTTCTTCTCCTCTTTTTATCAAGATGTGGCCGCCCCCTCTAAGATTTTCTTCCCCATGGAAATTATCTTTTAAGTCCTTGGAAGAATATCTTGAATAATTGTGACATTCACTTGCTTACTTGGCAACACTTCATTGGATGATCATCTTGGCTTTGCTTATTTGGCACTCATTGATTGGATGAGACTTGTCATCATTTGATGACTGTATAAATCTGAAAATATCACTTAAAAACATGTGCCAATTATTGGTTAAAATATTTCCATAAGTCACATAATCAATCCCATAAAATTTGCAAGACAAATAGATCACCATTTACCTTAAAAACATCGGCCAACCATTTCTCCACATGCTGAAAATTTCAGCATGTGCACTGTTCAAGACATATTCAAAATATTGTCATTTTATCATCCAATCAATCTATTTAAATTAAAGAAGTAAATAAGTCAATATTTAGTACATAAAATCGGCCAGCCTTATTTACACATGCTGAATTTTCAGCATTTGTAAATGTGACATATTTTGAAACATTACCTTGTGTAGCTCCCTCCTTTATATCACCAACCTTGTATACTTCATTTTGGCCAATCAAGATGCCAAATAAGCTCCACATATGCTCCATCAAGGCTGAGCTAGGCGTGTGACTAGGCTTGAACATGTGCTGAATTTATTTTTGCAAACTTTGTAAAATAGTGCACAATAATTATACACATATAGTATATTTCAATCAGCCCTAAATTGATTTTTCTAGAACACTTTAGAATGTATTGAATATGTAAAAAGTGTCTAGATACATGTTATATGTCATGCCAAAAACGTTCCATGTGTCGTGTTTGTAGAAAACCGAATTTTCGACTTTTGTCGATTACGCAATTTTTCTCCAATTGAATTCAAACTTTTTGCACATGTTATTTATATTATGTCACACATAATATACATAGAATAACTTGAATATTTAGCTCTAAAGGCTGAAGTAATTGGCGCCCCATGTGCTTAAAATGTTGAATTTGAAATCTCCACAATTTGACCTTAATTGAGTGTGATTTGTGTGTGCCAACATGAAATGATTTTATGGCTGAATATACCATGTAAGCAACAAAATTTGTGGCCATTTTTGAGGTGTAGGGGATGGTCATCTATATATGGCAAGTACGTGACACGTTAGCGAAGTTTCGGTAGTCATCCGATACGACAATTTTTGGTTTAGAACCTTGTAACGTGTCATAATAATTTTGTCATCACCATGACTTATATCATGTGATATAAGACCTGAATATACTCATAAATATGAGGTAAGTATAGTGGTGTGACGTTGACGTACGTTCATAAAATATATAACGTGTCGGTAGTACGTTGGAATATATGTGTATAGTGTCTTTTAAAAAAAATCTGAATATATATATGTATATATATATATATGTGTGTGTGTGTGTGTGTGTGTGTGTAAAAGCGTGCGATAGGGGAAGGAGAAGACTTTACATTCTTCAATTTGTTGTCTTTGTGCCTTTTCCAAATATGCCTTCATTTAATGAACTACTTAGTTCATTTAACTAAGTACTTCACTTAATGAACTAGTTTAGTTCATTAATGGTGGCACCTGAAAATAGTTCAAACACAACAAATGTTTGCCATTTGATGTAAGCTTTAAAGCTTCATGGCTTGTTAGTACGGCAACATTATATATGAACTATATAAGGCAGGTTTCATGCAAAAACGTGTCAAGTCATAAAACGTGTTATGCATTTCTTTAGTACATGTTATTTAAATCATGCATTTTGTAATCACTCAAACCCCTTTTTCTCAATAATCTCTCCCTTTTGATGATTTACAAAATATCTAAGTTCATGATTTAAGTTTTGTCGCTCCCCCTCCAATCGTGCACAAATTCAAATTTTGAAATTCGAATTTTGAATTCTCTCCCCTTGATTTGTCCAAAAAATCTCTCTCTCCCCCTTAAATCATGCATTCTCTCCCCCTTTATTTTGAAAAGAAATCAAAAGTGCATGTAAGTATGGAAAGAAATATCAAATCAAATTAGTAGAAATCATGTCTAATTTAGAACGAAGATTTTCATACGTGGCATGATTTAGTGCTTTAGTGAAGATGTCTGCTACTTGTGCCTCAGTGCGCACATGATCGATGATAATATCATCATTGTTTACGTGATCGCGAAGGAAGTGATATCGTACTTCTATATACTTGGCCTTAGAGTGTAGCACGGGGTTCTTAGATAAGTTTATGTCACTCATACTATCAGAATAGATAGGAATACGATTTACCGTGATACCGAAATCAGAAAGTTGTTGTTTTAACCATAGTAATTGTGTGCAACAAAGACTAAGGGCCATGTACTCAACTTCGGTAGTGGATAAGGCTACACTTGCTTGCTTTTTAGAAAACCATGAAATTAGTGAATTTCCTATAAATTGACAAGTGTCACTTGTGCTTTTTCTATCTATTTTACATCCACCATAATCCGCGTCGGTATAAGCATGCAAGTCAAATTCACAATATTTATCATACCAAATGCCTAAAGTGGGTGTGTGCTTAACACAGCGAAAAATTCTTTTCACAACATTATAATGAGACACTTTAGGTTGACTTTGAAAACGTGCACACATACACACACTAAACATAATATTAGGTCTACCCGCAGTAAGATATAGCAAAGAACCAATCATAGACCTATATAAAGCATTATCAAAATCTTTTCCATGTTCATATTTGTCTAGTTTAGTAGTGACACTCATAGGGGTGGGGGACGGTTTTAGGTTCTCAAAATTGAACTTTTTAATCATGTTATTTACATATTTAACTTGGCTTATATGTATACCTTTACTCGTTTGTTTAATTTGCAAGCCAAGAAAGTAATTCAATTCACCAACCATAGACATTTCAAATTCAGATTTCATGCAAGTTTTGAAATCCTCAACAAGTTTATGAGATGTAGATCCAAAAATGATGTCATCAACATAAATTTGAATGATTAATAAATCCAATTTATCATGTTTCAAGAATAGAGTGCTATCTATCGTGCCTCTTTTAAAACCATTTTCTTAAAAAAATTGTAGCAAAACAATCATACCATGTCCTAGGTGCTTGCTTTAAACTGTATAGCGCCTTCTTTAATTTGTACACGTGATCGAGGTATTTCAAATCTTCAAAACTGGGTGGTTGTTTCACGTATACTTCTTCTTTTATAAAGCCATTTAAGAATGCACTTTTCACGTCAATTTGATAAAGTTTAAAACCTTTCATGCAATCAATATCAAGTAAAAGTCGTATGGCTTCTAAACGTGCCACAAGTGCAAATGTTTCGTCATAGTCTATTCCTTCTTCTTGATTATATCGTTGTGCTACAAGTCTAGCCTTATTTCTAACAACTTTTCTTTCTTCATTCATTTTATTTCCAAACACCCATTTTGTGCCTATTATAGTCTTATCTTGTGGTCGTGACACTAACTCCTATACATCATTTCTTACGAATTGATTAAGTTCATCATGCATAGCATCAATCCAAGAAGAATCACCCAAAGCATCAAACACATTTTTAGGTTCAATTTCGGATATCATAGCATGAAATTAGTTTACTTCCTCTGGATTTATTCTTCTACGTGGTCGCACACCGTGAGTGATGTCACCTATAATGAGATCGTGTGGGTGATCCCTATGCCATCTTGATTGATTATTTTCTACGTTCTCATGTATTTCTAAGTGATCATGCATTTCTAGCTTGTCTACTTCATCATGCGTGCCATCATCATCATCTAACATGGGTTTTAATTCAAAATCATCGTCATATTCTTTATCTTTTTCAATCTCACCAAATTCATTAAACTTCACATGAATGGATTCTAAAATTTGTCTGGTGGTGGGATCATAACATCTATAAGCTTTTGAATTCACAGAATATCCAACAAAAATACATTCAATTGATTTAGATTCAAACTTATCTAAATTATCTTTTGTATTTAAAACAAAGAATTTGCAACCAAACACACGAAAGTAATCAATTTTAGGCATGCGATCATTTACTATCTCATAAGGTATTTTATTTATTTTCTTTCTAACAGACAAATGATTAACTATATAGCATGCACAATTTACGGCTTCCGTCCACAAAAATTTAGGCAATTTATTTTCACACAACATGGTTCTAGCGATTTCTTGTAGTGTCATATTCTTTCTTTTTACTACTCTATTTAGTTGTGGAGTTCTAGGTGGCGAAAACTCGTGTTTGATTCCTTTTTCTTTGCAAAATGCAATCATGTCCTTGTTTTTAAATTCACCGCCTCTATCGCTTCTAATCTTTTTCACATTTAAACCATATTGATTTTCAAGTTGTTTTATTAGTTTCGCAATCTCAATGGCACTATCATCTTTATTTGTAAGAAACAAAGTCCAAGTATAGCGAGAAAAATCATCAACGATAACATATGCATAATGACGTCCACCGAGACTCCTAGTACGACTCGGACCAAACAAATCAATGTGTAATAATTCCAAAACTCTAGACGTGCTTATTTCATTTTTTAGGTTTAAGTGACTCGCGTGTTTGTTTGAATTTAATGCAAGATTCACACAACTGAAAGTTGTCTAAATCAAGTTTAGGCAATCCTCGTATTAGGTTCTTTCGTTGAAGTTTTTCAAGTGTAGAAATGCCGATGTGTCCCAAACGTCTATGCCACAAATTAACGTTTGGTTTATTTGATATAAAAAACTTAACCTTAGCGTCTAACATGTCATCCATAGAAAGTGTAAAAATATTTCCTTTCTGTTTTCCTTTTAAAACTGTTTCTCCATTTTTATTTATTATGTTGCAATATGGATGAGTAAAACACACATCAAAGCCATTGTCAATAAATTGTGAAATGCTAAGAACATTATAGGATAGATTACTTACCAAAAAGACGTTGGAGATTTGAAGGGTGCTTGGGCTTCCGATTGTACCTTTTCCGATGATTCTTCCTTCATTGTTGTCTCCAAAGGTCACGGATCTGCCTTTTATGACCTTCTTCAACTTTGAAAACAAGCTCGAGTCACCCGTCATGTGCCTCGAGCAACCACTGTCAAGGAACCACTTGATAGATGTGTATTTTGATGTATGGGTTCCCTGCAATGTACAACAATGATTTAGGTACCCTTTTTGATTTTGGGTCCTTATGAGTTAGTTATTCACATCTTAGTAAAAGTACCTTTCGGTAACCATACTTGGGTGATCCTTCTCCGTCTAGCAAATGGTAAGAATGTAGATGAAGGAGCAATGTAGTAGACATGGGGTGAGAAAATGTTAGGCCTTTGGCCAAGAATCCCCTTATGCGCATTATATGGTGTGCGTTTTTGATATGTTCTAGTGTTAGTGTGCATTGTGCGTGATCTAGATGTATGGAATGAATGTCGTGTATGCATCACTGGTTTCTTCTCATATCTATATGGCACATAATTATATTTTGTATGATATGAGGAAGAGGTGTGACGAGATGAGGGGAGAGGGGGTCTTTGCGTCATCTTAGGCGCTATATATGCCTTAGGTGTGTCTACTTTCTTAGACAAAACAAATTTGGTTGGTTTAATTGATACTTCGTTTGTCTCAATGTATCCTAATCCGGTTTTATCACTATCATGTTTTTGTGATAAAATAATGCGATCTAGCATGTTAGATCCCGTGTCAAATTGTTTCATCATTTTCTCTAAATCTGTATTCCTTGATTTCAAATTTGAAATCTCGGATTTCATTTCATTATTATGCGTAGTCAATGATGAGATCTCTGATTTTAATGCATTGATGATGCATGACGACTCTTCTTTTGAATCGTTTAATTGAGAAGCAAGATTCGTTAGAGGATTCTAACAACTTCTTGTCTTCAATTAATCATTTTTTTCTTTTGCGAGAGTCTTAGTGAATTTGTGCAATTCTAAATACTGACTGAAAAGATCATCATATGAAGGTTCAAAATCAGAAGATACCTCGTTTGATGCTTTGGATACAAAGCATACTTGTGTCGTCTCCTCTTCTGTATCAGTCTCAGAGTCAGATGTGTCACTCCAAGTGGAGGCCTTGAGAGCTCTTCTCCTTTGTTTGGGTTCTGAGACGAGTCTATTTTTGGTCCGATCCTTGTCAGGGTGTTTATTTGTTTGCTTGTCCTTGTTAGGACAGTCATAAGTTAAATGTCCAAGTTTCCCGCATTCGTAGCATTTTACGTCCTTGTCATTTGTTTTATTTTTATTACTTTTAGTGGAAGTAGCCTTAGGTTTGTTTTTAAATGACTTTCTCATGAATTTTCTCAAACCTTTAGCCAATAGTATTAAGTCATCATTGTCTGATTCGGAATCACTATCATCTAAGTGATTGGAAGAAATAGAGACGCATTCATTTGATTTAAAAGCAATAGTTTTACCTTGTTTCGACGTTGATTCCGATTTTCTTATAGTGAGTTTGTTTTCATATACCTTTAGTGATCCAATTATTTCCTCCATTTTTATTGATTTGGTTTCTTTGCTTTCCTCTATAGCCGTCACTTTAGGGTCCCATTAGGATGGAAGGCTTCGTAGTACCTTTTGGACCTTTTCCTGCGTAGAGAAAGCTTTGCCAAGAGACTCATGAGAATTATAAATGTTGATCAAGCGTAGATCCATATCGACAATAGACTCATTTGGCAATAATTTAAAGGACTCAAGTGTAGACATAAGCATATTAATCTTGGACTTCTTTACTTGGCTAGTCCCTTGGTGTTTCATCTCAAGAATTCTCCACATTTCTTGAGCGCTAGAGCAATTAGACACATAGCTAGATTCACTTTTACTTAGCCCGTTTAAAAGTAATTGCATGGCTCTAACATTCGTGCTTAATCGCTTTTTGTCATCACTAGTATACTCTTGTTTTGGCTTAACAACTTCTAGTGTGACTCCATCTACAGTAGATAATTTTGACGAACAAATGGACCGTCTTCTATGATGGACCATAGATCAATATCAATAGCCATAAGAAAAAGTTTCATTCTTAACTTCCATTGAATAAAGGACACACCATCAAAAAGAGGAGGCCTTTGACTAGACATACCTCCTTGCTCGGTTTTGAAGCTAGTGGTTGCCATCTCACTTAGATCGCTGGATCTTCTTGTTGTGAGTGAACTTGCGCTCTGATACCACTTGTAGCCCTTCAAGGCACCACTAGAAGGGGGGATTGAATAGTGGGTGCTGAAAATTTGTTTTTTAAAATTGTTTTAATCCAAAAACCCAACTTCTGAAAAACAGTTTCTGTTTTCAGGTTCTGTTTTGTGATGTTTGAAAAACAAGGTTACAGGTCTTCAAAAATTTTGCAATTTGGAGATAGCTTAGTCTCAGATGTTCTGAGTATCTCCTAAAAATTTCAGATCAAAATTCAACCTTTAACCCTTTTAAAAATCATTGGTGGTCAGATTGCGCAAATCTTCCAAAAACGGTAGTCTGACTTGAAAAATTTATTATGATTAAACCGTGGCCCCAAATGATCTGAAAATTAAATGACAAACCCGTTACTATGTTTATTTAATTGGGTTTGAAACAGTTTTTAAAAATTCCTTTGGGAAGTTAGTCAAATAAGTTCAAAGTCTCAACCTTTGCAAGCCTGAAAATCAGACTGCACTAGTCTCGGAACTTTTGACGTTTGGATGACTTATACTTGTCCAAAAGGGTTGAAACTTAGTTACGTCAAATGAAACTTAAAATGTGTGGCTATGTTTTTGGAAAGTTTTGTGATTCGTTTGATATTTTTACTACTGCAATGAAAATGATGCACTGTGCTGGAAACTGAAAGTAAGTGCTGAAAAGTAAAGAACACAAGGATTTTTATACTGGTTCGGTTAAATCAACCTACTCCAGTCTTCGAGAACACCTTCGTCGGTTATCACTAATCATAAAATAACAAACAACACCTTACCACAAGGGTTGATGGAGTAATACACCAACTCCAACCCTTTACAAAACCTTACAAGCAATCACAATGATCAAGAACACTACCACCAAGCGAATGAAAGATTGATCACACCTTGATCAATATTTTACAACAATATAGCGTGTACGGTGGTTTATATGAAGCCTATACAATATGTATGAATATGAATACAATAGGCTTTGAGAGAGAAGAAGAAAGAAGTGCAGAAGAAGAAGAGTATGAAAACGTTTTTGCCTCTTGGATTTGTAAGACTTGTCTTATTTTTGATTTGCTCTTCTTCTCCTCTTTTTATCAAGATGTGGCCGCCCCCTCTAAGCTTTTCTTCCCCTTGAAAATTCTCTTGTAAGTCCTTGGAAGAATAACTTGAATAATTGTGACATTCACTTGCTTACTTGGCAACACTTTATTGGATGATCATCTTGGCTTTGCTTATTTGGCACTCATTGATTGGATGAGACTTGTCATCATTTAATGACTGTATAAATCTGAAAATATCACTTAAAAACATGTGCCAATTAGTGGTTAAAATATTACCATAAGTCACATAATCAATCCCATAAAATTTGCAAGACAAATTGATCACCATTTACCTTAAAAAAATCGGCCGACCATTTCTCCACATGCTGAAAATTTCAGCATGTGCACTATTCAAGGCATATTCAAAATATTGTCATTTATCATCCAATCAATCCATTTAAATTAAAGAAGTAAATAAGTCACCATTTAGTACATAAAATGATGAATTTTAAGCATGTGTCACAAATGTGACATAGTTTGAAACATTACCTTGTGTAGCTCCCTCCTTTATATCACCAACCTTGTATACTTCATTTTGGCCAATCAAGATGCCAAATAAGCTCCACATATGCTCCATCAAGGCTGAGCTAGGCGTGTGACTAGGCTTGAACATGTGCTGAATTTATTTTTGCAAACTTTGTAAAATAGTGCACAATAATTATACACATATGGTATATCCCAATCAGATCTAAATTGATTTTTCTAGAACACTTTAGAATGTATTGAATATATAAAAAGTGTCTAGATACATGTTATATGTCATGCCAAAAATGTTCCATGTGTTGCGTTCGTAGAAAACCGAATTTTCGACTTTTGTCGATTACACGATTTTTCTCCGATTGAATTCAAAATTTTTGCACATGTTATATATATTATATCACACATAATATACATAGAATAACTTGAATATTGAGCTCTAAAGACTGAAGTAAGTGGCGCCTTATGTGCTTAAAATGTTGAATTTGAAATCTCCACAATTTGGCCTTAATTGGGGGTGATTTGTGTGTGCCAACATGGAATGATTTTATGGCTGAATATACCATGTAAGCCACGAAATTCGTGGCCATTTTTGAAGTGTAGGGGCTGGCCATCTATATATGGCAAGTACGTGACACGTTAGCGAAGTTTCGGTAGTCACCCGATAGGACAATTTTTGGTTTAGAACCTTGTAACGTGTCGCAATAATTTTGTCATCACCATGACTTATATCATATGATATAAGACCTGAATATACTCATAAATATGAGGTAAGTATAGTGGTGTGACGTTGGCGTACGTTCGTAAAATATATAACGTGTCGGTAGTACGTTGAAATATATGTGCATAGTGCCTTTTAAAAACAATCCGAATATATATATATATATATATATATATATATATATATATATATATATGTAAAAGCGTGTGATAGGGGAAGGAGAAGACTTTCCATTCTTCAATTTGTTGCTTTGTGCCTTTTCAAATATGTCTTCATTTAATGAACTACTTAGTTCATTTAACTAAGTACTTCACTTAATGAACTAGTTTAGCTCATTAATGGTGGCACCTGAAAATAGTTCAAACACAACAAATGTTTGCCATTTGATGTAAGCTTTAAAGCTTCATGGCTTGTTAGTACGGCAACATTATATATGAACTATATAAGGCAGGTTTCATGCAAAAACGTGTCAAGTCATAAAACGTGTCATGCATTTCTTTAGTACATGTTATTTAAATCATGCATTTTGTAATCACTCAAACCCCTTTTTCTCAACAAAACTCCTTCATGATATTTACTTTGATTGCGCTACACTTTAGACCACTTGTACTCTTGTAGTTTTTGACAAGTTCATGCACCAGGATAGGGCTTTTGAATGAACCGAACTGTGCGCAAACTGTTCGCGTTCGGTTAATATTCATTCGGTAATTATTTGTTAACGAGCCGAATTAGAACATGTATTCGGGTTCGTTTTAGTTAAACAAGCCAAACTGTTCGCAAATTGCTCGGCTCGTTTAAACAGTTATAAAGTTATCGAGCCAAACTTGAACCAATTTTAAAGTTTGTTTAGCTGCATGAACCGAATCGAACAGTTTGTTTAGCTAAACGAATCTGAATTTGAAAACTTTGTATTCGATTCGGCTCGGTTTGTTAACACCCCTGCACCAGGAGGATATTCTTTTAATTGGTTTTGCCTTTGACAAAGGCAGATTGGTTTTCATCCACTAGGAAGGAAAGCAAACGCTTTAGCCTATTAACCAACATCTTGGAGATGACTTTCTATGTACTACAACAAGAAATAGGACTGGATTCCTTCATTTTGATTAGGTTTTCCACCCTGGAATTCAGAGATATAGTTATGGATTTACTAGATAATAGATGTAGTTCTCTTTCAAAAAGAACTCAATTATCCTTGAAGAATTCTACTGTATACCCATCAGGTTTGGTGCACTACCTAACATCAATGAGAGAAGAGTCTCTCTAATTTTCGCCTCGTAGATGGGATAGACAAGGGTCTAACTTTGAGCATCGGTCTGTGTTCTACCAAACCTGTTTTGGTTTGGTGTACCAGTAGAGGAATAATTAGTGTACAGCTTCTCAAAGAAATCAGAGGCCATCACCTTTACTTGTTCATAATCCTCAATCATAGCACTATCATAATTTTGTAGTCTAAGTATTTTGTTCCTAGCAGTATGTCTCTTCACCGTTCTATGGAAAAACCTAGTGTTTTTGTCCTCCTCTTTCATCAATTTAATACTAGATTCTTCCTTGAAGAAAGATTTCTCAAAGATCAAGGGTCTAGTATATGTATCCATTAAACTCTTCACCTTACCGTGCAATTGATTGTGGAAAGGATCTTTTACCGATTTAGTTTGGACTTCTTCTAACTTTATTCTAACTTTTTCAACCCTGCTTGTGATTTCTTCAAATTTCTCTCTATTTAGCCTTTTGAGTGGATCTTTCAGCCTCTTTAGTTTCTTTGTTAAGCAGACCAGAGATTTCCACTTTCAGCAGCTTCTAAATTGTCCTTTAGAATACGCTTGAAGTTTGGTTGATTCATTTGAATAGAATGAATCCCAGGGGAGTAATCAAAAGAGATAAGAGCTTCATAATCTATTTAGAAGTGACGAATTAGACTTTTACATTGCTTATTACAAAACATATGATCAATTTTTGCATGTACTTCTTTGTTTTCATCCATGTTGTTTGACCGACTGTGTTCAAACTCTCTTGCCACTCTTCTTTTCCATATTCATCGAATATCTTCAACTTTTTTTGGTAGATCATCCTCTGCTTTTATCTCAATACGGATTCTGGTATATGAAACTCTTGTTTGAGTAATTGTTGGCCTATCCATGAATACGGGCTTTCCAATTATTGTACCAACTCTTCCTAGAGTAGTTGTGTTGAAATATTGCAACTTCAAGAAAGAAAATCGCACCCAGACTCGAATGACATTCAACTTTAACCTTTCTATCCTCTTCTATGTGTTACAATGTCAAAGAAAGAGCACTCTGTACCAAATGGCATAGGCGAGAGGTCCAGTTTCTTCTGCTTGCTAATTTAAGACTAGAAACGAAAAAGGAAGAGATATTCATCCAAAATTTGCCTTTTGTATTTTAAAGCTTGTTTGCTCAAACTTTGGTTTGTTGAATTCAATCAATCCTTTGAACAGTAAATTGATCAGGAATTGTGGTCTAAATTCATCCCCAAGTTGTTCAAGCTTTTCAAATAGTCAACAAAGGTTCTTGGTAATAAGGTTGTTGATCAAACAAGGGTTGCTCAGTATGGTTAAACAATGGATCTAACAAGATTCGTTGCGAAGTTGCATTTTGTACCTAACAAGATTATTTGTCTCTGTCTTTGGTTTTCTCTGAGGGGATCAGAAGCTCTACTGTTTCCATCATAAGTGTATTCCAAGTAAGTCTATTTATGCCCCTTTGTGGCTAACGCATAAGCAATATTAAAATCATAACTGCTTAAGAATTCCACAGGCAGAACTTCAAGAAACTAAAACATAAATTAGACGATATAGTCACATAGTCTCCACTTCATTTTTTCGGTTGAGATCGGGAGAGGCAGAAATTGAGGCAAAATATGAGTCCTCTAATTACGCGCTGGCACGTGTACAAACAACTTTATCTTAAAAACAAAAAAGCTTTAAACCTCGTTCTTTTTTGTACACGTGGCAGCGCGTGATTGGAGGCCTCATATTTTCGCTAAATTTCCGCCTCTCCTGTTCTCTACCGTCATTTTTCGCTTGAGTTTAACCGTCGAATTAGCGTTTTTATCCTGGTCTTTGACAAACAGATGGCTCGAACCAAACAAACTGCTCGCAAATCCACTAGTGGAAAGGCTCCAAGGAAACAATTGGTTACAAAGGTTTGTTGTATTTTTGTTTCACATCCCTCTGTTCTTGAGAGTGAATTTGGTGTTTGTTAGGTAGATGTTGTATTTAATGGATATTGTGTTGCATAGGCTGCGCGTAAAGCCTCACAGATACCGCACTGGAACTGTTGCTCTTCGGCGGGTATTCTCCACTGGTGACTCTGTATCTGTTGCTTTCTATCATTCATATACTCAAGCTAGACATGGTGAACAACGGTGCATAAGGTTTTTATGAGTTCAAGCTATGGATGTTTTGATCATGTTTTGTTGCTTGTTCTGCAGACTGTTCTGCGGGGGCTTGCGTTGCAGGAGGCAGCAGAGACATATCTACTTGGGTTGCTTGAAGATACCAACATGTGTGCCATCCATGCCAAACGCGTGACAATTATGCTTAAAGACATTTAGCTGCCAAGGAGGATCAGGAGTGAACGTACATAAACTGTCTCTTTTTTTTTTTTTTTTCTAGATTAGTGATAATTTTGGTGGGTTTTCTTGATTTCACGTGTCGAGGAACGTTTATAGATGATGACTAAGATATTAGCTTCTTGGATGTGCTTGGGTTGGTGTTGGAACATATTTTAATTTTTTTTGTTGGTTACTTATTAGTTCTGGTGAAATTTTTTTTTCTTTGTCATAGTATGTGAGAATGTGACTTGGGGTTAGTGAGGATAATCTGAGGCAACTACATTATTTATACTTTTGATTTTCTCTTTTGTTGTGAATCTTCAAAATTACTCTTTCTTTTCTGAATAAGGAACATTCAATTACTATGTCTAAATATACTTCTATGTATGCATGTACATATAGAGTCAGGAGTCTCACTGGAAGCAAACTTTCTATCATTTGGGATGAAGGTATTGTTTCTCATCATCTCCGGACCCAAGCGACAGCTTTTGATACCGTTGACATATACTGAGTATGATTATTGTTGTTGTTGTTGAATTGCTATGTCAACTTTACTTGATTATATTTACGATGTTAAAGGTTACATTATAAACTTTTTTATTATATCCATGCACGCATTTCTGTATAAATTTCCACATAATCATCATTCAGTTATACATAATAAGTACTTTATGAATATCATAATACTGCTCTATAAATTAAATGCGTATATTGATTAAGGGAATGATAAATACAACCTTTTTTTTGTAAATGCACACCCTTGTCATTTTTACATCATGATTCATTTTTAACTTCCTTCTTTTTTAACTTTTACTCGAAGAAGAAGATGTGAATTTCTCAAAAAAAAAAAAAAAGTTGTACATTCATCATTACCCTATAGACTAATAGTAAGCTAATGTATTATCCTAACGTCAAACAAAGAAGTAGTAGAATTTCTAAGCGATTCTGTAGGTAAAAACGACGATACCGTAGGATGTGAGAAATTTATAACAGGTTAATCATTAAGGTTGTGTTTTCTTAATTTTGCGTAGGATTTCAGAAAAAGTTGTAGGATATCTAAAATCCTAAATTTAAATATAACGTAAATATTTTAGCATTTCTGTCAAACAAAGAATCGTATATTTATGGACGATTCCATAGGTAAAAGTGGCGATTTCGTAGTATTTAATAATTTATAGGAGGTCTATCATAAAATTTGTGTTTTCTCAATTTTTCTGTAGAATTTCAAAAAAAAAATGTTGTACGATTTCAAAAACCCTAGAATTAATTTCGACTTAAATGTTGTAGGATTTTTTAAAACCCTGCATGTCAAACAAAGAAGTCATTAGATTTCTAGACGATTTCGCAGGTAAAATGAAGATTCCATACGATTTGAGAATTTATAGGAAGTTTTTCGTAAAAGTTATGTTTTCTCAATTTTTTTCTCTAAAATTTCAAAAAAAATGTTTTAGGATTTCTAAAACCATAATCTAATTTCTAACTTAAATGTTGTAGGTAATATGACAATCTAATAGGTATTGGACGATTTTATAGTTAATCTGACGATGTTGTAGCTATTTTTGGCATCTTTAAAGTAATTTTGACAATCCGAAAGTATTTTAAACAAAGAATTTAGAACAGAGTGGACCCCATTATAAATAAAAATAGAAATAAGAAAATACTCGTGAACTCTACCATTTTCTCTCGGTAAACCATTTCCCATTTCTCCAATTATTCAATTGGAGTTGAGGGGATGTCCCCTTGAAGGGATGCTACGAATCAAGCGTGAACTGTTCAGATGAGATCTAAGGAGTAAGTTTACTTATAACCCTGCAGCAACTACTGTGGGCAAATATTCCTTACGGAAAGTAATTCTCACGCCTCAAACCAATTTCTTTTCTTGTTCACTCTTTCTTGCTCGTTGATCTTGATCCCTTATTTCATAACAATCGTAAGGAATAACTGAAGATGGATCCAAAGACATTCTTGAATCAAGAGAGTATGAAGCTGGACTGTTTCGATGGAACGAACTACCTGCGATGGAAGGACAAGATGTTGTTCCTCCTGACCGCTCTTCAGATTGGGTATTGTCTGGACCCAAATCTGAAGGATTTACGACCCCACAAGAAGAGGACTCCAAAGAGGTGAAGGCCGCTTGGAGAAAGAGACATGAGGATAACATGCTGTGCCGAGGGCATATCCTCAACAATCTATCAGATCGTATCTATGATCTGTTCACGGCAATTTCATTACTGAAGGAGATATGGCACGCCTTGGAATTCAAGTACAACAATGAGAAGCAAGGCGCAGACAAATTCCACGTGATGAAGTATTTTAATTTTAAGATGGTTGAAAATTTTTCAATCATGGACCAAGTGCACGAGTTGCAGGTCATTGTTTCCAAATTAAATGAGTTGGGTGTAGAAGTTTCTGAGGCATTACAAGTAGGAGGAATAATTGCAAAGCTTCTCCCTAGTTGGAATGACTACAGGAAGAAATTATTACACTCAACTGAATCGTTTTCCCTTGAACAACTTCAAAAGCATTTGCGAATTGAAAAAGAAACTAGAAGTCTTGTCAAAAGAAATGTTTCTGATGATGCACCTAGAGTGCATTATGTCAAAGGGAAAACAGGGAGTTGAGTTGGAAACAAGCGAAAGAACTTTGAGACGTCTGAATCCACAGACAAGGCTAAATTCAAGAAAGTCAAGAGATGTTATAATTGTAGTAAGAAAGGACATCTCAAGAAAGACTGTTGGTTTAGAAAGAAACAAAAACAGGGTGGTGGTTCCGAAAATACCAACAATGCAAACATGGTAAACATTGAGACTGATCAATTGGTAGCAATGGTTTCCAGTTTGCATGTTGGCATGGTAACAAAACTCCATATGGCTACGAACGAAATTATAAATGACTGGTGATTCGATTCGGGTGCGACTGTACATGTATGCAACAATAGGGCTCTCTTCAAGACCTATCATGTTGTGGATGATAGCAAGCAAGTTCTGATGAAAAACCGCAGTGCCACTAAAGTCTTGGATAAAGGTAGTGTAGAGTTAGACTTTACTTCGGGGAAAGAAGTTGTTATTAGTCAACGTTCTATATGTACCTGAGATTTCAAAGAATCTCGTTTCTGCTAGTTTAGTCTGTAGAAACGGATTCAAGATTCTAATGGACGGGGACGAAATCATTATGTCCAAAAATGGTATCTTTGTCGGCAAGGGTTATGCTTGCGACGGAATGTTTAAATTGAGAATTAATAAAAATTCCACAGTTTGTGTTTACTCTGTTGATTCTTCTTTTTCATTATAGCGTGATAGACTTGCTCATGTTAGTAGTCCTACCATTAAGTTCATTTCTAAGCATGCCTTAATTTCTTGTAAAGATGAAAATGAAAGAACATGTGAAGTATGTATACAAGCTAAGATGGCAAAGAAACCATTTCCAAAAGTAGAAGGGAAAACCGAACTCTTAGAACTTGTTCATTCATATATTTGTGAATTGAACGATGTTTTAACTCGAGGTGAAAATCGATATCTCATAACATTCATTGATGATGCCTCCAGATATACTTATGTATATTTGCTAAGGTATAAAGATGAAGCCTTTGACATGTTCAAAGTCTATAAAATGGAAGTTGAAAACCAATCAGGATTGAAAATCAAAGTTCTAAGAAGTGACCATGGTGGTGAATACTTTCCTCTTGAATTTAATCAATTCTGCGAGGAGAATGATATCATACACCAGAAAAGTGCTCCGTACACACCCCAACAAAATGGTTTGGCTGAAAAAGAGAATAGAAGTTTAGTTGACATGCTGAATGCAATGTTAATAAACTCTAGTTTGGCAAATAATTTGTGGGGAGAAGCCTTGTTGACGGCTTGCCATATTCATAATAGAATTCCTTCTAAGAAGTTTAAGGTTTCTCCATACGAAATATGGAAGAAACGAAGACCAAATCTAAGTTATCTTAGAGTTTGGGGTTGTCTAGCCTATTATAGAGTTTTGGATCTGAAGAGGACTAAGTTGGGGCCAAGAGCTCTTAAAGGTGCCTTTATTGGATATGCTGAAAACTCTAAGGCATATAGGATTCTAGATTTAGAATCCAATGTGGTTGTTGAATCTAGAGATGTTGAATTTCTTAAGAATAAATTCTTGAAAACAGATTCAAATCAAAGTTTAACAAGTGAAAATTTGAGTGAACCTATTGTTGAATATTTTTCCAATGATTCTTCTAGTGTTGATGATCAAAATCAAGATTCTCCAACTGAGGTTAAGAGAAGTCAATGTGCTAGAATTTCACAATCCATTACCTTCTTAGTTGAAGGTAATAGGACAAAGGTGTTTAATCAAATACTTAATGTATTAAGTGTAGAAGATGATTCTAAGTCCTATAAAGAAGCGATGCAATCGAGAGATGCATCATTTTGGGAGGAAGCAATTGACGATGGGATGAACTCGTTATTGTCCAACAATACGTGGGTTCTCACATATTTGCCTCCAAGTTCCAAAGCAATTGGATGTAAATAGGTATTTAGAAGAAATTATATTACCGATGGTTCAATTCAAACTTTCCAGGCTAGATTAGTAGCCAAAGGCTTTAGACAACGAGAAAGGATAGACTATTTTGACACATATGCTCCGGTTGCAAGGATAACATCCATTAGAGTGTCGATAGCATTTCCATCCATAATTAATTTGGTTGTTCATCAAATGGATGTTAAGACTGCATTTCTCAATGGTGATTTATACAAAGAGGTCTATATAGAACAACCGGAAGGTTTTGTACTTTCGGGGAATGAGCACAAAGTGTGCAAATTGATAAGGTCATTGTATGGATTGAAACAAGCACCAAAACAATGGCATGAAAAGTTTGACACCACCATTTTAAAAAATGGTTTCCAGTATAATAGTGCAGATAAGTGTATATATTCCAAGTTTACGGACAAATATGGTGTCATTATTTGTTTGTACGTGGATGATATGCTAATTATTGCACTAATATGGAAGGACTAAATGAAACTAAGAAGTATTTAACTTCACAATTCCAAATTAAAGATTTAGGTAAGGTAGATAATATCTTAGGATAAAAGTGTCTAAACATAGTGGGGGTTTTGCTCTTTGTCAATCTCATTACATAAACAAAGTGTTGAATAAGTTCAAACACTTGGAGATCAAAGAAGCAAACACACCATTTGATGCCTCATACAAATTGACTGGACATACTGGTAGAGCGGTAGCATAATTAAAATATGCTAGTGCAATTGGTAGTTTAATGTATGCTATGCATTGCACTAGACCATATATTACCTTTGCAGTGTGTAAATTATCAAGGTATACTAGTAATCCTAGTATAGACCATTGGAAGGCAATCGGGCGAGTACTTGGGTACTTGAAGAAGACTATAAGTTACACATTTTTATATAGTAATTTTCCAGCCGTGTTAGAAGGTTATACTGATGCTAGTTGGATAACTAGCATTGGTGATAATAAATCTACTACAGGTTGGATATTTACATTGGGGGGTGGTGGTGTTTCTTGGGATTCAAAGAAACAGACATGCATAACTCATTCGACAATGGAATCCGAATTCATAGCGTTGGGATCTGCAGGTAAGGAAGCGAAATAGCTGAGAAATCTATTATTGGATATAGAGTTGTGGCAACAACCGATGCCAGCCATTTCCTTACACTGTGATAGCCAAGCGACAATGTCTAGAGCTTATAGTAAAATCTATAACGGAAAATATAGAGGCATGATTATATAAGGCAATTAATCACAGATGGTGTCATAGCCATTACATACGTCAGATCCTGCAATAACCTGACGGATCCGTTAACAAAGAGTCTTTCAAAAAACTTGGTACAAAGTACATCTTTAAAGATGGGATTGAAACGTATGAGATAAGTTCACTTGTGATAGAAACCCAACCTTTTCTAGCATACCACTAGTCAAAGGTTCAATGGGTAGCAACAAGTCACAAAGTGGGGTATTAAAGCACTACGATTGATCTTTAAAGAATCAAATCACACTGCATTGATCTTTAAAGAATTCGAATGTTAGTGTTAAAGGAGGGTGAGTGTTAAGACACTCTTAATGAAGGATTAAGAGGAATATCTTAATTTTCACCTATATGAACATAGGAAGTGGTGTCGCTTCAACAAGCAATGATCTTGAAATGTTCATGAATACTAGGGGAAGCACAAGGCTATAAAGTGCGGTTTAAAATGGACTTCTAAGGAGAGTGTGGTTTCATGTGTATAATGTTTCCGGTTCTAGCACATAGGAATCTGATTCAAGGCTTTTTAGCTATCATGATTTCGTTAGAACTTTGAAGTGTTATACTAATAAGAGGTTCAAACCGAAAGATACTTCTTAGATGCATGAAATGTCATAAATTGATTTACAAACTAAGTGGGGGATTGTTATAATAGTTTGTAAAGGCAATCGGATAAAGAATGATGTTGAATTGGTGTTGGAATAAGCAAGAATAGCTTAACTTATGACATGGATCGATCCATGTCTCAAATGGATAGATCCATGTGGCTTGAAAATGAAGTTGAGTATTCTATCGGACATAGATCGATCACATACATTGATCGATGTCACATAGATCGATCACATCGATCGATCTATGTACCTTGAGTGTAGAATTGAAACTTTCTGTCCAGCATAGATCGATCGAAGTGACTTCGATCGATCGATGTGACAGATCGAAGTGGACAGGATAAAAGTTGGAGCTTACTGTGAGACATCAATCGATGACATCGATTGGTCGATGTCACATCGATCGATCGATGTGCCAACAAAAGTGTCTTTCATGTAGAATCACAACTTATGCACCAAAAGACATACCCAATCACCATGCAACGGTCTTGAACGTATGAATGGAGTTTGAAATCTTATAAATAGACTGTTAAAACACATTTTTCAAGACATCTTGCAACCAAGTTTATACTTGCATTCTATATTCTTCTTCCTACTCATTTTCACTCTTGTTTTTGAAAGTTCATTGAATCTCTATTCTTTTGCTGAGAATAAGAGGTTGTTGGTTGTTGTATCATAGGAGGAAGTTTGCTTATAACTCTGCAGTAACTAGTGGGGGCAAATATTCCTTACGGAAAGTGATTCTCACGCCTCAAGCCAATTTCTTTTCTTGTTCATTCTCTCTTGTTCGTTGATCTTAATCCCTTATTTCATAACAGACGCCACATGTACAAAAGGGCCCGCTATTTATTTTTTTTCTTTTTAAAAAAGGCTCCTTGTACACGTGGCGTCGAGTGATTGGAGGCCTCATATTTTGCCTCATATAAGGCCTCCTCAGATCTCATCCGTGAACTGTTTCGATGATGCAGGGAAGGGAGATGTTTTACACATGGCCAATCAAGAGAGGACACGTGGCAAAAGTAAAAAAGCAAAAAAAAAACTGTCCAGATTTGACACGTGTTCCTTTCTGATTGAACGCGTGTAAAACGTCTCGCTACCACGCGTCTCCGAAATCTTTCTCGAATCAAACTTCCAATAAGGACCAAGCTCGTCATCAAATTGAATATCAAGTTATCTAAATTGTCTTTTGATATTTCATATTAAATTATTTAATCTGTCCTTTGATTTGTCATACAACCTCACCACTGGCCCTTCTCCCTCTGCAATCCCACCAATCAGCATCCTCCATCCAACAGAAAACCAGTAATCGGCGACAACACTTCTTCTATCACCAATGGTAACCAACTCTCCCCTCAAACACGCTTCTCCTCTCTGAAATTTCATCAATCATGCCTTGTCACCACCCTTTCTACCTCTGCAATCCCACCAATCAACCATCCTCAATCCAGTAGAAAACCCAACCGTCGCAGCCATGACTTCCTCTGCAACTAATGGTAACTGAATATCCCCTCAAACGTGCTTTCCCTCTCTGATATTTCACCAATCATTCATGCCTCCCTCATCAGGTCCGCTAGCAGAGAAGCCATAAATTTAGGGCTCGAGACGAAGAAGGAAGGGGATCGAAGAATATTGAACACGGATATGCTCATATGCATGTGCGACAAGAGGAAGAGGTTGGCAGATCTACATATGTTAGGTGCGGGATTCACAAGTGAGGCGAGGACGTAAAGACGGGGGTATGTAGGTAGTGAAGATACCAGATCATGAATTCGATGGGCTTGCATGTTGGGTAGGGGAGATGAGAATGCAAGTTGTTGGGGGTTGGGAAGCAGAGATAGAAGGTGGTGGTGAAAGAAGATGGCAGTTTTGGAGGTGTAAGTGATGGTGGTTTGACAAATCGGGCTGGGGGTGGGGTGAGATAGGAGATGGCGGTGAGTGAAGTGTGCAAAGTAAAGAAGAAACGAAAGGGGTATATTGGCAGAAGTCGAAGAAAACCTTGTATTTTTCTGTGTAGTTACAATTGTTTTTGTGGTAATTTATACACTTTTTTCTACACTAGTATAAGAAAACCTAATCAATGACAAATCAATCTTAACAAATTATAGTTACAATCAAATCTCTAAACATATTACTTTTATAAACAAATCATCAAAGATACCCCTTAATCAGGGATTCTAACACTCCTCCTCAAGTTGAACAGTAGGGTCAACAATGTTCAACTTGATAGGACGGCTTCAAACTTCCTCCCGTTAACTATCTTAGTCAACACATATGCCAACTGATCTTCCGATCGAACGAATAGTAATTCAACCACCGTTCCTTCCAACTTCTCCTTGATAAAATGTCAATCAATTTTTATGTGTTTGGTTCGATCGTGTTGGACTGGATTCTCAAATATACTGATACACGCTTTATTGTCACATAGTAGAGGCGTAGGTAGATTCACAGGCAAACCAACGTCTCTAAATAGTTTTTGGATCCACAGTATCTTGGTTATTCCTTTTGCCATTCCACTGAACTCTACCTCGGCACTAGACAAAACCACGACCTTCTGTTTCTTGCTCTTCCATGTCACCAGGTTCCCGCCTACAAGTGTAAAATACATAGAAGTAGACTTCCGATCCATTAAATTGCTAGCACAATCGGCATCAGATTATTCTGAAATACAATACCCTTTCCTGGTGTGTACTTTAAATACCTCAAGATACGCAAAACTGCATGAGCGGTGTCTGGCCGTGTATGAGACAAATATATTAATTTTCCAACCAAAAATTGATATTGTCCCTTATCTGTAGGTGATGCTCTCAACAACTTTTAACTTATGGTTTACCGCCATAGGAGTATCGCAGGGCTTACAGTCAAGCATCCCCACCTCGGTAAGTAGATCTAGGATATATTTCAGCTGGGATATGTAGATCCCAGTCTGTAACCTCAAGACTTCGATTCCCAAGAAATATTTCAGTCCTCTAAGATCCTTCATTTCAAACTTTGTGAACAGGTGCTTCCAGAAACGGGCAATTTCTTCATCATCGTTTCCTATAATTACCATGTCATCTACATATATAATTAGACATGTTACCATACCTTCTTTTTTCTTGATGAACAACGTGTGGTCCGCAATACTTTGTTGATAACTATGTCTCATGACCTCATTAAATCTGCCGAACAAAGCTTGAGGTGACTATTTTAGTCCATACAGAGATCTTCTTAGCCTGCACACTTCTCTTGCCTTGACTCGGCAGAGAATCCTAGAGGAGGATCCATATATACTTCTTCTTCCAGTTTACCATGTTAGAATGGATTCTTAGCGTCAAACTGGTAGAGATGCAAATTCTGATTGCGTCAATAGAGAACAGTACTCTGATAGTATTTATCCAGACCACAGGTGAAAACGTCTCTGAACAATTGATACCATAAGTCTGGGTATATCGTTTAGCTACTATACGAGCTTTGTACCTATAAATACTCCTATCAGCTTTATACTTGATTTTAAATAACCACCGGTATCCAACTGGTTTTTTTCAGGAGGAAGAACACATTCCTCCCACGTTCCATTCTTCTATAATGCTCGCATTTCGGCTTCCATGGCTTCTTTCCACATCGGTTGTGTTTGGGCTTCTTCTATTGTTCGTGGTATCTTCTCTGAGCACAGAGATACGAAGAACCCTCGAGCTTGGTCCAATACTCCATTCAGGGATGTATTAACTGGGTACCGAGATGACTTGGATACCTGGGTCGGTGAATATCGTCCGGGCGTAACTCATCACTTAGCCCTGGGTGGTAATATTCGTCCCTGCGATTGCCCACTCGAGTCTGGTATAATTGGGTGGTCAAGGGAGGAATCTGCACAGGGATCAAGGGAAAGATCTGTAGGAACACATGGGTAGCTAGGGACAAAGTTAGTGTCAGACTCATCAGCCATAGAAATAGACTGTTCATTACGTATATTAGAATTTGTTACCTCTAGTATTTCATTCATTGGTGAAGAATCATTAATCAGTACCGGGATCGTAGGCTGTGTAATGTTGAGTGTGTCAAAACAGTTGACGCCATCTACTTGCCGTGTTGGAATGACTGTCGGACAAGCATGTGGTGGCACCAGTCAATCCAGGGTTCTATCATCTATGGTGGTCTCCCCCTGAACCTGAGATTAGGAGAGGTAATAATACTCGGTCTCAAAGAAGACATAATTTATGGTAATATATATTCGGTGGGTACGAGGGTTATAACATCGATAGCCTTTTTGAGTAGTCACATAACCGACAAATATGCATTTTTCAGCGCAAAGGTCAAGTTTAGTCCGTTTGTGTTTGGGGGTATGGAGAAAGACCGTATAACCAAACACTCGCGGAGGGAGATTAAAATTCGAGGGGATAGTGTGTTGAGTAGATAATGTTTGAATGGGTGTTTGGTAATGAAGATTATTGGAGGGTAGACGGTTTATGAGATAAGTAGCTGTAGACACTGCCTCCAGCCAAAAAACTCATAGGAACATGGGAATCCAGCATCATAGCCCGAGTCATTTCAAGAATGGTACAATTACAACGCTCTACGACTCGTTTTATTCAGGAGTGTGAGAACAAGAAGTCTTATAGATAATACCCTTGTCCTAGTTGAATTGTCCTAGACCTTTATCCAGATATTCACCCCCGTTATCAGATCTAAGGATTTGAATTTTGGTATCAAACTAAGTATGTATCATGTGGTAAAAGTGAACGAATTTTTGATATACTTCAGATTTATGTTTCAGAACATATAACCATGTCATGCGAGAAATGTCATCGATAAATATCACATAATATTGAAACCCAAGGATAGTAGTATATGGAGAGGGGCACCACAAATCAGAGTGAACTAAGGCAAACATATGGTCAACCTGAGTATTATTGGCCAAATAAAACGACCGAGTCTGTTTAGCCCAGAAGCAATTATCACAGTGAAAATTATTTGGTTTGGAAGTGAACAAAGTAGGAAACAAATACAGTAAATAGGAGAATGATGGATGCCCTAATCGGTGAAGCCATAACCATACTTGCCGTCTAACTGTCCCGGTGGCTAGATTAGACAGTCCCTGTTGCACAACAGCGTCAACAAAGTACATCCCTTGGCGCTCAGTACCACGCCCAATTATTGCCCTTGCATGAATATCCTTCAAGAGGCAAAATTTAGGATACATCATAACAACGTAGTGTAATTCTTTGGTAATGTGACTGACATACAATAATTTAGTAGACAAAGTAGGCACATATAAGCGATTTTTTAAAGTCATGGTAGGAGTTATAGAAATAGAACCACCACTGACAACCGGGATGGATTCTCCATTGACAATCTCAACAATTGTTTTGGTTGGTGGAGTAGGTGTGACAAAATTTGAGGGGTCATAGGTCATGTTGTCCGTAGCACCACAATCAAAAATCCACTGGGAATTGGATTTGGTTAGGTGGCATAAAGGTAGATTGGTCATTTTATGGGCGGACCGGGGTAATTTAGAGGTTAGGGAAGAGTTCAGGGCTGAGTTGGTATTTTAGTATAAATTTAAGGACTCTGGTGGAGGATCTGGATTTCTGGGGGCCGTGGGTGGAGGTTTTAAAAACGTAGGGGGCATTTGGAATGATCAGATGCTTCAGGACTGGGTGGTATATTTAAAATATGCTCAGGGCCTAAATCAAAAATTTCTTTAATAAACAGCAATTTCTTTAATAAAGTGGTATTTAAGGCTGTTTTTAGGGTTAGAGGCATTTATCTCCCGCCGTTGCATCCTCTTTTGCATCTTCTGCCTCCTGTGCGCTGATTGTGCTCCCACCCGCGGTAGCTTGTGCTGCCTGTTCTTTCTCCCCCTTCTTCTTTTTGAACTCTTCCCACCATTCTAGATACTCGTGTAATTTGAAGCATTTGTCACGGGTGTGCCCTTTGCGTTTGCAGTGGCTGCATTCGTAGCGACCCTTCCCGAGCCCTAGTACTCGAAACGACTCATCCATCTTATCTCACTAAGGAGAATACAAGGCGTCGATACAATTCCATTACACGTCATCAAAGTAACGCAAATCGATGTCAGCGAAAGTCATAAGCTAAAAATCCTCGAATAAAATAATCATTATCATTAATACAATATCTAGGCAAATCTAAATTGATATACTAATCTCCAAAATACATAAACCTCGAATATCAAAATAACTGCCTCGACTAAGTCCTCGAAAGTCTCATCCGAATATCATCAGTCTCGAACTCTCCATTCTCGATCTTCCACGGTATACTAACTCCTTCACCTGTCTATCTACAAAACTGATTGATAGAGGGGGATGAGCGACATACATCGCCCAGCAAGTAACTTTACTATATTTAGTATGAGACATACACGGAGAAGCAATGGCAAATAACATAATTAAATAACATAATATAAAATAGCATGCTTCTCTTTGCAAATAAATTTACCTTTTTTCCCTTCCTGTACAATCAAGCAAATAAAGCACACGCAACTTAATATTTATCCTTGATGCAATCAAAACCTGTGATGCAATTTTTCAAAACTGATGCGATGCGACGACTCGACTAACATTGATCCTTTACCCATTTCATTTCATTCCATTTTCCATTTCTCACATTTTCTTTTCCATTTCTCATTTCTCGTATTTCATTTTTCACCTTCTCATATCATAGGCGATTACCCTTTACGGCATCCCTATCGATGTCCATTTCCATTTTCCGATATCATAGGCGATTACCCCTTACGGCATCCATATGCGATATCCATTCTTATCAACGCAATGAAATGCAATGGCCATGGCCCTGCCTTACAAGTGACTTATATTGCAAGATTTACGGTTTTGGTTCTCTAATGGTCAATATGTGTCCAAGCGGTCTAGCTCCTTACAACGTAGTCAATATGTGCTTGGACGGCCTAATTGGCGGTCAATATGTGTCCGAACGTCCTAGCTCCGTACAACGTAGGGAATATATGCTTGGACGGTCTGTTTGTTTGGAACCAAACCCAACTACGTAATATATAAAAGCAAGTCAACCAAGACAAAGAAATGGGATCCGGAATCCAAATACTCAGATCCTAAAGCAAGTTCATACACTTTGCTCTTCAACCCATACCGTGAGACACTCTTAACTCACCATCTAAATTATAATCTCAGTGAGATATGGCCTAAACTGACTTGAGCGTCGGAGGGTTTTTCCCGGGGCCAACCCTCCGGGACCTCTGACCTGTGCTTTCTTGTGCAGGATATTTTAAAGGCTATTCCAGCTACCACTCTTAGCCCAGTTAATAACACTTCAAGTTAACTGACGGAGCTAATTTGATGTCGTCTAGACCCTTGGTGAAGATCCGGCTTCATCATTTGGCGCTAGAGGAAGGGCCCCTTAGACTCTTAACCCAGAAAACAACTTCTTAAAGCTTTTCTAATTACCTTAGCAAGCTATCGAGAGAAAGATGAATAGCAAAGATGTACAAGGGTTCAAGCGACCTACGACATCTAAGAGGAGCCAAAGGTCTTCTCAACAGCAAACTGAACAGTGTTCTACGGAGCCGGGAGAATCCTCAACTCCCATCATAACCTTCACATATGAAGAGCATATTCAAGCCATATGCTGTTTGGCTCAAAACCCAGGCGTTTTCCAAGCTGTAGTGAGGGAAATGAAAGGGAAGGCCTCTGCAACAAGGTCCAGTGGGTCTCATTCTAGTAACCCTCACCCACAGGAACACCTGGAGTACTCCCCTACTCGACCTGGCTATTACTCCAGGAATCAGGCCGGATTTATGGCCGAGGCAAGGCGTCCAAAACAAAAGCCTAACCACCAGAGCTTAAAATATACTCAGAAAGCCTCCTTGCCATTCAAACATGGCAGAAAAGTTGACAATAAAGGCAAAACACCATTGTAGGAAAGGTGCTCTGTCAAGATTCGGTTAGGAGGCCGAGGAAAGGAAAAGAACTCTCTGCTGGCTTCAAAAGCCCATATCCTTTCCTACATGAGGAAAAAATCTCTGGCAAAAGAACCCCAGCCCCTGGCTGGACCGATCCACAAAAGAAACCACCGACTGTACTGCATTTATCATCATGATATTGGACATGATACAGAAGACTGTAGGCAGCTCGGGCAAGAGATTGAGCGTCTTATTGAGCTGGGTCACCTGCAACGTTTCTATAATCCGAGGTCTAGGCTCCACAACCGGTTAGACTTTGTAAACCCCCTCCGGATAAGAGTTGTAAACCTGGGTCTCATCATGGGTTGCCAAGTAATGAGGATTCAGATCCTGCTGAAAGGGGGTTACGGGTTTCTGAGCATATAAGGCTGACATAACAGCAAAAGTCCATGATTCAATCGAATCAGGGTTTATTTCTTCTTGTGCTCATCCGGTATCTTTTGGCTCAGCTTTATGTTATTTCTTATGTTCAGCTGAGTATTCTTATTTGGCATTCAGCCAGGAAAGTTAAGTCACCATATGGTGCATGAAGCAATAATTTATGCCTACCTATAACCCACAACGAAAGTGGGGGCATGACTCAGCAGGTCTGAGAGGTTGAGCAGGTCTCAACAAAATGGGACATGTTTCCCGATATTTTACCTTAGCAGGTCTGAGAGGTTGAGCAGGTCTCAGCAAAATGGGACAGGTTTCCCACTATTTTACCTTAGCAGGTCTGAGAGGTTGAGCAGGTCTCAGCAAAATGGGACAGGTTTCCCGATATTTTATCTCAGCAGGTCTGAGAGGTTGAGCAGGTCTCAACAAAATGGGACAGGTTTCCCGATATTTTACCTCAGCAGGTCGGAGAGGTTGAGCAGGTCTCAACAAAATGGGACAGGTTTCCCGATATTCTACCTCAGCAGGTCTGAGAGATTGAGCAGGTCTCAACAAAATGGGACAGGTTTCCCGATATTTTACCTTAGCAGGTCTGAGAGGTTGAGTAGGTCTCAGCAAAATGGGACAGGTTTCCCGATATTCTACCTCAGCAGGTCTAAGAGGTTGAACAGGTCTCAACAAAATGGGACAGATTTCCCGATATTCTACCTCAGCAGGTCTGAGAGGTTGAGCAGGTCTCAACAAAATGGGATAGGTTTCCCGATATTTTACCTCAGTAGGTCTGAGAGGTTGAGCAGGTCTCAACAAAATGGGACAGGTTTCCCGATATTCTACCTCAGCAGGTCTGAGAGGTTGAGCAGGTCTCAAAAAAATGGGACAGGTTTCCCGATATTTTACCTCAGCAGGCCTGAGAGGTTGAGAAGGTCTCAGCAAAATGGGACAGGTTTTCCGATATTCTACCTCAGCAGGTCTGAGAGGTTGAGCAGGTCTCAACAAAATGGGACAGGTTTCCCGATATTTTACCTCAGCAGGTCTGAGAGGTTGAGCAGGTCTCAGCAAAATGGGACAGGTTTTCCTATAATCTAACTCAGCAGGGCTGAGAGGTTGAGCAGGTCTCAACAAAATGGGTTAAGTACCCCTATATTCTAACTCAGCAGGACTGAGGAGTTGAGCAGGTCTCAACAAAATGGGTTAAGTACCCCTATATTCTAACTCAGCAGGACTGAGAGGTTGAGCAGGTCTCAACAAAATGGGTTAAGGTTCCCTATATTTTAACTCAGCAGGACTGAGAGGGTTGAGAAGGACTCAATAATGAGACAATTTGTTCTATCTTCTAGCTCGGCAAGGCTGAGAAGGCCAACGAAACATAATATCGGGATAGGCCCTATATCACAAAGCACAGCAGAGCTGCAGTTCAGTTGAATGGCTTAACATTTTTGGTAATGCCAAGAATGGAAGCTGAAGCCCAAATACTTGCAAACTATAAAAATAGAGCAAGTGAAGTTTCTTAAGCCGAAGACAAATACTTGCAAACTATAAAAATAGAGCAAGTGAAGTTTCTTAAGCCGAAGACAAACACTTGCAAACTATAAAAATAGAGCAAGTGAAGTTTCTTAAGCCGAAGACAAACACTTGCAAACTATAAAAATAGAGCAAGTGAAGTTTCTTAAGCCGAAGACAAAGACTTGCAAACTATTAAAATAGAGCAAGTGAAGTTTCTTAAGCCGAAGACAAATACTTGCAAACTTTGAAGATAGAGCAAGAAAAGTTTTCAAGTCTGAAGACAAATATGTCAATTATAGAAATGGAACAAGTAAAGCTTCACATACAGAAAGCAAATCCAAGGAAAATAAACTGAAGAGCACAAGTTGAAGAAAATTGGGTTCTCATTAAAAAAGTATCTATTACAACTACAAAAATTTACAAGAGAAGTCCTATTCTACTTTACAACATCTTCATCCTCTCTGAGATCAACCCCACTTTGGAACTGAGCAATTTGATTTTCAAGTAAATTCTCAACCTCAGGGTTATACAGCTCGGCAATTCGAGGATGGTTCTTGTCCAGGCTGGGGCAGACCTCAGAACAAGCATCAATTGCCCAAGTTTGCCCAACAGCAATTGCTGAGCCTTGAATCTTCAAGAAATTTCCAGTAAAAAGCTCAGATTGTCTGAACTCAGCAACGGCGTTCTTCTTTATCTCCTCCGCCTGAAGTTCAAATTGTTGGAGGAGATCAGCCTTACTTTTCTTCTCTGCCTCCAGTTGCTGGTTCAGCTCAGCCTTGCTGTTGGACAATTCCTGATCAAAAGTACTGAGTTCCTTTTGGTAGAACTCTGGTTCAGCCTGGGCTTTGGAAGAGACTGACTCAGTGCTGACGAATGTTTCCTTCAGCTCAATCACTTGGGATTTGACATGAGCCAGCTTAGCATTAGAATCTTGTTACCCAGCTTGAAGTATGGAGTTCTCTTCCATAAGTGAGGCCATCTTGGAATCTGAGTCCTGCTTTACCATCTGAAGCTTGGAATTGTTTTCAGTATGTGTGGCAACTTGAGACTTCAGATTGTTCACCTCAGCCTCCAGCCTGGTCAATTTCGTGCTGTTAGGTTTTGCCACCTCAGCTAACTCGTCATAAGCATTTTTGAGGTGGGCATTGGTCTCAGAGAGCTTGGAGAATCCGGCATGGAGCTCTTCAGCTCGTTTGAGAATGTTATATTCTTGGACCCGATACTGCAAAATTCAGACTGGTTAGGAAAAGCATAAGGGATCAAGTTAAAAGTTGGAAAGTAGTGTGAAATCATACCAGGGCCATATTACTTGCAAATAAGTTTATGGCATTAGTCCAGTCCAGACTGCTATATGACTGCCAATCCCTAGGAAGTATTGACATTTTTGTCAATTTCCTAGCTATTTCAGGATCTGTGGCAGTATTGGCAAAGGTGAACTCCATCGTCTTTTTACCCCGTTGCCTTCGGGGAGAAGGCTCTCCCTCCGTTGCATTCTTTTCAGAGGACCCTCCTTCAGATGCGTTTACCCTGGAAGGTTCACCTTCAAGTGCATTCCCTTTGGAAGGCTCTCCCTCCAATGATTTCACCCCGGAAGGCTCTTCTCCAGAAGCGTTTACCTCAGGGGTCTCTCCTAAAAGGTCAAAGGTGGGTACGGCCTCATCAGAAACCCACCTTGGACGGGGCACATTCTCCTCTTCAGCAGCAGGAGATGAAGGAATTGAAATGGGGGCATCAATTCCCCCACTCCCGTCACCAGGTTGAGCTGAGGTTGAAGCAGGAACCTATACTTCAACTTGGAGGGGATTGTCAGAAGTTCCAACTGAAAAGGAAAAGATACAAATGATTACATAAAAATCAAACATATCCAACACTAGTGCAGGGCAAAAATTTTACCTGGACGTGTCTGCACTTCAGACGAAGAGCTAGCAGAAGCCTGTTCTGAAGTGGAAGGTTGGGATTCTGTCCATTTTCTCTTCTTGGGGACCAAGTTCTTCAACCTTTCGAGGGTCCCAGATACCATGATTTCTGCAAAATTCAAGGAACAAAAACAGTCAAAACACAGATGCTATATCAAAATCAGTCAAAGATTTTCAAAATGTTGCTATATACCCCGAACTATCCTCAAGGCAATAGGGATGAGGGGACGAAAATTATGCTCTGGCCATAAATGTTCCAGATCAGCAACCCCTACAATGTGCCTATCAACTTTCTTCCAATCTACGGCCAAGCGCAAATGTAACAGTTGGGAGGCTTCATTGCGAATAACCAAGGATGTGACAAGGCTTGCACCTCGGCACTGACTTTAGACCACTTCAGCTAGGCAAGGCCTAGTCATGCACTTCGGCAAGACTTGATCTTGCACTTCGGCAGAGTTCAGTTGGGTACTTCGACAAAGGAACCCAGCACGACATTACCTCGTGGGACCCTCAAACAGGGGTGCAATTCAAATATAGTGACTACAACTTGTTATTCTTTCTGAACATGCCAAGGTCACAACAGCTGGCTTATTAGTTACATCAACCAGGCCGGCCTATTAGTCACATCAGTCAAGCTACTGGTCACATCAGCAGACCTACAGCGCCCTAGGCTTTCCGCCCCAAGAAAACGTCTTATCCACAATACACTATCAGAAGCTAAAGGCGGGAAAAAGTCTATAAAAGCAAGCCAACCAAGACAAAGAAAGGGGATCCGGAATCCAAACACTCAGATCCTAAAGCAAGTTCATACACTTTGCTCTTCAGCCCATAGTGTGAGACACTCTTAACTCACCATCTAAATTATAATCTCAGTGAGATATGGCCCAAACTGACTTGAGCGTCGGAGGGTTTTTCCCGGGGCCAACCCCCCCGGGACCTCTGACCTGTGCTTTCTTGTGCAGGATATTTTAGAGACTATTCCAGCTACCACTCTTAGCCCAGTTAATAACACTTCAAGTTAACTGACGCAACTAATTTGAGGTCGTCTAGACCCTTGGTGAAGATCCGACTTCATCAATATATATATATATATATATATATATATATATATTTATATTTATATTTATATTTATATTCCATCAGCAAATTCCCTATAACACTATAGATTCGGCCAGTGCACAACAATTATACATAGTCAACCTGTTAACTGCGGCACCTCACATGAAAGCACCAATTGATTTATCACATGCACACATTTACCATGAAAGCAGTACACTGTTTGAGAAAAGAAAGAACCTTTATTTTGGCCTAATGATCACAGCGACACCATGCACCCTACGTACATGTATACACACACACATATTAACCATTCAATTAAATCATACATATATACACGTAATCGATATATAGATACAACAATTATATATGTATAATCAAACATCAATGCAAATCACAACTATGTATGCATGATCCAATTTGATACGAAAATAGCATAATAACGTTGTGAAAATATAACAAATATAGCAATAATACCTGCTTCGTGTCTCGATTATACGTGATATACAAAGAATCGGGGTAAACGAACAAAAGAATTTTTGGTTCTTGCTCCTAATGGCAGCGGCGGCAGGCTGGAATTCTTGAAGAATAAAGGGCAGCTGTTTTGCTGACTATTGTGGGGGTTTAATTTGTGTTGTGGAGGTGTATATATATAGGCTAGGGTTAGGTATAATTCTAGTGTGATTAGGACTTTAATTTGTATTAAAATTTTATCTTTTCTACTCTTTTTCTAGTATGATTAGGATACTTAGGGTTTTTATCTTCTTTTGTTTTTCTTTTTCCTTTTCTTTTCTGTCGTATGTGTGTAATGTAATATGTATATATTTTTTATTTTTTTGTTTTCTTTTTCTTTTGATGTCGTGTTGTGTATGTGTAATGTATATATAGTTGTTTTGTTGTTGTGTTAACGTGTGTGCATGGTATCCATAACATGCATTTTCACGTAAAAAGTCACGGTCGTAACAGCACTCCTGAGTCTTCTCTTCACCACCACGCTGTGATGGCTGGCCTGAGCGTGGTGGTGTCACTCGCTGTCTGTTGTATTCTGGTGGCCCTTTAGGGGCCAACCACTGTCCAACCCCAAGTGATGATTTTAGATCTGATAGGGGCATGCTCACCCCATTTTGTACCTCTGAGCGCCGGAGTTCATTATACGCAGTCTCAACTGTGGGTTTGGGCTCCCGCTTGAGGATCTATTCATCAACTGCTAAAAGCAGTTGATAAAATCTCTGTTCTTGGAGCTTCCTTGCGTATGTGGCGACATCTGTTGGAGATTCCATGGGATTTGGGGTCCAGAGTGTCTATGGACATCCAAGGCCCATAGAATTGGTCCCAAAGAGCTTCAAGTGGTTTGTTCCCTTGCTTAATTGTATAGCGCTGTTTGTGCAGATAAAAAATTTGCAGCGGGTCACTACCTGACCCATAGGTTACTGTCATCCCGTCCCACAACGCATTTGCTATTGAATATATCTGGACACGTTATTGACCAGACTATCATCTATGTCGACAATAAGCCATATGATTACTAACTGGTCTTGTTGTTCCCATGTAGGGTATGCAGGGTCTGTTGGCAGGGGAGGTGGAGGAAACCCCGTGATATGGGAGCTCCTTCCGCTGCCTCCAAGTTCAATCTTCATAAGCCTTCACCAGAGGCTGTAGTTGATGCTGATTAATTTAACCTTCAGCGTCAGATTTGTAGTAGGTACAGCAGGTGGTATGTTCATGCTTTGCTGCAAAAATCTTGCATATTGTTTGGACAAGTCAAAGTTTGCAGGAAAGTTTGCCTTATTTTCTGAAGTTTCAGGTCGGGTTTCTGGAATTTGTGACATGGTGTTATGTTTTGCAGATGCTATATTGATAAGGGCAGAGATACTTTTGATCTTATTTGGGATCAAAAGTGGTAAACACAGGCAGTGAATAAGCAGATCCTCTGAGCCTCTTCGGGTAAGACAGATACGGTACTTGATCACCAATTGAGATCTGGCAATGATTAAATATACTTCTGAGCCAACAAAAACACTGGATCACCTCAGGTTCAATTGATCGAAACCTTCTCTAATACCATATGCAAAGTAAAGAAGAAACGAAAAGGGTAGATCGACATAAGTCAATAGAAGAAACCTTGTATTTTCCTCTGTATATTTACCATTGTTTTGCTGTAATTTATACACTTTTTCCTACACTAGTATGACGAAACCTAACCAGACAAACCAATCTTAACAAATTATAGTAACCAAATCTCTAAACAAATTACGGTTATAAACAAATCATCAAAGATTTCCTTTAATCAAGGATTCTATCAAGAAGATGGTATTTTGGAGGGGTAAGTGCTGCTGGTTTGGCAGGCCATACAGAGGGTGGGGTGATAGCAGTGATGTGAGGTGGAAGAAGAGAGAGAGCGTGGTGAGAGTTAAATGATAGATAAGTCAGTAGATGTTAAAAGTTACCATCTAATAAGTGACCATTAGAATTTTGCACAATTTAGATAAAACATATAACTTTAATATCTATAAATGTTTGTCTAAATTTTAAATAAAAATGAATAAAAAGTGTCATTAAATCTAAACATTAGAACTTATATTCATACAACAACAACAATCATATCCAGTATATTCCAACATCAGCAAAAGCTATCGCTAGAGCTGAGGAGGGTATGAGGAAGACAAACAATACCTCCATCCTGAGAGATAGAGAGTTTGATACCATTGAGATCCGCGGTTTTATACGTAGCTGTATAGATAGTAAACAATAAGAATATATACTAATGAATAGATTTTATTAAATATAAATCAAAATCTTACGATATTAAATAATCAACAATAGATATACACAAATACTTGAAAGACAACAACCAAAACAAAATAAATGCAGATCAACCTTAGAACTTATATTCATATTCTTTTCAAATCCAAGAAAGAATTCCACTAGTCAGAAGCGAACTGAAAATATATAGAAAAACCGTTTCTTCTTTTCTCCCACCGCTTTTCTCTTTCATCACCGTCATCGGCGGTCGATGACGGACTAACTAAATTCTATGGTCCAGGAGGTCGAATTCTCCTTTTCTCTTGAACAATAGTCGTCGGAGTTCGTCGGATAGATGTCTCGGCAAACTACTCACTCGGCATTTCAAAAATCGAAGACTCTGAACAATAAATACGTAAGAATTTCTCCATTTTCTCTTCAGCTTGGTGCATGAGATTTTGTCTTTTTATGATTGAGAGTTTGCAACCTGAGGCAGTGTATAAGTGTAGAAGTTGGAAGTTTTACTGAAGTCACTAGGAAGTAATTTTGCATGAGAGGAATACGGATTTCTCCAATTTTGTTTCTTATCAGAGTTTTTCATTTGGAGCTTATTGCATTACTACTTCTGTTGTGTTTTACTGATGGTAATTTAGAGTCCAGGAGCTCTTTTTTCTTTTCTTTAAAGAAAAAAATGTTATACTTTTTCAAGGTAATCTTGAAATAATCGTGCATTGGGACATATTTGTGCTATATGAATTGTGAAAGGAATTGGCTCTTTGTCTCATTTTTTCTGCTTCAAAGTTTTCAACTTTCTTTGGAATGGATGTTATATTGGGTGCATTTAATAGGTTTTGCCAGTAAATATAACTTGTACAAGTAATGGTTAGAGGAGAATTATATTTTTATGATCCTTTATGCATTTTATGAAAGTAGTAATATGTAGGTGTTTACTCTTAGTGATTTTGTAATTGCTTGAAAGATGGTTGAGTTTATTTTCTTTTCTTAATTATGTTACTTAAGATGCTTGGAGATGAGATCGGGAAAGGTGCATATGGAAGAGTGTATAAAGGGCTCGATTTGGATAATGGAGACTTTGTTGCTATCAAACAGGTTTCTTTGGAGAATATTGCCCAAGAAGACCTTAACGTTATTATGGTAGCTGATCTTTTCTCTTTATCCATTGTGCAATTACCCACCCCCATTCCCGAATAAACAATGACACACACACACAAATACATATATGTGAGTGTATATATGTGAGTGTGTATACATACGTGTAGACACGTTTGTGTACATGTACATGTATCATTTTTCTTAAAACCCCCCGCTCCCCAACCCCTCCCCCCATTAAAAGAAAAGAAAAATCCGGGTACTTTTTCGGGTGCTTTAGCTTATTCAAATCTGCAAAATGGAGATAGTTAAGGAAATAGTTTTTGAAGAAGTTAAAATTGCAGTTCCTTTGTAAAATTCAGGAAAGTCCCATCTATGCTACGTTTCAAGAGAGTGTCTTGTTTTGTTGGCAACTTTTTGAATAATTTTGATGACAGGAACCTTCTCCGGGGTTAGCAATAATTTCTAAAAATATTGATTATGTTACGGTACTTGTCCTCTGTTTTTTTTAGTTAGCCATTCCTGCCCATCTTTATTGGTCTAATTGGAAAATGATTTCACCTTTTTTTTTTGGGTAACTCTGCGTCTTAATATACTCACGGGTATTTTTTTTATTTAATTAAAAAGAGACATGTATCACTGCTTAAATGAAATGTATCTTTTTTTACACGTTATGGAAGCTGTCTCACTGTTTTCCTTCAGCACAAATACCTTCAAAAAGTTTGACACCCTTACAAGGTGTTAATTTTTTGTCCTCCCCCCCTCTCTGAGATTGACTTACTAAGCCTTTACTTTTGAATGATCCCATGCTTTATCGGATGTTTCAAAAATTGCAGCAAGAGATCGATTTACTCAAGGTAATCTTGTGTTCCAAAACCTTTCCTTTATTTTAGTAGCATGCAATGCTCCCTGATTTTCCAGGCTTGACACTTCTGTCTGAGTTATGAATGTGTTGGGACCTCATCTGTGGATAATCTATAGACTTGTGTTAAGGGGACTTTAGTAGGGTATCCAAACTTGATGTTGGGTTGAAGCTATTTCTGGAACACTCATTTATTTCTTGGTGCAATGCGGGGTTCTTACCTAATCTGACGGACATTTTCTCCCGTCTTTTTCCAATTTACAGAATTTGAACCACAAAAATATTGTAAAATATCTCGGATCTTTAAAGGCTAAGACCCATCTTCACATAATTCTCGAGTGAGTGAGCCTCACATTTCTTTTGAATTCTTTGACATTTCAGTATACTTTTGTTGTAAGATCAATGAAGGAACACGTTAGTCAACCCTTTTTTTTGACAATATTTTTCTGTTTAAGGTACGTGGAGAATGGTTCTCTTGCCAACATCATAAAGCCAAATAATTTTGGGCCATTTCCAGAGTCACTGGTGGCTTTTTTCATTGCTCAGGTGTGAAATATATTTAATTATTGATTGTTCCATTCATAATTTTCTTTTTTGTAAGTATTCCATTCATGAATTGTTTGTCACTTATACATGTCTATTTGCTTTCAGGTATTGGAAGGATTAGTTTATTTGCACGAACAGGGTGTGATTCATCGAGATATTAAGGGTGCAAATATACTGACAACAAAAGAGGTATATCCTTTCTTGTGGTTTTAGAAGGCATATTGTGTTGCTGATAATTTTGCGTGCTTTTGCAATACTCCTCGTGCTTATATTTTATGCAGTTTTAAGTTGTGTTTGCCATTGTCCTACATAAGTAGATTGTCTGTAAATCGAGATGCTTTCGTTTACGTTCCATGCACAAGTCAAATTTAACAGGTCTTGGTTATTACTCTCAATTGTGCCCTTCAGGGACTTGTTAAGCTCGCAGACTTTGGTGTTGCTACTAAACTTACTGAGGCAGATGTTAATACTCATTCAGTTGTTGGGACTCCGTATTGGATGGCCCCTGAGGTACAGCATTCCTTATTTAGATGTATGTATTATCTAGGACTTCTAGTTTGTACATCCCGACTATCGTGATTTTCTCTTTCAGCTTCTTGGCCTTTTCAAGGTTCTCTTTGCATGTCAGTTCCTGCACTTTCTCTGCTGATGATAAAAGTGGGCAACATAGTTACTTTTGAGTTGTTTGTTATTTGTAAGAAATATGCCTGCAACAATAAGTATCCATGTTTTAACTTTTGATTGACGATTTTCTTACACTATCAACGGATGCTATTTATTTCTTCCTTGCGTAATTTAGATTGTATTAACATAAACTACTTCGAATTGGCAGCTTTCTTACACAACCAAGAGATGCTTCGTTTGTCTTTCTCTTGCAATTTAGATTGTATTAATATAAAAGGCTTTGTGATATCATTGGCAAGACATTAAAAGTCATTAGTTCTTGCATTTGGCGTTTATAGTTTTGCAACGTATTTGGATATAGTGAAGCACATGATAAAAATGCCTTTTTTACTTTCAAGTCAAAACAATTTGTACTGGTGGATTCCTGTGAGGAACAGATGTATCCTTTGCTCTCACTATAGTATTTCTCGTTTCTTAAGTTTTCTGTGTGACTGTTAAGTGCCCATCTATATCCATTTTTGTTATGGCTTGTTTTCCATTGAATAAATATGATATGATATTGAGTAACTGGCTCATTGTATTGTGCTATTTCTCTCCTGGTTGTACAATATTCCCTGCCATCAATGTTCGGTGATGATTTGTCTTTTAGGGGATATTTGTGTACGTTGGCATAATTTGATTTGATAGTCATGCTCCAGGCTCAAGTTTCACTATATAGAGTGTGGCTGTTAGTTTCAGCTTCAGTGATTGAAGGTTCTGCCTCTTTTATTGTAATTCTGCTGTGGTAATGCCTATTATAATGGCTACTTTATAATTTTGTCAGATGTTTAATGCATGTTCCCATCTTTAACTATAAGAGGTTAAGGCTGGTGGGCTATTACTGGAGTGGTTGGGTGGTTGGGGAAGCTCCGAGTCCATCTAGTATTTAGACAAAAATTAGGCATTTTCCCTGTCTGATTGTCGTTACAATGGCATATCCCGCAAGAGAAAAATCGACTGAGTGTAATTTCCCACGTCAAGTTGGAACAGAATTTATCTTAATCCAATGACGTGGTCAAGTGTGGATTGATTCTGGTTAAACATTCTGTGGTTCTGGAGTCTGTTGCGAATATGGAGTCTTTCTAAATTTTTATCTCGTAAAGTCTAGGTCATTGGGGATTCCTACAGAGAAAGATTTACTGTTTGTGGACAGTATAAGCTCTCTCTCATTTTGTTTTTAGCAAAGAACTGCATTAATAGGCATGTTAGATTTATCTGCCGCATTTTGAGGAACGTTACCTTTTCCGTAGAGGTGTAGCTACTAATTAGCCCTATTTTGCTGCTTTCTTTAGAGTGTTATTCTTTTTTTTATATGTATATATGTTCCTTCTTATGTATGTATGTACATATGCTTTAACATATGTTAGGTAACTAGAGGTCAAAGAATGGATTGGCGGGATATTGATTAAATCTTATGAATCTGTCAGGTGATTGAAATGTCTGGAGTTTGTGCGGCTTCTGACATATGGAGTGTTGGCTGCACAGTAATCGAGCTTCTCACATGTGTGCCTCCTTACTATGATTTTCAGCCGATGCCTGCTCTCTTCCGAATAGTGCAGGTTAGAGTTTTGTAGTGTATATGTATTTTTTTTTTGACATGTCTTCTGGGTTGAATTCTCTTTCTGTTGTGTGATCATTATTTTTGTTTCTCATGATCCTGATGGCTGACTATTTGTCTATTTATGCTTTTGGACGTAGTTCAGAAGTCTATTTTACGCTAAAGATTTTCACTTAACTTATTCTTGTGTTTTTAGGATGAGCATCCTCCTATTCCGGAAAGCTTATCCCCTGCTATTACAGATTTTCTACGTCAATGTTTTAAGAAGGTGGGTAAACTTCTATCTCTCGCTAAGTCGCTATGATATTGTTAATTTTCTTTTGGAGTTAACCATATCATTCAGGTGCATGAAATGGTTAATACTTTTATTTTCATCCCCTTAGTCAAATAATCCTGGCTAGTCACCCTCAAACTATTTTACTTTGTGTAGAAATTAGCGAAAGTAGGGTTTGGTAGAGTAGCTGTGTTACTAAACCATTTCTGAATCTTTGTCTCACGCTAGAAACATTCTTTTTCATTTTCTTCTACTCTTTTGTTGATTAGACAAGTTGTGCAATTGTCTTTTTTTGTAAAGCATCGATTGTTATTAAACGAAGCAATATTGCTTCGTGTTTATGCAGAGAATTATATCTCCTCGCAATATCAATTTAGCTCAAGTAAATTTTCTCTCTGACTTCTCATTGAAACAAAACCTCAACGGACAAAAACACAGCCGGACACCTTCAACATCTTTTTTCTCTCTCCTATCTCTCCACCCTCAACTACCCTCTTCGTCGCCTTCCACCCTCTTCCTCAACCGTCAATGGCTGAATCTCAACCTCATAATCACCTGAAGATCCTTTCTCTTTCTTTGTAATCAACAGGAGCTACCCTTCGCCCCTATCCAGGCCGTCCAGGCCTCTCCGTCCTCCGCGAACACACGGTCGAAGGAATTTTTTGCCGGAATTTCTTCTCAAAACGGTTGGATTCCTTTGATTTAACTCAGTTCGACAACATGCAAAACTATGTTAGGGTAAAATCGGCTTGGGTTTCTCTGTTCAAGCCAGATTTTTCTCCACAAAATTTCTCTACTCTATCATTTGTTCGTACCGACACGAATGAGGGTAAAAAATTCTATGCTATAAATCCTAAAGCCGTCGTATATGGAAGGAACAAATGAAGCTCATCCATTATATGCCAAATGAGGGGAAATAATGCATTCTTTTTCAATGTGAAAAAGTTTGTATAAGATAGATGGAGCTCTAAAAGCCTTCTCAAGTAAAAAGCGTTGAAGATGACTTTTCCATTTTCAGATTTTAGCCAGAGGACTCAAAACCAGGTATTATGGAACTTTTGTAAATGGAGTCCTCTTTCTGAGGCTATGGGTCACGGACAAGCCAATCTAGCGTCTTAATCTTAATGCTGTTCCACTTTGGGTGCAATTCTCGAGACTTCGCCCCCATTACTTCAAGAGGTACTGAGTGGGATGGGAAGCCTTATAGGCAAGCCTATGTTCATATACAGACTTACATCCTCTCAATCACATGTTGCTTTAGCAAGAATCTATATAGAGATCAAAGCTGGATAACTCCCCTCCCCCCAACCCCCTCCAAGTTCATAGATTTTATTGATGAAGATGAGAAAGATTGTGTACAAGAGGTCATATACGAGTTCCAGCCCAGTGCTTGAAATGCAAAACGTGTGGCTATTCTTGTGAGGCCAAACAACAGCAGGGAAAATAATCCGTTGCAAACCAAACTAAAGTTGGTGGACAAGATGGGCATATCCAGGAAACAAAGTAATGCACATACAGAAGGAACCTAGAACAGATAAAAGAAAAGACATAAAAATGATTGAGATCAAAGGAAGGTAAATGCGGAAGGTAAACAAACATTCCACCAAGATAAGTATATTGGAGCTTCAGCTTCAATACAAAGGTCAAAGATATGGAACGTAACCCTCTGAATAGCACCAATAAATATAGTCTACTTTTGGATGAGGCAAATGCTGGATCACCAGCACCCAAGCATAACACGGTTGTGGAGATAAATCCCCATAAAAAGGTAAAAGGTGTATCCTACACTAACGCATTGCAATTACGATAGGAAGCTAGGGACTGTGATATCGATTTAGACCAGAAAATTGATTCAGATTTTGTGTCAGATGGATGGTCTAGAGCCTCCTTTGATGAATCTAGGGAGTCGAATGCTAAATCAATAGGAGAATGAAAGGTAATTAATAAGGAATACAATAGTTTGTCCTTAGACAATGATGAGCTCAGGGTTAAAAAGGGCAAAGCTAGCCCTCGGACTAAACCTGCCAGGAAAAATAGAGGAATCATATTAGAGGAAAACATCATCATCATCATCATCATCCGGACCCACTATATCCCAACGACTGCAAAAGCTATCGTTAGAGTATGGGGAGGGTAAGTGGTAGGCAGACAATACCTCTATCCCAATGGATAGAGAGTCTGCTTCCATTGAGACCATCGGCTCTAGATGTACCTGCATAAATGACATGATAATAGAGACATGTTGTGCTAGTGTGTTAGTGAGGAAATTCAAGAAATACAAAGAAAAGACTTCCGATATTAAAATACACATCGTGTATATGTACATGTAATGTAAAACAACGGTATAACATACGCAACCAAGTGGAAAGTCAAACTAGAGCGTAGATAGTGTCTACACCTATCTATGTCCCTAACTATACTCTAAAGTGTTCCTATATATGACCTATACCTCGTTAACCTTAATCTTATGTCTCCATGAACTCCTATTCTGGACCATGTCCTCAGAGAGGTGCAAATCTAGTAGGTCATGCCTTATCTGTTCATCCCAAGTCAGTTTGGGTCTGTCTTTACTTCTGTTCCCCTCTACAATGAGGCATTCAATTGCTCTGACCGACACCGTTATCTTATCTGCTATACTAGCCACGCTTAACCTTTCTCGAAACACCTCGTTTCTGATCCGGTCTAGCCTTATATGCCCACACATCCATCTTAACATCTTTATTTTTGCTACTTCCATCTTCTGTAATTGTGACCTGTTGATGGCCCAGCAGTCTGTCCTATATAGCATTGCCGGTCGCACTGCCACCCTATAAAATTTTTCCTTTAACTTAGTAGGGAAATTTTTGTCACACAGTACCCTTGAGGCCGCCCTCCATCTACACCAGCATGCTTGAACTCGATATGCTACATCATTATCTATGTCGCCATTCTGCTGCACAAATGATCCTAGATACTTAAACTTACTTACCTGTGGTACTACTTGACCATCGATGGTGAGCTGGCTATCCTCACTGTCTGCTACGCCGCTGAAGTCGCAGTGCAGATACTCGGTCTTAGAACGACTAATCTTTAAGACTTTTCTCTCTAAAACACCTCTTCACCGCTCTAGTCTCATACTCAGGGTATGTCTACTTTCTGCACCTAATAAAATATCGTCAGCAAAAAGCATACACCATTGAATTGCCTCCTGTATCGGCTTTGACAACTCGTCAAGGATAACTGCAAAAAGAAATGGGCTCAACGCAGACCCTTGATGGAGACCGACCTCCATGGGAAAAAAGTCTGTATTCCTTACAGGCATACGAACGGTGGTTGTTGTCCTAGCATACATATCTCTAATTATGTCTATATACTTCATAGAGATCCCTCTTGCATCCAGACTATTCCATATCAGGCTACGTGGCACACTATCATATGCTTTTAAGATCGATGAAAACCATATGTAAATCGCGCTTCTTCTCCTTATACTTCTCCATTAATCTCCTGAGAATGTGTATTGCTTCTGTAGTTGACATTCCTGGCATAAAACCAAATTGGTTCACCGTAACCTGAGTTTCTCTCCTAATTCGAGTGTTGATTACTCTCTCCCGTAACTTCATGGTATGGCTTAGCAACTTAATCCCTCTATAGTTCCCACAACACTGTGCGTCTCCTTTGTTCTTATATAAGGGGACTACGACACTCTTTCTCCACTCATCTGGCATCTTCCCTGTTTTGTAAATACGGTTGAACAGAGTAGTTAGCCATTGGACCCCTTCCTCTCCTAAATACTTCCACGCCTCAATGGGTATGTTATCTAGGCCGACCGCTTTAGCTCTTCCCATCCTCTTCTGTGCTCTCATCACCTCTCCTTGTGTGATGTTCTGACAGTCGGAGTTATTATGTATTCCAAAAATACATCGCTGCGGATGACCGCAGATAAAAGTAAGTTATAGACCGATGATTGGGTTGTAGAACCCTTAGAATAATGACAATACCCTTAAGGCTGATTCGAAAATCATAGATAGATTATGTAATAATTTTAATAAGCAAAATGGCAATGGATCAGAAATTACCTTGTTGGTGTACGAGGAATGATTTTGAAGCCTTAGCCTGTGATAAAGAAGTGAAGTGGTTAACATGTTGGAAAACGGAAGGAATATCTAGCTTGATCATTATCTAGGTGAATGGATCAAGTAGAACTAAATTAAGTGTTGACTATGTAATGCGTAAGTTTCAAAAACAAAACTTTTTTTAAGGGGGTAGGATGTTGTCACTGTATGTTTTTAAAAGGTTTTTAAAAGAAAAAGAAAATTGAAATTAATTAAATTAAATTAAATTAAAAATCTGAATTTTAAAAAAAAACTTATCCTATTTAACTACCTTATTACCCCTAACCACTCCCCCACTTCCCCCAATCCCTCCCAAAACCGCCCCCACTCCCTTAATTTCGGCCCCTTTCCCCAATTAAATTCCCCACCCCAATTGTCCCAGCAGCCATCGGCTGTAACAACAACAATTTAAAAAAAAGGTGCAAGTGCGAGGCAGGCAGAGAGAGGGAGCGGTGAGGAGGAAAAGAAAGGAGGGAGAAAGAAAGAGAGAAAAGAGAAGAAAGGAAGAGAAGGAAGGGTAAAAAGCCACACATATCCATCAACCATGCCTAGGGAAAATTAATCGTGTAAAAGGTAGGTTACCCTCTCCTCTGTCGGATTGATTTGGATTCCCTTGCATTCTGTATTTGGATTGTTTGTTTAGCACTGACATGTTATTCTTTATATGTTTATCATGATTTCTTTATGTTTTGATATGAAAATTGCGTGAATGGCCTTAGATATAGATCATATAACACGGAAATAGGCTAGAATAGATTCAGGGTATCGAAAAATGCATCTGAAGGCGGCGCGTGTAGCAGACGCGCGGCTGCAGGGGGTGGCGCGTGTGGTCCACGCCCCCCTAAGTGGCGCGTGCAAGTCACGCGCTGACGTGTCAGCGGCAGCTTGTTTGTGACGTTAAACAGAGGCCAATGGAATTGGTTTCGGATAAATCGGAGTTGAATTGAAAAAGTTATGAATTTTTGAAGGTATTTAGGAATTAAGAAATTAAAGGAAAGTAATAAAACAATGAAAAGAAAAAAATATAAAGAGCAGGAGGCTAGAAATAAAAGTAGTAGAAAATGAATTAAAATAGAAGAAATAAAAGTAGTAGGAGAAGATAAAAATATTATAAATAAAAGATTTAAGTCCGTGAAAGCCAAGAAAAAATAAAATAAAGTGTAGAAACCTAAAATAAAGGCTAGAAAGATATAATAACTGTAGAAGATAAAATACAGTAATGAACCCCACGCAACATAGGGTAATTACGCAATGTAGGTAATACGCAACATAGAACGGAGCATGCAACATAGGAGAAACGGAAGTGTGAAAGTGTAAAGCATTCATGGCACGAGCATTGCATTTGACCTATGGGCCGTGTGGTCCTACGGGACATGTGGCCTGACGAGGCCTGTGATGGATGTATGGTAATAACGGTTATCTTCACCTAATAGGACACAGGACATGCATAGCATAACATAGAAAAGATGAGCATGACGTGTGATATTAAATGACTGCGTGTGACACGGTGATGAAAGAGCATGCATCATGAAGTTGCGCATTGCATTGTTATTGATGTGGTTATCGTTGATCTTGTTATTAAGTTGTTTCTGTGCTGACAATTTGGGATACGGAGCAGGTCGGGTATGTGCTATTTCGGTATTTATGTTTTAGTGCTTTATTTATTTGTTGTTGGTTTATCTGTGTTAGTTGTTTACCCGACTCAGTATGTGAAAGTCCCTTTTCGGGAGAGACGGAAAACCTACGAATGACTCCCATCACTCATCCCCACCTTCCCTTCACAGGTGAGCAGGATTACGAGTATATACTTATTGAGGATGGGGCAGATTACACGAGCTGGGAGAGTGAGCTGTGGTCGAGACGGGATTTTGTGACCCAATGCTTATTTCGAGGGATAGTTAGATAGACCTCTACCTAGACTCATCACTTGCTTTCAGTATTTTACACTTGCTTAATTGAAATGTTTACTTTTATTATCGTTTCTGCGGAAAATTTCTACGTCATTTCCGACGTGCAAGAGGTTTGAACGACGTCTTGTAGATCTCGTAGCAGACTACGACGGGTGCACCGTTCCCGAAGCTAGGGCTTGGGAGCGGGGCGTTTGGAGACCACTTATGATGAATCAAAGGATCCAATGCTGAAAAGTTAAGAGCATTAGAGGAAATTAATAAGGTAAACGATATTTGGTTGTGGAAAATTAGGTGTTTAGGGGAAACTTAGTCAAAGGAAGCGCAAATCCCTCTCTGATTAGGAAAAACATAGGTGAACTTGTAGAAAACCCAAACATTAAGAAAGAAAAATTGTCTAGTGAAAATAACCAATCTAACCAAACCAACCTGGAAAGTTTACCGATTGAGGATATCCTTAAATCAGTCACTCAACATAGAAGTAGTAAAAGGAGGCCCGGAGGGGCTAAAAGTAAGATGATCAAATTAGCACGTTAGAACGCAAGGGGATTGAATTCCCCTTTAAAGCAAAAGGATTTATGGGATATTAATCCCCTTTAAAGCAAAAAGATGTAAGAGATTATATCCTTGAGAAACAAATAAGTATTATTGGGTTAGTAGAAGTTAAAGTCAGACCAGAAAACTTCGATAGATTTAGTAATAAAGTCTTTAGGAATTGGGAAACTACACATAACATCCTTCCAAATATTGTCTGTAGAATTTGGATATGATGGAATCCAAGCATCTTTGTGGGCCAGATCTTGCATTGTGAAGAACAATATATAACCCATAAAATGAGGGCTAATTTACCATCTAACGAAGAATTTATCCTTTCGGTAGTTTATGGATACAACGAAAAAAGCTGAAGAGATGTGGAAAGAACTTCGGTATCAAAAGAACCTAACAACCTACTCTGGGTGATCATGAGTGACTTCAACATCATATTAAACAGTCAAGGAAAATGTGGATATACGAAGGTGGATATAAATGCCATCAAAGATTTCACAAATTGGATCCAGTATATGGATCTATACAATATACCCTCTAGAGGTGGTGAGTATACTTGGTCAAATAATCAACAAGAAACAAAAGGGTATATACAAGGATTGACCACATGTTTTGCAATGAAAAATAAAAAAAATGTCTTTTCCAACTTCAATTTGATTTTGAAGCACCCGCAATCTAAGATCGTTCTCCTGGTATCTTGTCTGTCAAGTGGGAGAAAAATTTTGGTCTTAAATCATGCAAATTTATAAAAGGTTGGATGAAGTACCCTGTCTTTAAGGATGCCCTAGAGAAAAGTTGGTCCGCTCCATTGCAGTGCAATCCAATGATAAGATTCACAAAGAAGTTGAAAAGGCTAAGCCACCTCTGAAAGAGTTGAACCAAAAACATTTTGGAAATGTCACTGCCAGGATTGCAATGGCGACATAATCCCTAGAGGAAGCCCAACAACATGTAATGAAGGACAATCACAATATACACCTGCAACAATTAGAGAAGAGTGCTTTGAAAAATTATCTAGGGCTTCTGAACTTTGAAGAATCCTTCTTTAAAAAAAAGCCCAGTTAGATGGATAAAAGAGGATGATAAGAATTCTTAATTCTTTCATATATCAGTAAAAGCTCATACTACAAGGAAATAGATAATGAAACTTCTTGATGAGAACGAGAATGTAGAAGAGGACTATGACAATGTTAAGGCAATGACCACTGGTTTCTTTGAAAACCTCTTTACTGAATCCTTTCCAAATGCCATCTCCAGTCAGAGTTGGAGTGGCAATATTCTTATTAATGAACAAAGTATGTTACTTGGATCCCCAGTTTAAAAAGATGAAATCAAAAAGGCCTCTTCTCAATGAAAAATGACACTGCTCCTGGTCTACATGAATTCACAAGAGGAGTTCTACAAACAATTGAGACCTACTTAGGGAAGAGTTTATGGAGGCAATTGAATTCTTCTTTAAGGAAGAGTTTATATACTTTTATATCAACTCCACATCAATCTTCCTTATTCCGAAGGTGGATAACCCAATCAGAATGAAGGATCTTAGACCAATCTCATGCTGCAATGTCTATTACAAGGTGATCTTAAAGGTCCTGACAAGTAGAACAAAAAGTTTGCTGCCGCAAGTAATCAATGAAAATCGATCAGCATTTGTTTAAGGTATGGTTATACAAGATAATATTCGCTTAATGCATGGCTTGATTAAAAGCTACAAGCGTATTGGAGGTGCAAGAGGATGTGCGGTGAAAGTAGACATAACGAAGGCTTTTGGCATAATAAACTGGAGATAACTCATGGACATAATGGAGAAAGTGAAATTTCTTCTGCAATTTAAGAAATGGGTGTATTTATGTATCTCAATAGCTTCCTTTGTTATACATCTAAATGGATCCTTTTTTGGCAACTTTAAATCTTCTAGAGGCTTGAGACAGGGAGACCCTTCCCCCTTTGCCTGTTCACTTTGGTAATGGAAGATTTTATCCAAATATTGAAATCCCTAATTGAAGGCTCAAATTTCAGATTCCACCCTAGATGCGAATCTATAGAACTCTCCTCCTTCGCATTTGTGGATGATCTTTTCATCCTTTCAAGTGCAAGTATTCCGTTAAGATAATAAAGGACTCCTTGTAGGGATTTGAAGCCCTATCTGAACTAAAGCCAAATCTTCAAAAATGTGCAGTCTACATTACTGGAGTACCAAACCATAGAAAACAATCAATATCTGAAATGTTAGAGATGCCAATTGGCTATCTTCCGGTATGATACTTGGGAATATCACTGACCACTAGGAAATTGTCTTATAGGGACTTTAGTTCCTTGTTGGATAAACTAACCAGTAGGTCAAACAGTTGGTCTGATTTTAAACTTTTCTATGAGGGAAGACTACAACTGATAAACCTTGTTTTGATTGCGAAATGCAGATATTGGACTGCCGCATTCTTCTTACCAAGGAAAGTCATCAGAGATTGATACGATTCTTAAGTCCTTCCTATGAGATGGATCTAGAAAGGCTGAGATCAAATGGAGCATCTGCTGCACTCTAAAAAGAGCTGGTGGTCTGGGGATTCCTGACCTTCCTAATATAAATAACTCATATATCCTCAAGAATATATGAGATATTTTTCTCAGAAGAAGGAAAACCTTTGGGTAAAAATGGGTGTTTAGTCATTTTAAAGGGTAAATCAATGTAGGAGGTCCAACCAATGCAGTTGGACTCATGGATATAGAAAAGAACACTTTGGCTTATATGTGAAATTTTATTTACAAAAAAAAAAGGAAAAAAGATAAGGGGCCAACATACCTATCTTATCAAGAAGTCCATTGGAAATGGCAGGTCAACTTCTTTCTCGCATGATCCTTGGCATCCTTGGGGTCCTCTTGCTGTAAATTGTCATGAACTGCAAAGGAAGCTTAATGTGAGGAAGGGACACAAGTCTTTGAAGTTCTTGAAGGTATTCAATGGAAAATTCTTTTGGCAGAGGATGGAACACCAAGTCAGTCTTTTTTACGTTGCTTGCCAAAACATCCAAATAATGAGGATAGATGAGTTTGACTTACTAATGAAAAAGTTTCAAGTAAAAGTTCCTTCGGTGCAATAACAGAGGGTCATACAAGTGAACTGCGCATAGGTGCTCTGGTGCAAGTATCATCTTCCAGAATATGCAGTATATACTTTTGCTTATATGCTGAAAGAAGGTGAATACGCAAGACAAGTTGTTAGACTGGGGCATTATTGATAATAACACTTGTGTTCTATGTGAAAGGTGTCCAGAAGACCACCAACATCTATTCTTTCATTGCAGCTTCTCCAAGCATATCTGGAATGCTGTACTTTGATAGCTGCACTGCTAACATCATATTTTCGATTGGGATGCGGTTTTGGACTGGCTGAAGGTAGGCCATTGGAAATGTAAATTTCAAAAAAAAAAACTAATATATTTTTCTTTTCCAGGTACAATCTACTCGCTTTGGAGACAAAGTTAGATTCAATCAGAAGATAGGGAAGGATGAGCAGAGCACTATGAAGGAAATCATTCAGAATATTAGGTCCTTTGTTGTATCATAGAGTGGAATCAGAAGGAACATAACAAAACTTGGGAGATTGCATTGAGTCTGGGGATCCCCATGAAGATCTTCAGATAAAGAATTCTATTTTTAGTTTACAGGCCTATTCATGCTTTTATTTGGGAGCTATAGTTTCTAATTTTGAAACTGCAGGTTGGCCTTGGCCTGAATTGGCCTCAAAGCCTGCCTCTTTGATTATGGCCATATGTAAATGGCTGTTCCAGTCATTATGCTTAATAACTTCCCACCTGCATGACCTTTTTGCACATGGTGTAGCTTCTTACTATATAGCCGGTTACAGTCCTTCTTACCTATTCATAAACTGGACTTGACATTTTCCCTTTACCCTCATTATATCTCGAGCATTAGTCTCTTGGTATTACTTATTGTAACGGTTACCTTGTGTAAATTTATTTCTATCTATGAAATTTGGTTTACAAAGAAAAACTTAGCTCAAGGAAACTGTAGTGGTTAATGGTCCCAGTTGAGTTCTGCTCTATTTCTTACTGCTTTTTGAAAATGTCCATATGCTTCAGGATGCTAGACAAAGGCCAGATGCCAAGACTTTGCTTTTGCACCCCTGGATACAGAACTCAAGGCGTGCTTTGCAGTCTTCTCTCCGTCACAGTGGAACAATAAGGTATATGTTTTAACTGGCAGGTGTTTTTATTTTGCTCTCCTGTCCAAACTTGTGGAAAAAGGTCCCCCCCCCCCTCTTTTTTTTTTTTTTTTAATTTTCCTGTGAAAAGAGTGATGGGCGTCATTTGAACACCTGAAGCATGCATCTTTCAGGACGTGAAATGGTAAAGTTATTTCTTTTTCGGTGTACTAGGTAGAATGAATCATCAGCAAGAAACCTAGCTGTTCAACCATGTCTGTACACGATGTAGTTTTCTTTTCTTTTTTCTCTTTCTTTTCGTAATTTAAATTTTTTGTCAAATACTGCTTAAACCACAATTTCTTGTTTATTAGTTACCGTGGAAGATGATTGATGAATTTTATTGGGTGTGAGTGTAACATTAAGAAGTCTTGGATGAAAGCATGAGAAAGGATATTCTGGGCCTTTTGTTGTTTGCCTTTCCTTCTTCAATGGCACTTTGCTGTTTTCTTTCCCATGCTACAATTCTTGCTAAGTTTATACTTTACCATTATCTCTAGCATAGCTTAAGTTTTTATGTTGACATTATAATTTCTTATGGTAACAAAGTAAGAGTTTCTGGGTTTGAGTTATCCTGCCTATCCAGGCACTGAATAGCTATATTCCAATTATTTCCCCTTTGTTTGCAACCCCCCTCAAGTATTGGCAAAGAGCCTGATGTTCCCCATGACGTTTTTTTGTCTTTCGTCGTGGTTTGTTTGAGTTTTTGGCATTAAATTTCTGACTAATCTCTCGTCATATGACATAGTCTGCAGTGGTCAAGATATTTTGTCTAGGGTTTCTTTATGAATGCCAATCCTGGGTGGAGTACTGTCTTTGGTTATTTACTTCAATCTATTAGGGAGGGTTAGTTTGCCAAAAAAAAAAAGGAAAAAAGAAAAAGAAAACGCTCCTCCTCTCTAAGAAATTTTCAGATGCTTTTCTCTCTTCTCATGAAATAAGCCTTCTCTATCTCCTTCCAGAAACCATCTCCTTCCAGAAACCACCACCAGTAACGTCTCTTCCTCCGCCTCTTCTCCACCATTAACATCTATATCGCTGCTGTAGTCATCCAAAAATTTTCTTCTTCATCTTAAAATCATCTGGTTACCCGCTTCGCTCCACACCCGTGGCCACTTAGGCCACTCTGGCCGCCGCTACAAGCGGTCGCAGAATACCATCCACCTCTCCTCCACCGCGAAATGGTTGGGCTTCGTTAATCCAGCCTCTAGCTTCGTTCTACCTGGATCTATAAAATGCAATAGAATGTTAGGTCGAAATCAGCTTAGGCTTCTTTGCTTGAACCTGATTTCCAACCCGAAGCTACATCAACACTCTGGGAAGTCCAAACTTACATTGATAATAGGAAGATTTCTTTCGCCATCAACCCAGCCAGAATCGAAGGCCCAAAACAGAAATGGGTCATTGCAATCGTGGGGAAGGTAATGGGTAACTCAACATCTTTCTTCAACATGAAAAAATTTGCTGAGAGGACTATTAGAGATCTAAGGGTCTACACGAGTTCAAAGAGTAGATAATGAGCTATTTGTTTTTGGATTTCAGTCCGAGGATAGGGTTGTTTTCCTTTGGCCCTGGGTCCCTGACAAACCCATCCAATGCCTTAAGCTAGACTGAATTCCACTTTGGATACAACTTCTAGGTCTTCGTCTTCACTACCATAACGATTATGTTCTTAGCGGCCTAGGTACCCTTATTGGTAAGCCTTTGTCCATGGACAAATATACAACTTCCAATTCTAGAGCAGTCTTTGCTAGGATTTACATAGAAATTAGAGATGGAGTTCAATCTCCTTTCTCCATCACCTTCTATGACGAATTTGGCCAGGAATGTTACTAAGAAGTCATCTATAAATGGATGCCTTCTCCATGCCTCACCTGCAAAACATTTGGACATTCTTGTGATGCAAAACATTTAGACATTCTTGTGAAGAGAAGCCATCTCAAATTGTGATTGCCCCCTCTATAAAATCCAAACCTATAGTAGGTTCCAGCATAAGATGCACAATAGCATTAAATGGGTCCAAACGACTATAGCAGGTTCTAGCCTAAGGTGCACAGTAGCACTAAATGGGTTCAAAGGAATAATGGCTCTGGTACTCTCAAGGATAAGCCTCAAAACATACAGCAACAACAACCACCATACCAGTATATCCCAATAACAGCAAAGGCTATAGCTAGGGTCTTGGAGGGTGAGCGGCAGGCAAACAATACCTCCATCCCAAGGGATAGAGAGTTTGCTTCCAGTGAAACCCACGACTTTATATGTATATAGGAATATTGTGTGCTAGTGGACTAGTGAAGTATTTAGTAAACACAAATAGAAAGCTTCCGATGTTAAAATAGCCGTAACCATGTATATGCATAAATAATGAAAGACAAAGACACAAAAAAATGCAAACTCAACCTAAAGTGTAGAGAGTATCTAAGCCTCTAAATATACTCTAAGGTGCCTTATATCCTGCTTAAACCTCCTTTATCTTAATCTTCTGCCTCTATGAAATCCTATCCTGGACGGTGTCCTCAGAGAGGTGTAAATCTAGTAGGTCATGCTAATACGCTCATTCCAAGTGGATAAAGATGGAAAGTTGGGGAAAATGAACTTCACACTAGTAAGGTAACTGGAATGACTCCAACCCCTCTAGTCATACTTACCTCTAGGTACCCATCCTGGGATCCAAATACCTGAACCAGTAGGAATATGCCAACTCTTCCTGGACTCTGTCCGAAAGCCATGGCTTTGTTGATACAAGCCCAAGACCCATGAAAGTTAGGAATGATGCTGAACATACCTAACGCCTCTAATCTCTCAAAATTATTTCAGCCCACTGCTTGATATTGACAAGGATATTCAGAATTTAGATGACACATTGAAAGAGGGAAGTTTGCCTAACAAGCCTAATCGTGAGGGGTAGGGTGGGGATAAACATTTTTCTTCTCCCTCATTTGTTGATTATGAGGAAGACATTGAACCTCATAACCTGGAGTCTGAAAGGAGGAGACACATCTAGGAATAGCCCCTATAGCAAGAAGGAAGCTATGGAGAAAGGAAGATACCTAACTTCTAGCTCAAGCTCAGAGAATGACAACACGTATAAGTCCCCACATGGAGCTCTTAATCATTCTATAGGGAAGAATAACTTCGAGGATTGGAGCCCAATTAGGGATAAGGATCCTAAGAAGGCTAATGGACGCATTTCTCCTAGCTGTTGCCCTGATTATAGGTCTTCAGGGAGGCATGACAAGAAAAACCAGGCTAATAAGGCTAATATGCAACTTTCCCCTAGTCCATCCCTCTGAGGATTATAGATTTTCAGAGAGACAACAAGAAAAACTAGAACAACACTAGTCTAGATACAAAGAGGCCAGGAGTCCCTCCTGACAAGGAGGCTCTTCCTAAAGCCGTACAACTGGATAACCCTCAACTTCATTATGAAGGTCGCTCATTGGAGGACTCTGACTCCAATCAGATAAAACCACATAATAGACTCAAGAGTAGAGGTAGGCCTAGAGGGGCCAAATCAAAGGATAATTAAGTTGACTATAAGGGGATTAGACTCCCTTCTAAAACAGAAGTAAGTTAAGAAGTACGTAGAAGGAAAAGGAATTGGAATAATGGGTCTTGTTGAGGTGTAAGTGAGACAACATAACTATTCCTAGACTTGTTTTAATATTGGGATTCATTATTGTAAGCCACCTTTACTTTTATTTTGCACAAGCTATGTTTGTTTTTGTCCTGATTGCAACTATTTTGTATAGGTTGACATTTAGCTTAGTTTACATTTTGGATATATCAGGATTATGCTTGAATTATGTTGCCATCTTAGGGCAACTTTTTGTAAAGGTTGGCATTAGATATTGGTTAACACGTTGTAAGCCACCTATAGTTGTTCAAGCTAAGCTTGTAGCTGCTCACTTATGAGCAACATATTTTGTAATGCGCCATTTTGACTTATATATGATAACCTTAAAAAAGGAAAAAAACTTCAATCTACTAGGGTTATGTGGAATCTCAGCTATGTTACAGGTTTGGATGGGTCACATGATCAGTTTGCAACTTGCCTTTTTGAATATAGTATTTTACAAATTATTTTGATTGGAAAGTATTTGGTAAAGCACTCGGTCGTGTTCTTATTATATGTTTTCCTTTCGCCAGTTTCAGTATGTTTCACATATTTTGCTTAAGAGTCATGGACATGTTAAGTAACTGCTTGTTGGTTGTTGTAGAAACATACAGGAAGGTGAATCATATAATGCGGAAATACCAAATGGTGATGAACAGAGAACTGTTGAAGGCTCCTCTTCTGAGAAAGTAGAAGTAACATTCTGTAATCTCAATAATGAAGCCCTAAATAATTACTTTGTAATCAACACTCTGTGTGAGCCAACATGATGACCATACTTTTGGAATTTAGGAATCTGGGAATGAGTTGCTATCATCTGAAGCTGATGACACTAGCAAGCAGATGCAGAAGAATGAAGTTGGTTCAAAGAAATATGCAGCTGAGGAAAATGCGAGCTGTCATGAGGATGACGTATCCGATCAAGTCCCTACATTAGCTATCCTTGAGAAGTTGCCTCTAGAAACTAACTCGAGTCGATTCCCTTCGACCTATGATGTTGCTTTGTGTCCAAACGAGCTTCAAGACCCATCCCACTCAGGTCGGGAAGAAATGCTGAAAAATTTTGAGCAGGAAACTTCTGAATCAAGCAGCAAGGTGGTTACATCCAAAACAGTTGGAGGAAAAGGGAATTCTGTCTTTGGAGATGATGATTCTTTTGCATTTGGACTAAAGAATCATGAGTATACCCAGCTAAAGGTAACCTTGAAGCAGTTTAGTGCTGTTACTTCTTCTCATCCATAGGCCCAAATCATTTACAAAAATAAAACCGAAAAAAAGAAAAAAAAAAGGGAAAAAAAAGAAGAAATAACATGTTTAAGCATAAAATGGAATAGCTTGTTACGACGAAATGTTGCAAGGCTGATCGTTTTCTTTGTACAACTTCCTGACTATCCTTGAACAAAGTGAGATAATGTAGAAACAGCCCCACCAGGAACTGCCCCACATATGGTTTTCATCTGGCAGTCTGAGTTAATATTGTATTGAATTTCTTTATGTAATACTGATCTACATGTCTGCAATTCTTAATCCTTCACTAACTCTGAGGAGCAGAATGCAAAGAGGGTATATTCTGAAAAGAGAAAGCTCTCTAGTTAGAGGAGGGAGGGCATTAGTTCTTCAAAATCAATTTAGGAGGATACTGTTCTTCCTTCAAAACCAAATGGATATTGAGGACCAGAGGAACGAGGACAACATTAGTCCTACCCCAGTCAAGCAATATAGCAGGAAGAAAGGTGGAAGGAGGCCTAGGGGGGTAAGTCAAAAAGATGACAAGGATAGCTTGTTGGAACATAAGGGGACTAAACTCTCCTTTGGAGCAGAAGGAAGTTGAAAATACATAGTTGATAAGGATATTGGCATTATAGGCCTTGTGGAAGTCAAAGTAAGACAACAAAACTTTGGAAAATTTAGCAAAAAAGTCTTCAGAAGTTGGAAGGCTACTTACAACATCCTCCCTAACACTGTTGCAAGAATTTAGGTTGGTTGGAATCCAAATTTATTTAAAGGACAAGTCCTGCATACTGAAGAACAGTACATCACTTATAAGATCATAACTAAAACACCACTCAGGATGTATTCATTCTTAGTGTGGTTTATGGGTTCAATGAAAGAAACAGAGGAGGAGACTTATGGCAGGTTCTAAGGTACCAAAGCAATCTCTATGGGCAGCAACCTTGGATCATAATGGAAGATTTTAATATTATCTTGGACGGCATGAGAAACTGGAAATAAGAGTTGATAGGGATGCTATTAAAGAGTCCAACATATGAATATATTCAACATCCCTTCAAGGAGATTTGAATTTACATGGTCAAATAAAAAGGATGAGTCGAATTGGATATACATTAGGAGACCACATTTTTTGCAATGAATAACAGCAAGTTTCCAAGCTATCAACTTGATTATGAAGCTCTTACTCTATCTAATCACTCCCTAGACGTCCTCTCTGTTAGACTGAGTAAGAATCTAGGTCCTTCAACTTTATGAAGGTTGGATGAAACACCCAAATTGTAGAGAAACATCAAATACTAGTTGGAAGTATCCAAAACAAGTAGAAGTTCTAAAGGGTCTTAAATGCCAAACATTTCCTTGAAGCAGCTCAACTTCAAGCAATAGGAGATTGCCGCAACATACAGAATTAGCAAGTAGAGAAGAATGCCTTTGAAGACTACATCAGACTCATTGACTTTGAAAAATCCTTCTTCAAAGAGAAAACCAAAGTTAAATAGATGAAGAAAGTGTCAAGAACTCTCATTTTTGAGTCCCTTTTTTGCTGAACCCCTTCAGATTTGGACTGGGAGAGCCTTAAATATGGATAAATCCTCCTCCTTATACGCCCAAATAAATCCAAAAGGAGATCAAAGATGCGTTGATCTCTATGAAAAATGACACTGCTCCTAGTCCTGATGGTTATGCTGTTGAATTTTTCACAGCTAACTGGAATTGGAGTTGGTTAGGATTTCTTGGTCGACATTGGGTTCTTCTTCACAAACAACTTTATTTACTATCCCATTATCTCAACAGCCATATCCTTAATCCCAAAAGTTGATGTCCGAATTAGTATGACAGACTTTAGACACATTTCTTGCTGTAATGTTTGGTATAAAGTTATTTAAAAAATTTTCGCTAACAGAATGAAGCCTTTACTACCCTACCTTATTGATGTAAACCAGTCAGCCTTCATACAAGACTGGTCAATCAAGGACAGTATACTGCTAATGCATGAGTTGGCAAAGTGATATCAAAAGATTGATGGGAAAAGTAGTTGTGAAATCAAGGTGGACATTATAAAACCTTTTGATACTGTGAAATGATATCACTTGATGATATCCTAAGGCTGATGAACTTGGTTTTTGTTGATGACTTGTTCATCTTGGCTAATGCTGATGAACCATCTGTGAGAATATTTAAAGCTACACTGGAAGTTTTTGAAGGGCAGGCTTAAGGCCAGACCTACAAAAATGTGGAGTCTGTCTCTGGAACGACAAATTCTAAAAAACAAACCATATTTGACAGTCTTGGGATGCAATTGGCTCTTTGTTAATTTAGTGTTGTCTGTAGCGCGCCTGTAGCGCGTAGCGCATATAGCGCAAGATCAATCGCTACAAGGTCATGTAGCGTAGCAACCTCCTAGAAGCGCAGCCGAGGCGCGTGAAGCGCACGAGGCGCATGTAGCCCACGTAGCCCACGTAGCGCGCGCTTCAGTAATTTCGGTTTTTTAAAAAAATGTTTATTAAATAAAAGAAAAGAAAAACTAAATAATAAAGCCTAAGCTACAATCCCACAAAAAAAAAACCTACCGTGTAAAAGAAAAGTCGACATCAAAAGTCGACGATATCCCGTTCTGAAAACAAAAAATACGACATCAATATCTACCCTTTCTCTGACCACCGTTGGTACTTCCACTCTCCGGCGCCATTAGTCACCACCGGCGCCATTAGTCACCACCGGCGCTGTCTCCTCTTCTCTGGTACTCTCGAGCTCTCTTCATATACAACGCAGAGTACCCGAACAAGTTTTTGAGTGGACGCCAAAAACTTGCTTGGAGACTCGGCTTTGTATATGAAGTTTGAACAATTTGAACAATTGTTTTTATATTCTATCTATATTTTGATTATATCTATGCTTGAACTTTTTGAACAATTATGAAATTTTATATTATGTTTATGTTGTTACCTAATATTTTTAGTTTATTAGTTGTCTATGCGCCTTGAATGCGTGTAGCGTGCGCTACGGCACTTTGCGCTACACGCTACAAAAATTTGGCCGTTGCGCTACAGCGCGCCTCGCGCTATTGACAACACTGTGTTAATCAAATATCTTGGACTTCCTCATCTGAATTGGAAACTTTCTTATTCAGATTATGGTCCTTTGTTAGATAAGCTTAGCAACATGATTACCATGGGGGTAAAATTCATAAAGACAATATGAGAATGTAAAGAAGTTAATAAAGACAATCTGAGAAGGTAAAGAAGTTCTCTTATACGAAATTACTATGGAAGATTAAGTTATCTTCAATGTTATCACCCAACCATTACAATGAGCAGTAATCCTTTTATATAGAAGTAAGCAACAAATATATTTGGCTATAACCAACGGTTCAAGGAACAAAAAGAATAAACAATACTTTATCTAATTTTTACATTTTTCTACATGCCCTCTCAAGCTTGGCGTATAGATTAATACAACCAAGCTTGCTAAGTAACTCATGGAATATCCGGATAGAAACTGGCTTAGTGAAGATATGAGTAATTTGTTGTTGATAAGACACATGGAGAATTTGGATAACTTGAGCTTAAATCTTCTCAGGAATAAAATGTCGGTCAATCTTTATATGCTTGGATTTATCATGCTGTATTAGATTTTCAATCATATGGATTGCAGCGATATTGTCACAATAAAGTTGAATAGGCAGAGTAGCAGTTAGGCCTAGATCATTTACTACTCGATTAATCTAAAGTCCTTCACACAACCCCAACGCTAAAGCTCTTAACTCAACTTCAGCACTACTTCGGGACATAACGGGCTGTTTTTTACTACACCAAGTAACAAGATTTTCCCAGAGAAACGTCCCATACCCGCTTGTTGATCTCATATCAGTGGGAGATCCATCCCAATCAGCATCTGTGAATATAATCAGCCCCCTATCCTCGGTTCTTTTAAAGTCCAGACCTTGTCCAGGAGCATCTTTTAAGTACCTGAGTATTCTCATAGCAGCAGTAAGATGATGTGTAGTAGGATTATGCATGAACTGTCTTACATAACTTACAGCATAACAAATATCAAGTCTAGTGTGTGACAGATAAATTAATTTACCATCAAGCCGCTGATGACTCAATTTATCAGTGAGCTCAGTGCCACCAGATTTAGATCTAGAGTTAGCATCAACAGGTGTATGAGATGGTTTACAACCAAACATGCATGTTTCAGAAAGCAAGTCAAGAACATATTTTCTTTGTGAAATACTAATGCTGTATTTAGTTCTTCCTATTTCCGTGCCCAAAAAATATCTAAGATATCCGAGATCCTTTATGTCAAATACTGTAGCTAAATGACTTTTGATATCATCAATACCTTGGTTATCATTTCCAGTTAATATTATATCATCAACATATACAATATGAACAATTATTTTCCCAGAACCAAGGCCTTTTATGAATAAAGTATGATCACTATGTGTTTGAGTGAATTCGTGAGAAAGAACTATATTAGTGAATCTTTTAAACCATTCTCTAGGTGATTATTTCAAGCCATATAATGCTTTTCTTAGTTTACATCCCTTGGTATGTTTCTCAGAATTAACGAAACTCGGTGGAATATCCATAAATACTACTTCATTAAGGTTCCCATTTAGAAAAACCTTTTTAATATCAAGCTGTATTAATTTCCAATCTAAGTTAACTGCTAGTGTAAACATAATTCTAACTGTGTTAAGTTTAGCAACCAGGGCAAAAGTCTCAAAATAATCTATACCATTGAGTTTGAGTAAATCCCTTTGCAACTAATCTAGCTTTAAACCTACCAACAGAAACATCGATATTATATTTTATGGAGAAAACCCATTTATAGCCAACAATTTTCATAGATTTTTGCATATCTGCCAACTCCCATGTCTGGTTATTAACAAGAGCATTCATTTCTTCTTGGGCACCCTTATACCACTCAGGATGACTTAATGCATTGTGAATAGATACTGGTATCTTATGTGAGTCTAAGACAGTAGTGAATGCAGTAATTGTTGGAGTAAGAGATGCATAAGATATAAACCTATTTAATGGATGCTTAGTACAAGTTGTTATACCTTTTCGAAGAGCAATAGGCATATTATCCAGAACAGAGTCCATGTGATGGGATTCTGTTTCTGAAGCAGAAGTATGCAAACCTGGGCTGTTAGTTAGACTCTGCTCCTCTTGTGTCTTTTCAGACATTTCCTGCTGTTGTTCTAAGGATATCTGGTTCTGTTTTCGCCTATGATATACCTGAATAACAGGTAATCTCTGTGGTTGATCAGTGTATCTTGTTTGTATTTCTTTGGTACCTGTACTGGAGTCAAGAGATGCAGCAACATTTTCTACAGAACACTCAAGTTGGCTGTTAGTATTAGATGATATATCAATAACACTCCAAAAATCAGAGTCAGTTATCTTTGTGGAAGCATGAGATTGAGGATAATAGTCACTGTTCTCATCAATTTTCACATCTAAGGTAATATACAATTTCCTGGAGAGAGGATCATAGCATTTATATCTTTTGTGTGTTAGAGTAACCTATAAAAATACACTTCACAGCTCTACTTTCTAGCTTACCTCTCATGTGAAGTGAAAGATGAACATATGCAGTACTACCAAAGATTTTAGCAGGTAGGGCAGATATAACATTAGTAAATGGATAGTTTTCTTGAAGCACATTGACAGGAGACTTGAAAGACAGAATTCTAGAAGGCATCCGATTAATAAGATATGCAGCAGTCAAGACTGCTTCACCCCAGTAAAATTTAGGTTCATTTTTAGCGAACGTAATAGACCGAGTGACTTCAAGTAAGTATTGGTTCTTCATCTCTGCCACCCCATTTTGTTAGGGTGTGTACGTACATGAGGTCTGATGATGAATACCTTGACTTGCAAGGAATATCTGGATTGTTTTATCCAAATACTCTAATCCATTGTTAGTCCTCATAGTCTTAATAATAGTATTAAACTGATTTTTAACAAAGATGATAAAGTTCTGAATTATTTTCCTAGCCTCATACTTATGTTTCATAAGAAATGCCCAAGAAATCCTGGTATAATCATCAACGAATGAAATAAACCATCTAGCACCATTAATATTACTCACTCTGGAGGGTCTCCAAATGCCAGTGTGTATTGGATTGAAAGCTTGAAATGGAGCATACAATTTTGCTGGATAAGCAGACTTAGCTTGCTTAGCTAACTCACAAATTTCACATTTAATACACACTGGATCAATATTAAAAAACAACTTGGGCATAATCTGTTAGGAAATCCGACAAGATCACTGCAAAAATGCGCACCGGAAAACAAAACTTGATCTCCAATTTCCTACCAAGGATCCATGTTGTTTGTTTAGTTCGATGAAAGAAATTAAAAAACATACCTCTATAGATTCGAAATCTGCAGACGTAGAACGTGCGAACATAGGAGGTGCGATGACACAATCACCCTCTGTCGGTATCCACACGAATGTTTCTGCCCGGATTGCTAGCTCTTGAACGGCGCGGCTGAGAGAACTCGCTTTTCTCCAAAAACGGCTCTGGGGTTTTCTGTTGTTTTTCGTTTTTCTGCTGTAGTATGGTGTATGAGACACACCATGCTATATACATATATATAGATATCAAAATCCGATTCCAAATCGGATCGGTCAATGCCTATCATAATCCGTACCAAATACGGATTCTGTTAGGATTAGATAAAGTCAATCAAAATCCATATCTGATATGGATTCTATTGTTATTATCCGATGATATAAGTGTGTGTATATATATATATGTAAAACGAAAATAATAATAATAATATTTAATATCCAATATTACTATTATTAATATTAAAAACGATAATAATAATAATTAATATATAATATTAATATTATTAATATCATTAATCTCAGCCATACGCATTCTTGTGTGTGACCCGACAGGCCCATATTAATTAGCAGTTGATTAAATCTCTATTAAACCAACAAGTCGTAATTGGCCTCTAGCAAGATATTACGACTACCCAATTAATACGAGTACAGTCCAACTAGCCTAATAATAGCACATGCATTAATCCCTTTGTCACACGATATCTAGTTTGAACATAAGTCATGGTCAGCGTCATACTTATATTGTTCAAACATATGATTACTCGACCTCTAAGTAGACTGATAAAACAAATGATATTGATCACACTATCAATTCATTTGAGCACGGCCATGCATTTTACAGTCTCACTAATCGAGGGGCCCAAAGATATCTCTCTCAAAAGAGAGGGACAAATTCTATCTTGATTGTTCAATATCCTCTACATAATTTCTATCACATTCAATCATGACCTTTATTATTATCCAGTTACGGATAACGTTTGATCATGTCAAAATATAATAGTCCTTATGTTGGAAACTATGACAATCTCAAGTCAAAGGATTAAAACATGACTATCATGAGATTTACTTATGACGCCAATCCATGTAGTAAGCTCATGATGGGTCTATCCAATACACTGTTCTCTAACAAGTATCTATGAGATTGATTTGTATCACGATACACATAATCATCTCATGATTATCAAATAAATACTCATACTGATTATAAATTATTTTATCTTTATAACAATAATGAATCAGGGACATATATCAAAATTGTGTAACATACTAATCAACAATAATGATAATAAAACCTCTTTATTAATGATAAATGTATAACATAAACCATCCAAATCATGGCCTAAAGCACATAAACTAACATAATCTTCTTAAGGTATACAAAGTTTGGATGACCTAAACGTTTATGCCATAGCAAAATACAGTTTCTGTTTGAGTTTTTGAGACCATCACCATATTTGGACCAGCAACACAACAAAGACTATTATCAGATCCCGTTGTTCCAAAAAAGTAGAGACCATTGAGAGATTTAGTATTGCCAATCCTCTCCTCCATAGAAGTCCCCTGAATTATTACTTCAGAGGGTGAGAAGGAGGCAATGCAGTGATTATCTATAGTAAGTTTCCTAACCGAGATCAAATTAAACCCAGGTTAGGAATGTAAAATACATTATTTAGTTTTAAACGATTACTAAGTGTAACAGTCCCTTTGCCAAGTATATGGATTCTAAAACCAGTAGCTACTTGAACATATCTAGGAGAAGGAAACTATTTAAAATCCATAAGGAGATGTTTCTTATAAGTCATGTGATCAGATGCACCTGAATCAACAATCCAAGTTGTATGTTTATTATAAACAGATAAGCTGTGAATACCTGTTTGATGAGCCATTGTAGCAGTCGAAATAGTAATGGAGTCTTGTCCAATTATTGGTGCTTAAGAATCTTGAATATTGCATCCAGTTGTTGTGTATGGGAGCATTGGACTGGAGGCCAGGTTGAGTGTGTGAGACAGTCTCTGTTTCCATTTGATATTCTAGTTGAGCCATTGAACCTTGTGCTATTCCTTGAGTTCTGCCTCCCTTCCAATGGCCATTTGGTGACCTCCAGTTTGATGAGTTACCTCTCCAGTTGCTGCAATGGTCTAGGTGGTCTCTGTACTTTTGAATCAGGTCTACTGTAGCAGTTGCCATAAGAATGACCCGGATGTTTGCAGTACTTGCAATAAGGTCTGCCATTATGTGGTGGACTTCTATATGTAATGTGGCAGCAGTAGGAGTGACAGAGTCAGGGTTAGCTGCAGTAGCCAGAGCTGAACCATCTGACAGAGATGAGACTCCTATCATAACTTTGATTCGGGATTCCTCCATTCGGACCTTAGAAAATGCGGTATTTAGGGTAGGAAATGGTTTCGTACCTAACAACCTACTTCGTACTGAGTCAAACTCTTTATGCAGCCCTTGTAGAAACCTAAAGACCCTCTTTTTCTCAATGAATTTCCTAAATGCAAGATCATCAGCTCGTGAAGACCAGTTGTGAGTCTCATACGTGTCAATTTGTTGCCATAAACGAGTTAGTTGTGAGTATTATGTACTCACAAGTTGGTCTCCTTGCTTTAGTTCAGTTATCTGAGTCTCTAGTTCATAGATCTCAGCTACATTGTCCTTCTGGGAGTACAACTCCTTTGCTGCTTTCCAAATATCACTTGCTGTTGAGTAGAGAATGAAGTTATCACCAATCTCCGGGGTCATAGAACTGATTAACCATGACATGATCATGGCATTCTTAGTTTTCCATTGTCTATATTTGGGATCTGTAGATGCTGGTATCTGCATGTGCCAGTAGAGATAATCATCTTTACCTCTCCCCATCACGAACATTTCCATTGCCTTGCTCCAAGGCAGATAGTTGTGACTGTTAAACTTATGATTTGTTACCATGATGGGGGTACTGTCCAACATGGGGGAAGTATTAGAAGGCACAATAGAAGTTCCAACAGAAACTCCGAAGGATTCTTCAATCCTTTGTGTAGCAGACGAAGGATTAGAGATAGATGACATTTTTTGATACTAAAAACAATGGTTATGAAATACTGAAGAAGAGGAGATGAAGAATATACAGTTGAAGAGAGAAGGCAAAGTTACAGAATTCTGGAGAGGAGTAGAATAGCAAGATAGAAAATATTCATGAGATAGCTAGAACCTTATCACACTATAGTGGAAAACACGTGTTGCTTTAGGGGCAACATGCAATTCCCTCTTATTCTCGGATGATCATACGTGTATCCCACTTTTATTCGGATGGGTTACGCATGGATAGTTTCTTAATTTTATACCGCTTTTTCCAAAAAAACAAAAAACACAGACTCTGATGACGTGCCCTTTTCCTCCGTACTTTCTTCTCCACTTTTCCTTTCTTTTCTGCTACATTTTACTTTCGTGCTCTCTTCTTCACTTCCTCTGCAATTTTCTACTGCAAACCTTTGCACTTTCTACTTTCCTCCTTTTCCTTATGTTCTCCTTATACTGTTCTTCTCTTTTACTATCTTCGTACTTGACTTGTCAGCTAAAGCAAGACGTGAGGAAGGAAGAAAAAAAATTCAAAGTTGAACAACTTGCAGCTGAGTTTTGCAGTTGCATTATGCACTTTCAATAATTGTGCACATTCGTTCTTTGAACCAAGCTCTGATATCATAAAGACAATCTGAGAATGTAAAGAAGTTAATAAAGACAATCTGATAATGTAAAGAAGTTCTCTTATACAAAATTACAATGGAAGGCTAAGTTCTCTTCAATGTTATCACCCAACCATTACAATGAGCAGTACTCCTTTTATACAGAAGGAAACAACGAATATATTTGGCTATAACGGCTATAACCAACGGTTCAAGGAACAAAAAGAAGAAACCATACTTTATCTAATTTTACATTTTTCTACAATTCAGCTTATTAACTCCGTTTTGATTTCTATCAGTAGATACTGGACAACTTCTTTCTTCCTCCCAAGAAAAGTGATCGGAGAGGTTGAGAGGATACTTAGACTGTTCTTTTGAGGTGGGACTAGAAAGGTTAAGATCAAATGGTCTTCAGTATATAAGCGAAAAGAAGCTGGTGGTCTGAGTATTCCTGTCTTGGTTCATGTAAATAATGGCTATTTAATGAAATTTATATGGCATATTTGTGAGGAGAAGGAAAGCCTATGGATGAAATGAGTACATACAGTTCTTCGAAAGGGCAAATCCTTTTTCTTTTGTAACCAAAATTTTATAAATAAGCCAAATTATGCATCATTGCAAAAGTTGTTACTAGGGGTAAGAAACTGCAAGCAAGCTTGCCCAGAATATAAAGGCATTGTACACATGTGGATGAGGTTCCCATGGGGTCAGAGACCAATATGATCACTTCATCAAGAAAATCATTTTGAATGCGGTATGAACATTCTTCTGGCTTGATCCTTGGCACCCTTGGCGTGTGCGGGCAAAAACTTTCCAAGGTTAAGAAGCAAATTAAATATCAGAATGGAAGCCAAGGTTGTGGAAGTTCTGGAGGGGTATCAATTGAGGTTGCCTTATGGCAGGGGTTGGGATGACCAAGTCATCAACTTCTACAATGCTTGCAAAAGCATTCAACCTTCTCAAAGGGATGATTACTGAAAATGGCTTTGTGCTACAAAATTTTCTATCTAGAGTGCCTCTTTTTTCTAAACTTCCAGTCTTTTCGTCCGTTAAGTGGGCTAAGATTGTCTGGACAAATCATCGTCTGCCTAGATATGCAATCATACTTTGACTTGCATTTTGGAAGAAATGATTAGTCAAGATTAACTGGTTCAATGTGAATATTATTGATACTAACATTTGTTTGCTTTGTGATAGGACACCTGAGGATTATGAGCTTTTGTTCTTCGAATGTATTTACGCCAAATTGCTAAAGGCTTTTCTGAAGCAGCTAACGTGCAATGATTTCATATACTCATGGGACAGCCTCCAGTCATGGCTGCTTTCTAATCAATGGACCTCAAAGTTCCAGAAAGACCTTGTTTTCTTTGCTTTGGCCGTCTCTGTATAGAAATCAAATAGTCTACCAAGCTATTTAGAGAGAGGGAAAAATATAACCGAGGATGTACCGCAGAACATAAGGTCTTTTTGCAACTTCTTGGTAGGACATAAAAATGAAAAAGGAAAACTGGAAAATGGATATATCGATGAATCTCAGCCCATTCTCTTCCTCAAACTCCAGTTGGTAAACCTTTTGGTTCTTTTGCTAACCAGTATTGATAATCCCATTTTTGGTCTTTTGGGCTTACTTGTATTATTCCTAAAACCTTTTCAGCCTTGTCCTAGTTTTGTTATTCCTAGTAATTAACCCCTTAATATATTTTTGGGATCGTTTGCATTTTTGAATATGGTAAAGTTTCATGGTTTGGCTATAGAATATTTGATAGGAAACTTTATCTTTTCTATTTTGAGCAAGTCTAGATCACTTCTTTTTGGCCTATATATGAAGTTTTAACTTATAGAAGAAAAGGAATACCAAGTCCCTGCCGTTGGCATATATTCTGCCATTTGACCTTTTTTTTTCCTGGAATAGCACCAGAGGATACATTTCATTATTATTTCCTGTCTTGGGACTCTTCAGGGTATAAAGGAAATACTTGTCCAATAGTTGTGAATGTTTAGCCAGACGCACTTCGAGCTGCACTTTGGCCCCACGTGCAAACTTGGTTACTAAGACCTCATTGTATATAAAAGTAAATATCCCACCTAAGGATAGACATTTTCTGTAGCATCTGTCCTTTGTCCTTTCTTTTCTTTTTGTAGCTGTAGTGAGTTCCATTGATAAATTAGCAGTAGGATATACAAGAAGAGAGGCTGTAAATGTTAGGAAATCAACCGAGATCACTGCCAAACGCGCAGCGGAAAACAAAAACTTGATCTCCAATTTCCTACCAAGGATCCATGTTGTTCGTTTAATTCGACAAAAGAAATCAAAAATTACCTCCGTAGATTCGAAATCTGTAGATGGAAGAGGTGCGAAATCACGAACACCCTCTGTCGGTATCCACACGAACGCTTCCGCCCGGAGTGCTAGCTCTTCAAACGGCGCGGCTGAAGAACTCGTTTTTCTCAAAAACGATTCTAGGGTTTCTGTTGTTTTCGTGTGTATTTCGTATGTCTCTATGTACGAGATACATAGATATATATATATATACGCATTTATGGATATTAAAAACCGAGTCCTAATCGGTTTCGTTGATGCCAATCAAAATCCATATCAGATATGGATTCTGTCAGGATATTCAAAATCCATATCAGATATGGATTCTCTCATTATTATCTGACAGCATATATATATCTATATACATATAACCACAAAAACGAAAATAATAATATTAATAATAATAATAATAATTAATATCCAATATTAATATTATTAATATTATTAATCTCAGCCTTACGCATTCTTGTGTGTGACCCGATAGGCCTATGTTAATTGGCTGTTGATTAAATCTCTATTAAACCAACAAGTCGTAATTGGCCTCTAGCAAGGCATTACAACTACCCAATTAATACGAGTAAAGTCCAACTAGCCTAATAATAGTACATGCATTAATCCCTTTGTCACACGATATCTAGTTTGAACATAAGTCATGGTCAGCGTCATACTTATATAGTTCAAACATATGATTACTCGATCTCTAAGTAGACTGATAAAACAAATGATATTGATCACACTATCAATTCATTTGAGCACGGCCATGCATTTCACAGTCTCACTAATCGAGGGGCCCAAAGATATCTCTCTCAAAAGAGAGGGACAAATTCTATCTTGATTGTTCAATATCCTCTACATAATTTCTATCACATTCAATCATGACCTTTATTATTATCCAGTTACGGATAACGTTTGATCATGTCAAAATATAATAGTCCTTATGTTGGAAACTATGACAATCTCAAGTCAAAGGATTAAAACATGACTATCATGAGATTTACTTATGACGTTATTCATGTAGCAATCTCATGATGGGTCTATCCAATACACTGTTCTCTAACAAGTATCTATGAGATTGATTCGTATCACCATACACATAATCATCTCATGATTATCAAATCAATACTCATACTGATTATAAATTATTTTATCTCCATAACAATAATGAATCAGGGACATATATCAAAATTGTGTAACATACTAACCAACAATAATGATAATAAAACCTCTTTTATTAATAATAAATGCATAACATAAATATCCAAATCATGGCCTAGGGCACATACACTAACAGTAAATGCGTCATTTTGGCTTATCTATAAACTTTAACTTAAAAAAAAGAAAGAAAAAGAAAAGAAGAAGAGGTTGAAGGAGCCTTCCACCACACCCTTAGGGTTATACATCGAAAGAAGAAATTGCATTCTAGTTACATGTATACTTGTGAAGAACTATAGTGATTAAAGCCACGCTTTAGTGCAATATCCTAAATTCTTTCTAACTCCATAGTTTCATTGACCTTTTCCTTGCCTCTTTTTGGTTGATATATTTGTGGTCGCTTCCCTCACCTTCTCTCTCTCCCCCACTCTCCACCCACACCCCCCCCAAAAAAAGGGAAAAAATAAGGGAAAGAAGCAGGAATAAGGCTTATATATTGTTGTATGCTGAAGAGAGGAACAAAGACTATCCATCTATTCTTGATTATGATATACTTTGGATGTCATGGGTTTGGTCTTCTTGTTCTCCCTTCCTTTTTGTGATCTAGAAAGGTCTTGCTATCTTGACTCTGATTGTGCATCTGTGTCATCTGACTGCACCATGTTACTTCATTCTCTGTCCCCCTTGTTATTATTTTTGTTTGGGGTAAAACTGTTCTATGTAGGGTTATTAATAACTTTCTCCTCTCTGGTAAAGAATATTATGCCCATATGTTTACACATGCTCCGTATGCCTTCAGGACATTGTGGTCTTTCTCTTTCTTTGGAGGCCTTAGCACTTATTCATACTTTCTTTGTTTTTTTTTAAAATTTTTTACTTTATTTTTTATGCAGTCTTTGAAGACATCAATAATTTTTGGTGAAAATGAGCTTAGTATATTTAATGATCCTCCTGGTGATGCCACGTTGGATGACTTATTTCATCCATTTGAGAAAAACTTGGAGGATCGTGTAACTGAAGCATCAACATCTGCTTCTTCATCAAATTTAAAAGGCAATGGTGTTGCCGACGCTGGCAAGAATGACCTAGCGGCGAAGTTGCGGGATACAATTGCTCGAAAACAAATGGTGAAGGAACTTGGACACGATAATGGAGACCTGCTTCGATTGATGATGGGTGTTCTTAAAGATGATATTATTGATATGGATGGTTTGGTAAATATTCTACTTTCTCAAATTTGGTGCCTCTAGTTATCTTGTTCATGGCTGATATTCCTCACCTTTGCAATTGCTTTTTAGTGTATTGATGATAAACTGCCTGCAGAAAACCTTTTTCACCTTCAGGTAATTGTCAATTTCACTTTTTGTACCCTTTTTCTTTTCTTCTGCAGAAACCTGTTTTCCATGTTGCTGACCCATCTATTGGGTTAAGGCAAGAATGACGGATGTTTGTGCTTCCTTTTACTCCTTTCGGTAGTATCTCACTTTCATGTTTTTGTCACTTGGTGGCTCCGATTTACTCCCACTAAATGTGTTTATTCATTTTGACTTTCTTAGCAGTTTAACTTAAGGGTTTTATGGGTTATTTGTCAAAAGCTCTGCTGGTGAACATTAGCCTTCTAAGCATTTGCAGGGTGCAAGGAGGAGCTTGCCATTATTTGATTAAACACATTTATTCACCGTAAACATTTACTTATGGTCGTCTTATTTTGATAAGCTCTTGACTGCACATCCTTTTACGAATTGGGTTTGAGATGGAATGCAGGAGGGCAAAGGAAAGAATTTAGCTTTACCAGTAAAGCAAATGAGAGAGGAGTGAGAAGAGGCATACTGATTAGGAAAGAAATAAAACAAACAAGTATATTAGTGTGTGATAGTTGGAAAGCAAACACTTTCTTTTCCTCTACTTTTTCTTACACAGAATCAGCCCCAAGGAAGTGGGGTTGGACTAATATCTACGCCACTCCTTCCAGTGGTTTCTAATCTTCCCCAAGAGTGATGCTTATAAGAATTTCATTTTTTTCCCTTTTTTTGTATGGTGAGTTGCCTAATTTAAAAAAGAATCATCAGAAGGAAGTTGCATTTGGAGTAATATCTACCTACTCCAAATGGCTTTTAATTTCCACATGGTTGATACTTACAAGGTTTCTCGCTTTGTCCTCTTTTACAGTGATATAGTATATGCGTGAATGGTCATCCCTTGGGTTACTGTTTGCTTGATTCTTATACTATCGTTCTTGGAGTAGGTTTCATGGGTGCAAATACTGCTAAATAATGATATTTTGTCATGGTAGTGTAGTCCTGTGCATGTCTGCTTGGGCAAACAAGTAATGTTGGCCTTGAGTCTAGTAGTGTTGGTGTCATGGTTGTGTAGTCCTGTGCATGTCTGCTTGGGCAAACAAGTATGTTGGCCTTGAGTCTAGTAGTGTTGGGCTTAATTCTCTTCCAGTAATCATGTGATTTTTATCTTTTAAGTGTTTCTTCGGATGTGGACGCAATCTAAAGCGTTAAACTGCTTTCCACCTGCGTGCAAGGACGTGCTAACAAGTTGTTTCGACAAACCATTTATTTATTTTTTTTGTTGTGTGTATGCGTAAAATATTTTTCGCGCTACTAGGTTAAGTTTTTAGATGAAATGCTAATTTAACATGGTGTCAGAGCAGCATATCATCAAACCATGCTGACCTGTTTTTTTAAGATTAGTACTACTGCTTCTGCCCACCACTGCAATTGTGTATGTGTGGTATGTCCACATGTGATAGGGCGTGCTATGTGTGTTTACGCATAATATTGCTGACATGATAACTTATATGTTTGAGTCGATTCCATAGAAGAAAACCACGTTTTTTTGGGTCTGAGTGTTGTTCTAGAACTCTTATGATAGGTCGAGGCTGGCTGATCATAGGTCATTCTGTAGTTGTGCTGATCATGAGTATGCACAGAGCACATTTTGAGGACTGCATGATTTGCATACACTTGGAATTTCTTGAGGAAATTTTCGAGGGTGTTGTAAAGTGTCATGCGGTTATGGAATTAAATTCTGAAGCTTATTCTTTTTAAGAGACTTAGTGTTGTAGTTCACTCCTTCTGCTAACCCTGTAAATATTGGGAGCTTTATTGCACCCATTTGTCCTTTTTCTTTTAATGCCTTCGGTGGAAATTTGCTAGATTGGAATCCCTTCGATACTTTCTTGCCTGAACTTTTTATATTGCCATTGCTTTGGTCTTCATAATGCCTGGCTTGTTGCTCTTCAACTTAATTCTTTTAATTGCCTCGTTTGACTATTTGATGATAGTAAATAAGGACTTGATTTTAGTAGGGGTGCTATGCCAATTACAATGATCCTTTTGTAAGGGACAATCGTGTGTGACACTTGTAAACATTATTGCCCACCTGCATATAATATGATAAGAAACAAGAAGTGAGGCACACTCTTATTGTCCTTTTGCTTTGTTATTTTAGGCAGTGGAGTTCAGCAAGTTAGTATCTTCATTGAGGCCAGATGAACCTGAAGACGTTATTGTCTCTGCTAGTCAGAAGTTAACTGCCTTTTTTCAGCGGCGGCCTGAGCAGAAAATCATCTTCATTACGCAGCACGGTTTTCTCCCTCTAATGGAATTACTTGAAGTTCCAAGGAACCGTGTATGCCTTCTTTAATGTATTTCTTCAATCTTGTGTTATTGTTTTCCTGCTGAACCATGTTGCGAGCTTCACAATCACCTCTTGTGCCTGCTTTACATTTCAGGTGATCTGTTCCGTGCTCCAACTTCTAAACCAGATAATCAAAGATAACACAGACTTTCAGGAGAATGCTTGCCTTGTGGGCCTTGTTAGTACTAACTCTATTTTTTTTAAAAAAAATTTATCGTGTTTAGATTTAGCCAATCCCACATTGTGGGAAAAGACTCGCCATATCTCATGTTTGGATTTATGCGGATAAGGAGCCGTTATGCATTCAATGGGTGTGAATTGTTATCTGGCTTTGAATGAATTAAAATTTTGCTAAAGGAAACTATCAGTTTACTGGATACAATCCCCCAAAGTGTGAGCTTTGTTGTACCATAAACTAGCATAGCCTCTGTTTAAACATGACTTTGGAAGATTCACATTCCCAATTACTAATCCATCTCAAACATATCTGTTCAAACATGTATTAGTTCCTCCAAGTTCTATAACGTATTTGGTCTGGGAGGCACCAAAACCTTAACTTTTAAATGAAAAATACATGATAAATTATGTGACAATCTTTTGTCATCGTTCTAGTTTCATATTGGAACACCCAACACCCAACGATAACACCCCAACGGTAACTTCTCTCCCTTCCCCCTTCCCCATCCTAACCAAGTCAGAACGGAAAATCCATCTCCGGCGGTATTGCCCCTTCCCTCTACAGCTTCCTGGCCGGTGGGGGGTGGGAAACTCTTTACTTATTCTGAAATCGCGACTGAAAATGTTCGATCTACCCATTTTCAACGCGAGCATATCTTTGACATGCGAGATCTAATTCGTAGTAAATCGGCGTGGGCGAATTTTAGGCTGGAAAATTCTTCTACTCTATCCTTCTTCATCTTCGATGAAGACGGGGGAGAAATTCCTTGCCATCATTCCGTTGACTGTTGGTCTGGGCAAACAGAAATGGGTCTGTCTATTGTGGGTCAGTTAATGGGCAACATTGTTTCATTTACCATCGTCAAAAATTTTGTTGAAGCAAGATGGAGCAGCAAGGGTTTGTTAGAAACTCCAACACTCCGATGATCTATTTGTTTTTAGATTTTAGTCTGAAGATTCAAAACAAGAAGTCCTTGAAAAGTCTCCTATGATTTCAGTTACAGGATAATCTTTCTTTAGCCTTGGGTCCTAAACAAACCTTTCATGAAGTTGAAATTAGATGTCCTTCCTGTTTGGGTCCGTCTTCCAAACTTTAGGCTTCACAATTTCAATAATGACATATTATGGAGGATTGATAGCCTTATAGGTAAATCTTTGTTGATAGACAAGTGATGCGGCACGTGAAGGAAACCTCTTTTGTATCTATTTACTTAAGTTTTTCGCATAAGAATATTAGATATGATGTTTATAAGGAAAATTAGATAGTATATTCCTTTTTCTTTTTAGCTAAGTTTTAGGAGTTTTTAAGCCTACCAATAGGCCTCCTTGTACATTATTTTGATAACTTTTTTCATCAATAAAATTTGAGAAACCTTTGCTCTTATGAGTTCTTTTTGAAGCTTGTCTTGCCCAAGCTTTGTTCTTTGAATTCAATTAATCCATTGACCAAGGGTTGTGATCTAGATTCATCCTCAGGTTGTTCAAGAAGTTTTTCCAGGGTCTACCAAGGTTCTTGGCAAGAAGGCATAAGCTTCTTTTCCTCTAAAGGGTGTCACTATGGTTGGGTGCATTTCCATAACACAGGTATACATTTGGTGAAATAGGGTAAAATGTGTGATTTTTTCACCTAGCAAACATAAAATAAAGGACAGCGGCCCGCCGAAATAAGATATATGGTTCAATAAATTCGATCCCTGATCAGGATCGCTAGGCGGCTGAAATCGTAAAAGGAAAGTTCGCGTATCTAGATGTATAGTGGGGAGGGGAATGCTAGTTTGATAGATGTAACCAATTTGCTATTAAAGCTCCCTTATGAGCTATCTCAAACCTACGTATCTTGAAGTTGATTCATTAGATTCGATTAAAGCTTCCCTTCTCATCCTCCTAAACCTACTACTCTTTCTGTTGATGAAGCAGATCGGTTAAACACTCCAAGTATGGAGTTTGCTCATTTTCTTTTTGCAATCTACATATCTTGAAGTTGATTCAGTAGTTCTTAAACTCACGTATGTTAACGTTGACGAAGTAGATTTTCTTTTTCATCTGACGTAAAAAACATTAAAAAGACAATTTGTTCTGGTATAAGATAATCTTCAAAACTCAGCCGCCTCTATCTTGATCTTTGAAGTCTTTTTTGTCCTTCCCTGAGTTGCGGCTGTCAAAACTCCTTTTCTTGCTGTCGAAATCCAATTCTGGCCGTTATTTTGATCCAAATTCTAACCACCTTCGCACAAGCCTCTAATTTTGAAAAAACCCTAACCTTCCTTTTTTAATTTTTGACTTAAAAAAAGAAAAAATAGAAAAAAAAATTCAGATGCTCTAAAAGATTCAAGTTGACTTTACTGTTCTTCTGTTGGACTTTTTTACTACCGATTCCAATTGCAAATATATATTAATTTGCGTTTTCCAGCCACAATTCGAATTGCATCGGCAGATTTTTGTGTCCTTCATCTTCCGTAGATAAAAGATTACTGGAAATGGATCCTTGCTTAAAAATTCTCGATCCAGAGTGGCTCAGTTGCAAATATTCCTTCTTCCTAAGTCGTTTCTTGGACTAAGATTGTTTGGAGTAGGCGTCATCTCCATATATACGCAATCATTCTTTGGACTACATTTTGGAAGAAGCTGCGCTTTCTGGACAAGCTTGCCCAATTGGGTATTGTATATACTAACTTGTGTATGTTTTGTGGCAGGTTACCAGAGGTTCAAAGACACTTGTTTTTCCAATTTCCCTTTTCCAAGGTTGTTTGGAAGGCTGTACTGCTGCGGCTAAATTGTAAAACATTCATTTTCTCATGGGATGACCTCCAGGCATAGCTACTAAAGACCCATTGGTATCCTAAGTTTCAAAAGGACCTGATATACTTTGGTCTAGCTGCAGCTGTCTACTCATTCTGGAGAGAACGAAATCAGAGTTTCTATCAAACAACGCAGAAAAATGAGCAGACTGTAATTGTAGAAGTACTACAGAACGTTAGGCTTTTTGTTTCATCATGGTAGAACATCAGGGCTAATTTGGAAATTGCTATGAATTTAGGTCTTTAATGAGGATTTTTTCCACTTAGTTTGTGGTGAATTTTCTGTTTGGGAGTATGACTAACTCTCTAAAGTGTCACATGCCTAAATCCTTGCCGTGGTGGGGTGATTAACCTATGATGTCTTGTCTGGCCGATTTGAATGTTTGAATCTTCAGGGGAATTGTATGTTCTGGGTATTTTAGCTGCAATGGTTATTTAGAAACCACTTGGCTTGCATTATTGTCTTGTTTTGTTGCTCAGGAACATGCTTCATGCATTTATCTTGGAGATCTTTGGCTATTACTGTTCGCCTGTTTTGTTGTTCATGAACATGGTTGTTGCACTCATTCTAAGGATTGGGAGCCCACGATCCTGATTTATACATTTCTCCCCCTCTTGAAGCTCGCCTCTAACACCATGATATCAAGAAAGGGATTTGGTTATTAACTTTACCGTCCAGAAGGGTTGGGTCCCTACTATTAGGATTAGGTATAGTTTGACATTATTCCAGAAAATCCCTATGAGGCCGATACTGTTTAATGCTTAATTTTCCTATTTCAAATCTCGGCTTTTATAATCCTCAAGTATACACTGTCCATACTACTCCACTCTGTTAGTTTAGCGGATAAATTAAGGCTGATATGGATATATGATATCTTATTGTAAGCCACCTATTTTGTTGTTGCCTTAAGCAACTTTTGTACATGTTAGCAATTTTGATTCGTATTTTACTTTCATGATGCTTATCTCATGTGGTCACTTAAGGCTACTTTTTGTAAAGGTTCGCATTAGATATAGAAACTGCATTGTAAGCTACCTATATTTTGCTTTGACTAAGCTAGAAGTTGCTCTATGTTGGCAATATGTATTGTAAATTTGCCTCTCTTGACTTATATATGAAATTTAATTTACAAAAAAAAAGCCGCTTGAGCATATGTTTGAGAACCTTAGAATTTTTTTTGATCAATTATCAAAACTGGAGTCTTATTGTGGGTCTTCATGTCATGTTCTACTTATTCCGTTCCTATATAAAACTTGCTTCCAAGGTTCACAAACGGTTGAAGAGCACTACCATGTGTCATGAGTTTAATCAAAATTTTCATATGCTGACTGTAGCCCCCTTTTGGAAAAACTCAACATAATTAAGAGTTGAGCATCTTCTAAACTCTCTTATTGTGGTGGACTTTAGTTTATCAACTTAGTATTGATTGCTATTATGAGGTACTGGGCAACAACTTTCTTCGTACCTAGAAAAGTCATAAGAAAAACTGAAAGAATCCTGAGAGCAATCTTTTGTGATGGGGCAAAAAAGGCAAAGGTCAAATGGTCTTTAGCGTGTAAGTCAAAAGAGGCTCGGGGACTGGGTCTACCAGATTTATTACAAGTTAGGTTATCTAATAAAATTTGTGTGGAATGTGTGTGAGGAAAAAAAAGGCCTCTAAGTGGGTGCACTCAGTAATACTAAAAGGTAAGTCCCTATAGGAAGCTAGACCTAGGCAGTTGGACTCTTGGATGTGTAAAAATATTACTTTGGATAAGAGATTAATATGTCCACTGCATAAAGAGAGTAATTAGAAATGGGCGTACTGCAACCTTCTGGTATGACCCTTAGCACTATTGGGGAGTATTGATGGAAAAGTTCCCAGAGTTGAGAAACAAACTTTATATCAGGCTAGATGCAAAAGTGGCAGAGGCCATTGTGGGGGAATCAGTGGAGGTTACCATATAGTAGGGGTGGGATAACCAAGTAATGGACTTCCATAATGCTCGAGGGAACATAAACATTTCTAATATAGAGGACTACTAGAAATGGATATTGTCTTTGAATTTTTCTGTTAAAAGTTCTACTTGTGCTCGTATTCCTGTATCTCACTCTGTCCCTTGGCTAAGATTGTTTGAAGTAGACACCATCTTCCTAGATTTGCAGTCATACTTTGTCTTGCATTTTGGAAGAGGATTCACACTCCAGAAAAACTAATCAAATGAGGGATTATTGATCCTTACATTTGTATGCTTTGTGACATGGATACGGAGGATCATGACCACATTTTCTTTCAATGCTCCTTTTCAAAAGAAGCGTGGAAAGCAGTTTGATACAACTTAAGTGTGAGGACTACATTTACTTATGGGAGAGCCTTCAGTCTTGGTTGCTCACAAATTACTGGTGTTCAAAATTTAAAAAGGATTTTGTCTTTTTTGCACTAGCAGTTGCGATATACTCTATTTGGAGAGAGCGAAACTACAAAATACATTTTGTATTTTACTCGAGGTTGCATGGTGCTATTCGCAGGGAGGTGAAGTATGTTACTAACAAGGTGCTACAAAATACAAGGTTCTTTGCTACTTCATGGCAAGGGATTATGATGAAAAAGTACAACTAGCAAATCGTCATCAGCATGAGACTACCTATGAGGATCTTCAAAGCTTAACTCAGAACCATATCTCTCTCTTTCAGACTTATGGTGTTTTACTTGGATATGACACCACCAGATACGTCATGGCCTCTACGTAGATCTACTGGTCTGCGACAAACATTTTGCCTCTTTCATCTTCCAGATTAGACTGCTTATATCATCCCCACGGGCCTTTTTTGGGTCATTTTGCAAGACTTAACTATCAGGGGCTTTCGGAAGGCCATTCACCCCAATGGATGTTACTTTTCTAGTGTACATTTTTGTTTCTTACTTTCCTGTATCAGTACTTAACAGAGGATCTTCTTCCCCTACTGCTACTTTTGAAGCCATGGTTTGTTCAACTGATGTGTCTATTACTTTTGTTTTAGGACGCCTTTGGCATTGGACACTTGTTTTGGTACTAGACTACGGATAAGGTATTGTTAAAATTCACATTGTGTCATTATATTTTGAGCAAGTTATGCTTGCTATTGCCCCCCCAGACAAACTACTTTGTAATATTGTCTAATTTGGCTTATATATGAAATTTTAACTTACAAAAAAAGAGAGCTCAAGTGGTAGCGAAAAATAATGTTATAATATGCAAGGTCAACACAAACATTTGGCAACACATCATTGATTGGCTAACTGAAGACTCCATGAGGAGCTGGCTTTCGAAATTAAAAATGACTTAATATATTTTGGGCTATCTGCTGCTGTGTATGAGATTTGGAGAGAAAGAAATCAAAGATTCCAGCAACATCTTGGAAAGGACTATCAAAGCACCATCAAAGAGATTCTCCAAAACATTAGGTATAGTGCTTCATCCTGGAAAGGCATTAAAAAGACTAAGAGGAAATGAGAGTTGGCCATTAATCTGGTTTATCCATGAAAATTTTTGAGTGTCTGGGCTTGGCGTTATGCAGGGTTTATAGTAACTCCTTACTCTATTTTGTACCCTACTGAGGTTTTATGTGAATATACTTTGTCTTCCACAGGTTCATGGAGGCTTTTTTTGTTTACTGCTGTGCCTCATAGGGCTATCTTTTTTGTTTTGCTAATAGGCGATGGACCAAGCTTCCTATAGCTTGGCTCACTGATATAAAGAATGTGAAAGTGATCAACCTTGAATAAGTTTTGGTAGTCAACTATATTTTCAATAGCAATCCTTTTGTAAATTTACGGTTTTTGGCTTATATATATATATATATATATATATATATATATATATATATATATATATATATATATATGCAAATTTAACTTAGAAAAAAATTTACCATGTTAAAGAAAAAGATATACCTTGAAGACACTTCCTCAATTTGTTTCTCTCAGCTACAGAAGGAAAAGTTTCCTGAAATTTTTATCCCTAATTGCTTGACAATGACTAGCCGATCCAATATAGTGAGAAAGGCTTGAGTGTTGTTGTTGATGGAGAATGACTAGACATCATGGTTTGTTATATTTTCTTAACACCAGTTGATATTGTGGCATTATTATGAGCATCAAGTGAAGTAGTTGAATCAACTCTTCTTTGAGGCTGTCAGAATGTCACTTCTTGTCGAAATGCCTGTTTATTGTTAAATAATATTTACAGATCCCTGTGGTGATGAGCTTTGCGGTTCCTGACCGTCCTTGGGAGGTTCGCATGGAAGCAGCTTACTTTTTGCAGCAACTCTGTCAGTCCAGGTAAAAAGTTGAATATATCTCATAGTTCGGTGTAACATCAACCATTTTGAGTCGAAATGTTTCTGCAGCTCCTTGACATTACAAATGTTTATTGCTTGCCGGGGGATACCAATCTTAGTGGGTTTTCTGGAGGCTGACTATGCCAAGTTCAGGTTTGTGTTCACTTTAGCACTGGCTCATCTCTTAATTTGCTAATTAGTTCTCTTATTTGATTGCTTGCTCTTTTTGTCAGGTTCTTAGGTTAATCTTTTTCTTTTAGCTCTTTTCTTTTTATCCTTTTTGTTGAATTCTATTTGATGGAGCTGTTCTTTTTCTAAGCTGACAAAGGGCCACAGTTACAGTGTTCTCTGCTGTGTTTAACCTTTTTGTTATCGATTATGTTGTTGAAAACGATTGCGATACATAAATATAGTTGGATGCCTACACTGAAGTAACATGCATTTTAAAGGAAGATGCTTGGGTTATACTCACATTTTGAAGTGAAGCTGACTTGTGTATCATGCTTGTTACTATAAAGAATGCATGGTATGAAATATCTGGGTTTCTTAGCTACGGGTTCCTTGCAAATTGCCATAAAAACTTTTCTACATAACCAAATTACTGCCTTTGGAGAGCAAGGAGTTTATGATTCTTCTTCATCACACTTCGTTTGGCTACTAGCTGCACCATCAGAGAGGGTTCCTGGCATCCTGTTTGAAAAGAGCTTCCTTTGCACATGCTATATGAGTCATTTTTCCTTACTTTTGTGTCTGAAAAAAAGGGACGTGTTTTTCAATTTGTGGTGAATGGATCACCATCCTTGTGGTCTTTATTTATTAAAATATAAAATATTAGCCGGATTTCTTTGCTGGGTATCAAGACAAGGTACATCGTACAGGACAGGACACCTATCTAACCATAAACCGCTCACTAAAGATAGGAATGATACCACCAAGCTTTGTGAGCTCTACAACAGCTACCATGTATTTTGTCAGTTGGTCTTTGACTTCCTTACTGCTTTCCAATCTTGTGACTCTGTTAGCGTGTAAGATTTGTGGAACCACTTCTGCAGCCCTTCTGTCCCGTTTTGCTCATGTAAACTGAAATTTCTTCCTTTCCATTTGTCTTTTATTTTGGCGTATTCCTTTCCCATTATCAATTTATGTTGGAAGCGCAAAAAATATTACTTCATATTATGCTAAATGCTTTCTGTTATGTCTGATTTGTGATACTGTTGCCTTGTTAGTGTAGAAATCGACATATACTGATATACACAGTATATACACTCATATACTTACACATGTAGTTAGTAAATACTCTACTATGGCTACTAGATCAGTGACTCAGTAGTTTACAGGAATAGAGCCGTTGTGGCTCATTATAGCCGTTAGACCGTAGACCAGTTCTCCGTTGGGAGTCTTGTGGCCCTTTGTTGCTTTTGTAAACAAGCCTATATAAGGGACAGACCTTGTTAATTTAATGCCAAGTTGATGAATAATCAATTATTAACTCTCTCTACGGTATCAGAGCTATCTCCTGAATCTACTCCTTAACAAATCTGTTTTAAACGATGGCCTCTCGTCCTGCTGAAGTTTTTTTTTTATAAGTTAAACTTTCATATATAAGCCAAGAGAGGCATATTTACAATAGATATTGTCGACATAGAGCAACTTCTAGCTTAGTCAATGCAAAATATAGATGGCTTATAATGTGTTCTCTATAACTAGCGCCAACCTTCACAAAAAGTAGTCATAAGTGACCACAGGAGCTAAGCCTTCTAAAAGTAAAATACAAATAGAAATTGCCAACCTATACAAAAGTTGCCTAAGACAATAACAAAATAGGTGGCTTACAATAAGATACCATATATTAATATTAGCATTTGTTCATCCCCTAAACCAACAAATAGAGAGATAGCATGACGCAGCGTATGCTTGAATATCATAAAAAGCCATGATTGGAATGAGGAAAGTTTAGTATTAACCATACCGCCCCACAGGGGTTTTCTAGAATAGTGCCAAGCTATATGTAATTCTAACTGTAAGGACCCAATCCATCTCGACTATAAAGTTACGAACCAAAATCCTTTATTGATATCACCATGTTGGAGGCGGGCTGCAAGAGGGGAAATAGTGTATAAAGCAGGGTTGTGTTTGGAGTGAGTGCAACAACCAGGTTTGTGAGCATCAAAACTAAAGTGAGTGCAACAACCAGGTTCGTGAGCATCAAAACAAGCGAACAATGTTCGCTACGGATCTCCAAGATGAAGGCATAAAGCAGGTTCCTGAGCAACAAAACAAGACAATAATGCAAGCGAAGGGTTTCTAAGTAGCCATTGCATGTGGTGGAATACCTAAAACAAAAATACCCCAAAACTCATCCCGCTGAAGTTAGTGAAATAAAACCAACTTCCATCCTTGAACAACCTTCAGGGGCAGAGTCCAATGCTTCTTTATCCTTTGATGTAATTCCCATTATGATTACAAACCATAAAGTTACTGAACATAATTACTTATCCCGGTCAAGGGCAGATGAAATGTTTGTTACTGGAAGTGGTAAAGAAGATTATCTCTTTGGAAATGTCATTATCCATGTCAAAATAGAATTTAAATAGTTAATTGCACATGGTATCCATAATTTGCCACAAAGTGTTAAGTAGCATTCATTCTTTCATGAAACTCACTCACCAGCCATACTTAATCACTTGGCATCCAGATGACCTGCTGGTCTACCGTTGACTGCTCAAATCGATCTTTGACCGGACTTAACCCTACTTTTAACCCGACTTTAACCAAGGTTGTGTATACTACTTTCAATATTAAAGGGGGAAAAAATCAAAAACTCCCAACCTGCATTTTCTCGTTAATCGTCTGAAAGCGTGAAAAGAGCCCAGGCCGAAAGTGACGAAATTGTTCAAAATTTCTTCAAGAATCATACAATCTGACTATTTGTTAGAATAGAGGAGATGGGGAAAAACGGTGAAGAAGGATGTGTAAAAAAAGAGGTTCAAGGTGGATGGTGGAATACGTGTCAAAAAAGAGGTTCTTACCTGCCCAGCAGCAGCCTTTCTTCCTTTTTATCCTAAACAATTCCTTCCTCATACACAACTATTCCCCTCCCCAACCACCAGAAGCTCGGTCCTTCCTTTTTTTTTTCTTTGTAGGAAAAAAATCTTTATATTGATATGTATGGAGAAATTTACATCAGTATAACTATTTAGTCAAAATAAACTGAACAAAAACAAGGTAAGCAACCGCAGAATTTTGATGAACCCAGAACCATACATCCATGGCAGTCTCTTGAAAAATGGGCGCCATCTATTACCAAATGATGTTGTCGGAGTTTATGTGTTACATTCAAACAAACTCATTATCTCTTAGACATGGAAAGTATCATTGGTGCCGCTGAACTTCGATTTTGGAGGCCTTCCTCCTCAGCATCTTTCTTTACAGCAGAAATCAAAAGCTCGAACTACTATTAGCAGAAATGCAGCAAAAATGTAATATTGTGCTGTGAAGATCTCCTCACACACAAAGGAGGTAGAGGAAGAAGATGGGGAGGAAGATGTAGCGGGGAGCAACAACAGAGCATTCAATCAAGGATTGTCTTCGCAATATCTTGTTTTGAGTTTAATCTGTGCCCTTAAATCATGAACTATTCTTTTTCAATTGCAGACAAAACGTGTGTAGAAGAATTGGGGATGAAGATTTGGGTTTAAGTCTATTTTGAGGGAGGAATCGGTTGGGATAAGGGAGGGAATTAAGATTTAACCATGGTTGAGAAATGTTTGGCGCCAACTGTGTTAACAGTTAAAAATAAAAGGAATATTGCTAAAAATTGCCTACAGTAGGTGATTTTCCGGTTGCCGGATGCTAGATGTTAATTTCACCTAAAGTATGTCTGGTAAGTGAGTTTCATGAAAGAATGGATGCTACTTAAAACTTTGTGGCAAAGTATGGATACCAGATGCAATTAACTCAGAATTTAAATTTAAAACTTGGAAGTTTGAAAACTCGATGATAATGTCTTGGTTATTGGGTTAGTGGCACCTGAAATAAATGAAAGCTTCATACTTTATTTCACTGCAGCTGAGCTGCAAAGGACATGTATTCCAAGAAGGATAACACTTCTGAATTATATGAGCTTGAAGCTCAACTTCAAAACATGAAACATGGAGATATGCCTGTGAATAAATATTACACTCATTTGACTAGAATCTGAAAACAAATAGACATAATTGGAGTTCATCATTGGCATTGCCAGATGATCAGCAATACAAAACAATAACTGAGACAAAAAGGGTCTTCAGATTCCTCACTGGTCTCCATAAGGATTTTGATGCCGTGAGGAGTAAAACCTTTGGAACTAAACCATTTCTTAGTTTCAAAACAACCTCTAATGAATTGAAGCACGAAGAGAGCAAGATTAAAGTAATGATGAGATCACTACCTACTCTTGCAATTGGGGGATTAGCCTTAGTATCAGAGAAACTCGATAATGAAATTACCAGACAACAACCTGTTATTACCAACCCTCAAGTTTCAGCTCTTGTGTCCAGAAGGGCAGAAACTGGACCAAGTGATAAACCATTGTACTTATATTGCAAGAAAACTGGGCACCTGACAGATGAGCGCTGGAAGTTGCTTAGGAATTTAAGGAAGGAAGGCCATCATGACCAACCAGTAATCCCTGAAGACCTCACAAGCCACATGCTGTTAACCTTGCAAATAGCTATGGTACTGGACAAGCTTGGACATGGCAACACTGGCAGTCACATGTATCATCAACACTACCAACTCAGAGCCAGATTGAATCATTGCTTCATCTTCTAAGCAAATAACAGTCAAGTGTACATCAAGTACCAATAAAAGCCGCTATGGCTAGTACAGGAAACACAACAAACAGTAAGTTATACTGTTAGATTGATTTTGCAGCATCTGATCATATGACTAGTTATCATAATCTTTTACTTTGCTATAAATCTTGTCTACTCCCAGAACTGTGAAAATGAGGTATACATACAGATATTGAAAAGGGAAATGTAAAAATAACTAACACACTAACACTATATGATGTATTACATGTCCCTGATTTAAACTTGAATTTAATGTCAGTGGAAATAATAACACAAATCTGAGTGTTATTTTCAGGAGAAAGCCATGGATAGGATAATTGGCAGTGCTAGAAAATTAATGGACTCTTCATTTTACATGCTGAAGAACAAGAACAATCCCAGAAGGGATGATAGTGTAGCTAAAGTTTATTCCTGTAATAGTGTCAAATCTAGTTCTAAAAGCGTTTTTCTTCTGCTTAGGAGAATGGGACATCCCAATTTTGTATATTTGAAAAGATTAATGCCTAAATTATTTGTTGAAGTTGGTCATAAAGAAGTATTCTGTGAAGTGTGTCAGATGGGTAAACACTCTAGAACTAGTATCCTGCAAGAGTATATAATGCTACTCAGCCTTTCAATCTAGTAGACTCTGACATTTTGGGACCTACCAGAGTCAATAATATCAATGATACTAGATGGTTCATCATATTTGGTAAGAGGGAATCTCACTCATTAGCCTAACATTTGGCGCATTACTCAGTTAGCAGCTTAACGTTGATGAAACTCACTTAACACCCAGTCTTTGTCGATAATGCCTCACTTACATCCGGTAACCGAAAGATGGCTTACTACAGCAGGTAATTGCTGACGTGGCGCTGATGTGCTGAGTGTTGGACATTTATTGATTTTTTAAAAAGAAAACTAATTTTCTCTTTTTAAATTTCATTTCTTATTATTTTAAATTAGTAAACTCCAGTTCATCTTCTTCATCCTCATTCCCCTCCTCCCATGCCGCCCCCTCCGCCATTCACCACCACTATCATCTTATTCCACCATTTTGCCTAATATCACCTCCTTCCACCATCACCAAAACCTTCATAAATTACGTTTGTTTTTAAAGTTATCGCGGTAAACAATTGATAGGAAAAATGTTCGCCGCTATGTGGGATGGTTAGAATCTTCTAGGGCCATCCCAGCTATCTGTTCTTGAGCACCATCCGTGCTATTATCATTTTGAAAAATTGAGGAAGGGTCCCACACATCGCGCTCATCTATTAGATTTAGATCCATGTACCCAAAATTCTCCATGACATTTTGATCAATGTCACCGTCCCAGGGAAGAAAATCCTCAGAGGTGGTTATCGGTCAAGTAGAGACTTGTACAGGATTAAGGAAACAAACGGAAAAGGGGGCCCTTCTGCTATATGAAATCAAATCAAATCATAAGTTGCAAATTAAATGCAACAGGAACCATCAGGACCTCAAGTAAATTGATTATATTATACAAATACCATAAGAAGAAAGCGACATCTCTCACTCCCATAAACTAAAATATCCTCCACTACTATATATGGCCAAACAAAGAATCCATACACAACCGGATGAGTTTTAAAGTAAAATTCAAGAGATCTCCATGAAATCAATCGATTGACTGATTCCGCCGTCGACCACCGGAAGGAGTATAGGAGAAGACAACACTTGAACTGGGGCTGCAACTGTTAGGAGCATAAGAGAAAAAACTCCATAAGCAGTTTTGGCCGCTTCTGGAAAGAATTAGTTTTGATGGGAAAGGAGGAGTTGGGGGTGGGGGGGTTGGGTCGTGTGAGCTGGTGGGGTGGTAGGGGGAGGAGGGAGTTTTTTTAATCTTATATTTTAATATTTTATAGAATTTTTATTATTTTTTAATAAATTTATTTAAGTAATTTCAAGTCTCAATTTTATTTATTTTTTTATATAAAGGAGGTCGCCACGTGGCGACCCTTGATTGCTCAACGCAGTCAACAGTCATTTTGGCCAAGTCAACGGTCATCAACAGGTTCTATGGCTGTAAGTGAGCCATTATCGACAAAGACTGGGTGTTAAGTGAGTTTCATCAACGTTAGCCTGCTAACTGAGTAATGTGCCAAACGTTTGGCTAATAAGTGAGATTCCCTCAATTTGCTAATGATCATACATGAGTTACTTGGGTATACCTGATGAAAAGTAAAACTAAAGTAGGACAAATCTTTAAGACCTTCATTAATTTGATAAGAAATCAGTTTTGTGTGACTGTAAAGACCTTGAGATCTGATAATGTGACATAGTATTTAGACAAGACCATTAAAGAATTTATGAATGTAGTAGCATCAAATATCTTTTATGTACACACCACAACAGAATGAGATAGCAGAAAGACAAAATAGACATTTACTGGAGTTGACAAAAGCACCTATGTTTTTTATGAATGTGCCAAAGTTTTATTGGGGTGAAGCTGTTTTAACAGCTATCTATTTGATTACTATTAATTTTTTTTAAGTACATATTTGATTAATAAGATGTCTTTTAGAGTATTGTTCTATAAGACTTTTAAACAAGCTTTGTTAGAATGCTTTCCACGTACTCATCTGCTGCCTATATTACTTTTCAAACTATCTGGATGTGCTGTATATATTCATATACCAGATCATCACAGAAATAAGCTAATCATTATGTCAATAAATGTATCTTTCTTGGTTGGTCAAGGACTCAAAAAGGGTACAAATCATCCTAAATCTAAAAAAATGTATGTTACTTTAAATGCTACATTTGATGAAGAAAATATGTTCTATCAAAAAAGTCTGGAAGAGAGAATGGAGAACATGAGCAGAGTGAGTTCTGGATTATAATAGATATTACAAGACCATCATCCTTAGATAGCAACAACCCAATAGTCAGGATAGAAGAATCACCACAGGATGGTGTATCCAGAAGTCATAAAGTGGTTACTAGAGTGAATTTTCACACAATCTTGAGACTTGTAATTAGAACCTGTTATAGACAATATGCCTATTGCACTTAAAAAAGGTATAAGAAAATACATTAAGCATCCTCTATATAACTAAGTACATTATGTTAAATTGAGCCCACAGCTTAAATCATTTACCAATTCCTTATATAGCCATACTATACCAGCAAGAGGCATTGTTAATCCCACATTCGAAAGACGCTATTTATGATAAGATGGGAGCACTACTAAAAAATGACACTTAGGAAGTGGTGCCTACTGTTAAAGGAATAAAACTACAGGTTTTAGATGAGTTTTCACTATTAAGTATAATACAAATGGTACAATCAGTAGATTCAAGGCAAGACTTGTAGCTAAAAGTTTTACACAAGCTTATAGGGTTGATTATCTAAAGACTTTTGCATTAGTAGCAAAGTTAAATACACTGAGAGTCATTTTTCATTAGCAGTGAATATGGATTGGGAGTTATTTTAGCTAAATGTAATGCATGCTTCTTAACTTGAGAGTTACAGAAAATAGTACATATGGACATCCCTCCATGGTTTACTGATAAAATTATACAGTAGCATGATATGTAGGTTGAATAAATTTTTGTATCGACTAAAGCCATCTCCTAGAGCATGGTTTAGAAAGTTTACAAAGGCATTTACATAAGATGAATTCAAACAGAGTCACTCTTTGTTAGGCATAAAGAATCCGATAAGGTAACTATTTTGATTGTTTATGCTGATGATATTGTACTTACATGTAATGATGTAGATGACATTATGATGATTAAGCGACGCTAGTATATCAGACAACATACATTTTGGACTTACTACAAGAGACAGAGATGCTTGGTTGTAAGCTAGTCCTTGCACCAGTGGATCCTTGGCACAAATCAATGGAATTATAGGATAAAGCTCCTTCAAATAGGTTAAGCTATCAAAAACTAGTTAATAAACTGATTTATTTATCTCATACCATACCTGATATTTGTTATGCAATTAGTTTTGTAAGTCGATTTATACATGATCCTGTTAATGAACACATCAATGCTGTTTTAAGAATTTTTAGGTATCTAAAAACAGCACCAGGACATGAACTGTTCTTTAGGAAGAATGAAAACAGGGATGTACACGTTTTCGTTGGTGCTGATTGTTAGTGTATGTGTCTTAGGCCATGATTTGGATGTTTATGTTACACATTTATTATTAGTAAAGAGGTTTTATTATCATTATTGTTGGTTAGTATGTTACACAATTATGATATATGTCCTTGTTTTATTATTGTTATAGAGATAAAATAATTTATAACCAGTATGAGTATTGATTTGATAATCATGAGATGATTGTGTATGGTGATACAATTCGATCTCATAGATACTTGTTAGAGAACAATGTATTGGATAGGCCCATCATAAGATTACTACATGTATTAGCTTCATAAGTAAATCTCATGATAGTCATGTTTTAATCCTTAGACTTGAGATTGTCATAGTTTCCAACATAAGGACTATTATATTTTGACATGATCAAACGTTATCCGTAATTGGATAATAATAAAGGTCATGATTAAGTATGATGGAAATTATATAGAGAATATTGAACAGTCGAGATAGAATTTGTCCCTCTCTTTTGGACCCCTCGATAAGTGAGACTATGAAATGCATGGGGCTGTACTCAGATGAATTGATAGTGTGATCAATATCATTTGTTTTATCAGTCTACTTAGGTATCGAGTAATCATATGTTTGAACAATATAAGTATGACGCTGACCATAACTTATGTTCAAACTAGATATCGTGTGACAAATGGATTAATGCGTGTACTATTATTAGGCTAGTTGGACTGTACTCGTATTAATTGGGTAGTCGTAGTGCCTTGGTAGAGGCCAATTACGACTTGTTGATTTAATAACGATTTAACCGACTGCCAATTAATATGGACCTATCGGGTCACACACAAGAATGCGTATGAGCTGATAATAATAATAATATTAGATATTAATTATTATTATTTTTATTTTTTAAATATACTTATATATATATATATATTATCGGATAATAACACCAGAATCCATATGTGATAAGGATTCTGAATGGTCTTATCCGATCCTGACAGAATCCATGTCTGATATGGATTCTGATTGGCCTTCACCAATCCGATTTGGAATCATATTTTGAGATTTATGTATATGTATATACGCTGCTGTATCTCGGATAGAGAACAGAGAAAAAACCGCGAAATCGTTTTTGGAGAAAAACAAATTTCTCAGCCGCGTTGTTTCAAGAGCTAGCACTTTGGACGGAAGCATTTGTGTGAATACCGGCAGAGGGTGCTCCTGTTTTTGTGCCTCGTTCGTCTGCGGATTTTGTGTTCACAAATCTGTGAAAGGTTAGATTTTTGACTCATTTTATCGATTTAAACGAACAACATGGATCCTTGGTAGGAAATTTGAGATCAAGTTTTGTCTTTTCCGCTGCGCATTTTAGCAGTAATCTCGTCGATTTCCTAAAATTGATTGGACTGGATCAAAGGCAGACATGAGGTCAACAACAGGCTATAACATGTATCTATGGGGGAATTTGGTTACATGACTTTGGTTGAAAAGATTTCTACAATAATTGGTCAACGAACTATCTTATCTATCACAATCTACTGTGACAACATTTATGCAATCAATATTGTAGAAAACCCAATACAGCATGATAAATCAAAGCATGTGGAGATTGACCAACACTTCATAAGAGAGAAGATTGAGGCTAAAGTGATTAGCTTAGAAAATGTCCTATCAAGGGACCAAGTTGCAGATATATTAACAAAACGAATCTCAACAAAGATTTTTCAGACTTTAATGGTTAAGCTTGAGTGTATAAACATGTACAAACTTGAGGGACAGTGTAGAAATCAACAGTAAAATACACAGTTACTGTACACATATACACATCCACTGTATACATATACTGATGTACATGGTATATACGCTCATACTTACACATATAGTTAGTAAATACTCTAATATGGCCACTATATCAGTGACTTAGCAGTTTACATGAATAGAGCCTGTTGTGGCTCATTATAGCCGTTAGACAGTGGACCAGTTATCCATTTAGAATCTTATGACCCTTTGTGGTCTTTGTAAACAAGCGTATATAAGAGGAAAACTTTGTACATTTAATGCTTAGTTGATGAATATTAATTCCTCAATCTTCTATAGCATGCTGGCTCATTTGGATCTATATGATGCTTGGTTTTTATGTGCTTCGTGAGCAATTATGGTTTCAGCGTTTTCCCTTTTGTGATGCTGTGGCAATTTTGGCTAGTGGTATGCCATATACTATCTTTTTTCGCCCCACTTTTTGTAAAGTGTCCTGATTGATTTTTCTCAATTTAATACTCTTCCATTCTGTTCTTTTTGTCGACATCCTAGAGCGCTTCTTTGAGAGAAAGTTAGGGTTAGGCTGCTATGCTTTATGTTATGTGTTTATTGGTGATTGTTGTCGTAGTGGCAAAATGTGCAATTTTTGCTTTCTTGGCTGCATGCCTGCTCTTTTGTCTGCTTTCAAGGTTTCAGGTCTTTGACCAGATCTTGGAATCTGGCCCTACTTAAACCATGGCACGTGATCTTGTTTTAATTTATTCCTCTCCTAGTGGGTTCTACAAAGTCGGTTACTAATTTGTTGCATATCCAGGGAAATGGTTCACCTGGCTATTGATGGCATGTGGCAGGTTTTTAAGCTTCAACGGTCGACTCCCAAGAATGATTTTTGTCGTATAGCTGCTAAGAATGGTATAGTACTAAGGCTTATAAATACACTATATAGCTTGAACGAGGCTGCTCGCCTTGCTTCATTATCTGGTGGGAGTGGTTTCCAACCAGATGGCTTAGCTCAATGTCCACGGTCTGGTCCCCTGGATTCTTCTGTCTTACTGGCTGATGCACCGGTTTATGGTGTCGGCCTACGTGATCAGTCTAAAAGTATTGGACTACCAGCTGGAACGCAGGAACCTTCACGTTCTTCGGCTTTGCAGTCACTGGATTCAAGATTCTTCTCTCTTGATACTGACAGATCTCAGGCCAGCAACACCAATATGGATGTTCCTGGTATTTCAAAATTGCCAGATGCGGTGCCTTTGGAAAAATTGACAAATGATGAATCCAAAAACGATCCCAGGCTGCAAAGGGGTCTTTGTTCTTCAAATAGAACATCAACAGATAAACCTCTCAAGTGGAATGAAGGTTTAAATGTTACAGGCAAGCAGGACAACGCTAGCCCCCTACTAAGTTTGTTGGATAAGGAACCGCCGTCACGTCACTTTTCTTCTTCAGTGCCCCCTACTAAGTTAAAATCTATTTTCACTGGCTTGGAGAAACATAAAAGCGCATTGCCTCTTCTTCAGTCATCAGTCGACAAAAAATCAAGTGGACTGGAGTTTTTGATGGCTGAATTCGCAGGTAATGTAAATACGATATATTATGTGTGTTCTCTTGTAAAATAGATTTTAACTTCTCATGAAAGATGAAGCAAGGTTGGAGATTAGATTTCTATCTAGTGATGGCCACCAAAACTTACTATTTTGAATTGGAACAGCCCCTCGCAAAAAAAAAAAAAAAAGCCCCCCCCCCCCCCCCCCCCCCCCCCCCCCCGCGAAAACCAATGCACGCCCCTAAAAGTTTAAATTACCTTCTCACCTAAAAGCTTAAGCATAAGCTTAGATTAAGCTGTTAGAGTAGATTAAATTCTACTATTATGACGCATGCACGACATGTGGACTTATGACCTTGCACAACGAAAACAATAGCTGTAGCAGATAATAACAGAAACAATAAAAAGAAAAAAAAAGAAACAATAACAGTAGCATACGTTTCAGAAACTAGAATCTGGTCTGCTTTTCTTTATTTGACTCTGCCAAATATTATGAGCCTACCAACCCTCCCAAATGCTGATCATTCTTTCAGGCAAAGATCACATCTAGAATGTCCTCTCCGTAAGGACGCATTGTTCCCACGTGCAAAGTTGGATACGTTGTGTTTGTGTGCTTACTAGCAGTTGAAAAAAAAAAGAAAAGAGTTAAAAAAAAAAGGGTAGGGGTTGGGTGATTTGCTGAACAAAGTATCCTGTTGTGAAAGTGAAGTTTGAGACTGATTTCCTTTCCCTTTACTACAGAGGTATATGAATTGTCCTTGTACTATGAGGAACGTTAAACATGCATTTAACTATTTTTATTTATGTTTTTGTAATTTAATATCATTTAGCACAGAAAAATATGTACAATGCCTTTTGGAATGACCCTTGACATCCATGGGGGTATACTAAGTTAAACCACCCTGAGTTGAAAATAAAATTGAATATAATTGAGGAGGCAAGAGTTTCAATGGTAATTCAAGGCAATGATTGATGCCTTTCCTATGGTAGAGGATGGGATAACCAAGTTGTTCAGTTTAGCCTAGCGTGTAAGAGCATAAATATTAGACAAGGGGATGATTTTTGAAAATGGAAGCCTAACCCCGAGTTTTTTGTGAAAAAAAGCTACAATAGCCCTTACAATCACTTCTGCCTATGGTACAATAGTGTAAAATTGTTTGGTGTAAACATTTTTTCCACATTATGCAATCATACTATGGCTTGCATGCTGGAAGAGGATGAATACACTAGATAAATTGATGACTTGGGGTTTGATCCAAACTAATATGTGTGTCTTGTGTGACATGTATATGGAAGACCATGGTCACATTTTCTTTCAATGTCCATACTCATCAAAGGTGTGGAGTGATGTATTGAGCAAGTTAAAATGCAATGGAAGGATCCTATCCTGGCATAACACTCTTTTTTGGCTAGACTCTAACAACAATTGCGGGTTTTAGGATCCAAATAGACATCGTCCACTTTGGTTTCTCGGCTGCAATTTACCATCTTTGGAGGGAAGAAACAAGAGGCTCTATCATCAACTGGGCAAAGACCACCAAGCTATGGTTAAAGATACCTTGGAAAGCATCTCTTTCTCAACCATTACTTGGAGATGCTACAAAAAGAGTAAATTCAAGTGAGAACTTAATGAATCCCTTCTGCCATCTTCATATAGTTCTACTCACCTCATGCTATTCTGGAAATACTGGTATTTGGGGGCTGCTTTGAATGCACAAATGGAACTCTGCTTGGTTGCTGTTGGACTACATTGATATATTACGCTTTGGTACTACCCTAGACTCTCATTTTACATTCCTTCATGTTCCTTATGCTATGCACTCCTTGGGTGTCGGTTATGTTGGTCACTTGACTTGAAGGTTACTGGATGGATGGCTTGAATGGGGCAATGGACCTACTTGGGGTTCTTATATTGGCTTGAAAATGGATACTTCTATTGATGGGAAAATAATGGTCAAATATGCTACTGTTGATTACCTTTTGGATTTGGTTGTTGGGCTAGGACTACTTGTCTCTGGGATATACAGTGTACATCCTGGGAATTGTTATGCTGAAGGATTTGGATATGGACTTTGCTGACAAGGAGAAGTGCTCGCTTGACTTTGGCACATACAGTGCTCAGCCTAGGACCTGTTCTGTTGAAGGTGTTGGGTATAGAGTTTGTTGGGATGAAACAAGCAGGGAATGGAGTTTTTAATGCCTGATTGGGGCTAACAACCGTTTAATGCCTTGTTGGGTACTCAAGGTAGAGTTTGGAAATCTTCCAGTCAGCTGCACCTGTGCTTTTTCATACACAGGACAATACTACCAGAGTATATGTCAATTTGGTCAACCCGAGAATGTGCAGGCCATTCAAAGTCAATTGTATCTCTCTAGTAGAGCCTACTGTTGTGTTTGGAAACTAAGCATCCCTTTCTTTTGTTTTGCGTACTAATTTCTAGCTTTGGTTTTATCTTTAGCATTTAAACCTTTAAGGTCTATTTTGGAAAGGGGTAAATTTTTTTGCATGGCATTATGATGATGAAACATCAAGCCATTTGTATTTTGAGCAAGTTATACTTACTCACGCAAGATTGTGTTTATGTTATGCTAAGAAAATGTATTGTGTCTTTTATTTTGAACAAGCTTTGCTTGCTGTTGCTTACCCTCAACAACCACTATTGTAAAGATTCCTAATTTGGCCTATCTATGAAATTTTGCTTGCAAAAGAACTTCTTAAACCATGCTCTAGGTGATTGCTTTAAGTCTATAAATTGATTTTTTTGTCTACTTGTCATCCTATTGTTTGTACTATTGTTGATTCCAGGTGGTATAACAATAAATACTACCTTCTTTAGATCTCCATTTAAGAATACATTCTTAGCATCCACTTGAAACAATTCCCAATCCAGCTTTACTGCCAATGAAAAAATAACATCGGCAGTATCCAAATTTGCCACTGAGGCAACTATTTCTAGGTAATCAATTCCATAAATTTGTGTGAAATCTTTAGCTGTTAGTCTTGCCTTACATCTATTAACTATCCTATCTGGTATTATGTTTAATAGTAAAGACCTATCTAAAATCTACTAGCTTAATCACTTTACTAATAGGTACAAGCTTCCATGCTTTTTCCTTCAGAAGTTACTTCATTTCCTCATAAACATCTTTTCAATATTGAATGATAAGTGCTTCCGGTATAGTCTTAGGTACAGTGTGATTATGTAAGGAACTAGTAAGTGCTTTCAGCTGTGGATTGAGTTGAACATATTATAAGAAGTTATATAAAAGGTGTTTAGTACACTCCCTTATAACCTTTCTAAGTACAATAGGCCTATCATCTAAACAGGTTCTGGTTCATAATATTCTCAGTTATTTTCAATCTATATATTGAATTGAACACTATTATCTACCTGAGCGTTTCTTCTGGTGTAGTCCTTAATTCTAGGTAAATGTACTCTAATACCAGTTCAGTACATTCAAGCACACTATCAGCAATGATTGCTCTATCCTGCTTCCGTGATTATGTCCTTCCAAAGGTGATGATTTCACAATATCAGTTATACTCCAGAAATTATTCTGATTAAGTTCACTTGTCCTTGATTCAGTTGTTTCTGTAATAAAATGCATTTCATTCATCAAATGTAACATTTAAAGTAAGAAGCATTTTCCTAGATTTAGGACAGTAACACTTATATTCTTTCTGAGTTCATAGACAACCTAGAAAGATGCACTTATTTGATCTATAATCTAACTTTCTTCTCTGATGAGATGGAATATGTATATATGTTGTGTAACCAAACAATTTAAACGGTAAAACAAATAATAATTTTGTTTAAGGAAAGCACTTTAGCCGGGCCTGTTTGTGAGTCTTATGACATCACTTTTGATGGCATGCTATTAAGTAGCTGTAAGAACATCTTCACCCAAGTAAAATTTTGGTACATCTATCTAGAACATAGGTGCTCTAGTAACTTCTAACAAATGTTTATTCTTTCTTTATACCAATTCTATTTTGTTGTGGTGTGTATATAAAGATGTTTGATGATATATTCCAACTTCATTCATAAAATCCTTGACTGATTTGTCTAATTATTCTGTCCCATTATCAGATCTTAAACTTTGTGGCACCAAACTGATCTCTTAAATATAAGTGCTGATTCTTGAGGGTTATGAGGGATGTACTGAGGTCCATTATGTTCAGTTTGAGGTTTTTCAATTATCAAAGCTGATCTCTCAGTTGCAAGAGTGGAAAGTGACCCATCATAGGTTTAGAGAAAGCAAAGTTTAGACTTGACAAAGGTTTAATACCAAGTATTCTTTCTCTTACAACATCAAAATATTTATCATGTTCACTGTAAAACGTGAAAAACCTATGAGTTTCAATAATGTTTTTGTAAAGTTGATCACCGGCTTGGCAATTCCATGTATGTATTTCAAAGATGCTAATCTATAGTCAGATTCTTGTTAACTGACTGTAATATTTATTCACAAACAGGTCTCCGTGTTTGATATTGAAGCGTTGTGCTTCAAGTTTATATAATTCGGATGCATTGTCTTTTTTTGAGTACTTTTTCCTTACAACTGATCAATCTTAGCTGCAATGACATAATTTATGAAATAGTCACTTATATCAGGGGTCATTGAACCTATAAACCATGACGTAATCATTGAATTTTCTGATTTCTAGGTACTAAACCTTGAATTTGTAGGAGGAGTGATTATATAGCCAAAAAGATAATCCTCCTTGTCCCTGCCTATGATGAACATTTCAACTGCTCTGCTTCATGACAGACAATTGTTTCCATTGAGTTTATGGTTAGTAATCATAATGGGAGCCCTAACAAATGTAGAAGAGGTATTAGACCTGTTCTTGAAGGTTGTTCAAGGGTAGAAGTTGCCTCAGTCTCACTGATTTCAGCCATCGTTTAGATAAAGAAATTGTCTAAGAAAGAGTAGAAGAGGCAGATGGTGATGATGTTTCTGATACTATATAGAAACTTGAGGTATTATTATTCATCAACTTAGTATTTGAATGTACAAATGACCTCCTTAATACAAGGACTGACAACAGAGCCTCAAGTGGCCCACTTTGGCCCAGATAGCCAACGGCTACAAATGCGAAGGGCTAGAATAACGGCTATATTGATCTAGTCACCAAACTGCTGACTTATTACGTAAACATTAACCTATAATGTTGTATTTTCTATGTATATATGTGTATAGCCTGCGTATAAAGTGTGTATAAGTGTGTATATACAGTGTATTTTAGTGTGTATTTCTACAGAAAAAACTGAGAGAAGAAAACAACGCAGCACAAGAAACAAAGTAAGGGCAAAAGTTATGCTAAAGGATGACCCTTTACTAAGTGATATGGAAACTGATGACAGTGATGAGTATATCATTCTTTTTCAGTAACAAACTCAAAGAAGAAAGGGATTGAAAAAAGGCACTGATACCCATGTCTCCTACTCAAAGAGAAACTCCACTCAAAAAGAAGACATCAAAAAGAAACCATTCTTTGAATTATGAAAATAATGCTAACAAATTTAATTTTCAGATTTGGATGTTGATAGCAAACGAATATTTACAGTGCCAAAGTTATAATGAAGATGATCAGGATGAGGACCAAGATCATACAAATCAAAATATTGATGGAGAGCATGTGTATTCTTCTTCCTCTTCTTTTGATGAGGCCGAGGATTGCTATAACAATGATAAAGCTGAGGACCCAAACCAACATCTTTCAGATGCGGATTCTTTTTATGATTCAGTTTTTTCAAATAGGCCTGATAATACCAAAAGTCAAGTCTAGGAAAAAGAAAAAAGACATGGATACTGTAAAGAAACCCCCTCAAAAGCCAATTCTGAGGATGGTAAGTATGATCTCCGAGACCAAGAAAAGTGGAAACTCCAACAAAGGTGAACCTACAAAGAAAAACATTCCTAACGTCTCTTTTCTCTCTCCTCCGCCCTCAACCACCCCATCTGACCTTTCTCTCTCCTCCTCCGCCTGCCGACGATAACTTTCTTTTCCTCTCATGCTCTAAAAAACTTCACCCATCTCCACGAAAACTTTGAACCAGAGCCTCAGCTACTTTTCCAACCATTCTGGCCACTCCGACGCTGCTACATGCGGTTGGAGAAACTCCTCTTCTATTTCATCTCGAAACAGCTGATCCTTCAAGATCTAGCTTAATCTCTTAACATGCAAGGCCTTGTTCATACGAAATTGGCTTGGGTAAGATTGCTCAAACCTGATTTCAAACTCTGGGAAACTTCTACTCTTCTGCCTTACATGGGTGGATACAAGCGAGAAATTCGTCGTTATCCCCCTCAAGAAGTCTTCGATGGAAAACAAAAGTGGAGCTCTGCTGTCGTGGACAAATTCTGAGGAACAGTGCGCATTACTACCTCAAAAACTTTGCTGACAAAACATGGAGTAACAAAGGCCTCTTTGAGCCTCTGAAGCTGGACGAAGGCCTATTTCTCTTTCATATCCAGTCTGAGACCAGTAAGCAAGAAATACTTGACCTCTCTCCTTGCCCCTCTGGTAATAGAGTCCTATTTCTTTTGCCTTGGAACCCGGAGAAAATTAAAAGGCTGAAGCTAAATGTTGTTCTTGCCTGGGTGCGCTTCCCTTTCCTTAGACTCCAATATTTCAATCCAACTACTCAAGGTAGGCTTGGTACTTTGATTGGGAAACCGATATTTATGGATGGGGCAACCACTGCTCAACCCAGAGTGGCATATCTAAGAATATGCATTCAAAAAAAGGCTGGGGATGAATTGCTAAAAAAGCTAAAGCTAATAGATGAACATGTCAAGGAAGTTTTGCAAGAAGTGGTGTATGAATGGGTGCCTATTCAATGTGCAAAATGCAAGACTCTTGGACACAATTGTGATACCCCGGCAGAACAAAAGAACCTCCAAATTTTCAACTGACCATGGCAAACAACTGGAGAAGTTAGGAGCAAAAACAAGGGAAAAATCCAAAAAATCTTAAAACAAGAAAAAGGAAAAGGGTAAAGGTCTACTCTTGAATGAACCAACACTATCAGAAGGGTAGCTGTTGACATTGGAGAAGGACAGGATGATGATCAAAACAGGGATTTCCTTCTGAGGCTTCCAATCAAGAGTGATATCTCTTTGAGAGGTAGATAAAATGGACAAACACATCGCTGGAGAATGTAACCAAGTTATTTATCTTTTGAAGTTTGAAACTAGTACTGACAGATTTAGTTCTCTTATAGGTCTTGATGATTCTATTGAGATCCCGTAGAATGATTACAAGGAGAAAGAAACAATATAATGGGAGCAGAAGTAGAGGTAGGCTCAAGGGGGTTAAAATCAAAGGGTGATTAAGATTGTCTGTTGGAATACAATGGGTTTGAACTCTCCTTTAAAGTTAAAAGAATTTCAAAAAAAATACATACTTGAAAAGGAAGTTGGTGTTATGAGCATAGTTGAAGTAAAACTCGTGCAACAAAATTTTAAAAGATTTTGAGATAGAGTCTTCAGAGGTTGGGAGGCAACTCACAATTCTCTACCAAACAATGTAGCTACGATTTGAGTTGGTTGGAATCCATCTCTTTTTGCGGGTCAGGTACCGCATCGCGAAGAACAATGCATTACCTGTGGTATTTCAACTAAGTCCCCTACCCAGAATAACTTAATCCTTATAGTGGTGTATGGATACAAGCAAAAAGCAGAAGAAGCGATTTGTGGCAGGTATTAAGATACCAAAACAATCTCTATGAGAATCATCCGTGGATCATTATAAGGATTTCAACATTATCCTGTATAGTAGAGGTAAGACAGGAAACAAGATGGTAGATAGGAATCTTATCAAAGAGAATGTATTGAGTGGATTAAAGGTATGATATCTACAATATCCCTCTATAGGCTTTGAATTGACTTGATCAAATAATAGAGATGATGATAATAGAGTTTACAATATGATTGATCATATGTTCTGCAATAAGGAATGAAATAGCAAATGCCCTATCTACCAACTAGACTATGAAGCCCTTACACTGTGATCATTCTCCAAGAGTACTTTCTATTAAGTCGGGGAGAAATCTTAGTCCCAAGTTCATGAAAGGATAGATGAAGCTTCCAAATTTCAGAAAAATTATAGAGAATAATTGGTCTCAGCCTGAACTAAGACACCTCTAGATTAGACTAGTAAAAAAGCTTAAGGGGCTGAAGAATCCCTTTGAACTAGCTAAACACAAGATCCTATGGTAATATTGTTGAGCAAGTCTTAAACGCCAGACAAACTCTTAAAAAGGCAAAAAAAACAAACGATGGAAGATAACAATAACATCCAGAAGGTTTCTTTGTGAACCTTTTTTTTGAACGTCAACCCAACTCCCACCCCACCCAAACTTGGATTGGGAGGTCCATAATTATGGCAAAGTCCTCTTCTGTAGAGGTTCGGTAACATACAAGGAAATCAAATATCTTGTTCTCCATGAAAAGAGACAGTGCATCTGGCCTTGATGGGGGCACTGTTGAATTCTACAAATCCAGCTGGTACTTAGTAGACCAAGATTTCATGGAAACCATAGGCTACTTCTTCTCAAACAACTTTATCTATTATCATATGAACTCCACTGCCATCTTCCTAATTTTTAAAGTGGAAGCCCCAATTAGGATAAATGACTTTAGACCTATCTCTTGTTGTAATGTTTTCTATGAAGTAATTTCATAAATTATGGCCAACAGAATGAAGGTGCTTCTACCCTTTCCTCTTGATGACAATCAATCTGCAGTCATACAGGGCAGATCAATCCAAGATAGCATCTTGCTAATGCATGACATGATCAAGAGGTGCCAGAAGATTGGTTGGCCTAGTAGTTGTGCAATCAAAGTGGACTTTATGAAAGCATTCGACAAAGTGAACTGTAACTGCTTGTTAGACACTCTAAAGCAAATGAACTTTCCTGGAAGGTTCAAAAATTGGATTCACCTCCGCATCTCAACAGCTTCTTACTCTATAAATCTCAATATCTTTTTGAATGGGCACTTCAAAGCCTCAAGAGGTCTCAGGCAGTGAGATGTTAGGAAATCGAACGAGATCACTGCAAAAACGCGCAGCAGAAAACAAAAATTGATCTCTGATTTCCTACCAAGGATCCATGTTGTTCGTTTAATTCGACAAAAGAAATCAAAAAGTATCTCCGTAGATTCGAAATCTGCAGATGGAAGAGGTGCGAAAATACGATCACCCTCTGTCGGTATCCACACGAACGCTTCCGCCCGGAGTGCTAGCTCTTCAAACGGCGCGGCTGAAGAATTCGGTTTTCACAAAAACGATTCTTGCCCTTTCGTTTTCTACTGGTTGTGTGGTGTACGAGATACACCATGCTCCGTACATATATATAGATATCAAATCCGATTCCTGATCGGATTGGTTAATACCTATCATAATCCGCATCAAATACGGATTCTGTTAGGATTAGATAACACCAATCAAAATCCATATCAGATATGGATTCTCTGTTATTATCCGATGATATAAATATATACAAAAAAACGAAATTAATAATAATAATAATTAATATCCAATATTAATATTATTAATATTAAAACGATAATGATAATAATAATAATAATTAATATCCAATATTAATATTATTAATATTATTAATCTCAGCCATACGCATTCTTGTGTGTGACCCGATAGGCCCATATTAATTGGCAGTTGATTAAATCTCTATTAAACCAACAAGTCGTAATTGGCCTCTAGCAAGGCATTACAACTACCCAATTAATACGAGTAAAGTCCAACTAGCCTAATAATAGTACATGAATTAATCCCTTTGTCACACAATATCTAGTTTGAACATAAGTCATGGTCAGCGTCATACTTATATAGTTCAAACATATGATTACTCGATCTCTAAGTAGACTGATAAAACAAATGATATTGATCACACTATCAATTCATTTGAGCACGGCCATGCATTTCACAGTCTCACTAATCGAGGGACCCAAAGATATCTCTCTCAAAAGAGAGGGACAAATTCTATCTTGATTGTTCAATATCCTCTACATAATTTCTATCACATTCAATCATGACCTTTATTGTTATCCAGTTACGGATAACGTTTGATCATGTCAAAATATAATAGTCCTTATGTTGGAAACTATGACAATCTCAAGTCAAAGGATTAAAACATGACTATCATGAGATTTACTTATGACGCTAATCCATGTAGCAATCTCATGATGGGTCTGTCCAATACACTGTTCTCTAACAAGCATCTATGAGATTGATTCGTATCACCATACACATAATCATCTCATGATTATCAAATCAATACTCATACTGATTATAAATTATTTTATCTCCATAACAATAATGAATCAGGGACATATATCAAAATTGTGTAACATATTAACCAACAATAATGATAATAAAACCTCTTTTATTAATAATAAATGCATAACATAAATATCCAAATCATGGCCTAGGGCACATATACTAACAGTGAGACCCTCTTTCTCATGCCTGTTCTTCATTGTTATGAAGGGCTTTACTAAGCTTATCAAAACAAGAATTGATGAATCCTACTTTAAATGTCACCCCAAATGTGATTACACGAAGCTTGGTTCTCTGGCTTTTGCTGATGATTTATTTATCCTTATTAGTGATGACAAACACTGTGTAGAGATCATTAAGGTAGCCTGAGATGAATAGGGAGTCTAATTGGGTTGAGGCCGAATCTCCGTAAATGTGAAGTTTGTGTATCAGAGACTATATTTTCAAAGAAAAAAGCCATTGCAAAGATCCTTGGGATTTCACATGGCTCTCTGCCCATCAAATTTCTTGGAGTTCCTTTAAGGAGTGGAAAGCTATCCTACTCAGATTGTGCTCTATTGCTAGACATGCTTCACAGTATGATCAGTAGTCAGCTTTCAAGCTTAACTGTAGGATCAATAGTTGAAGTTCCTCTAAACTTTCTTATGACAATAAATTTTAGCTTATAAACTATGTTTTGATAGCTATTTGTAGATGTCGGACAACTTCTTTCTTCATTCCTAGAAAGGTCATAAGGGAAACTGAAAGACTTCTTCGCAACTTCTTTTGAGGAGGCTCTAGAAACGCAAAGATAAAATGGATCTCAGTTTGTATGCTAAAAGAAGCAGGGGTACGGTATTTTTGACTTAATACATGTAAATAATGGATAATGAAACTTATTTGAAATATTTGTATAGAAAAGAAAGCCTTTGGGGTTAAATGGATACACTCTGTTATTCTAAAGAAAAAATCTCTTTGAGAAGTCAAAACAAAGAAAGTTGATTCTTGGATGTGGAAAGGAATTTTGTAGATAAGAGACCTTCACACAATTTATTAGGAGAACCATTGGTAATAGAATTACAACTTCCTTTTGGTTTGAGCCTTTGGTCCTTTAGGGTGTATTGATGCAGAAGTTTCCAGGACTGAGAAGGTAATTCAACATAAGATTATATGCCTAAGTAGCTTTTAGGGTGTATTGATGCAGAAGTTTCCAGGACTGAGAAGGTAATTCAACATAAGATTATATGCCTAAGTAGCATAAGCTATCCAGGGCAGTCGAGGCTGTCTTATTGAATGGGCTAGGATGTTTAAGTAGTAAACTTCTATATGTCTGAAGATGTATCCAATTGTATCATGGTGAGGATTATTGGAAATGGCTTCGTTCAACTAATTTTGCAGTCAAAAGTGCAATTATATCAAGAATGCCAGTATCCACGCCTGTTTGCTTGGCAAAAATAGTCTGAAGTACTCGTCACCTTTCTAGATTTTTAATTATTCTTTGAATTGCATTTTGGAAGAGGAGGATTACTTTAGACAAACTTTTACATTGGGGAATCATTGAAATTAACACCTTTCTGTTTTGTAGCAGGGACCCTGAAGAAGGCTGTCTTGAAGCAATTAAACTACAAAGATTTCATTTTCAATTGGAACAATTTGTTGAACTGGCTCCTAACCAACCACTGGTCCTCTAAATTTCAAAGGGATCTATCTCTTTTGCTTTGACAACCACAATTTACTCTATATGGAGAGAGGAATCAAATGTTTCATAACACTATTCACCGAGATAGACAATGTATTCTGAAGAAAATCCTACAAAACATTAGGTTTTTTGTTGCTTTTTGGCATGGCATCAAAATGAAGAAAGGGAACTGGGAGCTAGCCATCAACTAGGGTCTTCCTATGGGTGCTGAATCCATGATGCAACTTACTGTTACTGGCTACTTTCAAGTTGATTTTTATACTTGTGCTGGGTTGTCGTTGTGCTTGTGACTTTGGTCTCCCTTGGAAAAATTGTTGGGGTTCACTCTTCTTCTTGCAGCTTACGTCGCTTCATCAACAAACCCTTCTGCTGTTTTTGCAGCCTCTCAGTGCTACTCATCAGCTTCAATTTGGCTTTTACGCCTGGGCTAGATTGTCATTGTGCTTGTCACTTTAGTCTAACCTAGAACCATTGTTGGGGTTCACAGTCTTCTCCATGTTGCTTACATCACTACATCAGCAGGCTCTTCTGCGTTTTATGTTGTTTTTGGAACCTCTTAGTCATGTTTATCAATCATTAGCTTTAGTTTTAGTAATAACTTTTCAAACATGTGAGGTCTTTGTATTTTGTTTTTATTTTGGCATTAGCTTTAGTTTTAGTAATAACTTTTCAAACCTGTGAGGTCTTTGTATTTTGTTTTTATTTTGGAAGGTGTAAAGTTTCACTGATAGGCACTTTGAAGTCAACACTTCATGCCAATTGTATTTAAAGCAAGTTACAATTGCTGTTGCCGTCCACCTGCAACAATCTTTATAAAGTTGTCTGATTGGGCTTATATATGAAATTTTTAACTTACCGAAAAAAAGAGTTGCCTCTGTTACTGAAGTCTCCTCAAAATTAAAAGATGAGGAAAGTGAAAATCACTCAAGTCAATTGGACAATGAAGGAAAGCAGAAAGTGGACAAAGGTCCCGCTCAAGTCAGGTAGTATAGAATTGGTGCAAGTAGGGGAGACTCAGAGGTGCCAATTCTATACGATGATTAAGCTAACTTGATAAAATGTTAAAGGATTTAACTCTTCTTTAAGACAAGTAAAGAACTACATCAGAGAGAAGAATATTAGTTTCATAGGACTAGTTGAAGTAAAAGTAAGACAGGAAGTATGAAACACAGTTAGGAATGTTTTCAAGAATTGGAAGGTACTACATAACATTTTGCCTTAAACACAGTTAGGAATGTTTTCAAGAATTGGAAGGTACTACATAACATTTTGCCTTGTGTTGTCTAAAAGATTTGGATAGCTTGGAACCCTAATATTTTTAAGGTAATTTGATGCATTATACTGAGCAATGCATTACTTGCAAAATCAGATTAATTTCGTCGAAGGAAGAAGAGTTCATCTTAAGAGTAGTATATAGGTATAATGAGAGGAGCAATAGAAGATACCTATGGAGGGAATTGAGATACCGGCACCACTTATATGGGAATCAAGCTTGGCCAATAATGGGGTATTTTAAAATCATTCTTGATGGACAAGGGAAAACAGCAAGGAAGAAGGTTGACAGAAATGCTATCAAGGAACTCACAGAATAGATAAAAGCATGGACATGATAAACATTCTTTCGAGAGGTTTTGAATACACTTGGTCAAATTATAGGGATGAAGACAAAAGAGTTTATTTGAAAATTGATCATGTGTTCTATAATGAGCAATGAAAAAGTTAAATCATTCACTTCCAATTGGATCATAAAGCTCCTATTTTTTCTAATCACTCTCCTGGGTTTCTCACTATTCAAACGAGTCAAATATTTGGCCTTAAACATTTCAAGTTCATAGAGAGTGGATGAAAACCCAAGCTTCCGCATTCTAAAGGACAGTAAGGAACCTATTGAAAGGGGCAACCCTCTTGCCTGCTTAACAAAGAAGCTGAAGAGGTTGAAAGTTTCTCTTAAAATGTTGAATAAGGAGAATTTTGGAGAAATTACCAGAAAGGTTGGAAGGGCTAGGTTTTGGTAAATGATCCTTTCAACATTCAACTGCATGCTGATGATAAAAGTTCAATGGATTCCTATACTAGACGTTTGTCCTTTGAGGAATCATTCTTCAAGGAAAAAATCAATGATCAAATGGATGAAAGAGGGTGACAGAAACACAAGGTTTTTCCACAGAACAGCTAAGGCACATAGTGCAAGTCACAAAATACTTAGATTATAGAATGATGATGATATTATGATTGAGGATTATGAAAAATGTAAAGAAAATGGCTTCTGATTTCTTTGAGAAGTTGTTCATAGAACCTTCTTCTGTTGGTACTCTTACACAAAGTTGGTTGGGTAGACCATTGTTTGAAATCAAAGTCATCTCTGATATCTCCGATCTCAAAGGTTAAAACCGAAGAAACACTTTTCTTAATGAAGTCAAATAGTGCGACAGGTCCTGATGGCTACACAGTGGAATTCTAAAAGAAAAATTAGTCTCTACTGGATGATGAGTTCATGGATGCAATTGAGTTCTTTTTTCAAAGATAATTACATTTCTATCCTATAAATGCTAGGAACATATCTCTGATTCCTAAGGTTGACAATCCAATTAGAATGAAGAAATTCATGCATATTTCTTGTTGCAATGTCACGTACAAAGTCATCTCCAAAGTGTTGGTTAATAGGGTAAAGCCTTTGCTTCCTTTCTTTGTGGATGAAAATCAATCTGTCTTTGTCAAAGACAGAACCATTCAAAACAACATCCTCCGGAAGCATGAACGTGTCAAAACTATAAGAGAACATGAGGTTCTAAGTGTTGTGCAATTAAAGTGGATATCATGAAGGCTTTTGGCACTGTTAATTAGCAGTACTAAATGATGATTCTGAAGGTGATGAAATTTCCAGATAGTTATTTCAAATGGATTTGACTTTGTACCTCTACAACTTTTTTCTCCATTAAACTCGAATAGAGCCTACTACCTATCAGGAAGCTGTGTCTGGTCCAGATTTGGCATCGGCTCTCAGAAAAAGAAAGAAATTATTGATATATTGGAAATGACTTAGAGGAATCAGCCAATCAGATACTTAGAAGTCCTACTTATAGTTGGCAAGCTATGATACTCAAAGTGTGGCACTCTCCTGGCCATGCTTTCAAGCAGAGCTCAGAGGTGGACTGCCTCAAAGCTTTCATATGGTTGAAACTGCAACTTGAAAACTCAGTGCTTATAGCCGTATTTAGATACTAGATTGTTTTCTACTTTCTGCATTTTGGGATTCCATAACTATCTTTAGCATTTGGAGAGAGAGGAACAAGTTTTTCTACCAACAAATTGGCAGACTCTGACCCAGTAATAAAGGACACTCTAGAAAATATAAGCTTCTCTCCTGTCTCTTGAAGAGGTTGAAAGAGTATTAAATTTAACTGGAAACTCTCTATTAACATTGGCATTAGAATGAAAGTCCTCTTATGATCTTGGGGCATCAATTTTGGTCTTGTGCGCATTGCCTTCTTCTGTTTTATTCCCCTTTTCGTTATTTTGGTCAGAATTTAGTTCCTAACAAACACTACCTACTAGTTACAGTTGACGCAAAAATGTGGTGATGGAAGCCAATCGTGTACCCACCTAACCTAGAGAAACTCTTCTTTCTGGCAAATGTTCCATCCTTTTTCATGACGTACGCATTACGTAAATGCTGCAGAATGGGATTTCTAGTTCTCCTCACTCTTAGGGTGAAAAGACTCGCTTCCATGTACCCTGGCCTGTTTTCTGGAAGATACCAAGTATTTCATCTTCTCCAGGACTGAGTATGCTTCTTGGCATAGAAAAGTATCAGAACAGTAGCTTAAAATGCTTTGTAGAACTGATTTAATGAGCTGTGACTTGCCTGCATAAAATTGTTTAGAGGAAGCCCATTTTGAATCCTTCCATTTAACAGGCATGTTTCATGTTATCAATATATAGATTTAATTCAGCAAAGGTTGCTCCATGTTGATTTATTTTGCGTATTGAATTTATGATCCTACAGGCTCACGTAGTGAATTATTCAGTCAACAGTGAGGTTCTCCTTTTGATTTTTTCTTTCCTATACAAAAGGTTGTCTTTTGAATTTCCGTTCACTGGATTGACATTTTGTCTTCAATGCTTGGGCCGCTGGTCATTTTACTGATGACGTGTGGCGGGTCAGAGGTCTCTGGACAGGGAAGGGGAAACTACAATGGGGACTCATTACCTAAAAGTTTGCAAAAATCAGCTACAGCTAATAAGGTCACGCCTAGTTCCAGTGGAGGAATGGCATATCTATCTGGACTTGCATCTCAGACTGCATCTGGGGTTCTATCTGGCTCCGGGATTCTGAATGCTAGACCAGGAAGTGCTGCATCGTCAGGTTTACTTTCTCATATGGTATCACCTTGGAATGCTGATGTTGCTCGGGAATATCTTGAAAAGGTGGCTGACCTTCTCCTTGAATTTTCCGGAGCTGACACGATTGTAAAAGCCTTTATGTGCAGCCAAAGTTTGCTTAGCCGTCTTTTTCAGATGTTCAATAAAGTTGAACCTCCTATCCTCTTGAAGGTACATTAGAGTTTTATTTGCTGGACTGATTGTGTTCTTGGCCATTTCTTGTGAATTATTTGCATTGTCTCTAAAATTTGCAGTTGTTGAAGTGCATCAATCATCTGTCTACTGATCCACATTGCTTGGAGCATCTCCAGAGAGCAGATGCAATTAAGTACTTGATCCCAAACCTTGATCTTAAGGACGGTCCTGTTGTTAGTAAGATACATCACGAGGTTTGCTTTTGAAACTCTCTGGTTTTAGATGCTTAAAATAGAGTTAATAAAAATAATGTTGTCTTGTGGCTGGTCCACCAATTAAAAAAAAAGAAATGCTAAAGTATTTCAGAGCACCTCTTAGATCTGATAATGGAAGGCTCTTATGGATTATGTAATCTTCTAGTCAGGACGTGCATAGCTGGGGATGTTTTAATTTGTTTCGACTATATTTTATATTTGTAGTAGTCTTGCACATTAATTGACACTATGGTAATTGGTCTTGTTCTGTTTCCTTTTTTATTTTTGGCGAACATGTGATTCGTAAGTGCAACATAAATATATGCACATGGTGGAAGGTTTTTATGACAAGCTTAAAGGGCCAATTTTAAATGATTTTAACAGATATTCCTTTTCTGAAGGTCCTCCGTACACTATTTAATCTTTGTAAGATTAATAAGAGGAGACAGGAGCAGGCAGCCGAAAATGGGATCATTCCGCACTTGATGCAATTTATCATGTCTGGTTCTCCACTGAGGCAATACGCCTTACCTCTGCTATGTGACATGGCTCATGCTTCACGAAATTCAAGAGAACAGTTAAGGGCTCATGGTGGGTTGGATGTGTACTTGAGCCTTCTTGAAGATGATCTTTGGTCAGTGACAGCATTAGATTCCATTGCTGTCTGCTTAGCTCATGATAATGACACCAAGAGAGTCGAACAAGCTTTACTGAAAAAGGATGCTGTACAGAAATTGGTTAAGTTTTTTGAGAACTGTCCGGAGCAACACTTCCTGCATATACTAGAGCCAATCTTGAAGATTATTGCGTATGTTGTTTTCTATTCCTTCCTTATACCGACCTCATTGTTCATATTGAATTAAAAATCAAAAATACTAAGTTCTATTCAATTGCCTGTCCGTTCAAAGTTAGATCCGTCAATGTGAACAATTTCTACATCGTTCTTAACCCTACTATCCCTTCATGACTTCTAATTTGGTACTGGGCAAAGACTTGGTGTCTGCATCTATCACTTAGTGATGGGCATATGACCGTCCTCGTTTCCTGCATTCCTGAATATTCTGTGGTTATTTGTTGGTTATGGAAGGAAAAACTTTCTTAAAAGCAAGACCTGTTATCGATTCTAACTTTGTTTTCTGACTGGTTGACAAAGATAATTCAGTTGACATGCTGATTGCAGAATGCGTAAATCACTTGTTAGCATTCTCCAAATCTTCATTCTTTAGTGCTGATTTTTATATGCTCCTGATGCAGGAAATCTTCTCGAATTAATACTACTCTAGCCGTCAACGGCTTGACGGCATTACTGATTTCAAGATTAGACCACCAGGATGCCATAGCTCGCCTGAATCTGCTCAAGTTAATAAAGGTAGTGTATCATACTTCTTATTATATGGTACTGGCATAAACAGTTTGTTGGCTACTTCTTGAGTGATACTTGTATTTTACAAGGCAATGGAACTCTAAATAGGAATATGTGGAAAGAAAGCTTCAGATCTAAAAGTATTATTTTTTTATTAAAAAAAACCCCCTTTTCATGCACTGTTACTATATTATGGCGTGGTGCCATAAATCTTTCTTTCTTTTTCATCTTGTAATAGTTTTATTTTTTTTTAAAAAAAAAAACCCTTTTTCATGCATTGTTAGTATTTATATATGGCGTGGTGCCAGAAATCTTTCTTTCATTTTCATCTTAATAGCTCGTCTTGGAAGACACTGGTTAGACTAATGGAAAATGGTCTTTATGGGATGTGAACGGACAAGTGAGGGTCGAACATCTCTTACTCTTTCTATTGTGTGAGCATGTTCCACACATTTTATTAGTCGGTCTAAGACGTGCACATTTGAGAAATATTGTAATCCAGGTGCAAGAAGACTGGGATATGAACTTTGTGCTACCATGTATTGTCAGGTTGCAACATTAATTTCAAGTTTAAGATGTTAGGAAGAATATAACTTGAACATCTTAACACCTTGACATACACTTTAATTGGGTTTTAGTGGTTGATAATTGATTGCCTGATACTTTCACCAAATGTATATCCTCTGGGTGCTAAACAATGAGTCCTTGAAGTATTCATGATACTCTGCACTTGAACTTTATGGTATTGACATTTGTTACTGCCATTTTCTACTTGGTGACTTTAAACACTTCTCCTGGCAGGCTGTGTATGAGCATCATCCGCGTCCCAAGCAATTGATTGTAGAGAATGATCTTCCTCAGAAGCTTCAAAACTTGATCGAGGAGCGCAGAGATGGCCAGACTTCTGGTGGCCAAGTTTTGGTCAAACAGATGGCAACCTCGCTGCTGAAAGCCCTCCACATCAACACAGTTTTGTAAATCCACGGTACTGGACTTAATAGGCCAACCGGCCTTTTTGTTCATATTATTTTTTTAAACTGTGTATATGGTTTCCTGTTGTGGCGTTCTTCGTCTTATATTTTCTTGAACTGTATATATGGTTTCCTGTCGTGGTGTTCTTTGTCTTCTATTTTTTGGGCATGAGATTTTTCATTTGATGGGGCTCTTGATTAGGAAGCATAAACTCCATATTTGTTAAGAACCGATGGGTGTTTGACAAACTGTTTGGGCCCATATTCCCCCCTCCCCCCCTAGGTTTAGATGGTGTCTAGTTTGCCCGTAATCTTTAATTTAGGAAGTGTTGTATTCGTTGAGGATGAGTTACAACTACTTGAGGTGTGTAATACAAATTACTGGCTGAATGTATTGTATTGAGTAAGTTCAAATTCTATTTCTTATTACTGAGACATCTCTTGCTCGGTCTCTCTAAACTTTGTGGTGTAAGTATCAAGTCAAAGATTCTATCTAATCAGATCACGATAATATTCAAAATCTAATCATATCAATTGTATTTATTAAAATTAGTATGTACCAATTGGAATCAGCATATAACGTAACTATAAATGGGACATATTGTATCTTGTTCAATTCAATAAAATACGTACAATTCAATAAAATACGACTTTCATTTACGGCATATATTTCTGTTATGGTATCTGAGCATTGTTTTTTGATCCGAAGATCAAAAAACAAAAACAAAAATAAAAAAGAAGAGTCGCCAGGAGTCATCAGATCTCCGGCGAATGTCTGCCTAAAAACAAGTGACGCCCCTCCTTTCGAAGAAGGTGGTGGTAACCGAGTCGGTACCTATGGGAAATGGAAAATGTGAAGAAATTTTGGCAAAAAAGCCGACGAGGACCGAGTTGTTATCGGCAACTTCATCAACATATGAAGCACCTTTGAGAAATTCAGACAGTCACGGCGGGGAAGCTTCAGGTTATTCATCTGATGGTTATGAGACTGCCAAGCTTCAGGTTATTCATCTGATGGTTATGTGAGTGCCAATGAAATTGAGTTGGACCGTGACGATGATGCCGTGAAGGAGGGAAAATGAGATGTCGTGAAAGCGCTTTCAGGGGAAAGCCGGGCGGAGCGTTCTTCGAAAGGAAGCGTCGGTAGAGGGAGTGCAGGTACAAAGGTTAGGGATTTTTATCTCCAACCCAACCTTTCAAAATTACAAATTCAGTTCTTGATATTTTTTTGAAATTACAGATTTGCCTTATGAGTTATGAAAATATAAACCGACCCCATAACTTTATCGAAATTCTAAAAATGACCTCAGAACCTAGAAAATTGTCACAAGCCCATCACACGAACTCTACCTCCCGTATACATGTAGATAGAAGTAATGAAGGAATCTTTGACTGCGAAGCCTCTGGCGCTATGACCAATGACACTAGCGATTTTTTTTCACCTCTTTAAACTCTTGAAAACGCATATTGAAACTGCTAGCGGTGAATTAGTTTCTGTTCAAGATGAATGTCCCATTATGGTTTTTCCACACATGCGACTTAATTAGTGTCCTTATGTTCCTGCTTTATCCTCAAAATTGTTATCTGTTAGCCATGCCATAAAAGAGCTCAACTGTGGCGCCTGATGTATCTTCATTTTTGCCTCTTGTAGGACATACATACGAAGGAGATAATTAGGCATAGGACTGAGCGAGGAGGCTTGTACTACGTTGACGAAGTCGCTCAACAAGTTCGGTCTATTCTCGCTCACGGGATGGTCAACAGGCAACTATGGCTATGCACCGACATCTAGGTCACTATTCATTCAGTTGCCTTAAACTCTGATTACCCAGTTTGTTTACCAATAAGACAGTTCATATGCATTGTGAGATATGTATTCATGTAAAAAGTCACCGTGCTATCTTTCGACCAAATAATATTCGGTTGACAATATCTTTTCATTGGTGCATTCTGACATATGGGGACCAGCACATATACCTAGCCATAGTCAGTTTCAGTATTTCTTATTATTCGTTGATGATTTCTCCCGTATGACGTAGGTATACTTCCTGAAACACAAATCTGAAGTCCTAGAAAAACTTATCCAGTTCTTTCACATGGTCCAAACACAGTAGAACACCAAAATTCAGATCCTACGTTAAGATAATGGCCATGAATATGTGAATGAACATCTAAAATCGTTTTTCCAAGATAACGGGTTGATACATCAAACAACCTATCCAAATACACCATAACAAAATAGTGTAGCCGAGAGAAAAAATCGCATTATCATCGAAATGACATGAGCTATGTTACTTGAGTCCCATGCCCCTAAACACTTCCGTTTCGAAGCTATCGCTACTTCAGTCTACCTATTGAACCGACTACCCACAAGAATTCTTGACCTTAAGTCTCCTTTACAAATGTTAGCCTCTAAAATCATCATGCCATCATCCCTGACTCCCCCCCCCCCCCTTCGTGTCTTTGTTTGCTCCATGTTTGTACATGTCCCAAAAAACAAACGCTCCAAACTGGACTCTTGTGTCGAAAAATGTGTGTTCGTCGGGTAGTCCACCAGAAAGGTCATCGGAGTTATAATCCCACTATCCGTCGAATCTGTGTCACAATGGACTTTGTGTTCCTTGAATCCGATTATTATTTTTTGATAACCACCCTAACTCTCAGGGGGAGGCATTGAATAAGTCCCTAGATTGGTTATAGCTTCGGTTGTCTAGAGACTGTCCAAAAAGAATGAGTAGATGACGCCACTGAGGAGACCTCTCCCAACAAAGGAAGGGTCAACGAGCCAATTTCCACTACTAATGAGTCTTCTTTTGTGAATATCCAACAAGTGGTAAGTGATCCACTCCTTAATGAAGAACTCCCTATTGTGCCTAACTTAGAGGGTACTGATAATCCGATTGAGAGCCAGTTACCGGTCCTTCCTGAAAGAAAGATTAGGGGTAACCCCTGGACAGGCACTCACAGTTTAGCCATGGGGAGAGTTGCAGAATACGCTATGGTGCTTTTTTTACGCTGTGCTCTGAGACTATTCCGCATACAGTTCAGGAGACGAGCAAAAGTGCTGAGTGGAGAAAGGTAATAAAAGCGTAAATGAATACCTTGGTGAAGAATGAGACATGGCAAAAGTATGAGCTGCCAAAAAAGAAAGAGAGTGGTGAGTTGTAAGTGGATGTTTACCATCAAATACAGGGTGGATGTGACGGTTGAGCGTTATAAGGCTAGACTTGTGAAAGATCTTTTCATCAGTTTGACATTAAGAATGCGTTCCTACATATGGAGTTAAAAGAAGAGGTGTATACGGAAGCTCCACCAAGTTTTTCGAATGAGTTTTGAAAAGCTAAGGTCTGCCGGCTCAGAAAACCTCTTTATGGTTTGAAACAGTCGCCACAGGCATTGTTCGAAAGGTTCGCTGTGGTCATGGAAAAGAACATATACAAACAAAGTGACATTGATCATACTTTGTTCTTCAAGAAAAGAGGAGACATAATCATATGTCTAATTATATACGTGGACGATATAATCTTGACATGCAATGATAAAGAGGAAATCACACAGCTCCGAGAGAACCTGTTTACAGGATTCGAAATGCAAGACTTGGATGGACTAAAGTACTTTCATGGGATCGAAGTTCTCCGGTCGAAGAAGGGAATCTTTGTATCACATCGGAAGTACATTCTTGACTTCCTAGTTGAGGTTGTGATGATTGATGGCAAACTAAGTGAGACACCGATATGCGTGAATCATAAACTGCAAATAAAAGAAAGGGCATCAGGAGCATATCAAGAACAATATCAGACTTATGGAAAATAGATTTATCTCTCCCACACCAGACCAGACATAGCATATGTCGTAGGCGTTGTGAGCCAGTTTATGCATCAACCTCAAAAAGAACACATGGAAGCGGCAATAAGGATAGTACGGTATCTGAAGGGAACACCATGCAAGGGAATATTGTTTCAAAAACATGGACACTTAGATGTGGAGGTATATACTAATGCTGACTAGGTAGGCAGCCCAAATGGCAGGAGGTCCACTTCTGGGTACTTTGCCATGGTCGGAGGAAATTTAGTTACGTAGAGAAGCAAGAAAGAGAATGTAGTGGCGTTATCAAGCGCAGAAGCTGAATTCAGAGGAATTTGCAAAAGATGTTATGGAGGTACTTTGGCTGAAGAAACTAATGCACGAGATCAGGTTTCCTATTAAGGCTACCTACTAAGCTGTTATGTGATAACAAGATGGTGATAAGCATCTTCGAGAACCCAGTGCAGCATGACCGAACTAAACATGTGGAAAAAGATAGACATTTCATCTAAGAGAAGCTAGAGTAAGGTATCATTGAGCTACCATTTGTAATGTCTAGTAATCAGCTAGCCGATATTCTCACAAAAGTTGTCACTAGAAAAATCTTCAGCTCAGTACTTTGCAAGTTAGACATTAGCGACCACACTGTCCAACTTGAGGGAGAGGGATGAAAAGTATCAAGTCAAAGATTCTATCTAATCAGATCATGATCATATCCAAAATCTAATCATATTAATTGTATTTATTAGAATTAGTATACCAATTGAACTTTCATTCATGAGATATATTTCTATCGCTTTGTGTCTTTACCTTTACTTTCATCATGTTCTTGACTTCTATGTGGCGTGGTTTTGCTATTTTTTTTCCTTCAAGGATTTACATATACCATTTTAAAATCGGAGGATAAATTGGAAATATGATTTTAATTTTTCTTGAACAAGATAAAAACTCGAAGTGGATTTGGAATTTTACTTGTACATGGTGAAATGTCCAATCTATTTTATATGCTTTGTGGAAGAATTCTATAGAGTTCCTTTTCAAGTAACATAAACTCATATTCGACATTACATTTACTTTTCGGCCTACTATTCATGCATATGCAGAATACACCAATTGAGAGATAATAATGCTTACGTTGTCCTAAGACACATCTCAATAGTTCCAAGTAGGGAGTTTCGAAAGAAACGTCAGGAGTTCGAACCTTGTTGAAGGCACGAATGTTTGAACCTCTCCAGACAAGCTGTATAGTGTGGGAGCACTATTGGCTCGTGGAATGATCTGATAGGCTGACAGGCCAACCCGTCGGTTGTTTTTTCGGTGTCAATGGGCTCCTAGTGCTGTTTCGGTGCTATGAAAAACTTCTACTAGTGGGTCTTAGAAACCTGATTTACATCCCTACATATCTTGTGATACCGGAGATGACATAAATGTTTAATGGTTGGGTTCTAACCTTTACACGTTTTAGCTGAAACGCTTTGCGAGTGGGTTATTGAGAGCTATTCAACCCCACTCTTTGGGTGGTGGCTACCACATTTGACTCATTCCTGAATCGATGTGGAGCTTTTCCCTTCCACACGAGTTCCAACAAAGGATAGACAAAGCCATTGGTATGGGATTAGCGGATGAGAACCCATCAGTCTCATGAATGTCGCTAGAGGGATAAGATCACCTTACCGCAAGAGGAGTGCGGTGGCGCGTGACCGCGCGACACGTGGCAGTAAAGGGAGGATGGTGAGGCTAGATGAGGGCCCCCCTTGCTGCCACGCGTCGCGTGGTCACAAAGGAGTGAGGCAAATTGGGGTGAGAAGATCCCAACCCGTCGCTAGAAATACGAGGCAAGGCTTTCGGATGTCACTTTCGTGGTCATTTCGTATATTTTTTTAAGATATTTTCAGGTTTTGTGTATTTTTCAGGTTTCATATATTTAAACTGACTAATGTTACGATTTATCATTGAAACAATAATGTCTTGGCGACGGAACAATTGCAAGGGTAAAAAGAAAGAGATTAAATTTGTAGGTTTAGGCTTTTCTTTTTTTATTTTATAATTCTTACTTTAATAATTTATATTTATATTTAAAATATATTTAAAAAAATAGATATGACGGATATTAATAGGTAACCATCATGTATACCTAGACACGATTTGTTTTTAACGGGTAAGTTTCATAGTGTTTCACGATTTACACGAAACCAGACAAAACTATACTCATACCCGCAAAGAGTGTCAAGTTTGTATCGTATTTTTGTGTCGTGTTTTAGATTACCACACACTATAATGTTTATGGACGGAAGTAGCTTATTCCATATTCTGACAGGAAAAGCATACACTTAGAACACACATACTATAAAGTTTTGGCATTACCAAAGGAAAATACCTGTAGCTCAGCAGTTGTATTAACTCCATAGAAGTAAAAAAAAATAAAAAATCAAACACTTCCCATGGGAAAACTGTGTGCCTCGGCTCTTGAGTGCAGGAATTAATTAATTACCACAGAAATAACAATAGTTTCACTTAAAAGAATAATATTTGGAAGCGAAGACATTTCTTGGTACCCACAAAACACAAATTTCCATGAACATCAAGCAGGACGCCAATCTAGCTGAACATATCTGGGAGAGGCCTCACTGCCATGAACGCGTCCACCATCTAAATATATCACAAAGAAAAATTAAATGCATTACAATATATAAACATAAAAGAAAAAATATGAAAAAGAAATACTCCCCCTTCTAGGTCATAATGGCGAACAAGCAAATGTAAACTTTTGGCTAATCACCACCACCAGAAAGTGTATTAAGAATTGATGATGTTTATAATCACTACAAAATCCATAAAATTGTGTTCAATAAATTGCACTTACTAAGCTCAATCATCTTCTTCAAAATTATGTTACCTGTCTTAGCATATGTGTACTAGGTCATGATTTGGATGTTTTATGTTATACATTTATTATTAATAAAGAGGTTTTATTATCATTATTTTTGGTTAGTATGTTACACAATTATGATATATGTCCCTGGTTCATTATTGTTATAGAGATAAATAATTTACAACCAGTATGAGTATTAATTTGATAATCATGAGATGATTATGTGTATGTTGATACAAATCAATCTCATAGATACTTGTTAGAGAACAGTGTATTGGATAGACACATCATGAGATTACTACATGGATTAGCGTCATAAGTAAATCTCATGATAGTCATGTTTTAATACTTAGATTTGAGATTGTCATAGTTTCCAACATGATGACTATTATATTTTGACATGATCTAACGTTATCCGTAACTGGATAATAATAAAGGTCATGATTGAGTATGATAGAAATTAAGTAGACGATATTGAACAATCAAGATAGAATTTGTCTCTCTCTTTTGAGAGAGATATCTTTGGACCCCTTGATTAGTGTGCATGGTCGTGCTCAAATGAATTGATAGTGTGATCAATATCATTTCTTTTATCAGTCTACTTAGAGATCGAGTAATCATATGTTTGAACAATATAAGTATGACGCTGACCATAGCTTATGTTCAATCTAGATATCGTGTGACAAAGGGATTAATACATGTGCTAATTATTAGGCTAGCTGGACTGTACTCGTATTAATTGAGTAGTCGTAATGTCTTGCTAGAGACCAATTACGACTTATTGGTTCAATAGAGATTTACCCAACTGCCAATTAATACGGGCCTATCGGGTCACACACAAGAATGCGTATGGGCTGATATTAATAATATTAATATTAGATATTATTATTATTATAACTATTTTTGTTTTTTATATACTTATATGTATCATCGGATAATAACAATAGAATCCATATCTGATATGGATTTTGATTGGTCTTATCTAATCCTAACCGAATCCGTATTTGATACGGATTATGATCGGCATTAACTAATCCGATCTAGAATCGGATTTTGATGTCTATATACATGTATATATATCCTGGTGTATCTCGTATTAGAGTGAATACAACAGAAAAATCCTAGAGCCGTTTTTGGAGAAAAACGAGTTCTCTCAGCCGCACCGTTCAAGAGCTAGCACTCTGGCCAGAAGCATTTGTATGGATACCGGTAGAGGGTGTTCGTGTCATCGCACCTTCTACGTCTGCGGATTTCAAATCTACAGAGGTAACGTTTTGAATTTCTTTTATCGAATTAAGCGAACAACATGGATCCTTGGTTGGAAATCGGAGATCAAGCTTTGTTTTTCGCTGCGCGTTTTAGCAGTGATCTTCTCGATTTACTAACAGAAACATGTCCAAGCAAATATGGAATCAACTAGTTTCAAACATTTACGTAAGACACATAAGTCAATCAAGTTGTAAAGAAACCATTTAATACCATAAGTATGCATAATGCTCATATCAAGAAAAAAAATAAAGCATTTATAGAGTCTAGAGAATGTACTTTTAATACCAAACTTAAATCCTTACTTCTCAATGTTTTAGTCAATTTATAAGTATCACATTTGCCGTCAGGTTCGTAAATGTTTTGATAGATTGATACTTTCAAATGTTCATAGAAACTTTATAACAAAACATATCTAGGTCATCTATTACATGAGATAGACAAATTCCAAAAACTTGGCATAAAATCTTGTAAGCTAAACAGTTGTTTTCTTTTCAAAAATCAAAACATTTTCTTTCTTTTTACAAATATCTTATGATTTTAAAAAATTTAAGTATTATTATCGCCCCAATAGATAACACATATCAAATTTTAGCTCAAGTCCCTTCTATACATATTACGGGACTAAAATGATAGTTAGAAAGTTTACCAAATCGTCCAACTCCAAGGGTCTAGCTTTTTCCATAGCCAAAATGAAATTTTTGCACCATCTTTGATCTTGAACTTGATAGGGAATTGCTCTTTGTTGACTATATGGATTGAACATTTCAAATTCATGATCTATTTGATTTCTTCTATTTTCGCATCTCCATGGATTCCAAGCTCCTACAAAAGACAAATTTCTATCCATAGGTACCCTTTTGTTGTTGGGTCCATTTTGGTTAGTTCTCATGCCTTTAGACCTCCAATAATACTTAGAGCTTTTCTTAGCTCTACAAACACTTACCACATGACCCTTTTTGTTACAAAAGAAACAAGTAGGTGTATGATGTAATTTTGTGCTTTTAGGCTTGGAAGGTTTAGATACATTCATTGAACCAAAAATCTTGTTGACATTTCTAACCACTTCCTTTGGAAGTATCAACTTAGCGTTAGGTGAATCACATAAGGATATTTCTTTTATCTTATGCAATTTTATGTTGGTTGAAGTACTGGAAGCTTTAAAATCTAAGTTTGTTTTTCTTTTTACTACTTTTTGTTTAACAAGAAGGTTTTCGTGGATAACCTTTTCACATGTCATCTTTTGGAGCTCTTCAAGTCTAACTCATTTATTTTTAATCTCTATGTTTTTCAGAGCTAAGGATTTTTGTGTCTCTAAGATGACACCATGCTCTAGATGAAGCAAAACAAGATCTTAGACATGGATATAATAGTCAAGGAAGCATGTGTAAGGTTAGAGAAAAGTCCACAAGAAATTTGAGCAAGATTGGAAAGAGAAAAAAACACCATGAATCTCCCTTGGATTTTGTTCTAACGTACATAAAAATTTGAATTCTGGGGGACATCGATCGATCTATGTGAGGGTATGATGTACATCGATCGATCTATGTGAGGGTATGATATACATCGATCGATCTATATGAGGTTATGATGTTGGACAGTGTGGTTTCAATATGATTCAGGATGACAATAATCGATCTATGTGAGGGTATGATGTACCTCGATCGATCTATGTGAGGGTATGATGTTGGACAATATGATTTCAGTTTGATTCTGGATGACATCGATCGATCTATGTGAGGGTATGATGTACATCGATCAATCTATGTAAGGGTATGATGTATACATAGATCTCTGTTAGAGACTATGTCAGGGTATGATGTATACATGTGAGAGTATGATGTTGATTTCTTATTTTCAAGTATAAAACAACTTTTCAATCCTTTTTCAAACATCTTTTAAGCTTCATCAAAATACTCATATCCCAACAATCTCCCCATATGTGAGAGATCTATCTCTCACAATGGATTTGGTTCTAATTGCAAATTATGAAATACCTTTTTATCTCATTTCAAACATCTTTTAAATCCAACAATTCATTTTCAAAAGGACTCTCCCCTCGTGATCCCAAAATAACCGTCCCCTGCATTTTTGTCGCTTCCTCCTTTGCTACCGTAACTACCACCAGAATGGTGCCTTCCGGTGGCATCCAAAACGCCCAGATGGCTGATGATTCTCACATGGAGAAAAACATAGAAGAGATTGATCAAATCCATCGCAGTGTCAAAAAGTATAAACGACCAGCAAGTAGGAATCCACCTTCACCACGTGATCAAGGCATGCAATCTGGGCAGGCGTGGGCAGATCTGCTGTGAAATCCCTCCCCGGCCAATCCTTTCCACAGAGACGATCTGTACACCGGGGAAGGAGAGGAAGATGATGATGAGTTTACGTTCTCTCAACCGCACAAGGGCACGGAGTCCATGGATGATAACATCGCGATCTCTGGACGGGTCTCCATTGAAGTCTCCACTGAGGAGTGCAAAAAACTATGGTTGCCCTGGCGCAGGGCTTTGGTTGTTAAGCTGTTGGGTTGGAATGTTTCATATCGAGTCCTCTCTCAAAGACTGTCGGATATGTGGACTCATAAACGCCGTTTGGACATAGTTGATATTGAAGATGGCTTCTACGTCGTGCGTTTTCTTAACAAAGAGAACTACTCTTATGTGCTGGAGAATGGCCCGTGGACGATTCAAGGACATTACCTGAGAGTCTCTAAACTACGCCCAGGTTTCTTACCTTCGAGAGACAATATATCTTCCACACTAGTTTGGTTAAGAATCCCTTGTCTACCCCTCGAATTCTTCCATGAGGATGTTTTAATGCGGATTGGAGATCAACTTGGCATGGTGGTAAAAATTGATATGCAAACCATGACAGTATCCAGAGGTAAGTATGCCAGAGTTTGTGTCGAAATCGACTTGGAAAAACCATTAATCTCAGGCATTGTCCTAAATGGCACTCATTTCACAGTGGAGTATGAATGCCTGCATCAGATATGTTTTTCTTGTGGCAAATATAGACATCGTATCGATGAGTGTCCGTCCTAGAGACAATCGGTTTCTACTGAGAATCCTTCCCAACCGTCAAACGATCCTGGTCCAAGTATTCTAACTGACCCCTTTTGTCCTTGGATGATTGCACGTCCTAATCCTAGACGTCGCACAGCAACACCGAAGATGACTGGTGATGGTGATAATGCCACCAATCTTCACAAGATCCCCAGCAAGGGACATCGAAATGAGCATGGGGCTGTGATTGGAGGCACGAGATTTGCACCGCTTGCAAATGCAGCAGGCATTGACATAACAGATACATTGACTGCTACACTCGAAACAAATCTTCAAGAAGTTCACGATTCGGGTCTATCAGTTCACTTTCGGACATCCACCAAGGATCAACTATTGAAAACCAAAGAACGCAAGCTACAGGGAATTCAAGTGCGGGATACATCTCGGATTAAAATTTAGCCGTCACGTGCCTCCGCATTGGGTCCAGCTACCATGGCTGCACGTAAAGACTAGCCTCAGGCACCACCGAGGATACTTCGACGACCACACACCCTTACCACTAAATTGTCACAGCCTCTGAATGATATCACCAACGTAAACTGTTCGCATACTGAGCCCTCAGTTGTTGCGGATCATTTGTCAACCGCATTGAACGCAGACGCCATGGTATTCTCAGCAGTTGGGGATCAAACTAAGTACAAGCCACCAGATGGCGACCAATGTCCTTTGATGGTAGTTGATAAAACACCAAATAAAGAGCCTGATGCACCTATGTTGGATTGTAGCATCCAGAATCCGATTCTGATTGACCAAGATGATGGTCATCACTTGTCATCTTAACATCTTTTACCAATGAAGCTATTATATTGGAATTGTAGAGGGGCAGGATCCCCAGGAACTGTCCGCGAAATTGTTCGATTAGTACATGATCATAAGCCAGATCTTCTTTTCTTGATGGAGCCACGAGTCCTCAGCTCAAGGGCGCACTATATTATACACCATACACACTTTACGCATATTGCAGCAGTTGAGTCCCGTGGGTTTACAGGCGGACTTTGGTGCTTATGGGATGAGTCATCAGTCAACGTTAAAGTCCTATCCTATACAGCACAGGTTCTAAATATTGGTGTAATTGTTGAGAACTCCGTATCATGGATACTATCTCTAGTGTATTCATCTCCAACTGATTCAATAAGGGATGCATTCTATGACTATGTTGAGAATATGAGGACTCACATTGATATTCCTTGGATCTTGATTGGTGATTTCAACCAAGTAATAAAGCAAGAAGATAAACGTGGTGGTAGAGCCGTGCGTAGACGTAGCGCAAAAAGAATGAAGGACATGGTTGATCTATGCAGCTTCATGGCCAAGATATACTTGGACCAATGGACAGTCTGATAACATGTTGATTGAACAACGTTTGGACCAAGCATGGGCCAACGTTGACTGGCATCTGCAGTTCAATAAAGCAATGCTCCGTCACCTACCTCGTACACATTTGGAACACAGTCCGCTTCTTCTATCCACTGAGACTTTCATACAAACACACCAAACTGGTCGACCCTTCAAATTTCAGGCGTGTTGGTTGGAACATAAACTTTTTGCCCCCTTTATGCATACAACATGGCATGAATATGAAGGCGATTTCCGAAACACTTCGAATATTCGTGGAACGTGTGGAGAAGTGGAGTAAAGATGTGTTTGGTAATCTTGCAGCAAGACGTAAGCGCTGTTTGGCACGGATTGAAGGAACTCAACGAGCTTTGGACCGTCACCCTTCTAGGTTTCTGACGAAGCTTAATGAAGAATTAAGGGAGGAATACCATGAAACCTTAAAGCAGGAGGAGACTTATTGGCTACAAAGGAATAAACTTCAATGGCTGTCTAATGGAGAACAAAATAGCTGTCTTTTTCATATGACTATGGCTAAGCGGCAGCGTACTCCAATGATCACACAACTCAAGGATGATGGCGAACGCTGGATCACTGATCATTTAGGCATCGAACGTCAAATACTTGAATATGACAAAAAATTGTTTTCTTGCACTGGCAATGATGTGGTTGATATTGATGATATTCATATCAACACGTTTGATGAGTGTGATCGCCGTTGGTTGAATCATCAGGTCACAATACCAGAAATTGAAGAAGCAATATTCCAAATGGAAACGTATAAAGCCCGGGGTCCGGATGGACTCCCACCTATATTCTATCAACGAAATTGGGACGTTGTCAAGAACTTGGTGATCTCCTTTGTACTAGAAGCCTTCAGAACCGGTGTCTTTCCTGCTGAATTAAATAAGACCCTCATCACACTAATTCCAAAGGTAACACCTCCGGAAAACTCCTCGCAGTTTCGGCCTATAGCACTCACAAATGTGGTTGTCAAGGTAATTAGTAAGATCATTGCCAATCGACTCAAATCTATCATTGGAAAGATCATTTCGCCGACACAATGCGCCTTCATTCTGGGTCGTCAAGCAGCAGATAATATTATTATTGTCCAGGAACTTATGCACATGATGAGGATTAAACAAGGTCGTAGAGGTTTGATGTCTCTCAAACTTGACTTAGAAAAGGCATACGACAAGGTTCAATGGCCGTTTCTAAAGAAACTGCTCCACACGGTTGGGTTTAGTGAGGAAATGATCAAAATCATCATGTTTACTATTACCTCTGCCACCCTTTCTATTATATGGAATGGTCACTGCTTGGAACCATTTAAACCACAATGAGGCATTCATCAAGGTGACCCCCTCGCCCCTTATCTTTTCTTGTTATGTATGGAAGTCTTGAGCCAAAAAATTGATCATGTTGTGGCTGCAAAATGGTGGTCTCTGATTCCTACATCGTGGGCTGGACCATCTATCTCTCACCTATTTTTTGCGGATGATCTACTGCTATTTGGAGTTGCCACGGATAATCAGGCAAAGATAATGGAGGAAATTGTTAGGGAGTTTTGCAACACCTCGGGGCAAAGTGTTAGTGTTCACAAGTCACAAGTCCTTATATCTAAAAATGTCTCCGCAACATTTCGCCCAGACATCTTGGAGCGATGGGATTTACAGCGGACTAGTCATTTCGGCACACATCTTGGATTGCCATTAACTTGTGGACGTGGGGGACGCCGGATTTATAATTACATTGTTGATAAAGTCCGCACACGACTCTCCTTATGGCAAGCTAAACTTTTGTCACAAGCAGCCAGGTGCATACTGATCCAAAGTGTTATGTTATCAATGCCTACGCATGCAATGCAAACGGTGCGATTACCGGCGGCGCTAGTGGAAGAAATTGATAAACTAGCGCGACGTTTCTTTTGGGGTGAAGTGGATCAATCACTGCACTTGCACTGGATTGCATGGGAGAAAGTATGTCAAACCAAAAATGCACGGTGGACTGGGAATAAAAGATTTGCGTACTATGAATTCAGCCATGTTGATGAAGCTTGGGTGGCAACTTATCACACAACAAGACTTGCTTTGGGTTAAAGTTCTAATTTGTAAGTATGGTGCATTACCCCACACACGACATGTAACAAACCCTTCCACATTATGGCGCCACATTCGGAGCATTCTCCCTCTACTTAAATCGAACATTGATCGGACTGTATCCTCCAGTGAAGTCGGCGAAGAGGAGGTGCGATGGAAGGGTAAACAGTCAGGTAATTTTGACGTGGCTAGTGCATATACACTACTTATGCCATCCGATCTTCCCACGCATCCATGCTGGGGGAAAATTTGGCGTATGACAGGACCTCGCCGGCTGCACCTACTGCTGTGGCAAATTTGTCATAATTCCTTACCAACAAAATCTTTTTTGCAACAACGACGGATTGCTAATGACAGTTCCTGTGATATTTGTGGACATTCGGATGAACATATCATGCATGCATTGCGAGACAGTCGATGGGCAAGCAAGGTTTGGTATCATCTCCTTCAGCCAGGACAACGATACGAGTTTTTTTGGCCCTCTACTCCTATAGAATGGGTCTCAACCAATCTTGATAGAGTATGGGATTCCGAAGACAGCACGGTGGGATGGAACTATATTTTCAGACAAGTAATTCAGACCATATGGTATTGGAGAAATGAATTAGTGCATGATAATAGCCGCCATTTGCCGCCAACTCTGCGCATATGCCATGGTATTATACATCGAGCGAAATTGCAGATTTTTGTAGATGATTCTAGACTTAGTACATATGTACCTATGCTAGAACAATAGAAATTGTGGATGTACATATTTTGTTTATGTTGAAATAAAAAGTTCCCTTCTTCCAAAAAAAACAATTCATTTTCCAACACACATATATACATACATATCAATATACACATACATATACATATATATATATATGCATACATACATATACATATATAGATATATATACACATACATATACACATACATATACACATACATATACATATACATATATATATACACCCTGGTCGTTGTCTGTGTTTTCCAACACAGGCAACACTGGTGCGTTTTCTATTAATATGCTATTTACTCATCATGTGCCATTCCCATTTATTGTTACATATGAATCTCCTTGCCTCACATCTGTGTTTCTTTTGTTGTGCTGGACTTTAATGCAAAAACTATTGACGAGGGCGACATCGCTTAGCTTCAAGCAGACACAGGGCGACCTCTTGGATTTCTTTATCTCCATCATCAACATCAAGTGCTCTTCCAAGCCAACAAGACAATTTTGTTTTTTATTATACATCAATCACTTCCATGTATTTAACTTTCAATAGCATCTTTATCAATGATAGCCGTATAAATATGTACGCTTTTTCATTCGCCAAGTTTTTATCCACAAGGGTGATTTTTCTTGGCAAGGTTTTAATGCGGCATATCATATACGACTGGAGATATACAATTCTAAGCTCATTATTTCACTTATTCACATACGATGACGTTTGTAATATGGTTTTCCTCCGCCATAAGAGATGTTTTTAATTAAATTTCCTTTCCATAATATATATATATATATATATCGAATAAAAAGAACATACGTTGGGGGGTCTCCGGGTACGTTAATCGATATAACAAAGACAACAAGAAAGCAGCATCTCTTCAGATTTTTAATATTTAAGAAGGTCTTCAAGGAGAACAAATTTATTAATTTTCTAGATATTATTGACTCCAATTATCTTCAACAAATAATGTATTTCGATGTGAGAATGCTGTTAGGTCCGTGAAACACACTAGAAGGGGGGTTGAATAGTGTGTTAATCTAAGTATGGTTCTTTTTTGATTCTTTTTGCAATGAGAGTAACTAAACCAATACTTGATGTGTTCTTTGAAAGAAATGACTTGCGCAAATGAAAGAACACCAAATTTATAGAGGTTCAAGTCAAAGACTCTACTCCTCTACCTTCTTGCTTTGAACAAGAAGGATTTTTGAACAAGGGATTGTTATTTCTCTTGGGGAGAAACAACAATCAAAATAAATACGAAAACGAAACTAGGTCTTGCAACCCTAGTTCAAGAACACGAAAAACAACCTCTTTGAAGCCTAGCCTCCTTAAGATCTTCCTTGCACCAAAGAAACCTTCTATGGAGTATGATGTAGCCTCTACACCATCAACTAGTTCTTGGAAGCTTGATTTTCGCCCAAACAAGAAGGCACCTTGCTTCTTGACCAACAACTCAAATCTTACTCCTCACAATCCTCACTAAGAAGAAGATCACTTCTCCTTTACAATAACACACACTCAACAATAAAGTAATATTACAATGATTTTGAGAGCAAAAAATACAATGAAGACTTGAGAGCTTGAGATGAATAGTTAGTCTTCAAAAATGAAGTCTTCAAACCCTTATAGCTTCAAAAATCCATCCGTTGGGAAGAGAGAGAGAAGAGGAAAAATGACATCCTCTCATATGTTGACACATCACCAACTTGAGAAAGTCTTCTTGGGATTAAGTCAAGACTTCTTGAGGAAGTCTTGTGTATAAAGCTTAAAATAGTAGGATATTCTCACCAACCAAGGATTTTTGATTTGAAAAGTAGCCACAAAAGTCATGATTGCATGGGGAAAACAAAAAGTGCTTTTTGTCAAACAAAAAGTACAGGAGAGAGAAAATTACTCCAGTTCGGACCTTCTATTCGCGCATTATACTTGTGAATGTAGCGCTCAATGGAGCGTTTGAAACTTGACAACCTCATTTGTCTTACCTGATAGAGCGCTACTTGGCTTAGTTTGAAACTTTCTGTTCTAAAGACTTAATATCATAACTTAGAGCTGAAGCGCTCGGTAAAGCGTTTGAAACTCCCTAAAAAATAGTTTTATTTCTCTGATCTGTTAGAGCGCTACTATACCCAGTTCGAAACTTTCTGTCCTCAGAAGCAAACTTAGAGCTGAAGCGCTCAGTAAAACGTTTGAAACTCCCTAAAAAAGATAGTTTTATTTCTCTGATCTGTTAGAGCGCTACTATGCCCAGTTCGAAACTTTTGGCCCTCAGAAGCAGCGCTCCATGAAGCGTTTGATTTCTCAGAGCGCTCCATAAAGCGTTTGATTTCTCAGAGAACACTTTCTTTATTATTTAAACACCTGTTAAAGACACTTGTTTTTGAGCCTTCTCTCTTTTTATGTGCAAATCATCAAAACCAATTCTAGTTTTACAATCTCTCTCTTTTTGATGATTTCACAATAAGCTCCCCCTTACTAAATGCATCTAATGCCCCCTTTCTATATGCCTTTTTTTTCAAGCACTGTTTTTATCTTCTAATCTCAATATGCTTTATTCAAAACAAATAGAAGCATAGCATAGTAAGTACTACATGTAGATGCTTCATGCAGAGATAAGCATAAAAACACAATACTCTTGAAACACAGATAATGCCCACATCACCATAAAGCTACATATAAGACTGCTAACATTCATAAGACAGAGTTATACCATCAGAGAAAAACATCATAAACATTTAGTTCATAAAACCAAACAAACAACAGAACCTCCAACTCTAACTTCAGTAGCACCACTATCATCATTAGATACTAGCAGAAGGGACATCATCAGCAGAGACAAGCAGACATCAACTTCATACAGCAGCAGAAACTTCATACACCATCAGCGTAGACCAGTAGAAAACCATCAGACCCGCACACACCACCAACAAATACACCTACAGCTACAGCAAGCAATTTGCAATTTGGTCCAGCAAACACACCTACAGCTACAACAAGCAATTTGCAATTCTCCCCCTAAATCATCAAAAAACCTAGCCAGATTTTGGTTCATGTTTGAAGGATTTGAAAAGCTTAGCCTTTATCAATTTAGATTTCAAGTACTCATAACGAGCACTGAGAAGGGAGTGGTCCTGTGCTAATTTGTTGTGGACTGCCTTTAACTCAATCAAGTCATGTTCCATGGCAGAGAATTTTTCTTGTACAACAGCCTCGACATTCGACCTCTCAGCTTCGTCCCTGGTGGCTGGATTCCTATTTTTCTGGGCATTTTTTATTTGAGCAATGTTCATAGCATCATACCATTCTTTCTGACTAATGCTATCCAGATAAACTGAAGGAATGTCAATGCCCACATGATCAAGCAGAACATAAATGCAGTTGGCATAGGGAAGAGTTCTAGAGGATTTGGTTAAGGCAGCTGTAATAGTGGTCAGAAAAATCCACCCAAAGTTCACTTGGCGTCTATTTAGAATGCAATAGGTGACATAAAAATCCATATTGCTGGGATTTATATTAACCTTGCCATTAATACAAGCCATAACAATGCCTAACATCACCCTACTGGTTAAAGGCATTTGTTGAAGTTTCTTGGAAGGTAGAAAGCCTAGGTTAGTCTTAACCTCTGTTTCAGAAACCTTGTAGGGCCAGCCATAAACAGCAAAAGTGCTTTCACCTTCATTCCTTACCCCAAGCGCATCACATAGCGTTTGAATTGAAAAGGACAAGGGAATACCGTCAATCACAGAATTTAAAGATATCAATTCGGCTTCACTGTCAAACTTAGCCCACAAATTTGCATAAAACAACATAGTGTATCTAAGAGAATATCCGTTCATTTTTTCATGAGACCATAATCTGTCTAGTCCTTATGCTTCTAACGACACCACCACGTCTTGGACCTCAGGAATAGTTCGAAGTTCCATAAGTTCAACAATTTTAAGTGGAGAAATAGGTCTGCTATTATTATCCCACTCATCAAAAATCAACTGAGAATACCTGTTGAGATGAACACCAACTCCCATGCCTGAGGGCTTTTCGTTGATATCTGCGGTATCCTTGGCAACCCATGGAATATTTTCCATCCTTAAACTGTTTCGAATCGCAATTAGCTCTTCACGTTCCTCAAAGACTGCATAAGCTTTTTGATTTTTTGATTTGGAGCCTTTATCCTTTTTCGATCCAGTCTGTTTGGAGGATGAGGCCATGGTGGTTTCACAAAAACAAGGTTAAGGAAAGGATGAAAGGAATTTTTGGGATGAATTTCGTGAGGGATGAACAGAGATGAGTTTAAGATGTGCCTAAGTATAGCGGTTTCAGGAGAGAAACCAGTGAGAAGTTAATGTAATAGGACAAAAATGCTTGGTTTTGACGGTTTTTGGGAATAAAAACGCTGAGAAGGTAACGCACCTTTTCAGAGAGCAGTGCATTAACCGGTGAAAGAGGGAGAGAGATGATTGGACTAGACAACGGTTTTTGGAAATTTGGAGGGAAAGTGTACCTCCATTTTTATGCAAAAAGACTTTCAATAATTCCACAATAAATAGCTACATTCAAAGTGTATAACTTTTAGGCTATGTTTTAATACAGCATTTCAACGCTTTATTAAGCGGTTGAAGTTCCTAGACCTCTATTTCAACTTATCATATTCACATGTTATTTCTCCCTTTTAAATTGTTAATAACAATTAACTTATATTAAGTAATCCGAATTTGCTCCTAATGGACTCAAACACCTCACTTGGCAATGGTTTAGTAAATATGTCCGCTAGTTGATCACTAGTACGAACAAATTCAATACAAACCAATTCTTTTTGAACACAAACCCTAATGAAATGATGTCTCACTTCAATATGTTTTGTTCTACTATGATGAACAGGATTTTGTGCAATATTTATAGCGGAAGTGTTGTCACATAAAATAGGTATTTTTGAAAAATGAACATTATAATCATTTAATGTGTGTGACATCCACAATAATTGTGCACAACATGATGCGGCCGAAACATATTCAGATTCAGCAGTAGAAAGAGCAACACTATTTTGTTTCTTGGAAAACCAAGACACAAGACAATCTCCAAGAAATTGACAAGTTCCGGATGTGCTCTTTCTATCAACGAGACTTCCGGCATAGTCGGAGTCACTATACCCTCTAAGATCAAAGCATGCATTTTTAGGATAAAATAAACCAAACTTCAAAGTTCCTCCAAGGTAACGAAATATACGTTTTACCGCAATGAGATGCATTTCTCTAGGATCACTTTGAAATCTAGCACATAAACATACGGCATGCAAAATTTCAGGCCTACTAGCAGTTAAATAAAGTGGACTACCAATTATGTCACGATACAAAGTTACCTCAATTTGCTTTTCCTTTTCATCTTTGTCAAGTTTCAAACTTGTGCTCATAGGAGTGTTCACATTTCTACCTTCACCAAAGTTGTACTTTTTGAGCAAGTCCCTTGTATACTTGGTTTGAGAAATGTATACTCCATCTTGAGTTTGTTTAATTTGGAGTCCAAGGAAATATGTGAGTTCTCCCATCATACTCATTTCAAATTCACCTTGCATCAAACTAGCAAATTGCTCACAAAGAAGATTGTTAGTAGCACCAAAAATAATATCATCAACATATACTTGAACAAGCAAATGATGTTTACCTTGTTCTTTGATAAACAAAGTAGTATCCACTTTACCTCTTGAAAATCCATTATTTAGAAGAAATGTACTCAACCTATCGTACCAAGCTCTAGGAGCTTGTTTAAGGCCATAAAGTGCCTTTTTAAGTCTATATACATGATGTAAAGAATCATGACGTTCAAACCCGGGAGGTTGAACCACATATACCTCTTCTTGAATAATTCCATTCAAGAAGGCGGATTTAACATCCATTTGATAAAGTGTGAAGTCCTTGTAACAAGCATATGCTAATAACATTCTTATGGCTTCAAGTCGTGCTACGGGTGCAAATGTTTCATCAAAATCAATTCCCTCTTCTTGACGATAACCTTGTGCAACTAATCTAGCCTTATTCCTTGTGACATTACCTTGATCATCCATTTTGTTACGAAATACCCATTTTGTGCCAATAATAGGATGATCATGAGGGTTGGGAACCAATTCCCAAACATCACTTCTTTCAAATTGATTTAGCTCTTCTTGCATAGCTAAAATCCAATCCTCATCAAGAAGTGCTTCCTTAATATTCTTTGGTTCTAAAAGTGACACAAATGCATTTTCTCTAAATTGTCTTCTAGTAGTGATACCAAGATTTATATCACCCATAATTAATTCATGAGGATGTGAGCTTTTGTGTTTAAATGACCTAGGAAGATTGGATATATCTCCTCCAACTTCCACGTGATCACTTTCCGGAAGAGACAAATGGTCATTTTCAATATGTTCATCATTTTCCGGAAAATGAGATGCATCAACCATATTTTGTGTTTCATCAAAAGGAGCGTGTGAAATGTCTCTATTTGTTTCACTTTGATCCTTAACACTAGGTGGATGACTTCCTTCAAAAGGATCAATTTTTAATTCAATGGAGATTTTTCCTTTAGGTGGTTCATCAACAATTTCTTCTTGATGAACAACCCTTGGAACAATATCAAGATCTTCTTCCTGAGAAGTTTTATCTTCAACATCTTCATGTTCATTATTAAGTTTAGTTTCATCATCAAGTGATTCACTAAACTCAACATGAATAGACTCTTCCACCTTTTTGCTTCTTTTGTTAAAAACACGAAATGCTTTACTATTTGATGCATAGCCCAAAAATATGCCCTCATCCGCTTTGAAATCAAGCTTGTCCAAAGTGTCTTTAGTATTGAGTATGAAACACTTGCAACCAAACACTTCGAGATACCCAATGTTGGGGACTTTGCCATTCCAAAGTTCATAAGGAGTCATATTTAAGTATGGTCTCAAATAGACGCGATTAATTACATGACAAGCGGCATTAACCGCTTCGGCCCAAAAATACTTGGGCAAACCGAACTCATTAAGCATTGCCCTACTCATTTCTTGTAGGGTTCGATTTTTGCATTCGGCCACACCATTTTGTTGGGGAGTTTTTGGAGCCAAAAAGTTATGTACATATCCTTTGGATACACAAAACTTTTGGAAATCTCCATCAAACTCACCACCACGATCACTTCTAATGGTCTTAATGGTGTCACTCATGTAATTTTCCAATTGCTTACATAGATTAACAAACTCATGACATGCATCACTTTTTTTTGCAAGAAACATTACCCATGTATATCTAGTGTAATCATCTACTACCACAAATGTGTAATGTTTGCCACCCAAGCTTTTTGTACCAATATCCCCATACAAATCCATATGTAACATTTGTAGAGGCTTGGAGGTGGAATATTTGTTTTGGGCCTAAAGCTTGTTTTCACAAGCTTTGCTTTTTGACAAGTGCTACAAAGTTCTTGGTTTTTAAAATTCATTTTGGGAAGCCCTCGAACTTTTTCATTTTCACAAATATATTTAAAAGTTTTAAAACAAACATGTCCAAGGCGTCTATGCCAAAGTTATGCCAAATCATTTTTAGCTACTAAGCATGAAACATTTTGTGAAACCAAATCATTTATGCTAAGTTTATAAATGTTTTTGTCCCTCAAGGCCTCAAACATAACAACATTGTCTCTTTTCACAATGCATTTTGCTTTCACAAATGTAACTTCAAAATTTGTATCACACAATTGGCTCACACTTATCAAATTGTACTTAAGCCCATCCACATAAAGTACATCATTAAGAGAGAAGGAATCGTTACCCACTTTACCATGTCCTTTGATTTGGCCTTTGCTACCTCCAAAGTGGACTACTCCATATTGCATAGTGATCTTATGAAACAATCTTTTGTTTCCCGTCATGTGGTTGGAACACCCACTGTCCATGATCCATTGGACGTCTTTGTCCTTGAGGTCTCCATTTAGTGCGAGGGCCTACAAAATCAACATATGACGTTGGTACCCTTTTAGTTTTGGGTCCGAGAGGGTTAGAAATATGCACTTGACCCTTTGGCACCCATACAAGATGTGTGTTTTTCTTAGCCCTACACATTCTTTCTACATGACCTTTCTTATTGCAATAAAAGCATGTAGGAATACGTTTGTAAAAATTAGGACGATCATGATTTTTTATGTATAGACATATTTAGAGAGTGAGAATAATCATGATGCTTATGTGTAGGCATAATCCGTGATTCATTTTTATGCATGTTCTTCCTTGGTATCAAGGAAGATGTTTTGGCCACGGACTTGACCAAAGGTTTTGATACCTTGGTTGCTTTTGCCTTGCTATGAGGCATATGTCTTTGCTTTTTCAAAGAAGATTTTGATTCTTT